>OZ022421.1:7662663-8352395 GCA_963989365.1 Rhimphoctona megacephalus | reverse complement strand
CGAATGACTGTTCCATGTATTGTACCGATTGCGATTCGCGTTAATAATATAGGAAGAATATTGAAAGAAGAAGAAGAAGAAGAAACAAGAAAAATAAAAATAACGAATAACAAATGAAAATGAAAAAATTGTGGTTCGAAGATATTGGATATGGCAGTTTAGGCACACGCACGATATATCCGGTGCCAATGCAATGTATTTTGTGTACATAAAACAAGCGAATAATGTAAAACTCAACGTCGATAAAAGCGAATATTGGTATAGAGTATAAAAAAAAGAATAACAAAAACAAAAAACAAAATCTGTTCGATCGTAATGTCTAATGAAACACTGGAAAAAAAAATTAATCGTTGAAGGTCCTTCATGCATTTCTCTCGACAGCTACGAGCCAATTACTCCAAAATCGTTTATCACTGTGCTATACTTCATCGATCGTTTTTTTTTTTTTTAAATTTTTTATTATTCAATTCAGCGTAAAATTGCTTACTCAGACCGTAAAAGACGTTCCCTTAAATTTTGCAGCATACAATACAAAAATCAGTGCTTCAAAAACTCGAAATAGATTTTTTTCTCATCTTAAATGTGAAATTTATTATCCGTACAATCGTCGAAATGATAATATTTCCGAATGCCCTGTTTTTGCGCGCATTATGAATATTGCGATTGTAAATTAGAATTTTTTAAATATTGATTATTAACGTAAGACGAAATAAAAAGGCGCCGGTCGATCGAACATACGAAACATTGTACATAATTACAATTTCTACACACATTATTATACATAATATAAATAAAAATAAATAAACAAATGAAAAACATAAATATATATAGATATATATGTATACATATATATCTAAAAATGTACGTATAATTTTTTGTAGCGATTGGGTATCAAAAATTAAAAGATCCTCGTATTAGGATTCGATCGACCAATGATTCGCAAACGCTATATTCCGCCTAACTCTTAAGTGTGTGCGAGCATGTGTGTGTATGTGTGTTACACAATGTGCGCAGAAACGACGGCGTACATACCTCATTTTTTTTTCTTTTTTTTAATATCAATCTCCAAATTTATACATAACATAAATACAAATATATATATTTTTTTCTCTTTCCTATTAACCGCCCAATCGGTTCTAGCTCATAAGTATATGACGAACGATTGAGGATGTTTTACACTCATATTTCATAGCCAAATAAAATTGTAATTCATCGAAATTACAGTATTTACAAATTTAACAAAAATCTGAAAAAAATTCGACATTTTTACCATGTTTTGAGGATTGATTTTCAATCATTATGGGGGCAAAAAATTTTTAACAAATTGAGTACGAGAATTTTTTGTTTCCACGATTTTTTAATGAATTTTTCACAAGGTGCGTAACAATTTTATTACAGGTTACTACCATTGGGTCATTTTGACCCGAGCTAAAATCGCTATTTTCGACTGAATTGAAAAAAAAATATGTCGAAAAATATGCAAAGTTTTCTGGTTCTCCAAGACCCACGATTGAGAATCAAAGTTTGAAATATTTGACTGAATATATTTTTTCAGATTATTATGAATTCATTAAATACAGAAATTTGGATGGAATAAAGTTTTTAACTTTGGAAATAAATTCGTAAAGCATCCTTAATTACCTTCATTTTTGCTCTTTAATTTTCTAAACACTTTGATCTCGCGCTTTCTATGTCTTGGAAGAAAAGAGGAAGAAAAAAATTAGTAGGTTTATAATCTTTCACGATCAAATGAAACTGTACGTTTCGTAATACGTCATCCATGACACCGAGGTTGTAATATAGTAAAATGTAAGGCGAAGAAGAAATAAATTGTACGTTAAATAACAATATAAAACATTATGTAATAAACAAAATAAAATAGTAATAATAATAATGATAATAGTCGTAATAAAAAAATATACGAAATAAAAGGAGCGTGTTGAGATTTCGTATAAAAAGTCAATCGATTTTCCTGTCGCGATGTCAATTGATTCTTTATTCATTAAGACACTCAATGGACAACAATTATTAACGCATTTAGTGTTACGATTAAACAATTGGCAATTGAGGATTCGGATAAATTGAAGTTTCAAATAAAATGAGCGTTTTAAAAACGATTCGTCGTGCATGACAAAATTTTTACATTTTTATTTCTCCGAAATGGGACTACGAATAAAAATACAAAAAAAGCTTAATTTACCCAGAAAAATAGCAAAATGGATCAAACTTTTTTTTATTCCGATCAATTGCCCCGTTCCCGACTCGCCCCGAAGCGCGACTTTTAAATTTCTCAAAGGATGTCAATTTATTTTTCGTATTGAATTTACGCTTTCTCTTTTTTTCTAACAAATCTTTAAACACGATTAAATTTACAAAATCAATGGAACAAGAGTTCCGAATCTTCCATTTTCGAATATGCTGGACATATTACAAAAATAATGAATGAAAATATTTAAAAATCTCTTAAAATCTCAATACAATATGAAAATCTCCAAAAAAAATTGAAACCTGAGTTTACAGCATTTCTATCGATGAGATCCGTTTCTTCAATTGCCCAAAAAACGAGTATAAAGAACCGATAATACGTTTACCTAACGCTTCATCGACTGCCGTTCAAAAAAATATCCTGAAATATACAAAAATTCAAGGAAATTAAAAACAAAAGAGAAACAAAACGAAGAAACCAATGCGCATCAACGATTTTTCATTTCTATCGTGACGCCCCAGTCATGAAAATAAAAAAGAAGAAAAAGTAACGAGAGGAAGAAAATGAAGAAGCATATACGTGTAGTAAATTACTCGGGACTTTGCGCGCAAGACTGAGGAGCTTGTATATATATATAAAAAAAAGGCGGATATGGGGAAAAAAACAGAACAAAATATGAAAAATAGTTATCGATAGTTTTAACGCGAAGCATATTATAAATAAATAAATAAATAAAAAACGATGAAGAAAATAAACACAATGCTATATATAGATATATATAAATATATATATATATATATACATACTTACCGAAGATGATAGAAATCCCAAAAGAGGCCACGGGTTATTTAGACGCGCGATCCCGAATCGCGTTCTTTTTATTTTTTTTTATTATTCATTTCTTCACTTTTTTGCGACTCCGTGAAATGTATATATAAACATATAATGCGGGAATGAAAGAGCGATAACGTGCTTTGCGACGAATGAAGAAATGATGAAAGAATTGTATAATATTAATTATTAATTATCGCGATATCATGACAGCATTATAGTATTTCATATTTCTTCCACGTAAAACAAAACAAACAAACAAACAACAGCGTAAAAATCATGAATGGTACGATCGTAATTTTAGTCGACGATTCAAGAAATTTTCAAGATTTGAAGTTTGCTTTATAGGAATGCTACGAAATGTCTTTTTAAAATAAAATCCAATATTGATTTTAAGGTTGGAAAAGCTGCGAGAATTGGTCACACGTTTTTGGAGACCATAAAAATAAATTGGCAAAAAAAAACGAAGAAATTGATGAGGAGAAAAAAAGTTTTTTCCTTGTCTCTCAACGAAGCAAATTTCAAGAAATTTTCATCATTTTACAAGAACAAATCAGGGAGAGACTTCTTTTTATATTCTTCACGAAAGGAAATACGATATTTTGAACTATTTCCGCAAAGTGTGAAAAAAAAGAAATCTATCAAAAAATTGAATCTTCGAGAAAAAGTTACGACGTAACGATTCGTAAACATCTAATCACTCTGTTTTTTTTTTTATAACTCCTCGCATCGATTTCCTGAACGATTTATATTCGTATTTAACTGCTGTAACACCGAATAAAACAAATAACGACGCGAAACAAAATATAACGAAGAACGAGAGAAGCATAAAAAATCAGCGAAACTATAATGAAATCCTTTTTTTTCTACGACATGATATTGTGTCATGATGCCTAAACTTAGGGAGTGAAATGCGTGCTAGAACGAATAAAGATGAAAATAATAACAAGTATTTGCCATCGTACTCCGTTGAAACGCTACTCATCCGAGATTTCATAACAAACAACAACAAACACACACATTTACAATCCCGATATTCGTACGATAAGTTTAATAGTGGATTAAGTATTAATGTCACAAATAATGTAATATCCTTCCTCCCCCATCCTTTCCTCCGAAAAAAAAAACAATGAGACAAAAAATACAGAGATTAAATAAATAAAATAATAAAATTGAATACGCGTGTGTGTTCACAGATCTTCATATGACCCTTAACCCTAGGTGTACATTTTTGGGTCTGAGAGACCTGAAACGAATGAAAAAATTCACGAGTTTCGTTTTAGCGTCTCGAATCTCGTTAATTCGTTTCGAATTTTTGGAAAGCATAATATTCGCAAGTTGGGCCGAGACCCACAGACCCAGAGTGTAAGAATTTTAAAAATATTTCTTAATATAATATTTTTTTTTCGATAAACAAAAAGTTTTCTCTTATTAAAAAATTTTGGAGAATAATCCACCATTTTTTTTCAAGCTCCAATGTTCATTACTTTAAATTCAGAAACAGTTTGAAGAGAGAAAAAGCAGAAAAAAATTTCTTCGGTTCCTTCCTTTTTTCTTAGATCTTCCACAATTTATTTGAGGATTTATTTAACACAGTATTTCGTTTTAACCAACTGGGAAAGAAAGAATAGAAAGGATTGCCTTAAAAAATTCCAGCCACTGGTTTTCTTTACTTAATAGTTTATTAGTTCCGAAAAATCAATCGGTTCGGATCAACATACAACAATTCATGAATTGAGTAGTATAAGATCTTATCTCGCAGCATAATTATTGGCATCAAATAATTACAGCGTTACTTCAGGTACCGGTAAAAAATTTCAATAATCTAGCAAGATCGTATATATAAAAGTACAAATAAACAACTAATTATTCAATATATTTATATATATCTATGCTCGTAGGAAATTCTTTAACGTTTAGTAATTCGCGGTTTTGTAAATACCTAAGAGGACTCCCTGAGTTACAATATCCGACAGACTCGTGTTGCTTTGCGGCTGAAGATATGGATCACGTTTGAACGTCATTACAGGATGGTGACCGATCGAAGGACAGTCGAACATCTGGCCGGTTCGACTTGTGTCAGATTGTTGAACCGTTCTGCGATACAAACAAATGCAGTAAATATTTGAGCTGGCAAGACTATATTTAGGTTTGTGTCATTCAAACATGAAGACATTTCTTCTTTTTTTAGTAGAGCCCAAATTTTTTGGTGCAGTTTTACAAAAAACAGTGAATGTTTTATTAATAATTGGATAATAATTAATTAAAATGAATAACGATGATTAATAAATAATAAATAAAATGTAAATTAATAAATGGAGCCATTGAAAATTACTAGAAATCAATACGAACCTTTTTCTTATTATTTCAGGTTGCCGAACACCTTCGATACCCAAAAATTCCAGTACTTGTTTCTTCGTGGTTTCGAGCCTCAACATTTTTTGCACGTAATGCTCCAACGCTATTCTCCTCTGTTCCAATACTTTGGGTTGAGAATTTCTTACTCGCTTCGGCGGAAAAGGAGCCGTGTCACATTCCTTCTTTAACTGATTCGAGTACATAGAAAATTTTTCAAATAATGTCTTGTTTTTCGAAATTATCTTATATCGGATTTGCCGCTAGTTTCTGGGTGACAAACAAATACTAATGAAAATGTTTTTTTAAATTATTTTGAACTTTTTCCAATAGATAAAAAAAACATATTCTATCATTTTTTTCCTAAAATAGCGAAAATAAAAACATTTTCTATTATAATATGAGAAATTCTATCCTTTCTAATTAAGGATATTTCCATCAGAATAATTGATCACGAATAAAAATAAATAGTAATGAATCATTTTTCAACATAATGTAAAAATATATTGACGTTTAGGAGTTTTATGTGGGAATAAATATAAATAAATAATTACCGCACGATGTAGAGCATTAAATTCGCTGTATCGTCGATTAATGGAATATTTAGCACCGCCTCTGGTGTCCCTAACTTCAACGGTATAAACGTAAAATCGTTTTCCGTGAGTGACCTCAGCGAGGCGATAACCGCTTATTGAAACCTGATACATGTCATAATCATTTGCGTACACGATTTCTGATAAATCAGTGCTCAATGTCATCGCGGCACTTCTCACAGTTACGCGGGAATTTTATTAACATTCGGTGAAAAATGTTGATGTATTTCGTAAGGCTTTTAAATTCGTGTTTTCACAATTTTACGTTAATTTAACAAGTTACACCCAGAAACGTCAAGCTAACACGTGACATTTCGTGGATTAAAATACATCCGATTTTTGTCTCATGATCGACGCTCTAATTAGGCACGGTTTTTTTTTCGTAATTAAATTTCGCGCAATTTGGACATTTTTGTCGTATACAAATTTATCTGACATATGTACACAAAGGCTCGGTGTATTTATTTTTCGCTTTTAGACACTTTCTCTTGGCATATTTTAAGTAATCGAATTCTCGCTGAGGGCGCCACCGCCCAAAATGGCGACGACATCAAGCGGAAATATTAGAAAGTTGATTTAATTTAAAAAATTAATGTAATAATGAACAGAAAGTTATTTTTAATTAAACAGTATATGTTAATATTTTGAACACAGCGAAGCAGCAAGAAAAATCGTTTACGAATTTACATACCTTCGTATGTAGTGTACAAAAAGTTAAAGAAACAAAAGGTAGAAATACTAGTTTGACCACTGATGGTAATTCATATCATCGGTCAGTAATTTTTATTGGTAAATTTTAATAAATAATAACCATTTTTTATTATGAAATTTGTAGACCGACCGCCTAAAGAACTCAGAAAAATGGTGATTTTCTATATATTGCAAAAATCAATAATTGCAGAAGGAATAATCTTTAATAATATACAAAAATTACTATTTTGAGGTTTTTTAAAGAAATGTAGGTTAAAATATAAAAAAAGATTTTTTTTTTTTAATTCAGTCATTTCCTAAGCGATTTTCCGAGTGTTCGATTACAATAATTCCAATGCGTCATTTGTTTCAATTATAGTTGGGGTTTTATTGAGAAGCTAAGTTTGCCCATTAATTCATAGATTTATGATAACTAACAAATAAAAATAGGAGTAAAAAAAATAGTTCGACGAGGGGAAAAAGGACCCTAATTATAGAGCCGAACTTTCGGCATCGTAGAGAGAGAAAAAGAGAAAGAGAATGCATGTCGGGAAATGGCGGATCATTACACATATTTTGAGTGAGACAGAGTGACTGAAAAGGGGGAAAAATAGACAGAGAGAAGGGAGCAGGGGGAGGGAGGGATAGTGAGGATAATATTCTAATCTCGGAAATGCCTTCACGTTTGTATACTGTTGGTAGGTCGTCCTTGGCCACTGGAGCATGTCGTATATAAATCGTGAATACTTTTTAAACACACGCGATGCTGAAACGCGTAACGACAATCAAAGATCATTTGCTGCACAATGGTTGGGAAGTTTGGAGTACATTTTATTTTAAATAATTAAATCGCGTGTGTGTACAAGTGTCAAAAGGTGAAGTCAAAGAAAAAAAACACTGAAAATCTGTATTACCGCCGGGACGCGACGACGAAAAATGACAGCTGACATTTTTAATCAATATTATCGATAACGTCAAAAGTGACAGCTCTCAAATCACGACAATAAAATCGACAAAAACAATTTAAAAAAGAACGAAAATCCGCTTCGAAGCGTAAATTCGGAGTGTTAAAAATGTACGTGAACTTTCGAGTCATCGGTTCGCCGCGGAGTTTATTTGTGTATATATGGAGTTAAAAATAAAAAATAAAAAGAAATAAGAAAAAAAACAAAACTGAGGAATTCTTGGAAGTTCGTGCACCTAGCCACCAGTGGTAAAGACGACGCTGGCGTCGTTCCCGAAAGAGCGTATAGAGCACGACGGTGGGGGAGAGAGACTTTCGAGAGAGAGAGCCACCCACCAGAGTGACGTAGGGCTGCCATATTTTTTTTTTGTATGGGGCCTGCCAGGGGGTCAAACGAAATACTACTGGGGGATCTCGGGAGTCGGCGAAATGTTGTTTTGTGATAATTAAATGGTGCGCATAACAACGATTTATTCTTTATCAATTATTTTTTTCATAAATCTTCCTTCAAACTTACGTCCTCGCGTTTGACACCGTGTGTTCCTCATCTGTGTGTGTGCGTGTGTGTTTTTTACTCGCCGATTATCCCCCGCATTCTCGACTTATATCCCCAGAGGCTCACTCCTTTTTTTTTATTTCGGAAAATAAACACGATAAAGCCTCAATGGCACACGTCGAATCGCGGTGTTTTGTGATTTACAATGAAAGACGATCACGTAGCATCATTCCTAATAATAAAGGTTATAAACGCATAAATCGAAGTGCAAGTGTGGCGGTTTTTTCTCTCTCTCTCATTTACATATGACGTTTTTTTCCTTCTTTTTTTCTTCTACATCGCCGAATCAATCTATTTTCGGGCTGGCCCGAGATCGAATGTGTTTTTCACCTTCTTCGATTTACTATATATAGATATACGCCTTAATATGTGTATACATGCACATACACGATTCAATTGGCCAAGAGTGCACGCAATTGTAGGCCCTACCCCGTTAAAACTATTTTTACTATATATCTATATTTATACACGATTTATATACATGTATTATGCATATATATATGTAACATAGGTGCAATAGCTTCCCGAGAGTGCACTACACGAAAACTATATCCGCGATACTACTTGATCCTGAACTCTCTCCACGTATTTTTGTCCTATATATATTTATACTTTTTAAATAACTACAAACCGCAAAACGTTACGTAATTTTCCTCTCACGACGATCACTATCGCGTGTGCGTGTTTTCTCGATCCCAAATCTATCTCAAACTCTCGTTTACACCAACTATTCTTTCTCTTTCTTTTGCGTACTTTTATAGTTTTTTTACCCTTTTCGTTTCTTTGTCCACGAAATCTCGACGATCGTTAAAATTGATTTTTTTTATCTTGCACACTGCGGATAATGCTGTTTTAAGGATTTTATCTCGCGACAAATAAATCATTCGAGTGGCCAACAGTTTGTAAACAATCTTATCGGTGATTGCGCCGGGAAACTTCTCTCCCAATGCCGCTATTCTCCAAGGGGGAAAGACACGAATTGATCGAATGAAATTTTTTATTGTGCTGGAGCATGCCTTTATACTTTTGCCAGTTAGTTTAGGTTTTTATTTGTGTGCAGTGAAAAAATTGTTCGATCAACGATCAGAATTTTTATACATTTATGCCATTTTTTTTAATAGATAAAAAAAAATAATGTTTATAGTTCTCAAATTTGTTTTATAGAAATTTTGCATTTGGTTGATTAAACATCTACGTTTTATAATTTTTATTGCAAAAAATGATAACGAAAATTCTTTTTTGGAGATTATTTGTGGTTTTGTGAAGCGATCGGAAAGAGAGGAAAAGAAATCCCAGCTATCCTTATTTCTGACTTTGTTTTAAATGATTTGTGCATTTGCTTCACTTTTTGTTATTATTAACATTCATGTTATTTTATTACAGAGTTAACATTGTTGCGTAATGCCGCAGTGCGTTACTAATCGAGCTACTAGCCGTAACAATAATGGCTGAGGTTTCGTCCAAAAATCGAGGCGAAGCAGCGCCTCATCAGTTGGGCATAATGGCCAATCCCACTCACAACTTTGGCCTTCCGCCGCCCGACATTATGCCTAAGGGACTGGCTAACAATGGTAAAATGTCATTTCTAATTCTCAATATTTTTTTTTTTTATTAAAAAAAAATCTTTGAATGAATTTTGAATAATTGAATTGCTAATTTCCATAAAAAGATGCGATTTTTTGAAAAGAAACGTTAATGGAGTCGTTAATTCATGAATCCTCTTTTTAATGTTTCCAAATGAATCTATAAGATGGAATAAATTATTCAATGTTTTTTTGACCAATTTTGTGGAATTTACTTCTTCACTTAATAAATTTGAATTTTTTTTAACAATCATGGAAATTTGTTATAATGCTTGATTTGTAGGAGTAGCAGGTAGGCTGCGACAGCTGGAAACATTGTTTACCAGTGGTCCAGTACAAGGCGGTCGTGTCGGACACACATTTTCGATCGAAACTCTAATCGATATACTCTTAATTCTGTATGATGAATGTTGCAATTCTTCTCTGCGTCGGGAAAAGACTGTGTCCGATTTCATTGAGTTCGGTAAGTTGATAACTTTTGTATTGCAACACAAAAAAGATGCTTCGTTTCATTTGTTGCGATTCGAATTTAATTTTTATGTATTTTTTTTTTTTTTTTTTTCAGTCAAACCAGTTGCAACATGCATCAAAGGTTTGCAACTGGCTCGTGAAGACTTTGAGATTGTTAAAGTAATCGGGAGAGGAGCATTCGGTGAAGTATGCGTCGTTAAGATGCGAGGATCCGACAAAGTTTTTGCAATGAAAATACTTAACAAGTGGGAAATGCTCAAGAGAGCCGAAACCGCTTGCTTCAGGGAGGAACGAGACGTTTTGGTGTACGGAGATCGAAGATGGATTACGAATCTTCATTACGCCTTTCAGGATGACAATAATCTGGTTTGCTATTTTTTTTTTTTTTTTCGTATGATATTTGAATTCGAGTTTCAAAAGTGTATTTTCAGAAACGATCCTAATTTTTTAAAATCAGAAATAAATACCTCAACAAATTTAGCATGAATTACACATGTTTCTCGGCTAATAATTTCATTGGATCAACGTTTCGAAACTTCAGAATACTATAATAATCTGAAAAAACTCAATCATCTTTGAAACTTTACAAACATTGACTTTCTACAATGATATTTCTAAAAAGTCCTTTTTTCGTTTCGATCAACGAGTGGTGATTTTTGTAAATCCTATGAATTTTTTTAGAATATTCCCTTTTTCTAGATTTTTAAAATAAGTTTATAAAATTATTGACATGATGTGTAGTTCATCCTTAAATCAAGTATAATTATTATCATTTTTTTTTATTACTAAATTCAACGATTTTTATCATTTGCTCTCCAATGCCTTGGAAAAAATAATATTGTGAGTTCAATTGATGAAAGTTACATTTTTAATGTGACAATTTTGTTTGTGTTTTGGTTTTTTTTCGCAGTATCTGGTAATGGATTACTATTGCGGTGGTGATTTGTTGACCCTTTTGAGCAAATTTGAGGACAGATTACCGGAGGACATGGCACGTTTTTACATAGCCGAAATGGTTCTCGCGATCGGTTCGATACACGATTTACGTTACGTTCATCGTGACATTAAACCGGACAATGTTTTACTCGATGCTCACGGTCATATACGTCTCGCGGATTTTGGCTCGTGTCTTAGACTCTTCGAGGACGGTACTGTACAAAGTAACGTTGCTGTTGGCACGCCGGATTACATCTCACCGGAAATATTGCGCGCTATGGAAGACGGACAAGGCAGATATGGTCCCGAGTGCGACTGGTGGTCTCTCGGAGTTTGCATGTACGAAATGCTCTACGGTGAAACACCCTTTTACGCTGAATCTCTAGTCGAAACTTATGGAAGAATCATGAATCATAAGGTACATAAAAAATCAACAATTTTCATACTAAATTAAAATACAAAGTTCACAACGTTGGAAGGCAACCAATTCATGTATTTTATTGATTAAAAAAATAATTTTTATCGATAATCCGCAAAAAATATATCGAAGGTTTAGAAAAACTGAATTACGTTGGATTTCAACGACCCAAACTTGAACATCGTTCGAAATTTACTCTCAAAAATTTGCTATAAATATTCGGGCAACAAAAAATTAACTTCTTGGAAAGAAATTTGTTTAATTGAATCATGTAATTTTTATTCGGTGGAGCACTACGAATTCATTCATTTTATTGATTTAATGTAATAATTGTTACCAAAAATCTGCACAGCAATAAAATGATAGAAAAAACGAGAATTTCGTTGAATTTCAACGATGCAAGCTTCAATATCGTCCTAAATTTTCTTTTAATAATATATTACGAAAATTCGAGCAGAGCAAATAACAAAATGGAACTTCTGTCATTGAATAATCAATTTTAATGACAATTTTAACAATTTCAGAATTGTTTTGACTTCCCAACGGAAGATATATACAATGTTTCTGAAGAAGCAAAGGATCTCATGAGGAAATTGATATGCAGCTCGGAAATGAGACTGGGACAAAATGGAATTGATGATTTTAAGGTGAGTCGCAATCATAACATCCATTTTTTGAATGTTTATTTGAAAACCGTGTAAAACAAAGTGATGAAAATCAGTATTTCATAAATATTTCTTGTTTTTTTCTTTTGCTTAGAAACATCCTTGGTTCGAGGGTGTAAATTGGGACACTCTCAGAGATAGTACAGCGCCTTATATTCCCGAAGTATCTTCGCCTACTGACACGTCGAATTTTGATGTCGACGACACGGACGTTCGAAGCTCGGACGCTGTTCCGCCTGCTGCTAATTCGGCATTTTCGGCTCTCCATTTACCGTTCGTGGGGTTTAGCTTTACACAGGGCAGGTAAAAAATGTCCAGATCGTATGAAAGTTTTTACAATTTTGTTTATTCCCGATTTGGTGTTGAATCAAACAAAATTCTTAATGTTTTTCGACTTTGACAGCTGCATATCGGACCTCGGCTCGTTACCCGTTTTACCACAAAAGGACAAAAGTATGAAAATTCTGGAAGAAGAAAACGCACGATTGTTAGAAACTATAGAGGACCTGAAAAATCAAATTGGCGTTAGTGTAACTATATCGCCAACTATTTCGCCGGATTCGAATAACGCGACGAGAAAATTGCAGGACGAAATTAACACCCTCACGAAAAGAAACGGTGGTAAGATTTAGTACAAATTTTTCATAAAACTCGCCTGAAAATAACGTGGATCGAATATGAACCGATCTGTCCACGGAAAAAAATATTCCGTGACACTTAAATGTGTTACCACACTTTCGCAGGATGTATTGAACAAAAGCAGCAAAATTAGTAGGTTCTTTATATTTTTAAAAGTCATTTTTCTTGATGGAAACGTAAAAATTCACAAATAGTTAATATTACAGTGTGGTACAGTAAAAGTACGTTGCTAAATTTTACTGAACAGCTTGAACATTCGAGAACTGGATTCCGTGTTCACTATTCCATTTTGGATTTACGAAAAATTGCCGAGCAACATATTATTAAGCTGTTTAAAATCTATTAAATTTTTCACTTGCAATTTTTTTCTGTATTACTCTGTGTAAAAGAAAATGAAACGTCTGACCTAGTCCAGCAAAAATTTGTAACAGCAATTTTTATATATATTTTTGATAAACACAAATTTTTCCAGTGTGCAAACTGCAAAAATGACATTGCACTTCAATTTTTAACGAGTTTTGAACTTGAAAATTCGTAATAAATACAATTTTTACAAGTGTCGCTGTTTCTTCAAATTTTCTAATCCATTTCACTGTTTATTTTTTGTGTGCAATCAGAATTGGAGACTCAATTGAAATCGATGGAATTGCCACGTGAAATAAAAATAATGGACAACGGTGATTTGACAAAATTGCACGAGCTTGAAAGACTCGTGCGTATTTTGAGATTGGAGAAAGAAGACGCGATAAAGGACAAGCTGGATTATCAGGAGAAGTTGAAGCAACAGGACAAAGAATTGAAGGATGCATTAACGCAGAGAAAGCTTGCGATGGCGGAGTACACGGAAGTGACGGATAAATTATCGGAATTGAGACAGCAGAAGCAAAAGTTGTCGAGACACGTGCGCGATAAGGAGGAAGAATTGGAAGTGGTGATGCAAAAGGTTGACAGTTTGCGTCACGACATAAGAAAAGCAGAGAAATTGCGTCGGGAGTTGGAGAACAGGGTCGAGGAAGCAATGGCTGAAACGAGCAAAGAGAGAAAACTGCGTGAACGGAGCGAAGAATATTGCAAACAAATGCAAGAAGAAACTGAAAAAATACGACAGAGAACATCGGGCAACGACGCGAGCACGAATCACGCTTTAGCGACCCAAGAAATCAACAGACTCAAAGCCGAGGTGGAAAAGCTCGAAGTTCAATACAACGAGAATTTGAATCAACAACAATCTCGTTACAACATCGAAATTCGCAGCCTTCAAGAACAACTGCACGAAAGTGACAACAGACGCGAATTACTCGAACGCGAAGTACAATTGACCAAGGAAAAATTGGATGCCGCGAGACTCGAAAATATAACCGACAGCGAAGAAACGATAAACGAATTGAATCGACGACACGAGAGAGAAAAAATAATGCTCGCTGAAGAGAACAAAAAATTGTTGATCGAACTTGGATCCGTTAATGATAGCGTTAACAGAATACAGGGCGAGAGACGACAACTCGAAGAGGAATACGAAGAGTTGAGAAACAAAAAAGAAGCAATCGCCCAGTGGGAAGCTCAAATTACGGAAATTATCCAATGGGTCTCGGACGAAAAAGATGCTAGAGGATATTTACAGGTAACGGAAAAAAATCGCTGTTTTTTCCACGAAAAACACAGCTCTTCATCTTGATTCTTCTTTTTTTTATTTATTTTTTTTCTAAATATTAATCGTAATAACAATAAATTAAAGGCACTGGCTACAAAAATGACTGAAGAGCTCGAGTTCCTCAAACACTCAGGCGGGGTCGGAGGCGTCGGCAGCAGTTCAACAATGACCGACAAAAATTGGCGTAATCGAAGATCCCAAAAATTGGATAAAATGGAGCTTCTCAATTTGCAGAGCTCGTTACAGAGCGAAATACAAGCGAAACAGGCAATTTCCGAAGAGCTCACGAAAACACGATCGGATCTTATCGCGGCTCAAAAGTTTGTATTTTCTCATAAATTTTCATAACAATTGTTGGCTTTAATTTTTTTTTAATTCAGCAGTTTCTTCAAAGTAAAAAATGGCTTAATTTTTTTTGGCAAACTTGACGATTTACCAAAATAAAAAGAAATTCCTAGATCAAGCTCAGAAAAACGATTGAAAATCGTGATTTTTTTATTTTCCATTAATAAATTGTCAATAATTTTTTTATTTATTTTAAGGGAACTTCGAGACTCGAGGCAAAGGCTGGATTCGATGTCGCACGACATGAAGAGAAAGGAAATACAGATAAAAGAATTGCAGTCACGTCTCGACTCTGGGGATGGTTGTAAGTACAATAAAAAGAAAAATAGTAGTAACGTTGAACGAAATTTCGTGTTATCGGGAATGACTAAGAAAAAACGAGAAATTTACGAGAATGTCGTATTTATAGTTGTTACACGAGCAGCGGCTGTACACGCTGTTTATGCAATTTTCAAACATCTTGGTTTCTCTAGCTGGCTATTTGGGAGGTAGAATCTTTTTTTTTTACTCTTCTGTCTCTTTCTGCTTTCATTATAAACATGGAATAATAAAAATCAGTTTTTTTTACAAATAAAAGTTTGTACGGAAGTTGTCAGTTTAAAAGATTTGCAACACGGTGAAAAAAGAAAAAATTTCTCTCGTATTTTTGATGAATTTCTGGGCTGTATTTGATTAATCAATTAATTAAAGAATATTTCGTTTAATATTTTTGTAACCATCTTCATAATAACCTTTTGGCATTATTATAATTGAGAATTAATATTCGTTGCTAAAAATTGGTGAAAAAGAGCTTTAAATATCGTAAAATATATCATCATCGATTTACAATAATTAAAATTGAATTTTGAGACTTTTTGATTTCTTTCTTGAAGCTTTTATTTAATTTACTTGATTAACGAGACGAAAAAGCATAATCCACCTTGTTGCGAATCTCTACGCATGCGAGATATGTTTACGAGGCAATTTCTCCCATATAATTGTATAACTCGTTGATATAAAAACTTTTATCGGTGGTATTAAACAATTATGATTAGTTGTTGCATGCACTTTTCTTTTTTGTAGTAAATTAGTGTAAAAAAAAAGCAAATACGTGTCGGTTGTATCGTTTATTATAAGTGTATTTAGAAAAAGTGTTTTTTTTTTTATAACGTACATCATCGTTGAGACGACGAAAATAATCGTTGTTTCGTGTTAAATAGATCAATTTTACTGGTAAGCAATTCTATGGTAAAACAAAATGATCCAGCGAATAACAGAAACGTATAATTATCTCATAAAAAGCTACGACGAAAGGAGACGGTTAACCGAGAATCTTTCAGGTAAAATTTCGATTCACATCGAAATATTTTCGTTGCTGCGAATAATAAACCCGAAATACAGAAATACAAGTATTTCGAAAAGGGAAATCACAATTTCGTGATTTTCCTTGAAGAGTGTTCTGAAATTTCAGTTGCAATCTGTATTTTTGGCTTCGACGAACCCTCAACGAAAATTTTGCGCAACTTTGACGGAGCGTTTTAACGACAGTTCGTAAACGATTGTCGAATTTTTTCTTGTTTATATAAAAATGTTTGAAATGTTCAGGCAAAGAAAGAAATGAAGCTTTTGTTAATGCTAAAAATTGATACTAATTTTTATATGGCAAATAAAAGAGCATTGAGGAATAATTCGTTATTATCGTGATGGAGTAAATTTACCTGACCTGGGAAACGAGGCCACGGGATGAGAACAGGGAAGTCCTTAGAGAAACTCGAAATTGATAACTATATTGAGGCTTCGATTGTCAAAATTGGGATAGAAAATGACTCGGTATTTTGGGTGTTCCAAAATAGGAATACAATTCAAAATTTAAGGATGAATTACTGTTTCTTAGCTAAAAATTTTATTGGATCAGAATTTCGAAACTGCGCGACTGGACAAAAAACTGAAAAAAAATCAGCATTCTTTGAAACTTTGCAAACATTAATTTTCAACAATAATAATTCTTAAAATTTATTAACTCATCGTTTAAACAGAATATTCTTTGACAAATAACTCGTCATTTTTTTTTCGTTACGTCAAATGAGTCTGGTGATTTTTCTGAGTGCATATGATTTTTTTTTAGTTTTCCAAAATCTTTTAAAAAACTCATAAAAAATCATGAATTTTGCACGTGTATTTGTAAAAAGATTCAACATCATACATACGCAATTCCTAAGGCAGTTTCTGAACTAGTGCCTGCAGAAAAAGACGAAAAGAGGAATTTTAAGAAAGAGAATAAGTTCCAAAAATTTTTTAGATTTTTCTAGAAAATAAAGAATCTCATTTTATACGACAAAAAAATTGTCTGATTTTTTGCTGAACTTTTTTTTAAAACAATTAGTTTATAATTTTTCAAGAATTTTTTTATTGCATATCAATGTTCGCAACGTTAAAGATGGCTGATTTTTTAAAGATTTTTCTCGAATCATTTAGTCTCGAAATTTTTATGAAATGAAATTATTGGCATGAATATAATTACGAAGGGTTGATGATGAAAACGAGAAACATTTTATAAATCATTCGACGATGAAATATCGTGATTCCTCATACGAAAAAGAAAATCTAATGTTTCTGAGGGTGGAAAAAAAGAATATAAGGTAAAAAAAGAAGGAACGGACAAATACTGCAATTGTTGCTACTGGTAATACCAGCATAGTAACCCGATGTCTCGGTACGGTATGCAATTCTGATTTCTAGACTACAAAGTGCCTCTGTTTATTGGGGCAACGAGCTGCGTGTGGGGCCTCTTGTTGCTCATCATCAAACTGTATTTGTGACAGCTGTTCTGCCAATCTACAAAACATCAAGCAAAACAACGAACAACATCGTAACGACAAAGCCCCAACGTATCATCGTACATCAGCCGTCATCACCTTTACCAGTAATGCGTTCTCCCCGAATCACAACATGTCGCTTATTAACTAGATTCGCTCCGGTCAACTCGATCATCAATCGCAATGCCGTTTCCATCGTTTCGTCGCCCGGTAAATTACCCAAGAAAAAACAAAACAATCCAAAAACAACAACAAAAAAGCAAAAGCAAGATGCATACAAAACAAAACAACAGCAAAAAATTTAAATAAACAAGAAAACCCAACGATTGCGAGAGTGCGACTTGTTCGTGTATTTTTCATACATTTGTTTTTCTTTCCTTTCATTTTTACACACGCTAGTCGATTGTCAAATGGCCAATTAACAAAGCAACAACAAAAAAAAACTGGTGTGGTTTTTTTTCTGTTTCTTATCTCTCATAGTTTTCAAAAATCTCGTGGATAACCTTTCCCTCAAAAAAGTAATTCGTCGTGATATCGAAGTTTGCATCGTTGAAAGAATCAGTAAATTTTGCTTTCTACCAAAAATCGAAACAAGAATTTTCGTTATACCACTACGATGCAAACTTCAACATCGTCTTTTTATTTTCGACCATTTTTTTGTACACTCATATTTCCCACTTGTGCCCAACTGATCTCCGAGAGGGCGAAAAAAAACATTTTTTGCTTTCTTAAGACACAAAAAAGAGCAAAAACACAACAATTCGATCAAAGAAAAAAATCATCTAACGACCCGTAACTGTATCAAATTTTCTCATTTCGCAAGTTCTGTAAGTACACAGAGACTTTGTGCGTGTATGCTCGACGAGAGGTCTCATTTTTTTTATCTCCTTCGAGTTTGTCTGTCCGTGTGCGTGTGTGTCTATGTGCGAGTGTGTGTGGGTTTGCGAATCTTTCGGCCCTGCCCAAGAAATTACATTTATTCGCCTAAACAACGTGTGATTCTTCTTCGTGTATAGTCTTATTATAAAACTTAGAAAATTGTAGAGTGGCATGCCGTCTGACCCAGTAGTGCTAATTGCATTTTTTTCTTCAAAAAGATTTCACTGTATAGTCAGGAAAATTAAAAAAAAACCTTATTTTTAATAATCGTCAGTCCATATTACAAAAAAGGAGAATCGAAATTTTGTTAAAGATTAACAAAAAAAACCTTGCGTCGATCTATATTCGAAAATTTGTGGAATTTCATATTTTGAAAATAATTTTTTTCATTGAAAATTATTCTGAAAATAATCGACCTGACTGTAGCTCTGAATTTTTCTTGAAAACGTTCTCGGCGAAGTCTGCAAGTCGATGAGACAGGCTCTAATTGCTTTTCTCCGTGATTTCTAGTATTTAATATTTATTAGTTTAGTGTCTGTAATTAATTAGCGACGAAATGTTGCAGCGATTATTTTTTTTTTTTATATTTGCAGTAAACTAAGCCAATAATTCAATCGTGTACACCGACAAAAAACAAATTATGAGTTTTTTTTCTTCACATCGATGAAATTTTCGATTTACGTTGTTAACAATGTGTGCAATAAATTACCATGCTATATAATCCGTTTGGTGAGGTTTAGGCTAGCAGACATGATTTTTTTTTTATGATAACATCGCGAATCGAGAGTCGAACGATATTAAATTCCTTTTTTTTCTAAACTTGGTTTAAAGTAAAATAATTCGAAACAATTGTTTCGTTTATCTATAAAAAACTTTTTTTTCTCGCTTTATCGTTCGACTCCTCTTCGTGTTTGCTAAAATAGCAATGTTCCAAATTTCGAAACGCTTATTCATCAAAATGACAGTTTATTAGCGATGATGACAATAATTTGTGTCGATTTCAGTTTTGGAACGTCCTACATCGCAAATGTCATACCTGGAGCATTTTCTGAAGGAAACGGCAAGCAGCACCCGTCACGGAAGTGTCGATAGTGTTGAAGGTGATATTGAGGATAACAGAGCCCCGAGCATCGCTAGTAGTAAGAGCAATCTTTCCGAATTGAGTATCGTAAGTATTTTCTTTTTTTTTTTCATCATTTCTTCTTTTCCATTTAACTTAACCATTAAGGATGAATGAGAAAAGTTTCTCGGCCAAAAATTTTATTGGATCAGAATTCCGAAACTTGGCAATTGAACAAAAATAAAAAAAAAAATCTGGCATCTTTAAAACTCTCCAAACATTGATTTTCAATAGTAATTCCTAAAAATGATTCACACATTGTTTGAACAAAAGATTCGTTGAAAAATAATCAGAATTTTTTTTTCGTTACGTTACGAAAAAATGGATAAGTATTCTAGATAAAAATCAACAAATTCATTTCGTACGACGAAAAAAAAAAATCTTCTGATTTGTTGAACAATTTTTTTTCAACAATTTGTCAACAATTTTATTGGATTTTTTCAAATTTGCTGAAAGTACTGAAATGATTTAGAATGAAATTGAAAAAAACAAAATGTAAAACAAAATAAATAAAATGAAGCAATTTGAAAAAAAAAAAAACAGCAGTAGTAGAGTCTACATTTTGCGTTTTTTTCTCTTTTATTTTACAGGATCCAACATCCCCATTGTCACACGAGTTATTGAACAAATCGTCCGCGTCCCACGGACAAACGAGCATACAGCCGAAACCAAAGTCCCATCAGTTTCTCGTTCGCACGTTCTCAGCACCGACAAAATGCAATCATTGTACATCGTTGATGGTCGGTCTCACGAGACAAGGTGTCGTTTGCGAAGTTTGCGGTTTCGCTTGTCACATGCCATGCTGTGATAAGGTTCCCGCTATGTGTCCGGTTCCCCACGATAAAAGTAAGTCGTATTCAGCATTTCCGCTCGATTTTAGTTCCTTCCTCTTAACGTAAAGATTTTTTCTTGCAATTTATGTACAACATTTTTTTATCAGACTATTAGAAGTATTTTTAAAGTTTCGAAGAACTTTTTTCCCGAATTTATTTCATATTGAAGATTTTTAGATTTAGTTTTAATTACTTTGTTTATTTATTTTCTTTATTAACAGCAAAACGACCGCTCGGAATCGATCCGACGAGAGGAATCGGCACCGCCTACGAGGGTTACGTAAAAGTACCAAAAATGGGCGGTGTGAAAAAGGGTTGGGTCCGACAATTCGTCGTTGTTTGCGACTTTAAACTCTTTTTGTACGATATATCGCCCGATCGTAACGCCTTACCCTCCGTTTACGTTTCCCAAGTACTGGATATGCGGGACGAGGAATTTAGTGTCAGTTGTGTGCGCGACTCGGATGTCATTCACGCGACCAAGAAGGACATTCCATGTATATTTAGGGTAATTCACAAAAGCCTCTTTTTACTCATAAAAGAGCCTCTTATTTCGTTTTTACTCGTTTTGTCTTAAAAATTGCCATTTTTTCAGATTACTACGTCACTGCTCGAGCCGCCAGGGTTACGAAATCACACATTGATGCTTGCCGATACCGAAAGCGAAAAAACAAAGTGGGTCGTAGCGCTTAACGAGCTTCATCGTATCTTGAAGCGAAATAATCTTCCAAACACAACGGTAAAAAAGAACGCCAAATTTTACAGAACTAATGGAAAAACTATCAATCTTTTGCTTCAAAACTTCAAGTTGTTCTTTACGAAAAATTTAATCAAATTTTTTGTGGTAAAAATTGTTTTTTTGAAAATGTTTATTAATACGAAACGGAATAGTAATCATGAAATACAATTCTCGAATATTTCACCACTTTGTTCAGTAAAAATTAAAAATTCAGCAACTATTTTAGTGTTTTCATCAAGTACTTGGAGAAAACGAAAAACCTAATTTTGTGTTCTTAGATTTTCCGAGCGAAGGAATTGTTGGACAACACGCTAGCAATTGTTAAAAACGTAATGTCAGGAGCGATAATAGATCCCGATCGTCTAGTCATTGGCACCGAGGAGGGACTTTTCTGTTTAGATTTAGATCGTAGCGGTGAGTGTTTCTCGAACAGTAACACAAGTCAGGAAAAACAAAAATTCATCGATGTACATTTTCTTTAAATCAACTCGTTTTGTTTCTTTTTCTTTTCAAGAAATTGCAAGAGTCGGCGAAGGAAAAAAGATATATCTCCTCGAGTACATTACGGAGGAACAATTAATAGTTGTTTTAAGCGGTAAGCAACGTCACGTACGACTTGTGCCGGTTAGAGCGTTGGATGGCGACGAGGTCGAGTGGATCAAAGTGGCTGAGACCAAAGGCTGCATAACTCTTACTACTGGCATTGTCCGACGAAATCCTCTCACTTACTGCCTCTGCGTCGCTATTAAAAAACAGGTGAGCAGATGCAAACATTTATTTAAGCATCTCCACTCTTTTGTTTCCATATTTCTATTTATTTTCATTATTATTCTTTCTATTTTTTCATCTAATAACGAAAAATAAGAAAAATATAAAATAAATAAGCAAATTGAAGAAAATATAATAAAATTATTATTCCAATAAATAATAATATTAATTTAAATGTTTAGAACGCCTCGCACGTTATGATTTACGAAGTAACGCGAACGAAGACGCGACACAAACGAATTCACGAATTGATGTTACCATGCCACGCACAAACGCTACAAGTACTCTCGGAAGGACGACTCTGCGTGGGTTATCCTTCGGGTTTTTCAATCTACAGTATATTAGGAGACCATCACCCGATTTGTAAGTTGAAAATATGAGAATATATATTTTTTTTTGTGAATTAATGAGATCGAGAAATATCTTGTTAATATTTAACTTTTTATTTGCTTGAATTTTCAGCATTGGTCCATCAGGAGAACAGTTTGCTGGGATTTTTAACGTACAGTGCCGTGGAGGCGCTGCGATGCATAGAATTACCTCGCGGTGAATTTTTGTTGGTTTTTCATACGCTCGCAGTTTACGTCGACAGTCAGGGAAGAAAAAGTCGGGATCGCGAGATTATGTATCCCGCTGTTCCAACGGCAGTCAGTAAGTAAAAAAAAAAAAAAAAATAATACGAAGTTATATTTAAACTAAATGATAAATAGAATTCGATTTTCTTGGATTCGACTGAAAATTTGATTGTATTGGATTTTAACGTTTTTATTTGAACTTTCAGGCTATTGCGAAGGCTACCTTCTAGTCTACAGTGAAACTCACGTCGACGTTTTTGATTGCACAACCGGCGATTGGTTGCAAACTCTCAACGTAAAGAAAGCCAGGCCTTTGAACACTTCGGGCTCTTTAACTACGTGCATGATCAACGATATGCCACATGTTATTTATCTGAGTAATTTGCATCAACGTGAGTGCCCAAATTAACCATCTTTTTCGATATATTTCGATCGGAAAACTCCGAAAAATCTTTTTTCAATGATCTGTTTTTTGTCTGACGTTCCACAGGGGAATTACTCAATCTTACGCCATTAGACGCGAACGGTAGACAAATGACGAGACCGAGAAGACGGTTTTCACTTCGCGAAGGCAATCGAGGAGCTCGACCTACCGACAGACGATCGAAAATGATTTCAGCACCGACGAATTTCAATCACATCAGTCATATGGGACCTGGCAATGGAATACAGGTACAGAATTTTACTGCAAACTTCAAATTTTATTCAAAACTTGGATAAATTCAGATTAAAATATCTTATTTCTACAAATTACGACAAAAAAGGTAAAAATTCGTTGAATTCACCAATTTCATTTTATTGTAGATTCAAAGACTGTTGGATTTGCCAACAACATTAGAAACAGCGGACCAACAACAGTATTCGGGTCATCACAGTGGAACTCATCTACACACCAATGCCCCACAACGTGTAAGTTATTATTACATTTCGTTTAATGAAATTGTTTATAAATTTGGGCAAAAAACATTGCATTCTCATAACATATTTATATATTTTATTTTTTACATTCAATGTTATGTAGTTTTTTCATGAATCCGTTATTGAAAATGACAAAAAATGTAACATTTTTATAATAAAACAATTGTTTACTTCGCAGTTTTATGGCTCGGCGATTCAAGCACCATCAAAACCTGCACCATTGCCTCCAAGGCATCCTCCATCGGACACGCGACGTCTGAGCTCTCACATGACTCGAAATTCTGGATATTCGCCACAAAATGGTAATTAAACAGCTGTTTATTTACGTGTGATTCCCAAATTTCACTACAACTTCGATACTTTTTTGAACGTGGACATTTCGGGATTATAAAATGTAAAAAAAATCAATTCGAAGGTTCGACGTCATCTAAAAGAGGCCCGGCGCCACCGCGACCAACAGCTACACCTCCCTCATTACCGCGCACTCCCGTGGACCAAGTTGATTCGGAGTCACTGCACATGCGATCGCACACTCCATTGTCACTCGGCAGCATTGCATCTTTACAAGACAAGGTTGGCACTATTTTCACCACAAAATGAAAAAACATCACTTTGCTCGTTGTCACGGAAATAAGGATTTAAAAATGGTTGATTGAGGAGGAATTTGTTTTTTGGTTGAAAAAAACTTAAAATGTTCGATGTTTCCACTAATTTTCGTCCCGTAAAACTCATTAAATTCATGTTAATTTTCTGCATGCTTTTATTACGATTTCAAGAGGAGTTAAGAATCGTTTTCAAAAGATTTTCCTGGATAATAACGGCCCCAGTTTTCCTAAAGTGCCAAAAAGTGCAAAGTCCCTCGATTTTTTAATGAAATTTTAGTCCAGTCTAAATTTAGTGAGCGCTGAATGTTTTTTTTTGGCTAAATTATGTGATGAAACTGATTTTTGAATGTGAATACGATTGCTTTTGTATTTCACAGCAAGAGCACACCTCTGGTGGAAGTCCTCGTCACTCGATAGCCTCGAATAATAGTTCAAATCCATCGACACCGCCGAGTCCGGCCCACGATCATGGCTCGTCGTCTTACGACTCCTAAAGGGGGTTTTCAAATCTGTTTAATTGAAACAAAGAGATCGTAAAAGAAAAAAGAAAAGATGCGAAAACAAAATATTTATGGCGACAAGGCTGTCGAACGAAAATAATCATCGTTTTTATTATAAGCCCAGACAAATCGCGTGGGCTGCAATTTTTAATTTAATTTAATTTTTTGACCAAATATATCTACGGCTCCGACTAGGATGGAAAAGGAGAGAAGAATTATTAAGAAGAAGAAAATTACGAAAACAGAGTAAAAGATAAAATATTATAAATATATTATATAAATCTATATATAACGATGTAGGATCTCGAGGTAATGGGCAGTATTTCGAGCTCTTCTGAAGAACTGCCGCAGTACCCTCCGAACGAAATTCGCAAGCGCGTACAGAATTTTTTTTTTTTTTTCGTTTTCTTTTTTTTATCGTCCTGAAACAATGACGCAGTCAGGATCCTAGTGAATGTTCGCGATGCTACAGAATTACGAGAAACCAGAACTTTTTCAAAAGTCTCACGATTTTTCGTTCTCTTTATCTTTTTGTCTTCTTTTTTTTATTTATTTTTTACGTCCCTCGAACACAACGAGAAAATTTAGGTATACATACATAGTCTCAGAGAATTTATCGTTTTTTATCATGTTCAAGTTTGCATCGTTGGAACGCAGTGAAATCTTTGTTTTTTGGTTTTTTTTTATAACCAAAATTTGGATGCAGACTTAAGCCAAGAAAATTTGTCAACTTTTTTATTGCATCGTTTTTAGAAAGCCACTGACAAAATCAGCATTAAATTAGTAGCAATTTTATAAATTTGGAAATTGTAAAATTATGGAAAAAAATTTCGTTGTGTTCCAACGATACCAACGTCGATGCCGTTTTTTTTTTTTTTTTTTTTTTTACTTTTTCAATTGCATCCACGACTAACGTGCAACGACACACGAATAAAAATGGCCTGTAAGCCCCTTTTTTACGGCGGTGAAGTTTTTGTCGTTGGAAAACAGCGGAATTTCTTTTTTCTTCGAAGAATACGAGAAAATAAGTTTTTAAATGAAATTTCGGTAATTTACAAAATTGGGAAATCGATTAATGGAGAAAGAAAATTTTTCATCGCGTTCCAGGAATGAAAACTTCAATTTTTCGGGCGTTACTATCAGACCTTTGTTGGTTTTGTTTTGTCCTCTTATTCGGCGTTTGATTGTCGTATAATTATTGATCGAATTTATAAAAAACAGTGATTGTAAATAATTGATACACCTAAGAAATTTCGAAGAACGAGATAAAATTCGGCATTGAAATCACGTTTTCGTGACGTCTGATTATTTTTACGTCTCTTGATTTTCTTCGTCACAATCGAAGCTTCTTCCGGTTGAAATTTTGTTTAAAGGAAAAATTAGGGCACTGGGAAGTCGATGTTTTTTTTTTAAACTTTTAAACGTGTTTAAAAGGGGCTTTTAAACACGGAAAAAAGAAGAAACGTAATTGGATTAAAATACCAGTCAAATTATATATTTAGCAATATAAAATTAAGGGGAAAAAGAAAGAAATTAATGAAAATAATAATTAAAAAAAAGAAAAAACTACAATTACTCGATTTTACCTACTTCTCGAGAGCCTAGGTAAAAAATATCTTAGTACACATTTTGTCTTTCCTATTTTTGTTTTCTCTTCTTTCGTTTCGTATATCTAACGAGTATTCGACGATTGTTAGAAGAGTATCGTAATAAATTTAATGAAAATCAATTCATTGATCGCCTTATGATTGAAGACGAAAAACAAAAGGAAAAAGAAGAAGAAAAAAGAAACATTTATCGAGATCAGAATAAAAACCAGCGAAAAATCGAACAGCGATGAAGTTTTAGCCACTTTGAGAGTGTAGCATGATCGTCATTGGGCATTTATCTCGCTCGCAGAATAAAACAAATGAGAAACCCAGTAGGAAAAATCGACTAAAGAATCATAAACGAAATAAAAAGATTAAACGAGTCAATAACGATCACCCAAATGGTCTTTGAAATTAGTGCCGAACGTGATATTTTTCACGACAATTATTAAGACCGTTGTTCATTTAGGATTAGAAGAATTTTGGATAAACTTATGTCCCAGATTTTTTTTTTAAAGAAATGGCAAAACCGAAAGAATTGTAGAATTTTTTAACGAGTTTTATTGACAAGTTTTTTACGAGAATTGCGTAGCTTTTTTTTCTTACCGTGATAATCGTAGTTTCTTAAAATCTGCTTTGTTTTTTTATCTATAGTCATTCGGACGCTCGTTTATTTGTTTTTTACATTCTAATCTCAAATCATGTTTTTTACACACTCGTATCCTGGTCTCTACATCGAATTCATTTCGTAACTCATCCTTTTATGTGTATACACTTGGAAGAAATGCGAATTTTCTACACATGGTTTATAAAACAGCTCGAATAAATGAAAAAATGAAATAGGATTTTTGAATTTTTAAAATACCCATTGTTACGAAAAATTAAAAAAAAAATACACTTAGTGTCAGTTTAATCGACGATAAGAGACGTATAATAATGTGGCTTCCAAATGAAAAAGAAAAAGAAAAAAAGTAACTTATAGCCCTTCAAAGTACGTGTCTTTCCACAATGTTAGAGTACAATTAAAATAAAATAACGTCTCGGCCTATCTGAGTATAAAAAATGAACGTGAATAGACGTAAATGCGATAAATCCACGCAATAATCCAAAGCCAACGAAACGTTGTTAAAATTGAATACAAATAAAGAATTAAAAATGAATAGAAACTAACTAACTAGGAGGAACTAAATTAAAGTTCGTCGAACGATTTTTCATTTAATTGTTTCAAAAAAGGCTCAACCTTTGCCATTTTTTAAATCCGGACAAAAGAATATTTCACGAAACGACGAGCATAAAATTCGAGCGATGCTTCGTTGGCTTTGGAATAAATCTTTATCGAATTTCTCGGCGATAACGTCAACGAAATCTCTATTGTATTTTCCTTCAAACTCGATTCGTAAAGAAACGAAATCCTAATAACGTACAAGTACGTAAATAAAACTTTATTGAGTTTGAGAATGGAAAACAAAAAAATAAAATCAATTAAAGCAGTTTTTATTACTATATAATCAGTTTAATCATGTGTACGAATTTTCGTTCAGTAAGAAACTTGATTTATTGCTATTTTATCATTTTTCAAATAACTCCACGGTATTTTTTGACGAATAACACAAATCTTTCAATTCAAGATTTTCACCTGATTCCAGATGTTTATTCTCAAACGCCAGCAATTCAATAAATCGTTTACAAAAATTCTACTGAAAATTTCTTTGTCTGAAAATAAAACGAAAAAACAATTCTCTTTTTAATTAATTCATAAAAAATGATACAAGTTTCCCGCTCAACGAATAATTCGCACCAGTGACGAATTTAGCATCAATAAGGAAAAGGCAAAGAAAACTGAAAGATAAAAGAAATAAATAAAAAGGAAACTGCGCCCTGTAAATCACTATTACTGAATTACCCCATCGGATCTTACAGTCTTGTATCGAAGATATAGAAATGCCGTTAATAGATCAAATATGTTAATGTTATTATATGAAAATGTAATGCTACGTATATTGCGCTACCCATTAACATTGTATAATGAAGCTAAAAAGTTGACGAGAAGATAGGCGGAGAAATGAAAGAAAATACTCCACATTCATTCGAACCGTTTATATAAAAAAAAAAAAGAGAAATAAGTAAAAGGCAAATGAATCGAGTATGTATTATCGCTGACTAATATCCATTGGGGATTGGCGTCATGACGAAAAAATGCTCGAGAATAAAAATAAAAATAAAGTTCAGGACAAAATGAATGTGAAAAAACAAAGCCAATCGATCGATTTTAGTTAGCGATTCATTCGCAAGCAGTTAATGTACTTATAGAGAGATTCATACTGAAATTTCGTCGTCAACGTTATAAACAAAAAACGAACTGGAATCCACCAATTAAAATTCCGACGAAAAGGCAAAGAAAAAAGCAAGAAAAATGAAATAGTGAAAAAAACAACCGAATCAAAGCAAACCATCATTCCTTTCTTTTACTCAGAAAAACACAAGTTGCTCTTGAATCATTCAGACGATTAAAAATTCAATAATTTGTGTTTCCTTCATTTTTTTTGTTTGTTAATTGTCTATATATTATTGTGTAAATAATTGTGTACTAATGCAATGCCCGGAGATGTCTCAAATCGCTCGAAGCATCTTTTAGCAGGCTCGAAGAAAAAAAACATTTGTCACTTTCGTTTCTTTCTTTTTTTACTACATTTTTTAAATTACGAACCTGAAACTCTCGCAATTATCAAAGTCTGGCAAGTGCATAATATTATTACTATTATTATTATTATTATTATTATTATTATTATTATTATTATTATTTTACCAGAAAGATTAACTGAAAAAAAAATTTTGTAAAGATTGTCCTAATTTTTATTAATCGTATTATCCGACGGTAGGCTAAAACGAAAATTTCTATACGAGCGATGTTCATGTAGCATAAATATTATTATAATTGATAAATTAAAAAAAAAAAACCATTCATCGCCACTTGTTCCCCCAAAACCTAAAACTTTGACGATTAACGTAACACGCGTTACGTTAATTAAGCATTTCTTATTGTTTTATTGCTGGTACACGTTCTCACACCAGTGTAATATAATATTAATATTAATAATAAATAATGAATCTGGTCCCTTAATCCAGCATCTCGAAAACAACAAATCGATAAAAAAAAGAAAAAAATAAGATAAAAAATAAAACACACAGAAGCATATTAGTTTAGGAGAACTACGAATAAACTTATTTATGACTCTTGTGCATTGTTTTCAAGTATTTATTGATCCGACTATAAATAACAAAGTATCTAATCAAATATTGTATTTTAATTGTAAGTTTGCGTAATTGTAGATTTTTTTTTCGTAGTATTTATATATTATTTTTATCCTTTTTCTTCCACTCGTTCCTTCTGTCCTCCCTCCTCCCCTCTCCTTCGTTGTGGAGAAAAGCGTTCTACGCGATGTGAAAAAAAAGATATACGCGAATAATACCTACGATTTTACTTTCTGTTTAATTATGTTCATTTTTGTTTTAGTTACATAATTTAATATGCAGCACAGACAAATTATATCTTAGAACACGGAAAAGTTGTACGTTTTTGTTTTTTAACACCCTCCTAATATTTTTCCAGGCTGAGTTTTTAGGGTAAAGAACTAAAAAGTTGTGTCTATTGATATTTTGGACTATTTACAGTCTGAGCCATTATCAACGTTAAATAACTTTTTATTTCATTTTTATTTCTTTTATTACTATCGCCTTTTCAGGAATAAATACATATACAATCGTAACAAATTACTTTCGCGTACCTGCTAATCACTGTTTATAGATAATATAATTTTTATCAACTTTTTCATTATTCATTTTTTTACTTTTTTCTTTCTCTTTTACGTTAACAGGGCTCCGCAAACTTATGCTGAATAACGAATAATATATTTGTCGACAATTCTCTATAAATGTTCTTCTTTTTGCACTTTAGTTATGGTGCAAGATCTTCCTTTAAAATAATGTTGAATTTTGCATCGTTAAAATGCAACAAAGCTTTTTTTTTTTTTTTACTAATTTTTCGATAAAAACCACAATTTATTTGCATTTTTAGGATACGAAAATTTGTTTTTGGAGCCCAAGAAGAAAATGGAAGAGAAAAAAAAACGAAATTTGAGCAACTTGGGAATTCGAGAAATTGAAGAATCACAAAAATATATTTTTCCTTGCAATCCAACGATGCAATATTCAATATCATCCATCAAGGATTTTTAGGTGTGGCTTCTTTTCGTCGATATTCCTTTTTTAAAATATAATTTGCTATATTGTCAACGACATTAATACTCCTAGTACACGAGTAAGTGGCAGTCTTTCGTTCATCCATATATCGTAACTTCAGAACACACAAAAGAAAAAAGAAAACCTAAAAAATCTTAGGCGTGACGAACGATTTATTTATTTACGCTTCGTCTTTGAAATCAGTTTAGTCAACGAATATGAATTATTATGTTGTTTATTCTTGTTTTCACGTAAAAAAAAATCAATAGTTTGACAGCTAAAGTTAGGAGCAAAATATGGGTACAATTTTGTTGGACGAAGAGAAATTTCTTATTCTCGGTGTACTTTGATCTACAGAATTTTCACTTTTTTTTTGCTCAATTTTTTCAATTTAATTCAAAGGTTGAGTTTTGTAGGGCGTTTTTCGTGAGTTATTCTGCTTCTCGGAGTGTGCGAACGTTTTTTTCGTTAAGTTTTCGTCGATTAGTAAAAATATATTATATTACAAATAAAACATTTTGACACTTTGATGAAAATACGTTTTTCTTTTTTTCATAGAAAATTTTCTTTATTTAATTAAAGTGTGCGAGTATTTCAACGATTAATTTAGGCGTCTAATTAAAGTGAAACATTTCACTTTTGTTTTTTTTTTCATAAGATTGAACGAAATTCATAAAATGAAATAAAAGTAATTACGTTTTTATTTTGTAGTTACCCTATTTTTTTTTTGTTTTCATCCAAATTCGACGTTATTTATCAGTTTTTTAACGTTCTCGAATACGTATATCCTCTTAAATGGTACATCGTGCTTTCAAGAATATAATAATAATAATTAATATGCATATTTCGCGTAAATTATCCATCATGACGAAAAAAATCACGCAATAAGATATTTTTAAGATCAATACACTAAAATGAGTGTTTTTGTTACAATTTAAAAAAAAAGGTTCAAATTAAGCCAGAGTCGCAGGTGAAATTGCTCCAATGGAAAATAACTCCGATTTTTTCAACGTTTAAAATATTACAATTCAAAAAATATTCATCGATATATTTTCTCGTAGTTACGAAAAATGAAAGTGTGTGCTTTTGTTTTTGTTTGCAAAAAAATCGGCCTCATTTATCGTAACACTCGTACAATGTTTTATTCCTTTTTCTTCTTCTCATTCGAACGTTATGAATCATTTAATCAATCACACATTTCTCGAGATTGACTTCAAGAATCTAGAGCGTAGGTGGCGTTATTTAATTGACTGTACAGTGCGCGATAGTCTGAAAGTACGTGGTAAGAAAATATCGCAGCGTATATATAAATGCAAATAAAAATGATGTTGAAGCTTGCATCATTCGAGTGCAACGATTTTTTTGGTTTTTTTTTATTGGATACATTTTTATCGATCCAACAATGTGCAAGGAAACTTTTGTCGTGTTCCAACGATGCAAACTTCAATATCACAAATAAAGAGAGAAAAATAGTGATAAATATCAAAGGTGAAACAGAAATGAACGACACGAGTCGTAATCGTGTCTCGCGATTCGCTATCACTCGATCAATCTTTTAATTTGACTAGGTTGGTTTAATTCTTGTTCGTTACGAGAAAAGTCTTATTTAATTCGAGAAGAGTAAAGATTTGTTGTCTTTTTTCTACGATAAAGAGTAGAGAGGGAAAGAAGGAGATCTCTCCGTTCAAGGATACATTGATGTCACGAGGATCCATAGTTTTCTCACATTTTGCAAAATTCGAGTCAAACAAAATCGAAAAAAATGAAATTTGCAATAAAACATGGTTTTTCTAATTTAAATTACCTTATCGCGACTCTCAAATCTTTTGCATAATAAAACAAACGTGTGACTAATCCCAAAAATAATAGACAGCGATTAAAACATGCGAAGGCAAAGAAAATGCAGTTCGACCTCGTGTTTTGCAGTTTGGGAATCCTCGTCACGCGAAACTCGTTTTTTTCTCTTTTGTGTTTTAATATCGTTTATGAAATTGAAGTAAAATTGGTGGGATCAAATTTTTAGATAATAACGTCGACGAATATTATCGTGGGATAAATTTTTAAAGATTAATAATTATTCAGACGACGTTCAAGTGATTAAGAAATCTTTAGTGCGAAGAAATGAGAATAAGAGATAGAAACAATAAAAACAGAGCTGCCTGTCGAAAAAAAAACAAACTCGTTACACGATTTCGTCAAAGAAACAAAAAAATGTGTTTCCTGATGCAAATTATTCTGATTTTGTGATATAAATTATTCTGAAGATTTACTCGCAGCTTGTTGTCATGGACGTGTGTGATGAGTTTCATATATTTATATATTTATAATAAAGACTATTCATATTATTATTGTTATTATTATTATAGTACTGTTATTGTTATTATTATCATTAATATTAATATTACTACTATTTATTATTTAATGTTTATATCGCCAGAATCTTGAATTTCGATAACGTGCTGTAAAACGAAGTACAACAGCGTTATTATCGTTTTACTATTTTTCTTTCTGTTCTTTTTTTTCATCTTTTTGTCCGCATTTGTTTTTTAGCGATCTATAATGTGAGCTGAAAAAATTCTCAAACAGGCTTTAACACGGTCTATCTCAATCGGGACATTTCTCATTCTCGCGAAACGTCGCGATTTGTTTTTTATTTTTTGTTTTCTCGTCTCGTTTCAGTTTCCTTGATGTTTCAATACGTAGGCAATTCAGCAATACCGACGAATATACAAAAAAAAAATTATTTACGAATATCGCACGAATCGTGTTGTTTTTCGGTGTATTTTTATGAAAATCTCATAATCGTCTACACGATTCGTCGTTTGACGAAACAATTTTTGTTTGTGTTATTTCTTTTGTCACTCATATTCGTCCGCATTGCTTCTCCTCTTCGTTATTCACTCTAACGCTATTAAATTTCGTCCATAAATTCAACAAAATATTTTTTGTTTTTTCTTTTGTCACATCTTCATTGTTTTTTCGGTTTCTTCTTTTGTTTTCTTTTCATTTCTCTAAACTCTTATTTAAGGTATACACTGCTCAATTTTCAAATGAACAGCGTTACAAGGAAGGCATTTTATCTCATTTTCTCGTTCTCTTGCTTTGTGCTTGATAAACGCGCAATCGTTCACGACGATTCGACAAAAATTCGTACACAAATGGAAATTTTTTGCTTTCTTCTCTCTTCCCACTTTTGTCCCCCTTTTTTCTCATTCACCATTGCGCGTTTACGAGCTTATCTCGAGACTCTTTCGAAGACATCATATTCTCAACTTCTTTTCTTTATTTAATTACTTCGCTTTATTATTTAATTTTAATTTTTTTTAGTTATTTTAACTCCGTCATTATTTAAAGTTTGTTCGCTCCGATTCTCCGTACGTGGGATTCAATTCTCCCAACATTCAAAAAGTGTGACTTCTGCGACATTTCAAAATGTTTGCCTCGCTGTCATCACGGTTGGCTGAATGTTACAACGACGTGTCCGAAGGCGGTGTACTTTCTTGATGACTTACGTGGCTTAACGAATGCTGAAGCGCGTCTGGTGTTAACCACTCTTTTGGCAGGCATCTCTGGAGAAATGGTACGCACGAACTGAAGTATGCTAAACGATTTACCCAGCCAGGAATTTCCTGTCCGCAAAGAATCTGCCAAAAAACATAGTTTTTCCTTTTTTTTTATTAGAACTTATGAAAAAAGTAGCTAAAAAGCATTCTGCACTAGTTTATTTGTATTGTGGCCAAGATTTTTTGTGTAGAAAATATAAAAAGTGAATTTTAAATACCTGTGTCAATTGACTACTAAAATGATTGCAATTTTTATTCATAAGATGATAGCGATCGCCACGAAAATCTTTGCCCAATTCACTGACGATTCTGGCCACGTCCTCTTCTGTAAAATCCGTGTATCCAATGTGGACAGATTGTCTGAAATAAATAACAATATATTACTGCGACATTGGAATTTTGGTTATTTCCATAAATCTCTCAAGATATTTACCAAAAATTTGATTAATGTATTTAAAATAGTAGGTCAATTGCGATAATTTATATTCTTCAGTGATTTACTAGAATAAGAATCCAAAAATAGTTACCTAAATCTGAATTGTTCTCCGAGCTCGTCCGTATCTCTGGGTACAATTTCAAAGATTCCGGAGATTGGAAGGGCATGACCGCCGTAGGCATATTCTGAAATAAATTAAAAAATTAGAAATAGTACAGAAAAGGAATTGGGCACGAATTTGAATTTATTATTCCGCTGTTATTTTTGTACACACCTACTCCATAAATTTCGACACCCGAATGGAAGACTCCTAACCCAATGGGTGTTGTATATTCATTGATCCAATACTAATAACGAGAGACAAGAAAAAAATATTGTCATTCTAATTCTAGCGGAAGAAAATTGTTTAAAAATACAAAAAAATATTCGTTACTGTATGTACTTTTTCTTTCTTACCATATCGTAAACATTGAGGACAATTGGCTCGCGCGCCATCTTTGGAATAAGCTCTTCGCTATCTTGAGGGTAACCCAGACAGCTGGGAAACGAGAGATTACAGCCAAGACCTGACGAAAACATCACAGAGATACTTTGTACCTGAACAGTTGACCAACGGAGCGCTATCTAAGTTCCAGAGCACCTAATAAGCAAATACCATTTTCTAGTTACTCTGCTCTCAACAACAAATATCACCAAACTAGGGTAGCTTCACCGAGAGACTCCGATTCGCAACAACGTGTTCAAGCACTGTTTTTTATCTACTACTAATTCACTCATTCCTTGTGTACGATACAATTTTTAGCAAAGCCGCAGAAAATGTATTTTGCAAAGAAAAAATAGAAAAAAACAATTGGAATCTAATTTCCTCAATTCACTGCAATTTTTCTGGTTGTTTTCTGTTTTTTTAAAGTCTAAGTTTCCTCTAAAACGCAAAATTTATAAAATTGCTCTTTCCTGTGGGAAAAAAATCTGCAGTTGCTTTTTTTTTTCGAAGTTGTTTTTCCATCTTTTAAAGATTTCCTTAACTTTTAGATTCGCTCAAAGATGTTTTCATTCAATTTGGACTCTATCTTTTGCAGTTTTAATCAGTAAAAATACTTTTGGCTAAAAATATAATTCTTTCTTTTTGTAACGTATTTATAAGTAATTATTTTACAGAAATGACCGTTATGGTACCACGTATGTTTTTCCGTACTCCAATATCAACTTAACATTCCTGTAACTCCTCGAGTGAAGTTTTGAACGTTTTTAGTACAATTTACCAAAAAAGAAAAGGAAAAACATACCAGGGAACGAATGCTGCAGGTCTATTTAATAAAATAACAAAAAATAAATATATATATTTCTAAAGAAACAAGACCACTGCCAATTTTTTATTACAATCGAAGCAAAATTTCCAGGAATTGCATTTTGTGGTTCTTCCTTTGCTGCACATTGCTGCGATCTTGATATTTTGTCCTCTGCAAGTTGGACGGTGTAAGGCGCAAGAAAATACTAAAGTTCAACTAGCCTAAGTCTCAAAGTTACGTCAAGACGGGATAAAAAAAAGCACAGTTTAAAAATAAAAGATAAAAAAACAGAAGACTCAATGCTCTGAAAGAGGCTGTCAAAGATATTTAACACTATTACAGTTGTTTATACACAATCACAATAATAATAATAAAAATAATAATGTATTTTTACCTTTTTTTTCGTCTTCAACAATGCGACATTGCTCACGAATTTTTGGCAAACTCGTTATACTTTTGTCAATGATAAAAATGCAGTGCAATATTTTTTGCACTGATATTTAATCGAACACAAGCGAGAATTAATGATACAACAAGAGCAAATTCATTAACATCTGACGATTACAGATGTTCGTCTGAACGTAAATAGATGGAATGAAAAAAAAATAAAATAAAAAGATAAAATATCTTCCCACCTTCGTGATCAAAGCCTAATCGGGACAAATTAGTTCCTTCGTTCTTTCTTAAAAATAGTTTGAAATAAAAAAAAAAAATTATCACTTTCAAGTCTTTTTGACAAAAGGCAAAAACGTTACAGATTCTCGTCACGCGTTATTAATATTTAAATAATGATTAAACACGAACGATAATCGAAATAAAGTTTCGCATGACAGATGGCTTTAGTACCATAATATATGCACTCACACGCACAACACTCGCTTTTTTCTCTTGTTTTCCTTTTTTTATCTCAATCTGACACTCATTTATTTTGTTTACTTTTTTTAATTCTTTGTTTTCAATGTTGTTCTAGCGCCGCGAGTATTTTTATTATATTCTTTCCGTAGTGACTTTTTTTGTTATCGAAGGCTTTTGTCGCAACTAGATTAATTCGGGTTTTACAAATGCAAACGAATAATAAAAAAATTCCAAATCGCCAAACCCACTGCCTCGTCGCTCTTTATTCCTATCCGAGCAGGTTATAATTCTCGTACTATGGATTTGTGAAAAATTCGAGGCTTTGGTCTAGTCGTCGTCACCTAACGTTTGCACGATTTTGGGAATTTACTTTTTCCCCTATTTTATACTAGAATTAATTTCGATCCGAGATTGCTAATGGCGCTACTGTCTTAAGTTTTAACGGTCAAAGCATTCAGAAACGGGAAATTTTAAATCAGTTCGAAAATAGTTTTTCATTTGCAAAAAACAGAATCATAAAAATACAAAATCTCTCAAAAGCTTTCACAAAAATTATTCTCTTAGCACCAATTACGATAATTTGCTGCTTGAAGCAACAAAAGTTTCTACATTTTTATTACTTTTTCATAAAATCCTTCAATTACGCACTCTAGCGGACAATAATCAAACCTGATCGTCGCTTCTCTCTGAAGAAAAATACACGTTTTGAAAATTCAACAGTTTCGGGTTGAAACTCTGCGTGCTCTGCAAATGCAAACTCTGAAATAGTCAACCGACGAGTCGGCAAAGAGGCGCAAAGCTATTTTCCGCAATAAAAAACACATGTAGAAGTGTAAAAAAAAATTATGGCGGGATCGAGAGTTTCATTAGATATAATTGTATTTACGTTATGTTCGGCGTTAATATCGAACTCGAAATTAGTAGAAACATCGCGTTTAAATGTTCCAAGAGTTTTGTTACCGGTTTTCAATGATTTCCCGGTCAACTTTACCCTTGAAGTGACTGAGGGTGGCTGCTACCAGTGGTAATTCTCACGTCATTTCTATTTGTGGTTTAACGAAAAAATATAAACACTAATAACTGAAACGTCGATAAAAATATTCATTTTTCGATAATATTTCGAATATTTTTGATATTCTTCATTTTTCTCGTACGGCTGCGCATCTTTTTGACTGTTTTAAATTATGCGAAACGCGTTCGCTCGGAGGTTAACCTCTTAACTCGGAGGTAAAACTGCAAAAAACGGCTTGTTTTTTGCAGTTTCTTTCGAAATTCACGAATTTCTATTTTTTTCATTATTTCCTTTCTTTCAGGTCAACGTCTCGTCTTGACGTCATTCACTTAATTCCAATCAATGAAAACCCTGATCGAACATGCTCGTCAGCGGTTATGGTCCAAAGCGTCACCAGAGATCCCATGAGAAATACCGCTATTGTACTTGCCGAGGACATAAACACCGGACAATTTTTACGATGCGACGTTATTGTCGATGCTATTTTCTCTCTCAATCTTGTTACCACTACCAGAGAATTATTCATTGAAGAGGCACCCGAAGCTTTTGAAGTTCGAGCTTACGATGAGCAGGGTACTTTCAAAATTTTATTAGTTTCCTCGTTGGAAAATAGAAATTTCTCGTGTTACCTAAAAGTTTTTTGCAATTTACTACGTGGCAAATTTATCAGGCATTTTTCAAATCTTAGGAATCAAAATAAGATAAAATATTTAAAAAAAAATATTCTGGAAAAAAAACTAACAAATTTTCTGTACGTGAAAAATGTTTTTTCTGGAATTTTGTACACTATTTCATAGATTTACAAAAAATACTCATTATATTTAAAGAACAAAAAATTATTTCTCCATAGTTTTGCCCATTTTAATAAAACGGTGCCTGAATAAACTTCCACTTAAGAAACACTGTTCCAGACGTTTTTATACATCCAAAAGAAAAAACCAAACGTATTTTGAATCTGTATCAGTGCTTTGATTGTTGACACTGGAAACAGAGGAAAAACATTTTTTTTCGCCAAACGGCAGCAAACTAAACATTGATTATTGATTTTTTCTATGTTTTTGCCCCTTCTATGGGTAATTAAAAGAAAATAAAGAATTATTTCTACTCAATTTTAGTATCAACGTTGCAAAATAGTTTGCTGAAGATGTCTACCAAATTTGAACTCAATCTGCTAATTGGTCATCAAATATCGTGGTTGCCAATCTGAAAACCATATTTTTAACCCCCGACTGCCTGCATGGGCAAAAAGCCGGGAGTTATGCGTTTGACTGCGATCAGCTGATTTTGAAGATTTTTTATTACAAAAACCACTTGAAAGTATTTTGTCGTTTTTTTTTTCGACGAAATTTGTATATGTGTTCGAAGGATCATTAAATTAGTGTACAAAATTGCAGAAAAAAACTCGAATAGTTTCAAATGTATTCTATCCAGAAAATCATCTCCGAAAAGAACATTTCAATCAATAATATTGCCTTAACGTTTCTTGTTTAGTGAATTTATAAATTGTTGAATTTTCAGGAAATGAGTTTACCACCTTGGCCGGTGTAGAATTTGTGTGGACAATCGGTAGCGGTGATAAACGCAGTGCTCAACTGGAAAACGAGTACAATAGTATATTGCGTTTTATGACGTTCCAAGAATCTCCTTACGAGACCCCATCGACGATGGTAACTCTGGACAACACTGGGAAAAAGGGACATATAATTCTTCTCGAAGGAATTAAAACCGGGACAGCAAAGGTATCAATGAGAAAAAAATAGAAAAAAATGAAATTCAATAACACTTTCACGAGTATTTATAAAAAAAAAATATTGACTGAATTCATTGTACTCAAAAAAATACTTAAAAAAATAATTGGAACGAAAAAGGAGAACACGAAATTGTTGGGATAATTCCTGATTTTTAAGCTTTATGTGCGCAATTAATAGCGCTGTTAAATTAAACGAAAATTTTAACATTATTTAAGATATATATTTAAAAATGAAGTACACTAAAATAACAGACTAAACAGACGAAAGTAATGAACAAAAAAAACATGAAAATATTGAAATTTTATGGATAACTAATGATTTTAATTCCTCTCAGATTTGTCTGAGCGTATAAAAAATAAATGATGAATTTTTAATGTACTCAAACCAACAAAATAGTCACTAATTCGTTGAAAAATTATGAATGAATTAAATAACAATTCATTCGAATTTTCCAAGGTTTCTGTGAGGTTACCACATTCGGAGTACAAGCACGTACCAGCGGTTGAAGTGGAACTGATCGTAGTTGCGAATCTGATAATTCTTCCAACGGACGTGACGATGATGGCCTACGATAGTTTCAAGTACAGAATAATGCAGGTAACAAATTGTTCACGAATTTCCTTCCTGAACATTTGCAACAAAGAAAACGACTTCGAATCACGACTTCAATTTCTCATTTCCAGGTGCATCAAGGTCGTTTGGAGGAGATAAGTCTTCCGTCAACGCAGTATTACTTAGAAGCTGAAAACCCATCGATCCTGGAGATAAACAACGACCGTCACTCGGCTTACGCTCTTGGAAAAGGAAAAACGAAAGTGATACTTCACGACAAAAACGTGCACGAGGAGTACGGAGTGGTATTGCCAACAGCAACGATAAACATAAACGAAGTTTCGTACATAACGATAACGGTATTGCCGAACAGAAATTCGGGTTTGATTCTCGGGGAGACGCACGAGTTAGTGGTCGAATTGTTCGACAACAAAGACCATAAATTCCACATAGGCGAAGGTGTCGAAGTCTCGTTGAGCGTAGATTCGCAATTTTTCGAGACAAAGTCGTCAACGCAAAATGGAAGTCACGTCGTCGTCGTGCCAATAACATGTGGAACGAGCGTGGCCGAGGCTCGTCTGCACGGGGTAATAAACAAAGAGGGGAAAAAAATATCTCTAACTTCGCAACTTTCGGCAAAAGCAGAATTAGTAATTCACACTCCGGTGACGATAAGTCCGCGGGTTTTGGCTGTGCCCTGGGATCCAAAGAGTAAAACACGTTTTGATATCGCCTTGAAAGCGAGCGGCGGGGACGGGAAATACGTATGGAATTCGCGACAACCGTCGATTGTGACTGTCTCGCAGAACGGTGTCGTCAGGATATTAAACCAAGGAAGCACCGACGTCGTTGTTTCTATGTCACGAAATTCTCACAACAACGATCGTGCTCGAGTTCACGTTCTTTTGCCATCGCGTCTTGAAATCGTGCAGTACAACATCGATGCGGCGATCGGTGAACCGATCGATCTGCACGTTGCTCTTTATGGAAAAATCGGCGAAGCTCCAGACTCGAAAGAAATACCGTTCAACGATTGTCGAGAAATTCCTTTCGAGGTTTACATTCCCGATGGGAATTTTGTGCAAAATACCAGTGAAAATTTGGCTCCGGTGGGAATATCTTGCGCTACGATTCGACTCATTGGGCTCGACGTTGGCACCTCGAGCATAACCGTCGCTCACAGCTCGAACGGACAATATTTAATGGACAACATAACAATCTCTGCTTATGAGAGACTCGTCGCGATTCATCCATCGAATGGCGAGACTCTGCTGGCTGTTGGTTCCTCGAGAAAGATTATTTTCAAGGGCGGGCCTCATCCGTGGCCCGGAAAACCACAAGGCTACAAACGCGAGATTTCGTCGAGCGATTCAGACGTTGTGAGAGTTATCGAGCGAAGAATTCCCGACAGCCCGGAAATCGCGGTTTACGAAGTAGTCTGTCGTTCCCTCGGTGATATTTTGTTGAGTTACACGATTTCTAACACGCCTCTGTTGCCGAATTGTCGTAGTAGTGACGCGATAGCGACTGTGCGCGTTATTTGTGGAAAACCGCGTTACGTGCATCTCGCGCCGGAATTTAAAGACAGTGAAAATTGCCCGATCGGTCAGAGCAGCGATCGAGTAATGGCGCACAGCGACAAATCTCTTCGTCTCGTAGTCACGGTCAAAGACGAGGATGGAAGGCGTTTTGATAACTTTACGAGTTTGGATATCGCCTGGAATTTGAAACCGCAGGACAGCGGTTCCGTGGAAATCGCGAGCGGCACAGCGGAAGAAACTTTCACCGATATGAACGTCGTTCTGCCGCGAAGTCATTATCAAATACTCGTACCGAAAAGACACACCGGCTCGCTCGTAGTTTCAGCGAAAATCGTTGGTTACCAGAATCACGTACTCGCCAAATTGAAAATATCTCCGGAATGGCCTCCGTTCGCGATCCTCAACGAACGCGACGTCCTCAAAACGCCTCTTATCGAAGCAGAAATCGTCGTTTATCTCGTAAACGACACAACGATAACTCCTCGAAAAATCAAAGTCCTCAACGACCCAACCGGCAAATATTCTCTTCAAGTTAGCCAGGGCTCCGGCTATTACGAGTTCGTATTAAGCAGCGAAGAAATCGCTGACGTCCGTTACGTCGAACCAACAAAAACGATAAGCATTGTGCCGAAAAAACCAGGCGTTCTGCGACTCGGGCTCGTCGATCTTTGCCTCGTTTCCTCGCCCGCCGAGGCTGAAATCGAAGTGCAACAATTGGCTGGTATCGAGATCGAGACTATCGATAAAGTTGAAAAAGGCAAATGTATACTCGCGACGATTAAACTTTACGACACAAACGGTCATCTCATGGAATTGCCGAGTCTCGACGCTTTAGAATTGAATTTCGAGACCGACGAGAATCACATCGACGTCAAGAGACTTCCTGTTGGGGAACAAGACGACGCGCCGTATTCAAGAATTTTGTACATGATTCACGGAGTCGAGGAAGGCGAAGCGAGAATTTTTTTCACCAGTGGACGTGGCGATCAAGAAATTCGGAGCGAAACAGCGATAATACAAGTTTTCACACCGCTCAGAGTAAACGAAAGAAACTTGACGATACTCGTTGGAACTGTTTGTCAAATTGAAACGAGTGGCGGTCCGAGCGACGGAGAAATTGAGTTTTCCGTAGAAAATACGAATATCCTCGGTATTGAAAAACGTGGCATACTCGAGGGCAAAGCTGTGGGAAAAGCGAAAGTGATTGCACGCGCCGTTGGCCCCACTGTCAAAGGTCAAAGAATCGTTTATTCCCAAGATCACGTTTACGTGCAAGTAACACATTTGCAAGGCATAAGAATCGTGGCTCCGACAACGAGAATAAAAGTTGGAGCGACTGTACCCATTTGGGCTTTTGGAATACCCGATAATTTGACTCCACTTATTATTGGATCGATGAAATCTTTGCTTTCGTTTACTTGGTACACGAGCGACTCGAGGCTACTCAGTTTGCACAATATGTACGAAGGCACTGGCATTAATATTCGTTATCAGAACGAAGTTACTTTGCGTGCTAAAGCTCATGCTCCAGGCCTTGCCACGATTTATCTCAACGTTACAATCCCCTCGAAAATCATCACTGGCTACGAGGACCAATTCAGCTTTGGGACTTTTGCCAAAATTGAAGTTTTCGAAGAACTCGCTGTTGTACAACCCTCTCCCGCCACTGCCGGCATTCCCGTTTTAATAATGCAACCTAATTCCATCCTCAAAATCAAAACCAATCGCGACAAACATGGCGTTACCAGCTATAAAATTCTCGCTAATGGCAGCAACGAATCCGAAGATCCCAACGCTCTCACTCAAGCTGTTAAAACTGTTACTATTGACAAAACTGGCGTTGTCAAGTCCGGCGAAAATTATGGAAGAACTATCGTCTCTGTCACTAATGTGGAATCCTACAATTTGAAGCAAACCGTTACTGTTATCATTGACGTAAGTTTTTCAGTCTCCGTACCTTTTTATTCGTTAATCAGTCATTTTGAAATGGGATTGAAACAACAAATTGCAAAACTTATGGAGTTATTGACAGAAGGTTTCTCGTGAAAGTAATTGAGTGGGATGTTGATATATGTACGAACATCTTTCGTGTATCATAACGGATTTTAAAAGAGAACGATTTTTGACGAAATGGCGATTTTTTAAACAAAATAGCGATTTAAACCAAAATTTTTCGATTTTCTGCTAGAAACAAAAGAACTAAAAGTCATGGAAAACTTTGATGCTTCTTTTTTTCCTTTAACTGTTCGCTTGAAACTTACGAAGCAGAAACTTGAAAATTTCATTGTTTTTTTTTTTCGCTAATACGTTTCAATAATACCTCGATTTTTTTGTCAGATAAAACCGATTCACTACATGATGCTCTCATTGAACTCGAACATTCGTATAAGAAGCGGCGAAGAATTGAACATGCTGCCAAAAGGCATGGAGCTCAGTTACGTAGTCGAATATTTCGACAGCGTAGGCAACAAGTTTCACGCGACCAATACGAAGTTCGTAACGGCTACGAGTCGTTCGGATCTCATGTCCTTCGCCAATGGACCGGACAATATTTTGATCGCCAAATTCCACGAGGACGGCGAACTCGTCGCTAAAATTCATAGCGACAAATATCCTAACGGAATGTTCGATTATGTTCACATGACGATCGGGGATATTATTTTCCCAACTAAGGTTCGTTTCATGGGTTAAAATAATCAGTCATTTAATTTGTCGTCGTTAATCTTTTTATTAAAACCATTTTTTTCTTTGGAATTCATGATTTGTCATTCAATAGACAATCAAGTGTTCGAAAAAATCGAGTAATTCAATGAATTTAAATATAAATTGATAATTTTATGCTTTAGACTTCTTTGACGATCGGAGATATCGTTTGTTTCTCGATGCCTTTGCTGTCTTCGGAAACTGGCGATCCAGGATCTTGGCAATCTTTGGCACCGGAAATTTTATCGGTCGATTCGATAACCGGTATAGGAAGAGCAAGAAGTCCTGGTCACACTGTCGTTAAACACAGTTTGACGACTCATAAACAGGGCGAAATCGAAGTCAACGTACAGCCAATTGCTAAAGTAAGGAAATTCACATTTTAACAGAATTTTCTGACTTTTTTCTTAAAATTGTTTTTAAAATACATTTACTTAATTTTTCTCTTATAATTTTTGTATTTATATACCAAAATTCGTTTTTGAATGAATGTTTTTTTTTTATATTTTTGAGCCTAAATCTGAATTTTCCATTTGGCCGATCGATCGAAATTGCTGAATACGATTTTTTTCTTGAACAGATTTCCTTGGTACTATTGAAAGGAAAAAATTTCACCGGTACAGAAATATTCAGCGTACCACTCGTGCTGAAAAGTAAAGACGAAGGGGTCAAGGAAAATAATGTACTCGCTCGTGGTTTGAGCGGCTGTCGTACACACACATCCTTCAGTCTTAGTTCATTTCCGTTCTCTTGTCACATTCAATTTGTAACTCCAATACCTTCGATCAATATCAAAGATATTTTTTTGATTAAACCGAGGTTCGACATCGTAACTGGTGAATACAGACTTCTTTGACCTAATATATATGATTTTTTAAAAGAAATTAAATTAATTATTTAATTAAATTTAATTTTATGGGGGAAAAAATATAATAATTGTAAAAATGGTAATTTTTGGTTCTACTTTTTATTTCGATACAATTTTATATTATTTTTTCAAAAGATTCCACGATAAATTTGAAATTTTGGAATTAATCTGGTTAGAAATTTTTCAAAAATTATTTTTACTTGATAATTACTAATAAAATTTCCCTTTACAAAAATACATTTTTGCTTCGTTTGTCATAGGCTTTTATTACTGCGACATAATTCCTATGGGAGCACCAACGATCGTAACGAGCACCCTAGAAACTAAAGTTCTCGTAAATGCTCAAAGTCGCGAAATAGAAGGAACGCCACTCGAAGTTGCTTATCTGCCACCAATTTACGTCAGCACGAAAGAAATTGTTTTTGTGCAACTATCGAACCAATCGCCATCAACAGCAATTCTCGAGGTTCATGGATTGCCGATGGTGTTAGAACAAGTCACGGTAAGTTTGAGCTTAATTAAAGACATGAAATTTTTTAGTTGATTAATTTTATTTCTCTGATTTATTTTTTACAATTTTTGCTCTTTGATCCGGTTTAAAGTGAGCCATTTTTTGTAACTAACGAAAATTGACGTTATAGGTCGACGTGCCCGAAGGCGCGGTCGTCAGTTCTCGACAATTTGTCACGAAAAATTCAGTCAACTATAAATTGCGGTTGATCCAAGATCACGATGACATTCAAGGCCAAAAAGTCATCGTATTGAATGAACTCACGAAACAGAATATTTCAGTGGGTACCTTCGATTTTATTTTCATTTTGAATTTTTTCAAAATGAACAAAAATCATTCGTTTCTGCGAAAGCTTTTATTTAGTCAATATAATCACTTTTTTCTACAGATTCTCATCAGGATATCAAAACACGAAAGTTACGTTCCATTTTCGGGTGTACACTGGGTCGACTACATTTATTTCCATCGTTACACGTTCGGCACTCTCGCCGTACTCATGATGACTTTTTTTTACTGTAAGTTTAACGCTTAATTTACCATGAATTATTAATTAACAATACTGAAATATTAAAATGGAACAAAATTATTTTTACATGTAAAAAATCGTTTTTTTTTTTTTTTTTTATAGTATGGAAGAATAAGGTTTCCAGTGTAAATTTGTCAGTGAGAAACAACAATGTTTTCGGTAAGTATGTGAACATTTATTATTTTGGCATGAATTATTGAGAAAAAAGGATAAAGTTTGAAAAAAATTAATATTACGATTTGTTTTCATGATTTCAGCGGACAGATGTCCACCACCAATGAAAAAATCACCAACGTTAAACTCAACGACGCTGAACAGCAGTTTAAACGCGTCGAGTTCGCGAAGTCCTGGTTCTCCGTCGCCCTTGCGACCATTTTCGGCTTTCGAGCCGGTGTACGGTGACCCACGTGGTTTTTACACGCCAAACACACGAAGAAATTACTGTTTCCAAACTCCCTAGTTAAATCGGAGACGGACTTATTTTTTGAACGTTTCGAAACGAAAACGAACATAGAGGACATTTGCGATGTTACATTTTGGCAGTTAAGGACGATTTTTTTTGTTCACCGACGAATAGTGTGTGCTCTTCATCGCGAAGCCCACAGTGTTGTGATACTATCGTATTTTAAGGACAAAAAAATGGTAACAAAAATAGAATCCAGAATAATGCAAAAGGGAGAATTGCGAACGAGAGAAAAAATCGATTTCTTTTTTTCCTCGCGTCATAGTCAATTAAGAAAGCGTAATTATTTCCGAACTTTTGGATTTAAAACGAGACCAAAATCTCGATATTTCGAAGTTGAGCATCGTTCATTCTTGAGGAAAGAACGAAAGGAAACAAATATACATTTTTTGTTTGTTCGTTAAAGTGACACAAAAGTGCCAATCTCTGATATCGAGTGATCACAAAAACGTTATATTTGTTTGTTTTTTTTTATTGTCTTTGAGAATAAAATCAAAGTTGTCTGTTTTCTATGTAAATAAATGAAAATCATGAGAATCTTTTCTTCCTCGATGAATATAAATGAGGATATTTAATTTTGTGCTCGCTCGAATATCGAAAAGTGTACATAATTGTAATTATTTTGAAAAAATAATTTAGCCGAGTCTTCTTTTTTCCTTTATTCTCATTGTTTTGTGTCTTCTTTTCTTTCTGAAAACAGACTAACTCGAATTCGAGTTACGGACGCACAGATACATTTTTCTTTCGACATTGTCATCGATCGTAAACTCTCGTAACTGACGTACTAACACGATTCTTTGATGATTTGAGAATTCGTAAATTCGTGGAAAACGTACAGACTAGTCCGAAATATTTTTGATAATATTTACGAATTCTATCGCTTAGTAAATTTTTTTACCGAGTCTTTTTCTTCGGTTTTTTTTTACCGACACGAGTGTTGAGAAATAGTCGAGTAAGATGTATGAATAATTAACAACGACGTGTCGAAGATGAACAAGATTTCGTTACTACGAAAAACACATTTTTGTACAACAAAAATTTAGTAAACGTAAAAATTTAATACAAAAAATTGCGAAAAAATCATTTCAAACACCAACATTTGGAAACGAGACGTAAAATGTGTTTTTCGAAATAACGAGGATGATCTTTGAAACTAATGAATTTCAGAGCTGAATAAAATAGTTTCACCTTAACGAAATTTGCTATTTTGTCCAACTCTGTCGTAAATCCTATCCTCGAGCATTGTGTGCTCGCTCAATTTTTTCTACATTAATTACGTCAAGAGTCTATTTTTGCTAAAGAAAAAAAGAGGTAGAAATACGGAAAAAAATGCAGTAATACGTGAATTACATAAAAAAAAATTATAATAAAACGAACCACAAATAAACCGGGTGTTCATAGTACTTAAACGTTACAGTCGAGAAGAAAAAAGTTGAGGTTTTATTCTTTTTTTCTTTAATCGGTCAAAAGTGTATGGATGTGAGAGAAAATGAAATGGTTTAATTTAACTAACGATAATGAAAATAAGTGTGCGTTTGTGTGTAACGAAACGAAGAATAATTGTAAGTTTAATTTTTCTTTTAACGCAATGAAAACTTTGTTTTTGAACGGAAGTGCCTTGGGAAAAAAACCTTTATAAGGTCATGTTTTTTTTGCGACTTGTCCTTAAATGGTCGCGGATACGACTCGACCGAACGATTTTTTTAACGAGTGGTTGCAACCATGTCTAGTTGGTATTTAATATTTCTTCGATTAACTCAGGACAACCGTGTAAACATTGTTGTACATTCTTGTATCGTTTAATTAAAAAAAAAAAAAAAACAGTTATGGGGTTGTTCAATGAAATGATTATTTATTTTTGGCATGAAAAAAATACTTTCCAGTTTCTTTGTTTTCTTTTTGTTTTATAAATAATGTTTATTTAAAAAATGAGACATATTTCTAATCCATCATTCATTCACACGTCGCGCAGTCAACCGAAGAGAGTTCTATTGATTCATCAAACGCACTTGAGTCTTGATCAAACTTACGTTCTTCTTACATTTGTATATTCGCTTTTTTCGCTTCTATAATTTCACAGGATTTTTTTTCTTTAGTGCTTCTTATTATTTTTTGACAACTTTTCGTATTTACTTTTACTTGAGTACCAGAGAGCAAATGGGATTGCCAAAGACGGTAGTGTCATCACCGCGAATGCTGCCCAATCGACCTGAAAAACAAAATAATACAATGGTTATTTTTATTTTTTATTATTATTATATTGATTATTTTAATGTTATTTTTATTTTTTATAGAAAAATCTACAAAGAATTCTCCTATTTTTCAAAATAATGATTTTTTCATTCGATAATAATTTATTACGTATGTTTTTGTATTAATTGACAATAAAAAATTGCAGAAATTGGTTGATCAATGATAATTAATGAAAAAAAGATACTTACGACGTGAGAGGAGAATTTCTTGGCGTAGTCTCTGAAGGAAACAATGAGACCTTCGCCGGGTGAACTGCTGACTGCGACTTGTAGCCTCGGGGCATTTTCGGTGCGACGGTACAAAACTTCAGCTGAAGTGAAGTTGAAATATCCGTGTTTTCTGGGTCTCACAATCACAGTATGTGATACGTTTGTGAACGGAGCAACACGATCGATTCTGGCATTCAATTCACCGCTTACGTGAGAAAAGTGATCAGGGTGGAAAGAGTTGTCGGTTATCTCAACTTCCAGAGCCGCTGCGCTGCCAACATTGTGTACGGTGTACTGAAAATTTAAAAACAAATAAAGAAATATTGATGTTGATTAAAGTTTTGATTACACATGAAAATTAGACTTTTTTTGAATGGAAAATGAATTTTTGTCAGCCTTCAATATTATTGTTATAAATTTTATTTTATTTTATGTTGTTATTGGTTAATTTTTTTGTTTTAGACTTGAATATTTCCAAGTTCTTAATTGTTTTTAAGAAATAAAATAACTGAGTTACAATATTAACATTATTCCTGAGAGAAATGTCAAAATTGATTTTCTGTTAATTATGTAAATTGAATAATTATTTTTTTTGCTGTTCTACAAACCTTAACGATGATATCCATATTTTCAACTAAATATTTGTTCAATATGTGTTTCGAGACCAAAAGTCTTGCAGCTTCGGGCTCTGCTTCTTCGGCGCAAATTGTCGCTAAGAAGGCTGCAACAGCCAGGCACAAAATTTGGAACTTCATTCTGTGAAAAAGATTCGAAAAATGGATTAAAAATGAAGCTATGAAACAAAATCAAACAATAAAACAAAAAAACCAGCTTTTTTTCATATTGAATTTGTTGTTTTACTATTTCGTAAACAAAATTGTGTCTTGTAGCTTTACAAGCAGCTGGGTGATAAAACAATTTCGTATCGACCATTTAGTAAATAAAAAAAACACGATTTAAAAACACTGTACTCCGAAAAATAAAAAAATTCAGAACCAATTTTGTTAACGATTGTAGGCCGAAGTTTTGACAGAAACCATTAATTAAAAAATCGAAATTTACCAGTCAAATTGAAAACATTGTCGAGCAGTAGAGAAAAGGGTGAAAACACTCGAAAATTTACAAATAATTCCATCAATCTAAATGTCATATGTGAAGTGTTGAACTGCAAGAGAATGACTGACTTTCGGAGTAATTTCGAGCGTGTCACACAAATCACTATTATTCGGCACGTTTTTTGAGGAAAACGGTCAAAAATTGAAAACAAGTGAATAGTTTTTATTGTGTTTCGACGAAATTATTTATAAACTTTGTATTAACACATAATTTTTAATAACTCACCTGTTCTGCGGAGGATATAACCTTTGGAAAAAGCACGTATAAAGTGAACTACACTGACTGTATCGTTGCCGAAACAATACACGAAGCGAGGTTCTGTAATAATCTGTAATAAAAAAAGTGCCAACAGCGCCCGCGTTCACTGCCACGTTTCGGGGGTCAGTCAAACATCACCGTAACGTCATTTCCTGTCACGTTAGCGCACGCGCAACTTCCCGTTTTATTTTTTAATAGCTGCCGTCGCTGCCGTCAGGGATACAAGAAAGAAGGAGTGAACACAGCATAGGCCAATTTGTAGTTCCAGCGTGCGCAAAACACGTTGATGCTATAGTTTCTGGTTTTACCACTGTAGCGCTCGTGACCGAAAGTACTAATGCATATAGTAATAATAATCCTCAGCGACGTGAAACTGACCTTGTACTTTGCGATCGCAGCGCTTCTCATTTTCTACCAATTTTTGGGAACACTTCTTAACATGTTCTCTGCTTCTTAAGTACGGTACTTCTCTCTAAGTAAGTAAGTACTTCTCTCTAGTCTCCTTGGCTGCCGTATTCGTGTTGTATATCTGTATGTTACATCAAATAAAAATGGCGGCGAAAACGAAAACATAAACATCGCTACTGAGACTACTGATTTTAATCGTGTCACCAAATAATTATTCTTTCAATAATCGAAGAATAGAAATTTAAACAATTTGGACGAATCAATTTTAAAATATCAGTTTTGTATTCGGAAAAATGGCTGCCAAAGTTTACCAACCTGATCAGGAACTCGAAACGAGAGTTAAGAGAGGTTAGTTTTTCACAAAATATTCCAATGTTATCTCGAATAGCAGAATGTCAGTTTTGTGGGCACAATAATTATTCATTGTTACGTGAATATTAGATGATATTAAGGCTTATGGGGAAAATTGAACGAAACAAATTTTACATTTTTGGAACTATTTCCTATATTTTTTAATTTTTCATTAATATTGTTCTAATTATGCCCAGGAATACACTCTTGGGTCTAAGAGATCCATAAAAAAGTGCAAAACGCACGATTTTTTCTGCAGCAAAATTTTATCATTAGCTCAAATAGTTTTCATTTGGGAAAAATATTCTCCACACAAAGATTTAGCTTTCGAGTTAAAAAACAAAATGTGAATAAACCTAGTTTTGTGGAAACCATGACTATAATTTGGACACACTGGGTCCTACGGGCCCAGTGCAGAAGTAGACAGCAAATTAAAAAATGTGTATACTTCTAGGGTTAAAAGAAAATGTATAAAAATTATTATTGCATAAATAAAGTAAAAAATGAACACAAATCTTTTGAATTATTCTTCACACGATATTTTCCCTATTAAATTTATATTTTCCTAACGATTAGAATTTTTTTAAATTCAGCTACTGAAAGAATATCAGAAAACATGCACATTGTTGCGAACGAGCCATCACTTGCATTCTACCGTCTCCAAGAACACGTAAGAAAAGCTTTGCCTCCAATGGTGGAAAAACGTGTAGAAGTTTTGGCGCTTCAGCAACAACTCCAGGGTCGTTGTTACGACGTCGAGTACGCCGTCAGTGCAGTAAAAACAATGCAAGGAGCGGAAAAAAGCTTCGACAATACCCTGGAGTTCATAAAAAATGCAATTTTCTTCAAACAACAATTGAAATACGAGGAGCAGAGACGACACAAAAAAGACAGCAACAGAGACAGCGTCTATAAAAGATTGTCCGCTCATATTCCAACTTTGGATCATTTGCCCGATGATATTTCTGAAGTTGTGAGAGAAACTGCCAATAGAGTTGAATCGATGATGAATCATGCTAGAAATTCCAATGAATTTCAGAGGGCAAATACTACGCATAATTAATTCGATCCTAAACATATGTTTTGTTTGGTAGGATTTTTTTGACACCAACATTCTAAGCCAAAAATTCCTATTTGAGGATTTTGTTACTAATTTTTTTTTGAAAATTGAACCAAAATCTTATCAAATTCTTATTACATGTAATGGTCGTTTTTGATATAATTTTAATTTTGATTCTTTAAAAACATTCAGTTAATAAGCAATATCCCCAAAATCTTTCAGTACTCTTATTCAATGTTTTAATTATAACAAAAAAATAGTCCCTTTTGACAAAGATTCGGTTTTACTCGTTGAAAATTGATCATAAGCTGAGTTATTTAAAACGATTGAATTTTTTAATATTTCCAATCATAATTTCTTTTCTTTTTAATAAATAATTAAGATTTTTGTTGACTTGTTAAAAACCGAGTGCTGATCAAATAAAATCTATGCCGGGAACGCCATTGTAGGGAATGCGAATGAAGAGAATTTTTGAAATCTATAAAACGTTTAATAATGATATTTTAGATATTTTAAACTAGTCAAAAGTTGATAGAAAATTTAACGTATATGATTGTTGTTGCAATAGTGCATAATAATAAATATAGTTCAATGACTTTTCAAATTTACTTTTTTTTTTAGTTAATTATGTTTTATGTCATGACAAATTGTTACTCCAAATAAGTTAATATCGTTATATACTCATTTTGTCTTCTCAATGTTAATAAAACGTACCAAAAATGTAGAAAATAATTGCAAATAAATGAGTAAAGAAATAAAAATAAATGAATAAAGCAAAAATATCACATTGTCAGTTCTATATTTCGCATTACACTTTGTTTTTGTTTTTTCTTCGACTATACATTGTTTTTCTCGAAACTATCGATACAAATTATATATAATAAATATGACTATGATTAAACGTTTAAATGCTCGAGAGCGATTTAATCGAAATAAACTTAATTGTTTCTTCTTCGTCGTTACGACGATCGAAATTCTTACAGTTCTCTCAATCGTGGTCGCTCGATTTTCTAAACACGAGATTCGTAATAATTTCGTTAATATCGTAAAAAGGCACGTTAAATATTTTTGTTTGTTACAATACTTCTACTTCTCGTTCGTTTACACGATGAATTACGTTTTTTGTTAACGATTATGAGAATCATTTTAATACTAAATACTTTTTGGACGGATATTTGAAAAGGCTTGAGAATCGAAGAGCGAAAACACACGCACACCCACACAATCAAATAATATATCACACCGTTTCGTCTCGATTCTAAAAATACAAGTATATTTTAGATGTTTCGTGTATATATGCAGATTTTTGTGTTTGTTAATATTATCGTTATGATCTACTGTAAATGTACATTTAAATGAAAAACTTGAATTGCTCGAACGTTCTACCACGTTTTAAAGAATCTGCATTACTTATTATGATAATTGGTATTAATCTTAATTTTATTTATAATATCCTCGTTAAATTAATGATTCGTTTCATCATTTTTTTACTTATCAGACACGTATTCTATTTACTCTTTGGTTTTTTTGACGGTTAGTCGAGGAATGATAATAGCTTCGTTACAATTTCACGTCGTTGAGCCCTTGTTAAATATTTACAATTAATACCTTGGACGATTTTGAAAAAGGGTTGAAATCCTCCTCTTTTTTTATTAATTTTGAGCAAGACCCGATACAACCAAAACTTTTATCTTCCATTTTCGCTCAACTCCCGTTTACATGCTCAAAGTTCAAAAAAAAGTTCAACTTTTTCATCTCAACCATCGATCCACCAAAGTTTTGAGTGTTTTAATATTTCAGTGTTCAGTTACTTTTTTCGTTCAAAGGCACAGTTTGCTTGCGGGATTCTTCACAATCCCGGTTAAAAATCGTAAATTAAAGCTACACTTTTCTTTTCACAATTATTATTTTTAAGTCATTTTCTTCATTGCTTTAAAAATTATTTTTAAATAAATTTACAACGATTCTTCTTTTTTGATTCTTTTAAAATTCAAATCAAAATGAAAGAAATAAAATGTTTAAATCGCGTCGCTGTCGATCCTCCATAAAAATCAGTATTTTTCTCAATTTTTGATATTATGATTCATTATTGAACAAGAGACAAATTTAGTCTCGTGTAATTTTTTGCTGCATCGAATCTGATTTTTTCAATCAGATTCTCGAACTTAATGGTATTTCCAAAATTAAAATCTGCGCCGATTTGCATTTTATTCTTTTTTTTTTTGAATATTTTTTTCAAATAAAGGAATCCGAAAGATTTTATTCCCTTTCTGAATTAATTTTCAGTCGAAAAAACTTTGTTTGCAAAAAATCAATGAAATGAAAAAATGAATTTTTCCTCATTCATTTTCAGACCAAAGTGCAATTTTTGGTTCAATGTAAATTTGTTGCATTGATTCTTTTTTCTGTTTTATTTTTTTTTTACAGGGAATCCAATAAAGAATCCAAAAGATCGAGCTGATTTTCGTCCCAGCCAACAGTCGCGATCAAAAGCCCCGTGAGATCGTCTTCGGTGAGGCTGACCTGAACAGATTCAGGCACTTCCGGTAGACTGTCCGGAATAGGCGGCGAGACGCTACTCGGAGGAGTCTCGTACAGGGCGATTCTCGATTTTTTCGAGTCACAATCATTGTTTTCGTTGTTGTTGCTGTTATTATCGTTGTTGTTCATTGAAACGATTTTTTTCGTGGCACGACATCGTCGCGACGCCGATGCGCGTCTTCGAGTCCTTTTTCCTTCTTCCAAACGCTCCAAATCCAATTTCCAAAAACCACCCTTGCCCGGCTCGTCCTTCGATCTTGGCAGCTTGACGAAACATTTGTTCAACGACAAATTGTGTCTTATTGAATTCTGCAACAGGCACAGAAATAAAAAAATCAAATTAATTATTTTCTTTCAAAAAATTCTTGGTCCTTGTTTATTTTTGAGTATAAAAACTTTCAAATATCGCCAATAGTTTGCTAAATTTTGCTTACAGTTTATTTGTGCGTTGGAAAATTCTCTGTTATAGTACTCAAAAAAGAAAATAACAATATTTAAAAATGGATTGGAATCAAACGTTAGAATGAAAGAAGATTTATTATTTCAAATTTGGAATCAAAATTGAAGAAGAGATTTGAAATTATAAATTTACAAATAACATTTTAGATTCTAATAAATTTAAAAATTCGTTCCTTACGAAAAATAGCTCCAACGTATTTGATCAAAAAATTGTGTGATATCGACTAGAGGAAATGGAGTGAAATTTATTTTCAAATTGTTAGTGTTTTCTAGAATACTGATTAAATTACTTTTTTTTTTTAATACTCCAAAATATTTACCTGCCACGCAGGATCAGCGTGTTTGTAATACATGAAATTTTCACGTATCCACGCGTATATGTTCGACAACGTGAGTTTGTTGTTGTTGGCTCTCATAGCCAGACAAATGAGAGTTGCGTACGAAAATGGAGGCTTGGCGTCGGGATTCGTTTGATACTTTTCCGCATTTTCTGCCAGATCTTATTGTCGAAACGATTCAAAGATAGAAAAAAATATTTAGTGATTGTACGATACCATTTCATTGCCGCGTTTATTGTGACAGGAAATAATAAAATTTCATTGATCAATAATTAATAACCGGCGGCAACATTTCCACTTCAAATAATTCAGTAAATTTAGTCGATTACGTACGAGGCTTATTCGTAATGGCAAATTAATTGATCTGCTTTATTAATAATTCTGGAAATTTCGTAATCGAAGTAAATTGCGGAAATTGGAAAAATTCGAACGATTCAGTCGAATCGATGAATTCAAGGTATTCGTGAAATTCAATAAATTGAAAATATTTAGTAGAACAAAAACAAACAAAATTAGGAATTTTAATGAACGAAAAAAAAAAAATAAATTAAATTAATTGAGCAAAATCATTAAATCCTAGAAATTTTACATCATTCATTTAATAAATTTGTTAATTCGTTCAAATAAAAAAATTAACAATTACATTAAATTCAAAAAATTCGCTATTTTTTGATAAATTTGAGAAATTAAGTAAATTCACTCGAACGAATAAACGATGCTTTTTGATAGAATTAAAAAAAATATTTATACCGAGTTCAGCTTTGAGAAGTGGTGACATTTTTTTGTTAGGTCGACGAAGGACCGGTGGTGGCGAGGGTGAACATGGTGGCGTCGGAAGGCTTGAGGCGCTCGTGATGTCAAGAGATTGTAGCCACGAGAGGCTGGTGAGTTCGGCCTCGACACCGAAATTATCATCGCACTCCATGCTGTTCGTGTTGAGCTCGATCGTGCTTGTGGCCGAGTAACGATGATCCATCGGCGCATCAAGCTCGATCTCTTAGTCCCTTCTCATTTTCACCATCGTTCATATTCCAAAATCTTCTGAGTATCCAAAAACGAAAAATCCACATAAAAAACGTTTCAAAAGCGATCAATTTATTTTTCTCTCAAAAAATCCCATACCAAATTTCCCATTTTCCCCATTACTCACATTCTAAAATCTTTTGTGGAAACATTTTCTTAAAAAAATTTTTAAAAATTAAAAATAAAAAAAATTAAAAATTTTTTTAAAAATTTTAAGAAAATTAAAAATTTAAAAAAAAATTTTTGAAAATTAAAAATTTAAAAAAAAATTTTTGAAAATTTAAAAAAGTTAAATTTAAAAAATGGATATAAATCCATTTTTTTCAAATTCCAAAGATTATTGAATTATCAGTGATTCATAAAAATGATCTACAGTGTGGAAAATTCCGATGAGAAAAAAAAATGCGTTACGTGTCCTTGAAACGATCGATTTGTTATGTCTACAAAACTTCACGAATGAAATATCTAAGCAAAAACGAACAAAAAAACCTTTTTCTGACATTTTCCATAAAAAAGAATCTTGGATAAAAAAAAATGAAGAACAACAAAATCAAGCTCAAAAAATGCTTACTCATTGTCAAATTTGGAATGCAGTGGGAAAGCAAGGATCTCAATGTTCTCTGCACGTGTAGAGAAGCCCCATAAAAACAACAGTGTCCCCTTATCCAAAAATCGGGATCACATTTGAAAAAAAAAACCAGGACAAAAATCGACAAAAGAAAATCTATAACTCGGGAGGCACTAAAGTACAAAAATAACGAAGCAGGTTGCACGAAGTAACGAAATAACGAGGGAGTTCACAGTTTGCCACCTCGGGGTCACTATATTGCGTCGTTTTCCGTAGTCACTAAAAGCGTAGTCACTAAAAAAAATCGTGTATTCGTTGTTGAATTAAGGAATTTCGCACGATTAATTCACGAGCGAATTTGACAGGTTTATTTAACAGTGAAAAACGAAATAAACACTGAAAAAACAGCGAATAAAACGGTCGGGAATTGGCAGGTTTGGAGATCTTTCACGTTCGCCGGTTTCCTCCGATACCAGGGCTGCCCTGAGACCAACTGGACACAGGGGTAACTCTGAAGGTTTGAGGCGCCTACCCCTGCGTTGTTATATATAAATGGCCGTCTATACTGGCCGTTTGGACTGTATATATATATATATATACAATATACATACATAAATATCCCAGAGGCAAATATATATCTATATAAAAATGAACGAAATGAGTAGCATGCGCGCGTTTGGCGACAGGTGCTCAATTCTTTCGCAGGTGGACCATATACGAGGCCTTTGTGCGCCCTCAGTCAAGCTCCCAACTTCACTCGCCCTTCAATTAAACTTTTCTTTTCATTATTTTCCTCATTCACCTCCCTTTTTCAATTTTCACTCGCTTTTCTATCGAGCAACCCTCCTTTTACGAGTCTCCCTCGTAGGAGACAATTATACCAGAGAAATACTGCAATGTATACAATTATACACGTTTTATTGCTCCATCGATGTCACGACGATCAATTTTTTTCCGCTGAATCTCTAACTTTTTGTTACAACTTGTTTTTTTGAAACGTACAAAGTTTTTTGTTGCGTTTTGCAATTTGTGTAATTATTCGATTTGTGCAATAGGATAATTGGAACGTTGATACAAAAGTTGTGGAGTAATTGTAGTTTGAATCGATGGAAAATGTTTGTTCTTTTGTTCATTGGTTTTTCGATTTCGTAATTTTTCTCATTTTTCAAATGATTTTTGCAAACTATTGAAATGATTTACTTGTAAAAAACTCTAAAAACGTCAGACTCATTTTGCAGTTTTGGAAAATACAAAACAAACACAACGTTTCTTTGTGTCGTTTGCAGCAATTAATTAGAAATAATTAAGAATTATGAGAATAGAGAAAATCTTTTTCTGTTCCACTCTGCATCCAGAAAAAAGTTCTATTTAGATCTACTAGGATCGTTTATTCGATTTTTTTTCAATTTTTATCGACGAAATTTCTATTCGTTTCAACTAGAAAGCTGTATTTAAATCAAATAGATAATGCTATTTGGCTCCGTTTATTCGAGTATCCACGTTAAGGAGGGAAAGTCGTGTAATCGTACGTTTTTTCAAGATTTTTTTATAAAGAAATGGAATAGTTTATTGAATTAACATAAAGCAAATATCAAAATATACGATGTAAGGTGTATTGACCAATTTTTTTAGGTTAAAATATTTCAAAATGGCGGCGCCAAAGCTGCTGGAATTCGGCATCTCAAATTTGCGCCGTGCAGCCTACAGGTCTCAAATCTCAACTAAAATCAAAAAATCAAAATTTGTATCGTTAAAATACATTAATACGCTTTGCATGACGGAGAGAAAAAAAATTAAAAATTTAGGACCATTTTGAAAAAAAATCACTTATTTTTGTATTTTTGTAAATTGTCCGAAATTTTTTAATTTTTTCTCTCCGTCATGTAAAGCGTATTAATGTGTTTTAACAATAAAAATTGGATTTTTTGGTTTTAGTTGAGATTTGAGGCCTGTAGGCTGCACGACGCAAATCTGAGGTGCCGATTTCCAGCAGCTGTGGGGCCGCCATTTTGAAATATTTTAGTCGAAAAAAATTTGTCAGTATACCTTACATCGTATATTTTGAGATGTGTTTTATGTTAATTCAATAAACTATTCCTTTTTCAATAAAAAAAAGTCTTGAAAAAACGTACGTTTACATGACTTTCCCCCGTTAAAGCTTCTCGCTCCGGCCACCACATGGCGCAGAGCGTCGAGGCATTTCTAACATACGAATTGCGCTCTAGATATGCATAAATTGTGGGAACGTCGTGAACCAAAGTAGCATTATTATTCTGATTATATATAAGAAAGAGAACGTGAATTTTTGTACCTATCCAGGATCGCAGACTCATGAAAATATTATTAAAAAATATCATAATGAATGTGGTACGATTAATTTTATAAATATTATAAATAATAATATAAATATTATTTTTATTTCAACTCTCATATTCATTCAATTTTTAACCCTCCGCCATACGCGCTAAAATTCCAAACGTCGGTACACGCGTCGCGGGGAATCGCCGCATGTGTTTGAGCTTTACAGTGTTGCCATATCGTTTTTACGCGCATGCGCGCGTCGTTGGTGCTCAAGTGCTCAGTAGGAGATATGGCAACGTCGAACGTAAAATCATATGTACGACTCTACACGCGTAGCGGGGAAACGCCGCATTTTTTGCACTTAGTAATATTAAATATTATTTATAAGACATAAGCTTTAAATTATCGTATAATTTTGTTTTATTGCGTTCTACCAATAATAATACAAGAATAGCTAAATTGTCACAAGTGTATCAATCACCAATTTTTGTTGATTAATGAAAAAGCAAAAAATGCGACATTTCGTTCACAGCGCGTGTGACGGAGGGTTAAGATAAAATTACGTCCGATTTTTAATACATATATTAAACTTTTTCATTAATTAAGAATATAAAAATATTGTGATGAAAAAAAAATAATTTCTTAAAGTTAAATAGAGACCTCTATTTCGCCGTGAGACAAGGAAACGAATTTATTTGATTTAACTATAGATCCTAGTTGAATCGACTAGATATTTTTTCTGGCCGTGTTCATACAATTTTTAATATAATTGAACGAATGGCATTACGTCGTCATTAATCACGTTTCCTAATTTTTTTTTCGCTTACTGCCATTCGATCTTTCGTAATATGGTCTCTTACAATTTATTCCTCTTTGTTACTCGTATTTACACATACACGTGTTCGCATATATAAATATTACTGTATATGTACGTCGCAAAAGCTGTAGCATGTATTCAAATTTGCGTGTTATTCGAAAAGATCGATCCTAACCGATGAACCTCTTTGCATTTCTGTGTGTGTGTGTGTGTGTGTGTGTGTGTGCCAACGTACATGAATTTATGTATATATAAATATTTTAGCTCTATTTCATCTTGCTATAGTAAGAAATAGTATTTTATACCGATTGATGATTGGAATTCCGATGAGTCACTGGGTCGATCCATTACTTATCAAAATTCGAGTTATTTCAGCCTCTAATTACTCCTCAAATCGTTCTTTTTTTTTTTAAAGCAACAATTATTCATCATTTTTACAAGATGAATAATCGTTTGGAAAAAAATTTCATGAGTGTGAAACGCTCTGTTTACAGATTATTCACAATGAAGGATATTTTGACATTTGTCAAAAAGATTTTATTTTAATTTACACATTTTTTTGTTATCTTAAAGTCATTTTTTGGCTTTAGAACAACAACATTTTGTTGACTTGGGTTGCGATAATAAAACTAGAACAATCACTGTAAATTCCGTATTTAAAATTGAGTGATAAGGTTCGATCTTTTTTTTACAATACTGTAGTTCTAGAATAATGATTTCGTTTAATTATCAAATAAATTGTACAACAACCTTTAAACGTCATCGTGCGAAAAATTGCAATAAATGCCTTCGTTATTTTAATAATAAATTTCTCGCCTCTACACGACACTCATTTACAGGAAAACGCATCGACGAATGATAAAATAAAGTAAACTGTATGTCAATAATAAATATGAATATATGTATTAAAAAAAATTTGTCGCTTTAAATTAATCTCAAGTTTTAATATTAAATACTCATTTTTCCCCATAAATACATTCGCACTGTAGTTGTAGAACAATTAAGAGTCGTGGTATCGACTCGAGACAAGTACATTTACAAGCGAGTGCTACAAGACACTTTTACAGGAAGCACCACGATTCTACCTGTTTTCAAAAATTGTTTCTTTAATATTTATTAAATAACAGTGTTTTGGAGGATTATTCAAGTTCACGTATTTTTTTTTCTTTTCCATAAGTAAAAAAATCAAATAAAATAAAGTTTATATTTTTAGTAACGAATTCACTACTTTACACGAAATTTATTTATAAACAAAAATTCATTGGATTTGAGAAAGAAATAACAATATTTCAATAGAAATGAAATATTTATATTTGTAAAAAAATCTATTCAATTTAAGATCGCTGAAAAGTGAAGAATTTTTTTTCGTAATCCATCAAACATTTGTCTAGTTTACTAAAATATTTTTGTCTGAATTTATATTTAGCTTGATAAATAAAATTTGGCCAATTTTCGATCCTCAACCAGGCGATTAATTGGTAAATTAATTTGATCCCAGCTTGATTAGTTTATTCACTAAAATTTAAACTCCAAATTGAAATAACAAGGAAGAGGAAAAAATTGACGATTTGTATCGAAGCACAAAGTGCATTTGGAGCAATAATTCGAGGCATTCGAGCACATAGAAAACACACGGCGGTTAAGAAGGCGAGAACGCAGTTGCGCTGTCCAGGTGGTTCACCGGAACCCGCGCGAAACGGGCGCCCACCGAAGGACCGGAAATGAGAGACAGAGGGGGAAAAAAATGAAAGACAGAGAGAGGAAACAACAGCATTGAGAGCTGTATAGTTGTGGCACGCGCGAGACTTGCTTTCTTTTCTTTATATTTCTTTTTATCTTTCTTTTTTTAACATATATTTTCGCTTTAATATGTAACTACAGCTATAGCTTCGCTCCGATGAGCAGCCGACACGTGGTCTCGTACTATTCGACGATAAGCACGTACATGAAAACCCAGAATTGTCCATTAATGCATATGCGTTTGAAAATAACTAAAAGGAGTTTCGTCTGCTGGAGAAAAGTGTGAGTGAACATCAAATAACTGAATATTTTCATGAACAATTTCGCATTATGGCAACGAAACCAAATCGATTTTAAAAGAATCAATTTCTTCATTTCGACACTAATTGTTTGTTTGGAAATTTGAGTTAAAATTAAAAAGAAATTACGTTGCACTTGGAATCTAAAATAAGATTTGTTACCTTTGAATGGTAATTTGTGATTGAATTTTTAATTGAGGTGATAAAAAAGCGTATAATTACGATAAATAGACATCGAGATATTGTAACAGACGGGAAACGAGAGCATTATGAATGAATTTTTAAATAATAGAAAAACGACTGTACCAAAAATAGAATTTTTATACACGGTTATTTATAAATAATTTCCAGGTCAAAAAAATCCATGAACAACATATTATTTTCATTGATTTGCTGACCAGCTTTTATAGTTAGCGGTGATACGAAAGAAAAGGTAACAAAATAAAAGATAACTATCGAAAAGCTTGTTCGCAGGTATTTTTCGCCTCCATTGATCGAACGCAGGGTAAATGTCTGAAGCTTGCAGGGGGGAAGCGAAATTCACCACGCACAGGGTGATAATACATTCCTCGGAGAGAGGGTAAAACTCGGTGGGAGGGCCCTATTCATTTTACGACGAGACGAATAGCGACGAGACACTTCCTGTAGCTTCTTCGTCATTGGTCGACATGTGGGTGTTGTATCTCTCGGGGATCGAAGTCTCTCTGATACTTTTTACTATTCGGCACTTATACATTCAAATAAAAGTTCTATACGCGTAAAAAGTCTTGTAATTACGTTAGAGATGAAAAGGAGATCAAAAATGGTGACGACGTGTGTTCGCACTGAGAAAAACAAATTTCTTTATCGAGCTAATTTCATTTTGTTGGACGAAAAATTGGTGGATCCAAGAATTTTTTTGTTGAATGTCAAATTATTTAGTTTATTCAATTAAATCGTGAAAATTTCTTGTAGATTAATCAACTAAATCACCGGAGCCAAATGATTTTGTTCGTACAACTGATACCATTTATTTCCTTACGTGTACTTTTCAATTGCTTTAATAAAATATTTTTTCGAATCTCAATTACCAAATTGACTGAACGGTAATCGTTAGGACGAATAAATGAATAAGTTTATTTGGATGATATTTTGTTCCATTAACATTAAGGGGCACCACTAGTGTGACACTTTCAAAAAATCGATTTTTTTTTTGCATTTTTCGATAGTCTATACCTTCAAGAATAACATACTAAAATTTCAAGTGCGGATATCAAAACCTTCAAAAATAACATACTAAAATTTCAAGTGTGGATATCAAAATATCAAATAGTTATAACAATGAAATCAATATTTTTATATTTCAACACGTTTTTTGCAAAACGCCATTTTTCAAATTTGCTGCAGTTCTAACTCGAATATAAATCATCCGATCGACTTGAATCTTGTTTTAGCGTATTTAGTATTTGTTTCTTCGTACAATGACCCTCCAGTTTTTCGATTGGATAAAAAATGTCAATTTGCCATGCAAAAAACCATCAGATTTTTAAGCATAATTTGAAACTTTTTTCAAAACTCCGCCATTTTGTTGAATTTTAATTTTTTTTTCACAATCCTGAGTCATTGTACAGGCAATACCTTCTAGTTTAACGGACTTTTTAAAATTTTTTATTTCGGGCACTCTGAAGGCCGCAATCACTACAGCAGTGGGAGAACTTTTTTTTTTTGGGGACTCGGAAGACGGCGCATAAGTCGTTGAAAATTGAATATTTTCATACAAAAAAATTACTGTATATACATAATTTATACGCAAATATATCCTCGAAATTTAAAAACATTCGATGGAAAACTTTTCTTTCCATAAATTCCCAAAAATCATCATTTTTTTGGGCAGTAACCCCAATGGTGCGCCTTAATTTCTTTGGCTGCATCAACGTTTTGTTCGTTCGGCCAATAACTTGTTTCAGCATTCACAAATTATTTTGTCTTATCTAAAAAATATTTGGTTGCCTTTATCGAACTAAATATTTTGGTTGAGAGAAATGAAATTTGTTTCGGCCAACAATATTTTTTCTCAGTGCGCTTATTTTCTTCTTCTTTCACAAATCTACGAATTTGCCAATAAATTTTTGAGTCAATTCGATTATAAATTAATTTTCATACGATTTGATATCATCAGATTGCGATTTTCAAATTATTCACCACCAAATTTCATGGTCGATAGTAAAAAATAAATGAATAGCAGTAGACGACTCGATTACGTTGATTTTTCATGAGGTCTTTTCACGTCCAGTTTCTTTGAAGAATAATTCACAATATTGGTTCAGTCAAGACGTATTAGGACTCGTTTGTTCGTTGAAATATTTAGAAACGAATAGCAGACCTCATCAAAAACTAAAAAGCAAGTTGATTTTCTCTTGAATTCGTCTCTACCAATGTTTCTCTTTCGTTTTGACAGGAGTAGCAAAATCAGCTGTTTTATTGAACTGTAAAATAATGTGGTATCGAAGTTTCGAAGTTGTCCAAATTGTTCTCGCAATTTTACGTCGAAATTTCGTTGTTTAAGACTTCGAACAAACTTCGGGTGAAAGGAGTAAAAATAATTTCATTTCCATCGGAATGATGCAAATTTCATCATTCTCAATTCATTCATAAAAGCTAATTAAAGTGTTTAATGTAATTGAAATTCAGCGCGTATGATTTTTCAGCCTTCAAACCAAAGGTGGTGAAACGAAAAACCTAGAAATTTCGATGAACAACTACGAATTTCGAGAGCTTACAAAGTAAATACTTGCAAGTTCAACGTCCCGGTTACGATATGAATAATCGACGCGTCAAAGTCATCAAAATAATGATTTAACTTTCACATAAGCAAAAGACTGTTGAATTTCTGAATTAGGGATATAAAAGGTCTTAAAAATTCAAAGATTCAAGACTCAAGATATGATTGGGAGAAAAAGAAACAAATTCGTCGAAATATTTCATAGAAACCCTTCAAATTTGAATCTTCCAACAACGTTCGAATCTAAATTAAAAAAAAGAAAGAAAGAAAAACTTCATCCAAGCGAGAAGCGGACGCCATGGTTTGGAAGGGCGTCGCTTTGGAGGGTTGCACCAACCTCTTATGACGAAGCTCGCCGGACTCCACGTGCTTAACTGCAGGGGAGTCGAAGGGCGGGAAGAGGAGAAAGTGAAAGATACATACACGCGAAGAACGATTGCTTAGAAAGAAAATGGCGTTGGTTGAAGAAGTTTTTGTCTTTGGAAGTTCGAAATGGTGTTTTTTTGACGTTTGCACCCAGGATTCTGGAGAATCATCAACTTACGCTCTAACTTGCTCTTAAAAGTGTACGAAATATAGAAATAAAAAAGGCTGGAGTAGAATGGGAAAGAGGAGCAAAAGGAATTGCATTTGGGAGAATTTATTGATCGAATCTTCCATTTTTAATGCCCCAATTGTCGAACGCGTTTCAGAAAACTCCCCAAAACTTTGTCCCTTGGAAACAATCGGTTAGAATCGCCCATAAATGAGCTTTTAAGCTCTCATTTTGCTCCAATGTTACATTTTACCTCCTTCTCCCCTATTTTTGTATTTTCAACTTTACTCGAAGGAGCCTGCGAGCCAGAGTTCGAGCACAGAAGCTTTTACCAACGGCGTTACGTATATGCTATTGACTAAGCTCCGCGTCGTTCTCTTTCTCTCCACGCTCCGCGCGCTTCACCGCTCGTCCTTGTCGCGTCCACCCCGTCGTCAAAGTGGAAGTATCTGCGAGGCCGATCAATAATCTCCTGGGAACATCCATCCCCTTTCTCTCCGCCCTCGCAGAGTCCGCTCTGCGTCGTACACCGGTCATTTACTGACCAGGTGTTACAGTCTTTGGCCATTTACCTACTACAGCGACGTACTTTTTATCCCAATGTTCGATTCGTCGAACTTTCTCGCTTTCATGGTTTAGTCGCTGATTCAAAATTGTGGGAATTATATTTGGCTCGTTTTCGGGTGAACAAAGTGCAAAAATCTACTGTGAAAATTTATTTGCAATGGCAACGAAAAATGTTTTTCTCTTCTAAAGCTCAAAATTTGAGCGCTAAATTTGTAATATATATTTTCGCGTTTTTTCTTTCTTTTTTTTCAAATATATCAACTAAATTTGCAAGCAAAATAGAATGATTTCGAAAATTGAAAAATTGGTGAAATAATCATTTTCGTTTCGATCGAACGTCGTAAACTTCGATGACATAAGAAGACGATGTTGAAGTTTGAATAATTGGAATATGCAACGAGATTTAGTTTCCAGTTTAATAAAACCGTTATAATTTATGCAAAATTTTCAATGTTTAAACAATGGAGCAATAAACAGCATATTTTTCTTAGAGTCTTAAAGATGCTAATTTCAATACGAATAAAGAACTGTGAGCTCAGAGTTGATCAGTGGCCGAGTATTGTACGAAAGTTCCAAACGATTATTTCTCAATTCTTCTGGCCTATGGATTTTCAATTAGATCGACCAATCACTTTTACCATTTTTCATAATCTTAATTTCGAGCGAAGAGATCGAACATAAAATTTGGAGCGAAATTAAAAAAAAATTTTTACATAAAAATTGGTTATTATCCCTAATTATTTGTTTAAATTTTTTAATAAATTATTTCTCATGAATATATTTTTTTATAATAAAGGCCCTTGGGAAGTTCGAATAACTTGGAAAATATTAAGTTATTACCTCCAAGAGTGTTTGGTACGATTAACCAATAAAATTCTTTATTATTCCTCAGTTTTATTTATTTAAATAATAATTTAGTTAAATTCTTTTTCATTCTTTTTGATGAATATAATTGTTTCAATAATAAATCTCCCTGGAAAGTTCGAATAACTTGGAAAAATATGAAGTTTTTATTCCTCAATTATTTAAATAATAATTTAGTTCAATTTTTTAATACTTTTTGATGAATATAATTTTTTTTTATAAGAAAGAATTTTATAAGAAATTCGAATAACTTGGAAAATATTGAGTTATTACCTCCAAGAGTGTTTGGTACGATTAACCAATAAAATTCTTTATTATTCCTCAGCTTTATTTATGTAATAATAATTTAGTTCAATTTTTTTCATTCTTTTTGATGAATATAATTATTTTAATAAGAAACCTCCCTGGAAACTTGTAATAACTTGAAAAAATATGGAGTTTTTATTCCTCAAATATATAAATAATAATTTAATTCAATTTTTTAATACTTTTTTATGAATATAATTTTTTTTTATAAGAAAAGCTTTTATAAGAAGTTCGAATAAGTTGGAAAAACATCAAGTTTTTACATCCAGGAATACTCGGTACGAGTTCATTTGTACCTGAGCAGTGGACACCAGGGGCAGCAGCACCTGTCAGTGATGGTGGTTCCTGCTACCAGTCGCAGGTTGTATGACTCATTACATCACGACTCAGAGCCTTTTATGTACACTGGGACAGGCTGTTATGTACATATACGTGCGTCAAGAGGTCTGGTATTTGGCCACGCACCCCAAATCAACGTCATTAAAGCCCCCCCTCAAACTGGAGGGTGCGAGTTGCGATATACATGAATTTCTAGGCTCGTTGGAAAAGGGTACAGGTGCGAGAATACGAATAAATTGGCTGAAAGCCCATAAAATAATGTCCAAATGTGACACTAATTTCTAATACTCCAAACGACGATAACAGCGATTATTTCGATGAAATCGAAATGATTTGCGATCGAAAATCAGTTTATAAATCTTGTTTTTTAATCAACAAGCTTCCCAACACTGCCGAATCATGTATCCTCGAGATTATCGTAATAAATCACTTTGTTTGTTTCCATTATTTCGATATCAACGAAATTACAACCTTCAATCGAAAGGACACGGACGAAAAATCCATAGAATACTTTACAACATTATTCTGAGAGCAATTAATCGATGAAATTTTCGATAACTGCCTTTTGTTGGATTTTTTGAGCCACTTTTGAGTGGCTCAAACGTTGTTGTTTTACAACGTTGTTGTTGTTGTTAAACAAACCAAGCATTAAAGAAAATTCGAAATAATCTGTGGATAAATAACTGTGGATTAAAAAACCTCCTTTTCGTTATATTCTGTCAGAAATTTCGATATTAATGGGGAGCTCGGATGAAAAGAATTGATTTTGTAAAATTCATCACTTTATCCTGAGAGCAAAAGATCAACAAAATGTTTTTCAATTGGAGCTTAACATTTATTACGAGGCTATGAACACTGTACAGATTTTTTGAGGTACTTAAAAAAAACAAACAAACCTGGGATAAGAAGAATAAAAATAAATAAAAAAAACAATAGCAGATTAAAAAAACTTCTTTTCATGATATTCTGTCGGAATTTTTGATACCAGTTGAATCGAGATGAAAGCTTCGATTCTCAGAAAAGTCACACATAGAAATATTTGATTTTTCTAGAGTTTGATTGTTGTGCTCGAGTCTTTTTTGAAGGAGACGTTTGTCCTCGAAGGTGACAGCGTAAAGACAAAGTAGGACGTTCAGAATATGTCAGTAGCAAAAGTTTCTCATATTTATATGTGTACATACATATATATTACGTATCTCATGTATTCTCAACGACAGAATTGGACACAGCAATAGGTCAGACTCGAGGGATGATGTGGACATATTCTAGTGGACGCGAAAGAGCGAATTATGTCTGGGGTATATCGAGGACGGATATAAACCTCGCGAGGAACAGCGGTATATAGTTTTCCGGTAGGGTGAAGACTTGATCAAATATTCAGAAGAATTGATCCGTTACGAACCGCAGCAGATTACGATTCTGCATCATTCTCAATTGCTAACTCGTATTTTATCATGCTCACGATCGAATATCAAAGATTTTTTCAAATTTGTTCTCAAATCGTCGAAAAGAATTTTATAGTCGTCAAAAACAGTCTATTTTACGAATCTCTTCGCGATTATACTCATCAAGCTTTGTTACGATGTTTTTTTTTCTTGACAAATGAAAATAATTATTTTGAGAATCATTTTTTAGTTGCAAAATGTTCGGGATCATTTTATTATTATTCATTGTTCTTCCATCGTATTCTAACGATTTTTACGTTTTTACCCATTTTTACAACTTTTTTACGATTCCGATTTGAATTTTTGTCAAGATTTCGATAATATTCCATTTTTCGTGGATTCCAGCCTAATAAAGGAAGATTCTTCTTTTATTTTTTATACTCTGAATGTTGTCCCAAATCCAAGAAAATGGCTGACTCCTTGAGTCATCATAGAGAGGGTTATAATGTTAAAAAAAGATTTTTCTTTTCGGTTTCCAGATCGAACATAACTTTTGACTCGTGAAAATAATTTGCGATCATTTTAAAATGAATTTAAGAATTTCAAATGGAAATTTGTGTAAAAATTGCGAGGCAAAAGTGACTGAATGTTTTTGTTAGATCTTTCAATGTTAAATTCACGATTTTTCGAAAACGTGATTTTTTCGTAAATCGACAAAATACTTACTTGGCGAATCTGACGTTTTTTTCGGCCGAACAAAATCCGAAGAACTCACAAAAGATTATGGCTGTTGAGTGAATGCTCAGCGAATGGAAAATTTCGCGAAAATAAAGAAACTCGTCGATTTCATTGCAATCTTTCAATTGACAAGATTTTTCGATTGAGATATTTTAGGGTGTTTTTTGTCTGAGAGAATAACAATCGAAATTTAGGGGCAAAGAAACTCCACGAGACCTGCGAGAGAGTCGAGTCAATACGTCCGTCACGAAAACCATCCCTTTGGTCACTGACTTGAACGTTCTCCTGGTTACCGTCTCTTTAGCCTCGCACCGCCATTTTCGATATCACTCCTGCTGCATTGTGACCCTGGGTGCCGGCACCCGTTGTCCTCTCGCCCGCAGGTGTGAGTAACAAAACACAACCACAAATTTTTCATTATACAATCATATGTTTTGCTCTGCTACAGCAGCTGTTTAGAATTTTCTTTGCAAAATGTCAAAATGAAGCTGCATTTTTACATTTTCGATATGAAAACGAAGTGCTAAAAATCTGTAGATTCGAAATTGCGAAGTTTTTCAAAAATAAAAATAAAATGATAATTGAAAAACGTTGTAAAATTCGTACAAAGGTTTGACTAAAACTTTTGAAATGTTCAAAATGTTAACTGCGATTACAATTTACGTCGAATAATAAAAAATAATAATTAAATTTTCGTAGAGCATTTTATTTGACATTTTTCTAGAAAATCCATTAATTATTCGACAAAATTTATTTAATAGCTGCCAACTCTCGTAGGCATTGTTTTATTAGCTTCCAAAGTGGAAATTTGAGATTTGGAGAGTGACACTCGCGATGATTACGCCTCTATCGACAACTTGAGTTACTAAATGACAGTTCGTTGACTCTAAATTCATTTTTATTACATTATCCTCCTTGAAAGTATTGCGTACCCGCAGTTTTTTTTGCAAAACAGCGGGTACGATTAGTTGAACTCGCCCCTGAAAAGGTTTGACCGATAAGACGTTTATAAAAATGTTATTTTCTCAATATTCTGTAGAACTTGAGGATGAATGAAAATTGTGATTTCAGCCAAAAATTTTATTGAATCAGAATTTTGAAACTTCAAAATTGAACAAAAATCCGAAAAAATTCAGCCATCGTTGAAACTACAAAATAATTCTAAAAAGTTATAAACATTTTTTTCCAACAGAATATATTCTTTGGCAAATAATCAGACGAATTTTTTTTTTCGATAAATAAAATGAATTTGGTGATTTTACTAAGTGCACATAAACTTTTTTTCGAATATTCCCTTTTTTTAAATAAATTTTATCAAAAACTTTTGAGAAAAATCAATAAAAAGTCACGAATTGTGCACACGTTTTTGTGAAAAGATTCAACATCAAATTTACGAAATTTCTAAAGCATTGAAAAATCAGCAGAAAAATTCGAAAAGAGAAATTTCAAAAAAAAAAATTCAAAAGTATTCTAGAAAATCAACAAATTCATTTTATAGCACGAATCAAAAAAAAATTCTGATTATTCGTTGAATAATTTTTTTATCGATAAATTTCGCAGATAAAAAAATAAAAGTTCTGAAGAGAGCCCTGATCAGGGCTGAACGTAAAATAATAAATTATAAAATTTATCACCATCCTTAAAAAATCAACAAATGAAGGAATAAGCCGAGCCGTAGCCGAAACAAAGAAACAATTTGTTAATAATTTTTTAACAATTTTATTATTGCATCGCAATGTTCGTAACGTTCTAAAAATTGGCTGAATTTTTTCACATTTTTTACAAACCGCGAAGTCAGAAAAACTGACTTGAGCTTCGTTCGAATTTCATTTTGAAATAAATTCACTAAAATGTTAATCCTAGCTACGCACTATAACTTTTAGTACCTTACTTACACACTATCGGTCTATTGGACCGACGACTTTTATTGCTCTATAACATTGTAACAAACGCGTCTATTGAGGTTTAATTCTAGTGAAATCGAAACGTCAGACTCCGACCAATCCGGAGAAGCAATTAGGGAAGCCAAAAAGTAGTTTGATAAAAAGTTATAACGTTTATGAAAAGGCGTGTAGTGAAAAAAAAGTGAAAATTTAGTGTTGTTGTCGGTCCACTGGACCCCGTAGTATGTAGCTAGGGTTAACTATGAAAAGAAAATTGCTAAGATTAGTACAATTTTAAATGATTTTTTTGCGAAAGGCCCCTTTACAATCTCATATTGCAATTGATATTTTATTGTTTTTCATTATTTCTTACATTACAGTACTTCTTTTGTTTCTTTTTATTAAAGATTTTTTACTTTTTATCGTCACTTGATTTAACGTTGGTACAAGCTTGTCCTAAAAGATTGGCCAAAAAAGGAGATGAGCAAAAGCCACGAGCGCATTTTTTAATTCGTCCTTAAAGCGGAGATGCACTTTTTAAAAATTTTCAATAAAATTGTTTTTTTTTTCGTTTATTCGTCTCAATAAATCGCTACAACAAAATCATCAGCGATTTTGTGAAATTTCTTTTGTTCTCTCTTACAAAATGTGTGAATAGGGAGAAAGTTCGAAAGTCTTATTTGTTTTTTTCTCTTTTTTCTTGTTGAGGGCATGCACAGCTTAAGAAACGCAAATTTGCGTTAAATTATCTTCTTTTTTTAAATTTCTTGTTAACTTTTTATACCACACGTATCAATTACAGCGAGAACTACGAGAAAAACAAAATCGTTCTGTTGAAAATACCTAGTGTTTTCTATTCTGAGGAATTTTCAAATTTTTCAGTTTTTCTTCTTCGAACGCTCGAAAGCGTTGATTCGAGAAAAACGGGAAACTGCTAAATGGGAAATATTCAACGGTGCGACGGTTCCTTTGGTGATCTCAATTGCGAATTCAAATTTATACTAGAAATTATGTGAACGACGATCCAAAATTTGTATCGTTGAAATGCAACGAAATTTTTCAGTAAATTCCAAAAAATTAGCATTTTTGAGCCACGATTTTTTCGAAAAAAAACCTGAAACTGCAAAAACGTTTCAAAAATACGAATATTGAGCGAAAAAAAAACTTTTCGTCTGCAACACCGTGCAGTATTTTATGATTTTGTACGAATACAAAACGAAATTTATATTTTGTTTTACGAGACAAAAATTCGATTTTTAGCCCAAAAACTAAATCTGCAAAGAAATTTGCACTTTTTAGAAAAATGATAACTCGAACAATGAAAATGAGACTTTTCGTTGCCACAATGATCGAGACTGCAATACCATAAAATTCTCGTTTTTTTATCGTCATTTAACTTTTCTTTTCTTTTCTTTTAGTTTTTTCCTCTTTTTCTCTTTCTCTCTCTCTCTCTCTTTTTTGCTACAAGTGTCCGCGTGACAAAACGATTGTAAAAATCGTATCTCGAGGACACTACGATGTTCTACAAACGCGTACGAGCTCGCAAATTATCTGACAATCGTTTTTATTATTTTTTTTTTGGTTTAAATTCACTTACGGTTCCGTTTTGCCTTTTTTGTTCGCCGGATATAATGGAATAATGAGACACGAGGACAGGGTAACGGCGACTTGATCGGGGAAGTGTGAGAGCCAACGAACGATTCTCATTTACTATGCTCCTCGATCGGAGCGCCCTTATTTTTTTTTCTTCGTCGTTTCTACGTGTAACTCGACGAGCTTTCTCTTTAAATGTTTCCTTGGAATAATCACGGTAACAACGGAACGGACTCTATCTTTATCTTTCTCTCTCTCTCCCTCTCTTTCTCCTTTTTTTCAATTTTTCGAAATCTTTCATCTTTTGCTTAATCAGTTTCTCTCGTTATTGTTTAAGGCTGATTGGTGGTAAAAGGCGTTATCCCATTTTGCTCCATATTGTCGAGGATCCCGCCGATGTAAGCGGCCACGTCGATCTGCGCCTCTTCCGATCTTCTTATGAACGGATGTTCCAACAGCTTGTTGTACTTTGGACGCTGGGTTTCCTCTTTGATCAAACTGTGAGTGGCGAAAAGAGAAAGAAAAATTTTAAATCGAGGAATTAGAACGATTTTTTACAATAATAAATAATATTGTGTCGTTCAAGCTAAAAATCGTTAAATTTTGTATCCAAATTCTGCTTTTTTGTTATTTGTTCAATTGAAAACTAAGAAATTTGGCTTCTTTCGTATTTTGTAATAAAGTTCGAATTATTTCAGCGATTTTTTCGAATCAATAGGCTCACCAGGTATTAACAAAATTCACAAAATCCATTGTGAATGTATTGCCGTTCTCGTTTGGAGACAAACGGGGCGGCTCGCCTTGCACTACTTGGTAAAGCTGCTCGAAAACGGAATTCCACTTTGGGTATGGGAAATAACCGGTGGCTACTTCCATCAACGTTATGCCCAGGGACCAAACGTCGCTGCGCACGTCGTAGCCACGTGCTCGTTGAGGATCTATTCTTTCGGGCTGAAAAAAGGATAAAAATTCAATAAAAAGTTTCAAAAATGGAGAAAAAACCAGTTTTAATGGGTAAATTTGAATTGAATTTATTGTTTTTGTTCTTATTCTTAATTTTGTCCTTTTTTTATTGTATTTCAAATATTTCTGAATGTACTTAAAGTGCTTGAATTGGAACGATCGATCTCATTTGTTTTTCAACTTACAGCCATGTATGGCCGACATCCAGCGTCACGAGTTCGGGCGATCGAATCTACCAATTGTCCCGAAATACCAAAATCGCATAGTTTTATATTGCCACGACGATCAAGCAATATATTGCTCGGTTTGACGTCCCGATGAATAATCCTTAATTCTTCCTTGAGATAATTCAGCGCCTTGACTGTTGCGACTGTTATTTTGCCAAGGATATGCTCCGGTATCCTTTTATTCAATTTCTCGTAAATAAACTTGTAAAACTTGTCTAGCGAGGTATCCATGAGTTCCATACAGATCCAACAGTCTCCCTGTAGAAAATTAAAACAAATTTATTCATTTCGTAACCCGTAAAAACAAAAAAATCGAAAATAAATAGAATATTTTTTCAAATGGTTTTTTGTTTTTTTTTTCGAAACAATTCGCCATCTCACCTCTTTAAATAAAGCTCCATAAAATTGCACAATGCACGGACACTCGTTGGACTTCATGACAACTTCGAGGTCCATCAATAATTGATTCTGCTCTCTCTCGTCGACGGTCGAGCGAATTCTCTGAAAAAATAATAACGAAAAAACATCGAATTAACAAAAAGCCAGAGTGTATATTAAATTTTTTTTACAAATGTATTATTTTTCATTAATTCTTAATATTTTAGAAAATCTTTTGTTCATTTACTGTCAAAAATACATCGTCTGAAATCGTTTAGTTTATTCAAATCTTTTTTTTTTAAGCTCAAATTACGAAAAATATGGAAAATGTTGGAAAAAACATAAAAACATAAAAATATTTATATATATTGCTCACCTTCACAGCCATGCAGGTATCGCTTACCCTATGAATCATCTTATTTACAGTACCAAAACCACCTCTACCGATTTCTCCCTGATCCTGAAGATCCTCGCTCGTGAAATCGTAAACGCAATCGGGTGATAATTGTAGTTTACCGGTTGATTGCATTGACTGGCACATTCTCAATTTATCACGAGCTTTGTCAGGAAAATGTGTCTGACGTTGAGTTATCGGTCGGGGTCTCGAGCTCAATTTCGGCAGAGGTAACGGTGGCAAAGGCATGGGCGATACGGATGCGGGAGGCGGAGTACAATTTGGCCGTGATAAACTGCTTCAAATTTCAAAAAATCCAAAATTTTCACAAAATCTTATTTTCCAAATATTACCTTGTCCCGTGTTAACAAAAAGCTGGATTAATCACAATTTTTTTTTCCAATCTTCAATGTAGTAAACTTTTCTTCCATTAATAGTCAATAATTATTTTTCAAAACTTTTTTTCCTCTTCAATAAGTTGTTATATGAATATTGTGAAAATTTCTATTAAAAAAATGAATTTTCAATTCAATGCCATTATTATGCTAATCAATACTTTGAAGCAATATTTATAGCGCGATAATTAATTTGTTTTTTTTTTTTAATTCTTACCCTAAGGAAGGGCGTGCAGTCGCCCCGGTGGAATTCGAGTATGTAGAGTTTGTTGAATTGGTTGAATTAGTTGTACTAGTCGTATTTGACAACGACACTCTGCTGCTTTGTGATGGAAAACTGAGCTTGAGCTGCCGTCGATTCTCAGCTTTAAATTCATATCGATATAAAAATTAATTTTAATATTCTCACAAATATTGCATAATTGTGACAATCGATACAAGTACATAAAAAGAAAAATCTATAAATCGTGTGGGCAGTACAAAAACTCTGCTCATAAAGCGATCCATCATCCGTACGGTCGGTAGAAATTCTGCTGCACCTTTTTTCAGAGGCTTGATATTTCAAAAAAAAGAAAAGTCGCACGTCGTTCTCCTTTTATCAGAGAATAAAATGAAATTTTCTTTTTTTCAAAATATCAAACGTATCCGAGAAAAATGTGTATCTACTTTTTAGTTCTCTTGCACTCACGCACGCGCGTTAAAATCTCTATTCTTTAGAGTAGAGATTAAAATCTTAAATATCAATCTCTTAATCTTAAAATTTCTACTCTTTAGAGTAGAGATTTTAAGTAGAAAGAAGTAGAGAGTAGAGAGAATATCTTTACTCTTTAGAGTGGAGATTGTTAGAGAACACAAACTTTATGTATTTTAGAATAGAGATTTTGAGTGCCAAGTTATGGAGTTGGGCCTGAAAAAAGTAGAGTTGTTGTACCACCAATGTGTAAACATAAAAACGGTAGGAAAAAACTAATGACGTTCAGTTTATAACAAAAATGAGGATTTACTGTCGCTGTACCTGACATTTCTTCCTGCACGTCATTGTTAGATCGAAAATCCAAACGTTGGAAATTGAAGGAGCGACCAGAACCTGCAAAAAATCAAAAATATTCATCAGGAATGAAAATCTTAAAAAATCATAATTTTTTAAACCGCTCCATCATATTTTGGGTCAAATATTTTTTTTCGGTCCATTGCAACAAAGCACTCTTGAAAGTAATTTAAAAAATTTGGGTTAATCAGAAAAATTGAGCAATTGATGAACAAAATAAATCAGGACAACGATTTGCTATGAGGGAAAAAAGAGTCGTGCAACAAAGACAATGTCAACGTATTGAAATAGTATAAAAGCAAATTCCAAATGATGCCGAAAATTCCTTTATCGTAAATTTCCATTATAAAAATCAATAAAATTTTCAGATAATGGTTTTCTATAAATAAAATAAATCGTAATGATAGAAAAATGTCAAAAAAGCTCGTTTTCCGTGTTTCCAGTGTACTGTCGTTTGAATAATGCACAAATATCGAAGAATGCACTTAAAAAGGCTTTTCATTCTTGACGAGAAAAAAACAAGTTAAAGGTGTAGAATTTGACAACTAGCAAATGTCAAAGTTCGATCGTGAGACAGTCGACCGGAAAATCGTGAATATCGATGAGGTTAGGATCGTTGATATTGCGCGGAGAAGGGAGGTGGGGCAGAGAGAGGGGGAGAAGATTTGTTTTCGAAATTAGGAATAATAAAGAGAATTAATTTATTGGATATGTACCTTGGTTCAATTGATTCGATGAATTTCCTTGGCTTTCTGCCATTTTGAGGCTTCGCTAAGAATTCTCTTGGCAATTCTCGCGCGCCGATTTATGAGGAAACAAAAAAAATGATAAAAAAAATGTTAACAAAACAAGAAGGAAACGAACACTACTTGTCAGAAAGGTGCTCCTTTTCTTAGGAGACCTTACCGCAGGAGCTTATCAACCTGGCATATGCGTTTAACGACGAGAGCATCGTCGGTTTTCGTCTCTTTTTAATATTTTTTCAATTCTTTTCCACTTTTATAATGTATTTTCTTTCACTTCACTTCTCTTGCCCTTTATTTTTCTTCCAGTTCGTTTATACACTCGAGTTGTTTTTTTTAACGCTCACCACACACACGTATTTCCGTACTATCGTTTATTCACGAGCGACAAAAAAAGAGAAAAAAACGCGATTTCTATTAGCACGAGAACACGCGTCGAATATGCCGAAAAAAAAGTCAACGGTTTACGATCGAATATCACACTTGAACGAGCATGATAATTATCCAAGTTCACAATCAATCGTTCCATCGAATTCTCGTGTTTTACTGGCCCAACGAGAAAAGCCAATTTTTTATTTTTTTCCCCTTGTTGACCGAACATGCAAATATGAGAGAAAAACTGTGCGCGAGGAAATATCCTGCGGAACACACACACGCACACACATAATACTCACGGATGGAGAGGGAGGATTAGGAACGATTGAAGAAGCGCGCGATATGCGCAGCTCGTTCCATCCACCCCTGTTTTTATTGGTCGAGAAAAGTGAACCCGGGAAAAAAGCCTATTTTAAATTTTATCTACATTGCAAAATAAAATTCAAAAATGCCTCTATTTTTTATCTTTTCTATATTTATACATCGAATATTTAATTAATTCATTAATTTGTTTATTTTTTTATTTGTCATTTTTATTTATTTTATTTTATTTATTTATATAATATTATTTTATTTATTTTTATTATCATTTTTTTTATTTATTATTATTATTATTATTATTTATTATTTATTTTATTTTATTTATTTATATATTATTTTATTTATTTTCTATATTTGTCATTTTCCAAATATGCAGACATTAATTTTTATTACATAAAAAATTGGGGTTTCCTAAATTTTTACGCTATTCTCCAGGAATTATCCTACAAAGCGCTTTTCTCTCGTGTATTAAATTGCTTTCGGTAATTAATTATTTCACGTGAACCTTGTTTAGAAAAATTAGTAAACGTCTACTTTACAAAAATAGAATCTTCCGGCGACAATTTTGTGGAAAATTCGTGAAGTGTGAACGGAACCAGCTGATGGCAGTTTCTCACAAGTCGAAACGTTCGGTCCTGTAAAAATGGTTAACGTCTCTGCCCTTACGGGCAGTTTTTCGTGTATTTTTAAATCAGCAACACCTCTCAGGTATTCTAAACTATTTAATTTTATATCTAATTCATTTAGCGTCAAAAAATATTACCAGTGCAAGAGAAATCCTTCACATGGATCGTGATCCACTGGAAACACGAAACATAACCTCCAAACTCGTGTTTTCCTGCCGATTTACGTTTCAGTTAATGACGTTTTGTGATAATAAAACACATTTTTCTAGCTTGACAAAGGCTATTTCGACGAGATTTTACAGTATTTATCCATCGTATTACATAAAGCCTATTTTCAAAAAAGAGGAATTAGCCAGTCTCGCTGAATCTGATCAAGCTTTGGAAATAGCTCACACTCCTATCTTACCTGCACATACAAATAATACTTCATCTCAATTTCATGATCCTGAAGTAGCGTAAGTTTGAGTTAATTGCATTCAGAAAAATAAAAATTGTTTATAGTTAAAAGCATTAAATTAGTATAATACTCTTTGAATTTAACCCTTGAAGTGTACTTGGAGTCCCGAATACTTCATAATCATTACTTTTAACTTGGCAACAGTTGAAGGATGCTGGAGTAGTTTGGATCCCATTCAACCTTTATTTTACTACAGAAAAATATGTACTTCAAGGGTTGAATTTTTTTAAAATCTCTAATAATAATTCCCAGAAAAGTACATTAAAAAAAACTAATAAAAATATTTAAAAATCAGGAAATTCATCAATTACATTATGAGAAAAGGTAAAAAAGAATTAGCCAGAGATTTGTTGGAAAAAACATTTGAGAATGTGAAACGTATCCAGCTAAAAAGCTTTCATGCTGCAAAACCAGAAAACAAAGACAAAGTTGAGCTGGACCCTATAAAGATTTTTTACAAAGCTATCGAGAATGTGACTCCGGTTATGGAGTTGATAAAGATGAAACGAGGAGGAGTAACTTATCAGGTGAGATGAGATCAAAGTTTGCGATACTTATGCATTTTTGGGTTCTAATAAATTAACTGAAAATTTTTGTTACAGGTGCCAGTTCCTATCCTCGAAAGAAAACAACGTTTTTTTGCAATGAACTGGCTTATACAAGCGGCTAAGGACAAGCAGAGGAAAATTCATTTGCCGGAGACTTTGGCCAAGGAACTTGTTGATGCTTCTTATAACCAAGTATATCGTTTTTCTTTCTAAATAAAAAAAAGGAATAGCAATTCTGATTATATTGTGTTTATATTTCAAATTAATGACAATTATAATAGATTTTCTAACGAAAAAATAATTAGTCCTTGAATTAATTTTGATTTTTTGATTGATTAATCATAGGAAAAAAAAAACTGCTTCCAACTCTCTGTGGTCACTTCTTCTGCTCACACTGAGTCATTATGACCCCAGCTGTTTTTTAAACATTTGCCACACTCACACCGCTGGTCCAATTAGGTCTAAAAAAATTTGAATTATATATTGAATATTCAAAAATATGGAACAACCGCAATAACGTAAAAAACTAGTAATAAAATGGTCAAAAAAAATCTTGAACATGTTAATTCAGTAAAAATGAAGTTTTCTTTGAAAAAAAAAAACGGAGTCACTTAGATCCTCTGTGACCAGGGATATTTTAATGAAAGATTTTTTGTGAAAGAAATTGATGACAATTATTTATTTCAGGGTCGTGTGGTGAAGAAAAAACAAGATCTTCATAAACAGTGCGAGGCAAATCGTGCTTATGCTCACTACAGATGGATATAATGGATTTTTCAAATAAATCTTACATATCTTCTGTAAATAAATCTAATTAAAATAACAGTATAATTAATTTAATTTTTTAATTTGGTGTACTCCTCCGAATATATTATCAAAAAGTTTGGTATCAAGGACTCGTCCAGCCGATAAATATATTTTGTACGCAGTTTTTGAATTGGTCAGACGAACTTTTTGAAACCAGGGATTGTTGAATCTTGACGTATCGTCACTGAATGCACAAATCTCATCAATGGTTGTGTCCACGTCAACTCTTTCACCCCAGTAGCCGACGCAAGAGAACTTTATGCTTTTGTTGTCATCCTTTATGTACATGTAGCCAACTGTATTGTTGAATAAAAAACCAGCCGAGTGAAGAAAAACTGTTATGAATCCACCTGCGAATAGCGAATAACAATTTCATATCATTTTTTAGATTTTTCTAAAAACTTTGAAAAAATAACGGAAGAAACCACAAATTTTGTATGTTTTTGTAAAAAAATTCACCCGCGCCCTTATCCACCTGATCAACCGCTCTCCCAACAAAAATTGAAAGTAAAAAAAATAACAATTTTACAATGATAAAAGATCAAAATTTTTGTAATATAGTAGTAAACTTACCAAAAAATAGAAAACTGCTCACAATATCTGGCGAAATCATACCAGAAAAAGCTTGAGCAATCATCAGGAGTGGTGAACCGCAGCCATAAAGAACTGTCGACAGATACTTAGCTTTGTTGAATTTGCTGGCAGTTCTGACTTTTTCAAAGTCAAAAAGTAGCGAATATTCGGGAAATTGTTTCGATCTAACGGTGACTGTACGTTCAGGATTATGTGATGTAAGTGAAGGGCCAATTAAAAACCTATTTAAGAGTAATCGTGAATGGCAACGTGTTGCAAGAAACGCCATGACAGTTCGTTTTTTTTTACATTCAAAAAATTGTCGTGCTAATCAAAACTTTTTTTTTTGTCGATTACCGTTACTGTCGATGCGTTTAAATGTATAATTATTGTTTCGGAATAAATTAACAACAAGAATATCCCGAATTCACTTTTCGGCGAACCGGCGATCGCAGCGCCATAAGCGACGAAAAATTCCATTATCCACGAGTGCCACAGCGGTCGAATCACAGCTGTAGTTCTTTGCAGCTGAACAAACCAAATAGAATCGAGTCGCGTTTGTTCATTCACACGTCAAAAATTCTACACATGTTTGATTTGTAGTAATCATTGTCACGTCCCGATAAGATATATAAATATTTTTAAAATGTTCGCTCGTTCTATTATGCTTCACATATTTCGAATACCTCATGAAATATAGTGATTTTTTTTTATTAAGTAGCAAAAATAATTGAATTAAAGATATATCAAAACTTGAGCGAAATCGCAACTGTGTTTTCGTTGTCCAGATAGCCAAGTGACCGTACGGTACTAGTATGATCAGAGTACGCCGTATTATTGCGTGCTAATATTATATCTATATTATGCCGAATCGTACGTTTTGCTATCTGGGTGGTGATTAAAGAATGCTGATACAATGACGCGCGTTTGTTTCAAAGCTTTGATTATTGTTTTTTTAACAATTGTCACTACAATCGATGCTGTTTTTCAAGATTTTATGAATCTTCAGGTAAGTACTATCGATTTCGATGTTGTGATGACGTTTCTATCGTTCTACCGTATCATAATGAAGGAAAACTTTTTATGTTTAATTTTCGAATTCTTCGATTTGTGCTTTTTTTCATTTGATTTTATTAAATTAAAGAAAATTTCTGTTTTCTCGATTTTTCAATAATACTTTTAAATTCGTTATTCAATATGCTAAACCAATCTTCATTGGGAGAATCGAAATTAGCGATTTTTATAATTGTTTTTGGGGTCTTTTTACAATGTTCCAAATAAATTTTTGGCCTCAGGAAACAAAATTGTTTTTCAAATCATTAAATTGGATTACGATTTTACTGATTAAGGCGTTTAATTTTTTTTATCATTCCAGCATCCAAGATCTCATTTACCTGATACAAAATTTGGCTACGGAGAATATTCCGAATATCCAGAAACCGAAGAAAAGGGAGAACACGGCCCTGAAACTGTGTGGGATAGAATACCGCAACGAAATGTTCAATCTCCTAGATACGGTCATACCCCGACAGAAACTCCTGATCAACTTTTGGATGCCTTTGATCCGAGTGAGTAAAGCAAGTCAGTGAAAACAATGCGAACTAATTCACTCACAGTAAAAAAAATACCAACATTTTCACTTTTCAGTATTTTTTGTAAATCAGTTTTTTTTTAACTTGATTATAATTCTTTAACATATTGTAATTTTTCATATTTTTAAATCCCAAAAAATCACCTGTTTTGAGACATGAATTGTTAGAAGCCCAATTGTAAGATCCTGAAAAAATTAACACAGGACCGACTCGGAAGCATCTTTTCCAAACAAGAACAGATTTGATCAAATTTTTAAAACAAGTCAAGATGCAATCAACACAAATGTAGGGAAATTAAAATTTGTTGCATCTGAATCGGTGAACCTCATGAAAAGTTACAAGAAGACATACCCAAAAAAATGTATTGAACGAATTGCGAACTATTTTTTCTTTGTAAGTTGGTTTCAGAACAAAAATAATAAAATTTTTCGAAAATCTTATTCTCCTGTCGAAATTATAACCATCTTTATTCATTAATTATGCTTAAAATGATTTATCATTCAAATTATTCAATAAATTCTTCTAATGGTAATCAGAATATTAGAAAATACTATTTTAAAACACTTTCAACATATTTCTTACACCCAAAACTTGTAATATACAAATAATTCATTCAAAGTAATTATATGGTTATTATTTTTGTAAATATTCAGACATAGCATGGGACCCACATTCGATAACGGATATGAGCAAAATGGGTCAATTAACAGCGGTTGATTTGGATCCTGAAGGAAGAATCGCAATATTCAGTAGACGCGAGAGAGTTTGGGGTTTGACGACGTTCGATTATCGTAATAAATTTGATTGTAAGAATGGTCCGTTGAAGCACGACACGATATTGTTGTATGACAAAACAGGTCGGAAGCTTTTACAATGGGGTAGAAACATGTTTTATTTACCTCATGGACTGACGATAGACCATGAGGGCAACTATTGGATGACGGACGTTGCTCTGCATCAGGTGTTCAAATTTAACGCTAAGGACATTGAAAAAAATTGGAATTTATTAAAAAACGCTGAGAACGAAACGATCAAGGATCTCGAGGATGTTCACGATTATGAAAATCGCTTCGAACGAAGTATCATCAAACCTTCCATCGTGCTTGGTGAAGCTTTTGAACCCGGTGATGATAATCGAAGGTTTTGCAAACCAACAGCTGTCGCAGTCGCACAAAATGGTGACTTTTTTGTTAGCGATGGTTATTGCAACTCCAGAGTTATCAAATTCAACAAAAATGGGGAGAGGATATTGCATTGGGGCCGATCATGGTCAGCTACAGGTAAAAATAATGCAAAATTCCATCATTCACTTCTAAATTCAACATTACGTAGTAGAATTATCAAAAATCGTCAAAAAATTAGTATTTTGAATAAATTGATAGATAAATTAAATTTAATCAAACAAATTTGTTACGAAAAATTTTTCATTTTGAAATAAATGTTTTTTTTGTTATATTCCACTATTTTAGCTACAAAAATGGATTGAATTTTTTTTCGTCTTTATAAACGATCCAAAAAGTAATTGAAGAGCGAACAAAACAGAGAATTTGATAAAACAAGAAATAAAATAATGAAATGAAGCATTTTTTCAACTTTCAACAATGCAAACTCGAAAATTATCATTTTTTAACATTTTCCAATATCAAGGTTGTTACGCATATGGAAAACCTGGAAAACTCAGGGAATTTCTTACCCCCTGGAATTATCAGGGAAAAGTCAGGAAATTTTGAAAATTCTCTGAATATTTATTTTTGCATTTTGATTATAAAACAAAAAATTATTTAAACGAATGATTAAAAGTTTGAAATAATTCATAATAATTTAATTATTATTATTTTTTAAGATACGTTTAATAAATCGCCGCCTTCATACGCCCTTTTCGTTCCACATTCACTGGCGTTGGCGGAGGATCAAAATTTGATATACGTCGCGGATCGCGAGGACGGTAGAGTGATGTCTTACAACGCTCAAAATGGAACATTTCATCGTGAATACAAGCATCCGTCGTTGGGTACCAAAATTTACGCTATAGCTTACGCCCATGATAAAATTTATCTCGTCAATGGTCCGGAAGCTTTCAAATCGCGTTATTTTCACGTGAGGGGTTTCGTTCTGGACACTAACAGCGGCAACGTCGTTTCGCAATTCGGGCCTGGACGAGACATGCTCGCGCCTCACGACATCGCTGTTTCGGACGATGGATCCGAAATTTATGTTGTCGAATTGGACGCCCACAAAGTTTATCGGTTTGTTCAAGGTATGAAGATCAAATTTACAATTCAAATTTTCCACGAAACTCAGAAAACCTACGAAACAAAATCGTTACTAAATTCTCAAAATTATATATACATCCAAATTTTAATAGGTGCAATTGAATTGGTATCAAAATTTAATTGCAGGAAATAAAAGAATCGAGGAATACTAATCAATGAAATGAATTAATAAAATTGATAGTACGAAAATACTGAAAAAAATTCATTAAAAATTAATAATTTTCAGTTTTAAATCATCAATTCGATTATTATCAATTCCATGAATCATTTTATTAAGTCTAATGGTAAAAAAAAAGAAAACGAAAATTTTAGTCTAAAATTATAAAATTTTGCAAATTACATTCAAAATTCAATTCGTTTTTCATAACCACTGATTTTTCAAGTGACTACATTTTCTCCTCGCTTTTTTTCAGACATAAGTAAACAAGTGTCAAGCAAGACGAATTCGACGTTATCTGGAAATGCGACATCGTATTTACGTCATCACGAACTTGCGCCGCTGACGGACGACATCCCGAGTGACATGACTTCGAGAAAAAGTGCAAGCGGCACAGTTGTATTGTCAATAATCACGAGCGTAGTTACTCTCATTGGTTTGTGCCTCGCCGTTGCGGCGGTTGTCGCGAGGTGTCAAAAAAGAGGTAACAGGCGTTCGTCCGACATTGAATGGGAAAAATTTGTCGATTAATGCACGTTCCGTTTCGTTTTTTGTTTCGTCGTTTTGTACAACTTTGTATTCGAATTTTTACGAGCTCATCCCATCACTTTGGCCCCATTTTTATCCACATTTCACCAACTTCCACGTTCCTGCAAGATTCCCCAAGCATTTTGCCCACGGTCACTCTTTCCTAACGGACAAATATACCGAATTTGTGCACGAGGGCCTCGGGAAACTGGAAAATCCGGTCGATACAGGAAGCTTTACTTTTATTGAGTTTTTAGTTGGTTAACACTGTTAGAAACTCAGAAAATGCTCACCCAACCAAGTTCGGGCTTCGCCCGAAACAACTGAACTTGTAGTCCAGGATTTTTAGACTCGCTCCGCAAAAAATCCTGATAATTGATTTTTCGATTGGATCATGTCAGAGAGTGTCCCCTAAGTATAAAACTAATTTTCCGTTGTCCAAAACCGCGAGCGTTAGCCGCCATCTTGAGAAACGCCTTTTTGCAAATATCTCGTAAACGGTGAATTTTACGTTAAAAATAGTAAGGACCTTTTTTGTAGAGGATAAAATTTGCCACCTTTTTTATTCGAAACTTTTTTCTCTATTGTTAATATTGTTTGAGATATAGTCGATTAAAAAAACCAAATTTTTGTTTTTGGAAAATATCTCGATAATTTTTGGAAATACGAAAAAAAATGTGGTAATGAAAGTTGTAGAGCATGAAATTTTTTACAATTTTTGTGTAAAACTTTTTTTTGTAAAATCAATAGTTGCTGAGTTATAGCGCAATGAAAGTTGCCGTCAGGTAAAGAAAAACAGCGATGAGTGGTAATACGTTACTCTAGCATGCAAAGTGTTATCGAAGAATTTTATAATGGAGACGCTAACAATAATATTTATAATGAAAAGGAGGGATATGGGTAATAGGAGGAGAGTTTGCGCAATAAAAACATTTTGACGAATTGTTGGAAAAAGACATGAAAATTTATTCATACTCATTATCATTAGCGCGATTTGAATCGCGATTTACAAATTAGGATCGTATCATAATAATAAGAAAATTGTTCTTGATAAATTTCAAAGGGCGATTTTCGATGGTTTGCGAGCTTTCTTCTTCCATGTCCAAGTCATGAATAACAAAAGAATCTATGAAAGATTCATTTTGAATATCCTCTTCGTCGCTATTGTCCATTGTAGGGGTTGCGTTATCGCATGTTTGGCCATTGCAATTCGAACAAATGATGGAACATTTCAAGCCACTCTTTCGGCATCCGCAGGCAGCTCCGCAATTTGTTTTGCATTTGCAAGATATTATTTGCGGACGTTGAATACACGACGATTCAAAAAACAGAACTTCTTTATATGGAGAACAAAATCCCAAGGCTGCCAAGACGTCGACGAGACGTCGCGAAGCGAATTTTCTATACAGAAAAGCCCCAATTCCCAGTAGCAAAGGTGAGAGGAAATAACGCGGTCTAACTGCACTGATAATTGCATGGGCAATGCTGGTACATTTCGAACTTGTTTTCGAACACAGAACTTTTTTTTTCTTTTAGATCACTTCACTCAAAAACAAACGAAGAGACTTTGGAACAGATGAATCGACGTCTTTCATAAAATCATCAGGAGACGGATAAGTGTCCATATAGAATATTGTAGCCCGTACCCTTCATACAAACGTATACATCATGGCCTCGAAGTTCGAAAATACAAATGTCGTCACCGTACTTATTTTTCAAATGTGTCCTGATTGTACGAGGATCGAGCTGAGAATCCCCATCCAACTGTTTTTGAAGTTCTGACAGTTTAAATTGGCATTCGTCATTTTGAGAAATGTAATCATAGATTTTCTCCATCGCCTCTTCTGTTCGATCGAGTGATCGCCCTCTTTTTACTCCCGCAATACTAAGAGGAGTTTCTAGGCGCGTCATGCACAGTTGGTAGTATTTTGCATTGGCACCGTCAGTGTCGGAAACATTGCAAATGCGTTCACGCAATGTCTGGGCATCTGCGTCTTCTCGATTTTCTAGCCACTTAATCACGGATTTTTTAATAGTAGAAAATTGTCTTACGTTGTGAACGCGTCTTCGCAAGTGTACAGGCTTCTTTCGGTTCTGCGCTTCAAAATCGGCCGGTATCACTTCACCACAGATAAAGCATATGTTCGCAAAACCGAATGTCTCTACCTGAGGTAACTCCGTTGGTGAACCCGGTGGCGAAGGCGTATGCAATGGCACAGACGATTGCGACGATGATTCCGATGATGATGGTTCCAAAGATCTTCTGCGTATTAACGCTTTTATTATCCTCTCATCAGTATATTTCGAATAACACAATTTGTGCACGCTTATACTTTTCAAATTCTGCAATAGAGCTACGTGTTATTTTGCTCTCTTCTTATGCTCGATTGCATTAGTTTTTGCATATCTTTTTCTTTCACCAATTGTACATCTCCATCACTTAGAGATTTGTTACATATAAAACACGCACTCATTTTAAACTACGTTCTGATATTCAATTTTACGTAAAGAATTGTAGAATGCTTGGGTGTTCTCTATCGCTCGTGGAATAGAACTGATCACTCCGTTAAAATTTTCGCGTCCAAAATCGTTCCTTGCCCTCCACTCAGGTAGTTTTTGTGGGAGTGGGAGGGGGGGACACGTTCAAGCACGTCCAGGTACAAAAAGGACATAGAAAATGTTTAGAGAAACCCAGCACCGTGCAGCTGCTCCGCTTTCTATATACGTGTATTCTATTCAAATAATCATACTGGTTCAGACTCGTCGCTGGATTCGGCGCGACATGATTATAAATCGATAAATATATATATATATATATATATATATATATATATATATATATATATATATATATATATATATATAAATTTATCCATGTGCCCTTATTGTTGAAGAACGCACCGACGTATACTAATTACCTTCTGCAATATTTGTCGCCGAGACGTCGCGTCTACTTACACATTTTGTTTGCATGCTACAGTAACGTATCACCAGCGCCGAGTGGTAATAGGTTACTGTACCTTTTTTCTTTACCTTATGGCAACTTTCATTGCGCTGTAACTCAGCAACTATTGATTTTACAAAAAAAAGTTTTATACAAAAATTGTAGAAAATTTCATGCTCTACAACTTTGATTACCACATTTTTTTTCGTATTTCCAAAAATTATCGAGATATTTTCCAAAAACAAAAATTTGGTTTTTTTAATCGACTATATCTCGAAAAATATTAACAATAGAGAAAAAAGTTTCAAATAAAAAAGATGGAAAATTTTATCCTCTACAAAAAAGGCCCTTACTATTTTTAACTTAAAACTCACCGTTTACGAGATATTTGCAAATAGGCGTTTTTCAAGATGGCGGCTAACGCTCGCGGTTTTGGACAACGGAAAATTGGTTTTATACTCAGGGAACACCCTCTGACATAATCCAATCGAAAAATCAATTATCAGGATTTTTTGCGGAGCGAACCCATTTTTGGTGCTAAAATTCTTGGACTATTGGGAGATCGCCAAAGTCTAGTAAAATTTTGTATTTTTTTACCAGTTGATATCAGTAAGTGAATTTAAAACTAGCGAAAAAATTGCATAATTTAAATATTAGTAACAAAAAATCAAATCAATTCAATAGTTGGAAAGTAAACGTCACTCGAGTCGATTTACATCTATTTATTAAGTTTACAATGCATGCATTTTTTATTTGCCTTGAAAAAAGTAACAAATGGTATGAAAATTATGTGATTTTACGAGAAAAATCATTTGAGAAATTGTGCGTAATGATTTGCATACGTAAAACCGTTTTCTATGTCTTCCATTTTTGTACGCTTTAGAAAATCGTAAAAAAATGTTTAAAAGTAACAAATTTTATAAAAATGATGTGATTTTACGAGAAAAATCATTTGAGAAATTGTGCGTAATGATTTACATACGTAAAACCGTTTTCTATATCTTCCATTTTTGTACGCTTTAGAAAATCGTAAAAAAATTTTAAAAAGTAACAAATTTTATAAAAATGATGTGATTTTGCGAGAAAAATCATTTGAGAAATTGTGCGTAATGATTTCCATACGTAAAACCGTTTTCTATGTTTTCCATTTTTGTACGCTTTAGAAAAACGTAAAAAAATTTTAAAAAGTAACAAATTTTATAAAAATGATGTAATTTTATGAGAAAAATCATTTGAAAAATTGTGCGTAATATATTTGCATACGTAAAACCGTTTTCGATGTCTTCCATTTTTTGTACGCTTTAGAAAATTGTTGAGTCACGCACATTTTAGTTGCAATAGATTATTTAACGCATTTATTATTTTTTATTCATAAAAGACCGAGTTAAAACATTTGTCGAGCTAAAAAGTCTCCGAGATTCGGAAAATCTGTTTCTTCCAGTGACGAACTACAAGCATAATTTGTAATTCATATTTTTTTTTAGTATTTACATTTATAATTGTTAAACCAAAAGAACGTTTGAAATTGCACGATACAGTTATAACTTCGAATTATAGCATTCCAAGACGTATTTCGTGTTCATTTGTCTCGAAATTTTATTAGTAAACCTAAATCATAATTATTCAATTGAAATTGTAACTATTCGTGTTTTCGTAGTTTTTTTTTTTTTTTTTATTTGATTTTACTATTTCACTGTCCAATTTTCTATTATTTTAATCGCGACGTCGTAACTGAACGTAAATTTATAATTTCGAAATGACACAACGCAAAAGTGGAAATTAATTGCTAGACAATCGATCGTAGATTATTCATTTTTCAAGAATTTCTATTGTTATTTTGTCATCAACTTTCAACAAATCAAACACGAACTTCCGAATAAAGTTATGATACTCGTAAATCCCATTTTTATTTAATTAAGTATTTATCAGTTAATTATTACTCGGAAAATTGAATAGACGCTTTATTCGATATTTTGTTTGTTCGATTTATTTATTTTTAGTGCTGCCTTTCCTCCAACGTTTATTTGTTACTTTCGCATGTAAAAATAAGTATTTCAATTAATTTTAAGTTATTTTAATTGGAATAAACGTTTATTATGTAGAAAAATTGATAAAAGTTTTATTTAACATTTTGCTTCTTTTGTTTATTTATTTTTCTTTACTGTCCTCCGTCCTTTTCTAAAAATAGTGTGATCGTGAATTTAATCACTGCATTTTGATAGAAAAAATTCACGTCGAATATTTGGAAATTGAAGTAAGCATTTTATTTGTTCGTTGCATTTATGTTGATTTGAGAATCTTTCGAAAATCGAAGTTTTCCAGGCTCCGTTTATTGTGATTTTTTCTCGAAACAGGATGCTTATTATCAGTGCGTAAACGAGCTTACTGGGAGGCGGAGAGACGAGAAAACTTTAAGCTATCGAGTTTGCTCGAGACGAAACAGGCCAAGGGTTTCAAGTTTTTGGAAAAAAGGCCGAACACACGTGACTTCAGCAAACTCAGCACAGAGCCTGAAACTTCGGAGGATGAACGAGTCGAGGACAGTCTCGTTATTTGATCCTAAAATTCGACAATTTTCGAAAAAAAAGAAACAAAATTGTGCTTCAAATAGCTCATACTTAAATATTCGATTATCTATATATACAAAAATTGCTGAATTATCAGCACGAAGAACAAAAAATTAATGAACACACCGGAATTGCTATTTTTCTGATTAAATTTTCTTCAAATTACAAAATATAAGAGAGAGGTAATAAATTTCATGGAAAAGTCGATTGGAGTGAAGCGAGACAAATGGTTGAATTAGTCGATGTAAATTTTAATATTTTTTCGAGTTATTGATTATCACTTGGAACAATTTCTCGTTAAAATTTTTGTCTCTCTCTCTCACACACACTCTCGTTACGATAATGCAATTTTTATCGTGAGTAGCATCCGATCGATGTCGATAATCAATTCAAATTTTCGAAACGTTTGTGTCCAATTACATATCGATCAATATATTTACCATATATATTTGTATGGCTGATTGCGAGCCTGTAAAAACGAAAATTGACGAGCAGATTAACTTTCAAAATATTTCACACACGTTAACAGTTAAAATTTTTATTCCATCGCACTTTCAATCCATAACGATGTGAGAAAAACCTGAAAAAATACGTTCAGTCAATTTTTCATAAAATTCTTTCAACAAATAATCAAATAATTTTGTTCGAAAAAGAGTGCCCTTTCCCTTTTTGTCATATTAATTTTACAAATCATAATTTGTTGTCAAACGTCTCAGAGAACGAGAAATCAAGTTTTCGTTGTGTTTGCACACTGTTTTGATTGAATCTAGGAAAATTGATGTAAGGAAAAATCGCCCCCCCCCCCCCGGAAAATTCGTCCCAGCTAATTGAATTTTCTATTGTATACTTTGGAAATGGAAACGGGCATTTTCCAGGGGGCGAATTTTCCGATGATGAATTTTCCGTGGCGAATTTTCCTTGGATCAATGTTCCTGTTACCGTTTTGATTTCGGCACAGTGAAGCAACGCGCTTTGTTTTTATTTATTATTGAATATTTCACATCGAAATTAGTCCGGCCAATTCTTGGAATTCGTTCGTACACTGAGTTTCGCAAAGCCGCTTGGCCCCCACCACAAGTTCCAGTATCCAGTATCGTTGAGCGAACGCTGAAGCTCCGCTAACCTCTCCCTGACCCCTGATTCCCGCGGCTGGTGGGGCGCAAGCTGCGTTGCGCCAGCTTCGATTAGGCGAGCCGCTAGTCCGTGTTGCAGCCCAGACGATCCGAGGGAGTCAAGGAAAGTGGATCGAAAAAAGAAACGCTAGATTTTTTTTGTATTTTTCACATTATTTACAATTTATAAAATACTGAAAATTTGATTCAAATTTTTTGTCATACGTGTATAAAATATCCTAACAAATTTTTTTGTAACTTTAGAACACGTTCGAGCTTTACGAAAAATACGTTTTTTTCGACATTTTTTTAAAGCACTTTTTCTTCATGTTTCACGTCGTTGATTTCAATTATTCACACAAATAATAATAAATAATTCAACGTATATTTGTTCAAAGTATGTGAAACGTTCTAAAGTTACAAACAAGTGTGAGACCATCAAGAGGTTTCCAAATAATCAGCCGTGCCTATATATATATACAATTTACGAAAAAAACGAAGAAAAATAAACCAATCAGTATTGAATTTTGTACATTTTAATTTAAATTCGTGTAATTTAAATATGAAAAAATATCTGGTTGAGTATAATCAAGGAGTAATCGCACAAAGCTTCGTTTACCAAAATTTCCATTGAGTTTTTCGAAGTGTAAATGCCATCGTACAGTTCTCGAATTCGTAGATTTATTTCCAATCAAATAATTATGTGAAAGTGGTTAAAAATCTCATTTTCTTAGCTGGCACATTTGATGGTAGAGATTTAATTATTTTTTCGTTAAATCGATGTTTTTCAATACGTATTTTTCATTGAAAAAAAAAAAACATTCGAAATTGTAGGATTTACAAATTTCGACGTGAAGTTTTTCATGCAGTTGAAAACAATCGATTTTATTTATTTCTCGATAAAGATGACTCACATTCCTCTTATTTATAACAATTCAATAATTTAACAAAGTTTGCAACGTTGGAATGTAACGAAATCGTTTGTAAGGAACTAAATCTTCCATAGAATGCTGACGAAATAAAAAATTCGTAAATTGATGGAGAGAAAAACATTTCGTCGTGTTTCAATGATGAAAGCTTGGATTAATAAATGAAAATTGAAAAAATCCATTTTTCTCCTAAAGTGAATATACATGCGTGAGAATTGTTAATGTCGCGTGTTCTCTCTAGTTTTCAATAAAACAAATGACTATTTGTACCGTTGTAATCATGATTTCATTGGATTTTTAATAACTGTAGCGATAAAATGATCGTTTTTCTTTACGAAATTCGAGTAACCCGTAATGGCCGCATTTATCGTGATTTACACGAGTAAGAAAGGCGTGATGATTGAGTACAGACCAAGAGGGGGCTCTTTTGCTTATATATCGTTTCTCGACAAGTTAACTAATGCAAAATAGCGTTAAGTGACTCAATGATTATCCCATTATGTATTTATAGCTCCGTATATAATGGGAAAAGCTCACAGTCGAGTTAAACGACAATTACGCCCGGAGAGAAAAAAGGAGGCGGGGGAGGGGGATCGTTTAGTGCGCTGCTGTCAAATATTATAAACCGACAATTAACCAATTTTCAACAATAACATATCGCAGAAACTCTCAAAATATTTGAAATCGTTAAAATTTTAATGAAAAAAAAAGAAATCACATGGAATACGAATTTTTTTATGAATAATTTTCATCGTTGATTGAAGGATTTCTTTTAAGAATTTTTTTTATTCGTGATTTTTCTCGGAGCCTTAAAATTTAAATCGAAAGAAAAAAGACAAAAAATACCACAGAAACTTCCAAATTAGTTGAAAATTTTTCCAATTTAAATTGCAAGAGAAAGAGTTCGTGGAAATACTGTGAATTATTTTTAAAAATAATTTTCGTTATTTTATGAAACGTTTTTTCTATAAAAAATGGATATTTGACTTTTTTTCAAAGCCTTCAAATTCAGGATCAACGAAAACAAAGAATATTATGAAAATTTTTGAAATGTTGGAAACTCACTGAATTTTTGGATGAATAATTATCTTTTTTTTTAAAGTTTTTTTTTGTACGAACATCGATGTTGGTGATTATTTTTCAAAGCTTTAAAATTCAGGTAACATAGAATGAAAGAGTTATTTCAAGTAAAATTTTTTGATAATGGTTTATTTTACACATTTAGCTGATTTCTATACACAACTATACAACGATGAAAAAAAAATAGAAGAAAACAAAACTCTGTTTAACTATGAAGATTCTTCGACACGAGAGTCCATAGGACGAGACGCGAAACTTATTTTTTCTTTCGGTTTCGAGATAGAGCACGAAATTATAGGAAATACATTTTAATTCGCAGGAAAGGAACGTCAAACGATCAAGTAACAATGAAAATTTGACTTTAGTCGACAAAATATTTTCCCTTATTCGTGGTAGACTCGAAGAATAAAAAAAAAGTTTTTATGCATGGAACAATTCAATGATTTAATAATAATGCTATTAATAATAATATCAATCGTCAATTAAGTACAATAATTGCAAGAGTGGGATGAATATAAGTGTTTCTTGCCTTGATGCCAAAATTTTTTTCGCCAGTGGCAAAAAACGTTGTACCATCAACACGAATCTTCATCCCTTTCTCTTCTCTCTCCCATCTAAAATACCCAATCGTCCATGTTTTATGTTTTTTTTGTACATTAAAAATCGTATACGTTCGTAATTGTTACACCGACCAAAAAATGCCTAAAATTTAAGATTCACGTTTCACGATGATCCATTAGTTCCGTGATTTATTTTTTCTTGTTTACGTTCACAAACTACCGGGTAAATTCGTAACTAGAATATAATGCGATGCTTGTATTCAATTACTTTTTTTAGCGAAATTTATTCTTTATTCTCTTGTTTTTTTTAGATCGATTGCCCTGAAGGACGATTTCTATTTTGACATTGCCTCGATACCTTTTATTTTCAATTTGATACAAAACTTTAAAATTTTAATTTCTCGAACCAAAATAATCCACTTAATTTTCTAACCTAAAAATCGAACTCGCGAAATGTTTTTTTTTCACGTAGGATTCGTGAAAGAAGTTCGAAGGCTGCACGTGGCGTAAAAAAATGTCTTCTTATTGAAAATTTATAAAAATTTTGCAACTTCAAATAAAAAGCATGAAAATCGAGGAAATGTCAAAACGGAGCATATTTTTTTGAGTTACATTCTCGCTAATGGGATCAGGTATTGTTCGTGTTTCATTATTTTTTTTCTCGAACAACACACGCACACTTATTCTGCAATATCTTTAACAGGAGACGTCGAACGGGCAAAAGGAACAGCGTCGTACCCATTTAATATCACAATGTCCAAGTATACTTTGCGTTTTCTTCGTTTCTCTTAATTATTTTAAACCTACACGATTACGCTCAATCGTTCCAAAAGAAATTCTCCATGTTTTTCCTCTTTCCTTCTTCCTGAATCGTTCCTATTCGTTTACATATCTTACTCAATGATATATCTATATATATTTATAATATATTTACTCATTCATCGTTAATTAATATTCGTTATTACGTTTATTTCTATACGTATACGTATTATTTACAAAACTTATGAATTCGCGAAAGAGGTTAGACCAACCGAACCCTTTTATTTTATCGTATATTTCATTTGAATCGTATGTATGTTGTTCGTCTTAATACCACTGGAGCATTTCGATCGCAAAATCATTGGGTTACTTTCGTTTTTCATCAATTTTACGACTTTCACATCAATTCGAATTCGGTCGTTCGATCCGGAGGTTTTTCGTTGGTAAATCCTCTCCAGGAACGAATGGAACTTATCCCTCACAGTTGAAAAGCCATATTTATTATCTAATGCCATTTTTTTTAAACTTAATAACAAAAAGACAGAATAAATATAAAAACAACGGTTCGCTGCAAAAAATACGAAACGCGCGCGATTGACTCAATTTTTCTCAATATTACAACGATCTTTCACTCACGAAATTACTCTATTATATATCGATTATCTAAACGATATATATTTATATATATTTATTTATATAATACTTAATCAATAGCGACGTTATGCGTTCATTTTCGATCATATTTTATATTTTATATTTACAATGTACCATGTAATAGAACCTGCGCTATAGGATGATAATTTCTGATCGTATACTTATTATTTTTTCTTATTATTTCTTAATCCCATTGCATTTTTTTCTCGCTCGACACATTTTTCTCCACTCATCGGCGAAAAAGTCTGAGAAAAAAAAACATTCAGTGCGAAAAAGTTGATTTTTTTGACGATATTTTTCACGTCAATCGACCGTCGACCGAAATAACGCTCAGAGAAGCTTCGTTGACCCACCGTCGAACGAACGCTCCCGGAAAACGCATTATTGATTTTTATCCCACATCCACCGATTTCGAAACCTCCTTCATTACCGTCTGAAGTTCTTTCAGATTCTCGTTATCGTCGACAGAAACGTGAGATATCTTTCAACAATTATCGACTGTTTAGCAAAGAATGATTCTTCAAAACACTTTTTTTTTTAAACTAAAGCCAATAAAATAGCTACAAAACGTATTTATCGTTAATTTTTTTATTTAGATTTTGTAAAAATATATGAATTTCCGAGAAACAATGATTTAAAACCGTTTTTTTTAGTACTTTTGGAAAATGAATCCTTCGATGACTTCAGAAGTGAATTTTTTAATTCTATCGTTAATAATTTGTTCTTTTTTTATTATTTAAAAGCATCTTTTAATAGTGAACAACAAATATTCAGAAATTTCTGGCTTTTCGATCAACGGCAACGTTTGCAGAACTGGAAAATTTCGTTTCGGAGTCATATTTTTCCTCACGAAAGAAGATTTCGAGTTTCGGAAGAATATTTTTGTTTTCTTATTTGTTTGTGTGATGCTTTTCGCTCAATAAACGGAACTGTACTCAAGATCGTGAGAATATTGGGGAGGCCCCGGCGGGGGTGGAGGTTGAGGGCTGTATTGTTGAGACGCGTCGGATGCTCGACGTCTCAGGGCAGCGATACTGTGCACGCCTCTCCAGTCGGATGTCTCAGCGCTCCCGCTTCCGTCCCCGCCGCTGACGCACGAGACACCGGAAGCGCCACCGGCACCTCCGCTTCCGGTCGCCGCACCCGGTGAGCCCTGACCGCAGTTTAGTCCACCGTTCCCTAGTCCACTAGCTTGACCTCCGCCCCCGCCAACGGACGATGCACCCGGTGGCGAACCTCGAGCCGCTGAAACGTGCACTCCACCTGAAACATCCAAATTTATTCAAATTTAATCATTTCTCTCAATGATTATTTATTATCGAGACTAAAAACATCGAAAATTTTTTACACGAAGAGAAAACTAAAATTAAAACTGAATAATTGCCGTTACAGCCATAAAAACGAGGAACAAACTTGATTTTTTGTGATTTTTACTGCACCCAGAAAAAAGTTCTATTTAGATCTACTAGGATCATTTATTCGATTTTTTTAAATTTGAATCAACTAAATGTCTGTTTGTTTTAACTAGAAAACTATTTTTAAGGAAGCTTCGTCACGTAGGGCCCTTTTTATTTTTATTAATTCGCATGTTTGTCATGATACAGTTGGTTATAAACCTATTATTGATATTTTTATACAAAAATTATTAGTTGTACATCGATAAATAAATACCCTAAAATTAGTACAATTTTATGTTACGATACTGCATAGAGAAGTATGCGGCAATATCGCAATTCTCCATCTCACTCTCTCCTCTAATTCGTCGCACTCGTGATACTCAGCTGACCGCGGGTCGTCGCGTGTTATTGTGTACAAAATTTTCATTTTTTAAAAGAGCTTACATTGTATTGTTTATTGAAAAAAATGCATTGATCAAACTTTTCAACAACTCAGAAGGACTTGATTTGATACATATATTTATTTTGCTTTAGTAATTTATTGGCCTTAGGCCACTCTACAGACCAAAAAAGGGCATATTTCGTGATTTTTTTTTCAGCGAAACCATAAAATAAATCAGTTTTACAAAAAAGGTGTTTTATTATACATGTAATTGGCAATATAGAATTATTTTTTCACAGCGATATATGCACTGAGAAAAAAAATTTGTTGACCGAAACAAATTTCGTTTCTCTCAACCAAAATATTTAGTTCGATACGGGCAACAAAATATTTTTGAGATAAGACGAAATAATTTGTGAATGCTGAAACAAGTCATTGACCGAACCAACAAAACTTTGGTGCAGCCAAACAAATTAATGTTAATGCAACAAAATATTATCCAAATAAACTAATTCATTTATTCATTCTAACGATTACCGTTTAGTCAATTTGATAATTGAGATTCAAACAAATATTTTATTAAAGCAACTAAAAAGTATGCGTAAGCAAATAAATGGTACCAGTTGTTCGAACAAAATCATTCGGCTCCGGTGATTTAGTTGATTCATCTACAAGAAATTTTCATGATTTAGTTGAATAAACTAAATCATTTGCCATTCAACAAAAAAAATTGTTGGATCCATCAATTTTTCGTCCAACAAAATGGATTTAGTTCGATGAACAAATTTTTTTTCTCAGTGTGTCAAAATGGCAACTGTGCAGCATTTCTCCGATGATGCCTTTATTTCTGGAAGGTCAACGGCCGGACCAACAGCTCCTATAATTTTTGAGTTATGATAAGACACCAAAGTTTTTTCGATTATATATAAGAATAGCTATAGAAGTACGTAAGATTTTTTTGATATGTTGTTTTTTGTAAAAGTTACGCATTTCTAAATCAAAAAGTATAAGATACCATGAGAAAATCGTCAGGAATTTGTTTATAAAAAAGGAACTATGCAATATAATGAAAAAATCCTACGCAGTGCCTTATAAAACGTAATTCTAAATATACAGTTAAAATTTAATACAGTTAAAAGACTTCAAAAACGTAGTTTTGAGATAAACGCGTAAAGGTTTGTAGAAAGTCAGGACATGAAAAATGTTTCAATATCTTTAATCTGCGATGCCTGCACCATCACCCCGCCCGCTTCGAATTTTCGAAAGTGAAATTTTTCCACGCCGTTCCTCCGATCTGATTAAAAAAAGTATCAGCCCACGCAGAAAAATGGCAAAAATGGGCTCATACTTTTTTTTCTTCCGATCGGATGAACGGTGTGGAAAAGTTTTCGCTTCGAAATTTGGAGCTATCTCTCTCGCATTCATGGCGGCTCAGTCGGTATGACTCCTAGCCTTAAATAGATAATGCTATTTGAGTCCGTTTATTCGAGTATCCACGTTAAAGTTTCTCGCTCCGGCCACCACGTGGCGCAGGGCGTCAAGGCATTTCTCACATACGAATTGCGCTCTATATGTGCATAAATTGCGGAAACCAAAGTAGTACTATTATTCTGAATGTGTCTAGGAAGAAGAACGTGAATTCTTGTACCTACCCAGGGTCGTAGACTCATGAAAATATTATTAAATAATATCATAATTGAATTATGGTATAATTAATATTATAAATATTATACATAATAATATAAATATTATTTTTATTTTAACATTCAAATTCGTTCAATTTTTAAGATAAAAATATGTCCGATTTTATTACATATATTAAATTTTTTATTGAGGAGTTTCGGGACAAGTAAAAAAATGTTACTATTTAGTTCAAATTCACACAGTATCTTTCTTTGTCTTTGATTTATACTGGACACGGTCTTTGAGTTACATTGGACGTGCTCTCCAAATTTTAAATCGATCGTTTACACCGTTTTCGTGAAATTATATACTAAAAAAAAATAACACTTTTTAACACGGAGAGATGCCTACGGTTATTGGTGAACGACAGTTTTATGAATGTAATGGTGAGAAAAAATGTTAAAAACTTGTTGAAAAACTGCCAAACCACTAAGTACACTATTGCAATTACGATGTCCAAAAATTAAATGATTCGTCTACATCGTTTATTAATTATTCACTTATTCATTAACGAAAACGGTAAATTTTCCCCCCATCGACCGAACGTACAGGCAAAGTATGGCAACATCGCATAAATGCTGAATGGCGCGCACGTTTGAATGCAATCAGACGCCACCGCGTAAATATACGTTTAAAAAATATATTTTTGAGGGAAACGATTTATTTTATCCTTGATTATGCAAATATTGTTTCATCTCATAAACTTGTTACCATTTATTTATTTATTTATTTATTTATTTTTATTTTTTTCAAGACATTGTATGAACGATTGTGCATGCAATGAGAGAACACTTGCGACAGCAGTGTCGCCAACCATGAAAACAAACTCACTATTCAGTTCGTAGATCTGTTGCCGAATTTATCGAAATGTTTTTAATATCAAATATTCGTGATATAAACGTTGAATTGCCGTCCAAAAAATATTATTAGCGCGCGTACGTAAGATAATAATATTCCAAATTCTCCGTTTCAAAATCTCTCACAATAATTACTTTCTCTTTAGGCAAAATATTACTGTGTAGAAGTTGGCGCCCTGCTTCTTGAACAATAGAATTTCTCCCTGATTCCCCCCAAAGATAAGCTGCCCTGAAACTCCTTAATCAAGAATATAAAAATATTGTGATGAAAAAAAATAATTTCTTAAGGTATATACTGTACTGCATGCTAGTCAAATGAGTACTAAATTTTCAAATTGTTTTATGCCAAGCTTAATGCACTACTTAAACGTAGTGTTAGTGGATTTATATCACAGCATGTCTCATTAACGTGGAAAAATATTAAAAACAATAAATTTGTGAAACCATCAACTGATAAATGCAAATTTCCATGATGACACATTTTCATCGGAATTCGTTAAAGAATAATTCGTAATTTTTAATCGATTCCAATGCACCACGTCTCATCTTGTTCCTCAAAAGATCCTTTACGAATTCACCATGTAGATTTCTTCTAAACTCAATCCTTCCACTGTTGCAGCCAATTGTTTATTTAGCGAAAAAAATCTTTCATAAACAAATTGCTATAATTTCCAAACAAATAAACTCCGAAAAAATCTATATGGTGAATTCGTAGAGAATTTCTTGAGGAACAAAATAAGACGTGATGCATTAAAATCGGTCAAAAAATACCGATTATTCTTTGAAAAGTCCCAAGGAAAATGTGTTATAATGGAAATTTGCCACTGTCAGTTAATGGTTTCGCAAATGTATCGTTATTAATATTTTTCTAAGTTAATTAGACATGTCATCTTACAAATTCATCTTCGCTATGTATAATTAGTGCATTAAACTTGATATAAAAACATTGTGAAGTTTTAGCACTCATTTGACTAGCATGCAGTACAGTATTTACCTTAAGGTATTCCTTTCACGAACTCGAATATTTGACAATTCACGGATTTTTTTCTACATAAAAGTAAAAGCACATCCCAGTCCACTGGAAAAATATCGAGTCAGGTTACCGAACCTTTAGAAAAGAATTATAACTTTGAAAATCGTCTAATTTACACGACACTTTATGGAAATAGCCTGTTGCTCACATTTCTATTGAACAATTCATATATTAAATAATGATAGATGTTTGATATAAACTGTCTTGCGGTAAATTAAATTCTAAAGATTCCGTAGCAGCAATAAAAACAGAGAGTCACCGGACGTTTGAAGAAAATATTCACGATAGAACTTGAAAGAATGTGATCAGCAGACGATTTTTCGTAGCCATGACGTTCAAGATGTTATGTTATCTTCGGCAGTTTTTACAATATTTTTAACGCTATTCTTGTTTTTGCCCGTTACAAATTGGCTCACATTTTTACCAATGTCACTGCGTACTTTATACGTATTTTCACTCATATTTCACTATTTTTTTTAACCAAATACAATAAGTCCAGCTTTTCTCTTTGACAGTGCAGTTGTTGACATTTGTAGCTCTCCAAAAAATATCAAAAAGTTTCATAATTTACACAATTAAGCTGAAATTTTCGATTTATGTTTACAGTTCAGACTAATAATTGGTTATAACTTTTTTAAACAAAATGCAGCCTAATTTATGAACAAATGTGGAGGGCCCCGCTTATGCGCCCAAAAAATACGGCCCTCCGCGAAAGGAATACCTTAAAGTTAAATAGACCTCTATTTGGCCTTGAGACAAGGAAAAACATTTATTCGATTTAATTAGATCCTAGTTGAATTGATTAGATGTTTTTTCGGGGTGTCAGCAAAATGAAAACTTGGATGAAAATAAAATAAAATAGATAATATTGTAAATTTGATTTATTTTTCATGAAAATTTATATATTTGCTGAGTAATAATTACAAAAATTCAAGATTCTCTTCCGTTTCTATTGCTGTAACGGTTATTTTACAGTTTTCATTCTCTCCGTGAACGAAATCGTATCAAAATTTTCGGGAGATTTCTCGATCACATCCTCAAAGTGATAAGACGAAATTTAAAGAAAATTTAAACAAGTTTTAAAGAAAATAAAATAAATTTTTTTCGCTATAAAGAATTTTTGTTGCGGAATAAGGCTTCGCTTACATTCATTCATTTTTAAAACAACATTTCAGCATTTCATTTCATTTAATCATTTTTTTTAATAACAATTTGATCAAATATGGCTTTTAATTTTGTGTAACTAATGATTTTTTTGATAAAATAATAAACTTCATCGTTTAGTTTGAAGATTTTTCTCGGTTTGATTGCAAAACATTTCAATATTTCGAATGATTTTTATATTTTCAAGCACAATTCGATCAAATATTGTTTTCACTTCGATGGAATTTCGATAATTATTTAACAACATTTCAATATTTCATTTGATTTAATCATTTTTTTTCAATAACAATTCGATCAAATATGGCTTTTAATTTTGTTTAATTAATTATTTTTTTTTTTATAAAATAATAAACTTCATTGTTTAGTTTGAAGATTTTTCTCGGTTTGATTGCAAAACATTTCAATATTTCGAATGATTTTTATATTTTCAAGCACAATTCGATCAAATATTGTTTTCACTTCGATGGAATTTCGATAATTATTTAACAACATTTCAATATTTCATTTGATTTAATCATTTTTTTTCAATAACAATTCGATCAAATATGGCTTTTAATTTTGTTTAATTAATTATTTTTTTTTTTATAAAATAATAAACTTCATTGTTTAGTTTGAAGATTTTTCTCGGTTTGATTGCAAAACATTTTAATATTTCGAATGATTTTTATATTTTCAAACAAAATTCAATCAAATATTGTTTTCATTTCGATGGAATTTCGATAATTATTTAATTTATGTAAATTTGATACAACAATTTAAAATCTCGATTGGTTTTCACTTTCTCATTTTCGTCGTTTTTCTTTTGCCTGACTCATCAACCGCTGTGAATAATTAACCGCAGTGAAAAAAATGTTGCACAAGTTTTCGTCGACCACACGTTGGAACAAACAACAATGTTGTGTTGGGATAAAAACTCTTTGCGTTTTATCTCGTGTATATAGATACGATATAAAAGGAATAAAAGTGCTATTGCCAGTTGAGGTATACGACGCGATGGCTGAGCTACCGGCGATCGTAAAGTCGTTTCCGTCTATCGTCAACTTAGGTGGGCTCCTGTGAAACCCGTGTATTAATTTTATATCTGTGAGTGTGTCATGGGGGTTTCTATTCTTCGCTGTAGCGCGGCGTTTACGAGGTACCATCGAGAAGAGTCGGCCTTTCTCAAGGATGAAAGAAGAAATTGGGGCTGCTTCTACCATTATGTTTCTGAGCCGTTGAAATCTCGATATATATTACAAAAAGCAATAATGATGATGATTACGATCTTCGGTTATGAGTAAATAAAAGAAAAACCCGAAAAGAAACATTAGAAAAAGGTAAAAAAAAAAAAACAAAAAGTAGTTTCTCTTTTCTCGGTCGATGCAGCACGCGTGAAACGTTCGCAAGGCACCCACATCACAAAGTACACACGTGTCTACACATAAGTTCACGATGTACTCATCTTATTTCGACCTTAAATACCAAAAAAACGTTATTTTTCAGCTTAAGAAGCGAAAAAAAGACTGTTAAACGTTGGGTAACATTAAATCGGTCAGTATCTCTTTTTCGAGAGTGTTAATTGAGACTTCATATACACCGCGTCTATGCTCACTTTACGTGCGACGTTCGCACAGGCGCTTCTTCTTATTACAGTCCTCGAAGTGCCGACTTTTCGAATTGATGATGAACAAACGATCCGTATAAGTCGTTAAACGAATGGGAATACACTCGTTCCCTATCTCACTATCTGTACAAACGTACGTTTTCGAGTATCTCGTCAAACGGGAGTTTGGGTTGTCGAATTGTTGCTTTTGGACAAACACGAAAATAAAGTTAATTTTTGAAAACAAAAAACAGATTGTTTTTTTTTTCACTTTTTTCCTTTTTTCTCAATTATTCTTAAAATTCTCTATAATAAGCTCATGAAAACACGAAGAAAATGGCGTGATTTCTTTGAATATAAAATAAATCGTCTCCTCGACTGCTCCAGGTTTCAAAGACCAAAAAGCTCAAATCTTCGAAACAACTTAACTCGAAATTTGAAGGAAGTAACACGAGTGCACTAATCGTACCAAGTCGAGTAAACAAAAAAGATTCAATTTCATATTGGAAGCTTGTAAAATTAACGTTCATAACGAGGTAAATACACAATTTTTATTTCTTTTTACATAGAAATAATTCGTAGGCAGTCACTAAACTGTAGTTTCGAATACGAGGATTAGTGGTAATAATAAATATGAAAGACTCGTTAAATTTCGATATTCGTCGCATTTGCAAGTCAGAATGAAGGTCGATCCATATCGAAGTGGCCAATCATTGTTTTTTTTATGTACGTGACTCGTAAATAATGTTGTCGTTTGGAAAAAAACGAACTGTCGGTGCTCGTGGCTGTTCACAGCTTCCTGTCAAGTGCTAATCATCGCATTGAAAACCGAATGTTCGAAGCGTATGAGAGAAATATTGCTCATAGCGAGATAGGAATGAACTTCAGAAATATATACAGATATATATTTAAGGAGCATTCTAAAAGCTGTTTACAGGAGTAGTTATCCGAGACTCGCGTGTTACGCGAAGCCTTTCTCTCTCTTTTTCTCTTTCGACAATTATCTCTGAATTCCAACGTGAGTACGGAGCCCGGCGTCAACCAAAAGTGCGATGTAATTTTTCATTTGATCCGTTACCACGCCAAATAGTTCGATGTGTTATCAGCTTTTTTCATTTCGCCGAGGAGTGAATACCAATTATCTCATACAATTAATAACTGATGAGAAAATTGGGGCTTCATTATGAAATATTTCATTAGCATCTGCAAATGATTTTTCAATTTGACTAGAGTCCTTTGTTGGAGCAAATGATTATTTTATTGAGTCAATAAATGATTAACAAAAAGCCGCTTCGAGTTTCGGGGAATTTCGAATGAATTCTCTGATAATTGTATCTGTTTTCAAACATTTTTTATGTGCCATTGCAATAATTATTGAAGAAATCGAATTACCGATCGAAATCGAAATTTTGGTGAACGTATCCGATGAAATCATTTCGTCCAGGCGATAAAATTTCGTTTTTAGTGCAACGAAATTTTGTCGAAATATTCGAGTCCAGGCAACTCCAGGCTTTATCCGATACGTTCGACAAAATTTCGTTTTCAGTGAATCATTTTTCAAATTCGTGATAATCTATTTTTATTTTGTTTTTATGCTTCGTAATAGCAAAGAGATTTGTTTTTTGCTCTCGGTAGTATCGTTGTAAAACGTGTTGGCTGTAATAATTACGAGAGTATGAGTACAGCGGCTGACTGTATAGTGGCGTGAGTCGCGAGGACTTATTTTTAAGGAGCCCGAGTCAACGCTGTGCTCGGACGTACGACAGGGGCGATAATGCGCGGTAATTCGCACTTCGCGACCGGTTACGTCGGTTATATGTCTGTATAGATAGAATGACACGGCAATATGTATGTTATGCATTCATATATAGATATGCAAACACACAAGTCTCTCAGGTATCAAGTTTCAACGTTTTTGCAAACCGGTGCATCGTGCATTTTTCTCTTGGAATTTTTTTCTCCCCACCAAATATTTATCAAGAAATTACATTTTTTTATGTCCTTTTTTCTTTTAAGTTTCTCCGTAAAATCTTCCAAATTATTTTTCGCATTGATTCAAGACGAACTTTCGTACGTGTGACAAAACGTTGAGTCCCAAATGACACATTTTTTCGAAATTATAACGATTCCTCATTTTTAAATACACACGAATGTTTATAACTTTTATTTAAATGTCTTTTTTTTTTCTACTGTCTCGAACATTTGAAAATTAACCTGGAAACGTTTATTTTTTCAAACGATATTGTTTGTTATATAAATTCGAATATTCAATTATATAAATTCAGTTTAATTCAACGAGGTTTCGACTTTATTTTTTATTTTAATCACAATATTCTACCAAAAATTTGCAACAAAGGTATAAAAATAAAATCCTGCGATAAGATTCATCTTTAGTCATTAATTACGATCAAATTATCCATAGAAATAATCATTACGACGAGAAAGTATAATATTTGTTTTAGCTGTACCGAAAAAAACATCGATCTTAACTTTATTCCATGAAATTTTAGTGCGGCTATAACACATTCGGAGTCTCGCGAGTCCCAAAAGAGAAAAGGCAGAGCAAAACTATACTCCGTCATTTTGAGAGAAAGAGAGAGAAAGCAGAGTCACAGAAAGAGAAAAAAGAAGAAAAAAAATAGGTAAAAACAGTGAGATGCATGTATAAATATATGTATATTGAAACGTTATGGCAAACAGAGGAGCAAGCAACGAGAAAGATCTCGCACCTAGGTGCGAGTGCTTTGGAGGTTCTTCGGTGTGCAAACACCCGAGGCCGCCGGCCTTTATGTTTCTGTCTCAAATTCTTTACGTGCTGGCTCGCAGTCAATTTCATCTCTTCTTTTGTCTCCCGAACTTTACATTTATACATAAATATACACGAATATATATATATATATTTATATAATACGTGAAACATCGCTTATTTGTAAATAAGGGACGATCGAATACTCCTTTTTTCCGCCAGGATAAATAACGCTTCGTGATAATACATTTTGTAGCATTTTGCCACGTCGTAATTAACGCAAACAACAATATTAATCGAAATTATATCAAAATTAACAATCATTCATCGGGAATTAAAAGTCGAGTTTCTAGTTTGCATTTTCTCCTGAATTTCATTCGATCCCCAGTCGCGATCCTTGGAAAATTTCATGATTCCTTTACATAATACTCGAACATCGATAGTGGTTGAGATTTTTTAGCATAAATTAATTTGTAGGATGTTTAAAAATGTAGAAAATTTTGATACCTGTAGTTTTGTTCTTAGGTGGAACGTCCTTCGGTATGTTTGCTCGGGAGTTTTGACTCAAAAGTAGAAAATGTATAAAAGTCATGGAGAGCAAAAGTTGTGTCGAGTATTTTTTGAAATTTCTTCATTTTTTCTTTAACACGGGAAACCAGTTTAGACGGGTCAAAAAATCGACTTTTTTATTTCATAAATTGTTAGTAAAACTATTGAAGAATATGTTGCCAAAATTTCAAAGCAAAATTCCGATTAGTTCCGATGCTATGAGCACTTAAGTGACCGCTCGTCGGTTCGGCGCCGAAGCGCGCGGTAGTTAGAACGGAGCGGTCGCTCAGGTAATCCCTTATTCAGTTAGTCCCTTAGGTAATCCCTTGTTCAGAAGAAATTTTTCCAATATACAAAGTTTTATCGAGAGACGATTTGCTGACGAAATGTTTAGGCGGTCATACGCAGAACGCTAATGAAAGTTTCAATTCGACCGTTTGGCGATTGACTCCAAAACACCTACATGCTGGCCTGAAAATAGTCGAGGTTGCAGCATTCTTGGCTACTGCGTTATTTAATGAAGGAAATTCAACCCTTCTAATGCTGAACAACGAATTAAAACTCGTAGTTGGCTCGCAGAGCTTCAATTTTGCCGGGAACATGGATGAGCAGCGCGTGAAAAGACAGAATAGGCGCAGCTCGTTGGAGACCAAGGAAGCTCGGAAAGCTCGTCAAGAGGAGATGCAAGCCCGAAATGATGCGTTTGAAGAAGAAGAAGAGGGGTTGCTATATGGTGCTGGAATAGCTGATTAACCGGTGAGCAGATTATATAATTAATTACTGCCTTGAATTTCTCGTTTTCGCTACATTTTTTTTCAAACGCGTTTTTCTCGAAACGACTTTTTTTCAACTGGTGGGCTTTCTAGCTCAAAAAGTTATTGACCAATCGTTCTGAAAATTTGTGTGAATATTCTTTATTCAATTACCATCTATATGAACCTAACTCTGGGATGATATTATTATTTAAAATATTTTTTTTAATGCAAAAAAGGTGAAAAAACATGGTATAAAAACATGACATTGTGTTCAAACACCTCGAAAATATGCAATTTTCAACTTTTTTGATCACAATTAGGTTCATATTCTTAGGAAATACGTTGTTAACGAAAAAAAAAAAATTGTAATGATTACAGATAAAAATTGTGACTTTAGGAATGCCCACCAGCAAAAAATTCGGATGGCGATCGTCCATGGACAGCAGCTTCTAACTCCACTATTTCTGGCGGAAATGACTTGAAAAAATTACAAAGTGTACTTCAAAACATGAATAAAATATTCTCCAAGTTCAAACAAATTCTGATTATTCCTTCCCTGTTAAAAAAATTCACGAAAAACACCAAAATTTCGGCCTCCTAAACTGGTTTCTCCCGTTAAATAGATTTTTTTCGAGTATTAACGACGTTTTTTCTTTATGAAACGAATGTTTTGGTCAGACGGGAAAATGTGTAGAATGAAGAAGAAAAATATTGTGACGTACCAAGAGAATTGAGACCGTAACTCGCTTGATAAACCGTTTGCGACGGACTGCTAATCGGTAATCCCGAGTTTCCGAGGCCGAGGCTCGAGCTAAGACTTCCGGAATTTTGCTGTCCGAGCTGCCCGAGACTCTGGCCAAAACTCGTCATTCCCATGCTTCCTTGTCCCAGTTGACCAAGTCCAGGTCCCATACCCCATCGGTCTGTTGGCGCGTGAAACATTCCCGCCGCTCCGCAAAGGTCCGAGCTCATTGCACCGAATGGCGGAAGCCCGTGCGACGGTAGCAAAGCACCTGGTGTTCTGAACACGTTTGTAGTCTTCTTACGTTTCTTCCATTTAGCACGACGATTTTGAAACCATACCTGCAACGAGATTCAAGCAAAAAACATTCTTTAAATACCCTTCGTTTTTTAATTACTTCGTTAATCGATTAATATTTCGATTCATTCGTTTGAAGCACTCGTCAAACCTTAGAAACTTTCTTTAAATCATAATTTTTCGGATTATAATTCATTAAGACTCTTCCTAACATTCGAATTCGTTCATTTCGATTATTCTTCAAATCTTCAAACGATTTTTCAAATATTTATTTTATTAAACACTTAATCAGTTTCCTTATTAATATTTCATTTCCAAAAAAAATAGGAAAAAATTGTAAATCGTTTCGAATTACTTGATGTTTATTGAGTTTTTCTCATAATATTCGAATTCGTCCATCCAAGTTATTCTTTGAATCGTCAAATCATTATATTGTAATCATTTATTTTACAAACACTTGACTAGTTTCTTCAAATTCCATAAAAAATGATAAAAAATTGTAAATAAATTCGAATTATTCGATATTTTTCCAAGTTTTCTCCTAATATTTGAATTTCCCTATTTCAATTATTGCTGAAACCTTGGAACCATTTTTCAAGGCGTTATTTCGTAATTACTATTTCAGCTCATTAAAATCGAAATACCACGAAAAAATACAAAAAAAAAATATAGAACAATATTAGGGACCTTTGGAATTGGGTTTGAATGCGTCTCTGATGGAAAGCCTAATAGCTATAACAGAGACGCGTGTGCACAGTTTGCTTGGCCACAGTTATATAAGGTAGGTATCACGTGAAACGATAAGGTGTCCCTCGGCGTTGCTCCAATATCTTCGACCCCAAGCATCTCGAAATATATATAGGACACATGTATATATTATATATATACTTAGATTCCCTATAGTGTTCTCTCTGTACTCTCCGTCTCTCTTATCCTGCCCTGTACGGCCGTTATAACATTGTTGGCTGCCTCCATGGGTAGCTATTAGCCGACGTTATGAGCTGTTGATTCTGGCCACGTAGTGTGGCCCAGCCCTAAGCTGCCTGGGGTTCACGGGGACTTGATTTATTGATATCGCATGCAAAGCCCGTCTCGGGCTCTTGCTCCAATATATATATATATATATATATATATATATATAGAGAGAGAGAGAGAGAGAGAGAGAGAGAGAGAGAGAGAGGGAGGGAGAATTGTACAGTATATAGTCGATAGAAAGCTCGCTGAAACCACCAGGAACCTGCTTCTGTGCGCTCTGTATCTATAATATTAGGCGGACATACTTTGAGCAGAAACAGAGAAAGGATCTGTGATTTATATTATATTTATATAGACAATACTGCAGAAATATGAAAGGAGCTGTGTTTATTTTGGGGGTGCGAAATGCAGCGTTGGAATCACCTTCCTAAAGCAGAATTTGTGCGTCTGTTTCTTTGTAAACAGCAGATTATTTCGTGGTTAACATCAAATGGCTCAGTTTTGTGATTCGAAACGATGAAGGAGTCGTCAGGTGGATTTTTGTACATTTTACGATGCGACGATTTATTTAGGGTTTTCACCGTGACGTTTTGATATTTATTATGAAAGAAAAAAGTGTTTGAATAGAATTCGTGAGGTGGCAAAATCGTGGAGTTGGATTAACTTCGAACGCGATGAACTGGCTCAATTAATTTGGAGTGCTTTTAGCAATTCGAGCATAAATTTAGGGATGTAGATCGTTCGATCGACTGTGTCCAAAATACTTTGAAATCGATGTACCAGGATAAACGATATTTTTAACATTTCAGAAAGAATCTCGTTGAGTCCAGACTTAATATGAATGGAAAATAAGACATTCTAAGAATTCATTTGAATGATAAATCGTCAGATAAAACTTAAGGGGTTATATCTAGTTGTTTGGGTTGAAAAAATGGAAATTCTTTTTTTTTTTGCTTTTTCTCAAAGTACATCATCTTAAGAATGTTTTCCCAAAATATTATAATATAAGGATCTGAGCACTAGAACGAATATATTTACGTTCGCTACACCTAAAAGTGCGAGTCTCCGAGCACAGCGATCGACGGCTTTAAGGGGCCAGTTCACGTTGAAAATTTCAAAAAATCGATTTTTTTTTACTGTTTTCGAAAGTACATACATTCAGAAATATTGTGTCAAAATTTTATGAAAATTCGAGCTCTCTAAGTATTTTTTTTTTTTACCTGAACGTCAGGACCTCATTTCGTCTACCTGAGCGTATAGCGCGCTCAAACGCGTTTTTCTCGAAACAACGTTTTCAAAATCTAGTTCCATCGTATCTCTAAAACTAATAAACCGATTCTCTTAAAATTTGAACCACATATTGTAAACATAATTCGCAACAAGATGACCCTCGATGGTTTTAAAATTTTGATTTTTACTCTTTTTTTTGTGAAAAACTGCGAAAAAGACGCGTTTTTTTTTACTTTTTTCGTTTTTCATCTGCCATTTTTTTATTTTTTGATAAAACTTTATATCCGAGGGTCATTTTGTAGCTGGCGTCATACCGAATCTAATGGACTTTGATTTTTTTGTTTCAGACCAGCAGTTGCCGAGTTGTGATGGAGCTACCTAGCCCACCTATTTTTGAGGCGTTACGTTAAACTATAGTTTCTGTACTTAAAAATGAATAATAATGAATTAAAATTTTTTTTTATATATTTCAAGACTTTATTTATCAAGCCCAACAACTTTTATATTCGTATCTTTTATAAAATCCTCAAAAAAAAATCGCGAAACTAGCCTTTTTTCGTGGCTCCAAAGTGGACTGGCCCCTTAAACGCGATTATCTAGAAATCATGTTTTTTAAAAAAATGCTATTACGGTGAGCACGATTTCTCGAACGTAACTTAACCGATTGATTTGAATCTTTCACGAGCTTGTTTCTAATTATAATGGCTTGTTCGTGAACAAAGGAATTTTCATTTGGGCCAAAATTAATATTCTTTTGAGTCAAAAAACCTCACTTTTGGAACCTCAAAAATCGATCTTTTCGGAAAAATCGACATTTTTTTTTTAAATCAAAATTTCGCTCTACCCTTCGTTCACGAAGAGCGTTAACGAAATCTTTTTGGTTTTTTGATTTTATATGAGCCGTTCCGGAGATATCATGCTCAACACCGCGAGTGATGTTCATAAAAAGATGTTTTAGGGCAACGGCCATATTTCCCCCTGTAGTGAAAATTTTTTCATAAAAAAATTTATGTAAGTAATTCAAAATATGCAGTAATTGATACTGTATAGTATATTTTAATAAAATGATGTTAACACGGCTAAAAAAAATTATAAAAATCGCTTGATTTTCTCGAGCACAACTAAATATAATCCGTTAAAGTGCTCCGCAATGTTTTTATTTATATTCGAAATAGTTTTCAGCTACCATGAAAGTTTCCTCGTCAGTCTCGAACAGTTTGTCACAGTAAAAAAAGCAGCGTTATTTTGTTTTGACAACTATTCAAATTTAGTTTAATAATAATTTTGAAAATTTCTTCTTATCCCTTCGTTCATTTTCATGGTAACTTTAAAAATATCATTCTTTTAGTTTTTAAGTGACAAGATATTTCGTGTACGGGAGAACGACAAAGTTGTCTGTTGGGCTGCAACTCTATTTCGTGGTACATGTATATGCACGATACGATTATATATATAGTGTACAGCCATAAATTAGTACTTTGGCATTAGAGTACACGAGGATACGAACACGCAGTTGACTACGCACGCGTTAACAGTGAGAGTGAGGACGACTAAAATATACCAACCCCGACGACTAACGCCCCTGGATTATACGAGTCTAATTGGATACACGAGATTTACACTCTGAGCCATATAGTACACGTATATACGGATATATAGTGCATTCTCGTGGCCTTATTTCCTCTCAGGATGAAAGCTCTCTGTGTCTCATAGAAAATCCAGGACCTAGCTCAATCCTAAAGGAGATTTCTACATTTTTTTATATACTTATATTTAATAGTTGTTTGTTATCAAAATTTCTATGAAATTTCAATAGAAATATACTTGAATAATGTTATTTTTAATTAGATTTAAATAAGTTAAAGCGAATTGAGTCGATTTGTTAAATTGGAAGATTTAGGTGCTTGAAAGAATACATTTTTATTTATTAAAAGTGTAAAACGATTGGTATCATTTTTGTTTGTATTTAAAGATTAATTTTTATCTGTAAAACAATTACAATTTTTGCATACGAATATTTGTTCAATTGATTTGGATTTATGTCACTTTGCCCTTTAATGTAAATTGCCGGATTGAATTGTCGACTAAAGAACGTCTTTGAATCCGTAAAAACGAGTTAGCGACATTTGAAAATACGAAGTGGGAAAAATCGTTTTTTTTTTGCTGATTAAACAAATCCTATTAGACGAACTTGCTACTTAGTTTAATATATATTTCATACATGAGATTTGCCTATGCACAGGATCAAAGTTACACACCCCTTTCCCTTTTTTTCAAACCCATATCGTGCCCGGATTCATCGCACATTATATATATTATCGTCTGGTTTAGAAGCATAATGCATATAACTGTATATTTGCTCGCACGATCGTTTCCGTCTGCCATCTACCCCGCGCATTTTCACACCCTCGCGCGCTCTCACTTTTATTCTCACCCTGCTCGAACACCCTCCTTTCGGCGGTTCGGGTGGTCGCGCGTGCACGTACATTTCAGGCTCTCTCTCTCTCTCTCTCTCTCTCTCTCTCTCTCTCTCTCTTTTGGCTGGCTGCTGGGTGCGGTCTCGACGATTTCACGCCAGAGTTAAGGCTAAGAGCTCGTGGATAATTCACCGCTTCTTGCTTTTCGTTCTTTTTTCTCCCTTTTAACCCTCCCCCCCCCCATGCTTTTGAATGAATATTCACACCCGAAAGCCATTTTTTTCACCCCTTGACACCGACAAATAAATTTGCTACTCATATAATCAATCCTCAATCGATCGCTTTTATTGCAATCCATTTTTTGAGCAACTATCGATATTATTAAAATGGCGTATAAAAAAGATTTATTTCATTTTTTAACGAAATATATATTTTTTTTTATGACGGTTATAAATAAAATTTACTAACGAGCATTCATCATTTTTTTGGAATCGATTTATTGAGGAAATGAAAATCGCAAATTATTCCTCATTTCAAATGTAACAATTCAAATATTAAACTCTTCAGCAAATACATTCAAAGATCGAAAATAAAAGTTTTTTACTAATATTATTCATTGTTTTTGTTTATATGATGATGAAAATAAATTTACGATAAACCAGATACAATAAAAAAATGTAATATCAAAGTATTTTTACTTTCCCAAAATATTCACCCTTTGAAAAATGAAATAAATTCTCGTAATGTATCTGTTTCTTTGTAACTTCGATATTGTTAATAGTTTTTTTGAGAAAATCGCTACGATTTTAATGCGCTTTAATGATTAGTGTCAGTTGAATAGTACAATTTCAAAACTTCCTCTATAAATGAGATATTACGAGTAATTTTGTGCCAATGTATAAATTGATATGGACAATTGGCATCGACTTAAACCAATCAGTCATTATGACTTTTGGTTAATATGAAACGAAGGACGAAAATTCATAACTAAATGGTGAGATCTAAAAATACGGAGAATCCTGAAAAAGATATTTCGGAACTGTCAATCAAGTGACAAGGACTTTAAACGACCCCTTTCGACCCTGCAAACACTTAAATTTAGTTCATACTTTTTTTTCAATTATATTTTTTTTCTTTTTTTTTTTTTTATTGCAAAATTGTATACACAATTTGTAAATACACGTAAATTTGATTGAAGTGCGAAATATGGTTCGATCCGATGAAAGGTCAGATTTAAAAGCGATGAACACACCTTTCGATGACTAAGACTTCCTCGTTATGTCGATATATCATATATACTGAAAAAAAAAACACCTTTCGACCACTCGAAAGGATCGTTCTCCCTCTGCGTTTAAGACCAATTAGAAAAATTGCTTTTCAAAACTTGTTCTATCATCCCTCGGATCAGTACTCACACGTGTTTCACATTTAAGCAGCTGTTTTCTTTCTAAATCTCGTGCTTAACACACCTGGAATTCTTCTGGTTCGCTCTTGTTTAAAATTTTCAGAGATTTTCTACACTGAAAAAAAAATTAAAGTATTGCTAACCATGCGATGAGGTTGGACGAATTTCGTTACCCCAATAGTCATATTTCGTGTAGTTAATCACCCGGTGGTTGATCCATTGAAAGTCATGTCGTTGAAACAACTACGCCAGGATTTTGCCGCTAAATTTTAATTTATTTGAGTCGAGTTTATTTCATGTGATACAACCGCAATAAATGGCTACATTGAAAAAAAATAAAACTTGAGACACAGAATCGATGGAATTTGAAATAATCACATGGAGGTTGAGTTGTATACGGTTTGCCCGTGACTTGATAAAAAAATAGCATCGAATAAACTTCTCTGCGAGAATTGAATTCAATGACACCATAGATCAATGCAATATAATTTGTAATTAAGCTAATTATTATAATTTATAATTATATTAATTATTATAATATAATTATAAAATAATTATATAATAAATTATATAATAAATATATAATAAATTCAATAATTATTATATAATAAATTATATAATAATTATATAATAAATTATATATTTATTATATAATTTAATTAATTATTATAATTATTAATTATTATAATTTGTAATTACCTAGTAGTAATTTGGATGAAATCTTTTGTTACTATTTAAACCAATAAATCTTTTGCTAAAGCTACTAAAATTTCGTTACGCAAACAATAAGTTTTGTTTAAGGCTTTATATACGTCCAGAATTTTCAAAAAATCGATTTTTTTTTTTACAGATTATTATTCTCTATAGTTTTAGGCGTATTTCTGTGTAAGTCGAGTGTACAAATTCCCCATAGATCGAAAGTTATTATAGAAAACGTGACTGCCCAACGAGAGTCTGATGCGCGCAGGTAGATGTCTCGAGCGAAACGCACTTGAAACTTTAAATGCATTTTTCTCAAAACTACTTTTTCTGGCACGGTCTGCATGATAACTCATACAGTTTTTAATATTTTTTGATGCTTTTTTTTTTAAATATTTGAAATTGTTTTCTCTATAGTCTGTCGAGTCGGATTTTTGATGTTGTGATTAAAAAATTTTATAAACATAATTAAAGTGTGACATTTATGACACAAAATGCACACTTTTTTTTAAACTGCCGTAAATTGCCAAAATTTTTCGAATTTCAAAAATCCGGCTCGACAGACTATAACTACAACTTTATTTTACAAGAATTTTTTTACGTTTTGCAGATCCATCAGCATTTCAAGAAGAAATGATGCAGACCGTGGAGCAACTTTTTTTTCATAGTGCTTCGGGAAACGTGATTTTTTATGTTGTAATTTTTGAAAAAAAAAAATGAAAAAATTTTTTTATAAAGTTTAAATACTAATAAATAATGTGTAAAAATTATTTTTATTAATTTCTATTGCTATCTCTTCTAAAAACAGTTTTTCTTTTAGCGCGTTTTAGGCGCTGCTGGACGTATGTAAGGCGTTAATACAAATTATATACATTGTAACCGGACAGTTTTATTCCCTGGCTGGATTTGTGGTGTGGCAGAAATCCGCTAAAGGGCCACGAGCGGAGCGCTCTCGCGTGAGCGTCGCACCGTCCGTGTGCCCATAAGTCTCCGACATTGAATCGCTAAATAATGATCACTCCGACCGATGGTCGTCGAGAAAACCCGAAGCCTTGTTTTATGAAGTAAAAAGGTCTAAGGCCTTACGTACAATTAAAGTACGCTGATACTAAAAGGTTTTGCCACCTATTCATATCAGCATAGGCGCTCTTACGAGAGAGTGAAAAATCGATTGTATTTACTATTGAAAGTCGTAAGATATAAAATCAAAAATACGAAATAAAAAATATTCCAAAAAATATATATATCAATAAAAATTTCAAATATTTGTCACGCTCATTTTTCGAAATCATAATTGTTCGGTACAATCACTGTACGTTTTATTACACAATGCAATTAATTTAATTCAAACAAGATTGATAAAATTGACTGAAATACTATTCCGCATTTCCCGAGCAATGCCATGATACTATTTCAAATATTTATTGAATTTTATTCAAGAAATGTTTTGGTTGTATTGTATATTTAAAGTTTTATCTCAAATTGGGGGCATAATTGGTTCAACAAAATACCTTCAACTACGCGCGGAGGTTGCGTCAACTACGTCATTGGTTTCGCTGTATCGAACCTCAGGACGTAGTTGAGCCAATTACGCCTCCGTTCTCAGCACTATGCCTTTTTTCAGTGTAGTTTCCATGAGAACACTTGAAATTTATTTTCCTACATAAATGAAAGCACTTTGCAAACATCGCAGTAATCAAATGGATTGTGGATTAGAGTATGATGAATAATTTTTTTTGTAATATTTGTTAAAATTTCTTATTTTTAAAAGGAAATTTCTTTTTCGTAACTTTAAGAAATTATTGTGGCTTTCTTAATCGAGGAAAATTCCAAAAACGTGGTCAATTCTACAAGGTATTTTTTTTTATGAAAAAAATTATAATATTTTCATCGCAAAAGTGTTTTCATTTTCGGCAAAAATTCGCTGGTCTTAACGAAAGATCGAACGATCGAAATTTGAATTGATACACTAAAAGTCGAATATCGTTTGATGCCCAACGAGAATACTTTTCGGCAGGGTGTCTTTCGCGAGGTCGAAGAAAGAGAATTGAATGGCGTCGTAGAGAAAAGTATATCCAGGCTTTTTCCGAAATCGTAGAGCGACTTTTTACGAATATATGTATACATTTACGTAAGAAAGAGGAAGTAAGAAAGAAACTGGGAGAAAAAAGAAATCGAACGAATGGCCCAACTGTGGAAGACTGTAGGAAAGATAGAGACGCTTGAAGAGAATCAAAAAGGAAAGATCGAGAGAAAAAGGACTCTTAGGGGGCTCCCAAAAGATTTCCAAAGGTGAAGGTTGATTCCAAGCGAAAAAGCCGAGAAAGAGGGTCGGTCGAGCATGGTCCTCGATCTAAAGCAATGGTACAGTGATTGGCAGATTAAAAATGGGGAAAAAATGGCACGAATTCGTAAAAATGAACAAAAATTAAGTATTTTTTTTTCTCTCAAAGTTTCATTTAATTTAATAATAACCTTGAGAAATTTAAAAAAATTCCAGTGACTTGAATAAAAAGTTTTTTTTCCTGTTCTCGATGACTCAGTAACTGAAAATTTGATAAAGTTTCGAAGTACATTACAATTTTCACGCAATATCGAATTTTATAGAATCCGTGACGTTTAGTACTTAATAATGCTTTACTAATGTTCCCTGAAGTGGGCCGAAGGTATAGATTTTCTCTATTTTCGTGAGCCTGACCGAAGAAATCGCACTATTCGTTCCTTCTAATTTAAGGTAATTCGGTAGAGTTTGGCTGAGTCCAAATGTAGTCCATTTTTGAAATTTGTAAATGGACGATTAAATTACAAAATCGATTTTAAAAATCATTTTCATTCAAAATAAAATTTATTAAATCGCTTATACTCTTATAAATCATCTAAATGATAATTAAAATTTAATAAGATCTTGGCCTGACTCATGTAGTAACAGATCCGTGGATTGGTGAGAATGTAAACATAACATCGAAAATTTTGCCACACGATGAATTGATTACGAGCTCTTTCGGGCAGGTTTCTTAAAGAAAAAACAACTGAACCAAGGTAAACGTTCACTCCAAGCTCTAGAAACATGTAATGAGTAGAAAAAACTTGAAAATGAAGCAGCTGGTGGCTAAGAAAGACATTCGTCTAATTGACATTTTGTACCGGTGGGCATAAATGAGCCGCCATTTTGATTGTCTACTGACTTCCGCGAGAGAGAGAGAGAGAGAGAGAGAGAGAGAGAGAGAGAGAGAGAGAGAGAGAGAGAGAGAGAGAGAGAGAGAGAGAGAGAGAGAAGTCCGAGTCAAGCCTACAGAATTCTGCTGTGTGTAATTTTATTCGCGATTTCTTAATAATTATACAGTGAATCCAATTCAAATTCTTCTAGAAGATGCTTCACATATCGCAGACTAGAGCAATAAGTTTTTTTTCGTGGGTTGCAAAACTAATTTTTGAGTATTCTCAAACTGAAAGTTCTAACATATGCTATCGTCTGTGTTCTCCTATAGTCGCAATGTATTTTTAAAAGCTAATATCTCAAAAACTACACGATAAAAAGAGTTTAAATTTCACTAACACGTAAAAAAAATTATCTTCTTTCGATACCATGCAAAAAAATATGTGGTCATACGTGGGTAGAGCCCAACTCTACCGAACTATCTTAAGAACACTGAATTTGATATTTCATACAATATGAAAAAATTGAGAGCACGTTAAATTAATTATTATATTGGACTATAGTAGCATTTGTAAATTGAACTGTCAAAGCTTTCTTTAGTTAAAATTAATAACTATATAAAGAGAGAAAAATAAAATTTTATTATATAATTGACAGATGCCACTTCATTCCATACACATTGAGGTCTTTATTACTATTTTTTATTTATTTTTATTCCATAGTAAATACAACGTATTAAATACGTACGATTAATCGATAAATTTCATATTATCCCTCAAAAATTTCAGGCATTAAATTATCTTTTTTTCACTCATGTTTTTTTTTGTCAATAATGTACATTTGCAATTATTCTATGCTTCCACTTTGAGCTGAGCAGCATTTTTGGGCGAATTTCACTCTGTGGTATAACTTACTGTGAAATCGATCGTATGCCAATGACTGCTGGAAGACTTTGTCTGTGCGAGCTTCCGGAAAGGAAGAGGAGAGTGAGAAGAGAAGCTCGTAAAGGGGGTTTCAGGAGGTGCTGATATAAATTGAGCTTGCCATCAAAGCAAGCGGCAGGGATCTCCGTGGCTCTGTGCGAAAAGACACCGGAGGAGCAACGGGGCAAAAAAGCCATCATCGGGTTAACACACTGACGGGGCAAAATGTATATATGTATATAAAAGAGTGATTTGAACCGCGTTCATTGAAGGATCGTTGGCGTCTCTAGCTCCATTCCCTACTTGTGGCGTTTTCTTATAACAAAAGAAAAAAAGGCGCGGATGTGAATGACGTTAAAAGAATCAAATTAATAATTTATCGTTGAATTGATCTTTAAATTAAGTTTTTCAATCGTGAAAAAATCATTCGTTCGAATATGATAGAAAAAATGATAAATATCGAGTTATTAATCACGATTTACACTGAAAAAAATATATTTGTAAAATTGTCGTACACTTGAAAGAGATAAAAAAATATTTAATTAAATTCAGTGAGAAAATTTGTATTAGATATTTATGATTTTGAAGGCGATCGAATTTTGGACCGATGTGGGGCAACAAAAGCCAGATTTAATGAGAATAAATATTGCATAAAGTTGCTGGGGTGCGATTTGGAGGAAAAGATTGATGATGCTGCTTCAGGGAGTCGGGAGGGGGCGATCTTGCGTCCCGTCGAAGGGTGCTCCGATCGCATTATTTGGACCACCTACCTATATTCTTCACTGCGATACTAAGCAGCGTGTTTATACGCAGTTACGATTATAAATGCGATCTTTTGTTCCTCATTTGTTCATATAATATTATCGACCGATAAAATGTCTTCGAACAATGTCAAATTTTGATTAATAAATCCTTAAAGAAACAAAAATGAACAAACTAATTATAAGTAATGAAAAAACAGTTAAAACTGAGTGTATTACAAAATAAATTATTCGAAAACCATGAACATAAGAAACAATAAAGTTTAATAAAATTTAACTGAATTTAGAAAAAGCATAAATGATGATTGAATCAAGTTTTTTAATGATTAAAACCAGTTTGATTCTGAAGTTCTGGTTTGATTTGAAAACCGTTTGATTTGAAGTTCTGATTTATTAATATATTGACGTTTTTTAATCAGTTTTTAACGATATTTGAAATTCTACTATTCCGAAACTGATTGAATCATCGAACAATTAGATATCTCGAATCTACCCCTAATGCAGAGGGTGGACTTTCTCCAGTTTGCGAGAGTTTCTAAACTTAAAGGTCAACCGCACGAATCTCGAGACCCTCATCGGTCTCTCGTTGTTAATACATAGAATACGTTCAAATCTCCTGCGGCTATCGTATCGTCGTCCTGAAACCCCGCGTATTTCCGGCTTTTGTGGTTCGAAGAATTAAACCCCGACTGAGAATAGAAATAGGCGAGAGAAAGGATTTAGTGGCTGTTTCCTTGTAATATTTTCTATCATTTTCATGTTTTGTCTCAAGAAAATGTTTTTTAATTGGTTCAAATGTGTGAATAATAAAAAATAATGAGTACAAAAGAAAAATTGAGGATGTAGGAAGATTTTTTTCGGAATTTTTTGTACGGCTATAAAAGACTTCTTGGACCAGCTTCCGGGAAATCTTCCGACGGTTGCAGCAATTTCATCTGCTCTGGCCAGGAATACAGCACCGCGCAGCACACAGATCGTAAACTTGATCCATTTATACTTTATTATTATTTCACGGGGGCAATATCGTTGGCCGGCTCGTACTTTCGCAAAACTGCGGCGTTTCGTCCTGCGAAGCTCACTGTTGGCTCACAACGTCGTCAAATTAGCTAAAACTGCTCGTGGAACTAGATTTATCCACGCCGCTGGGGCCGGAAATGCTATAAGCTTGTCGCGCGTACTACCGTGATTTTTTTTTCCTGTACACTACATTACACACACACAATCCTCGTAGAATCTACTTTAAAATATGTGCATATATATATATATATATATATATATATATATATATATATATATATGCACATATTTTAAAGTAGATTCTACGAGGATTATATATATATATATATATATATATATATATATAGAAACATGTTTTATGTAACGTTTTCGTACGATATTACACTCTGAGTTTTTTTTGCAAAATTTCGCTGACGTTTTCTCTAGAAACTTTTCTAACACCGACGTTAATTATAACTATATTGCTCTATTTTACAACGCAAATAAATTGAAAAATTTCAACCCGATTTTAATTCCAGCAAATTTCTAAAATTACCTTTTATCCACGATGTTGAAATTTACAACGAAATTTCTTTACTTCCTTCAGTAGATCTCAAAATTTATTTGCTGTGTTTGTCTCGAAAAATTGGAGAACCGATTAATTCGCAGACACAAAAACTGTGAGGAAAATTGAAACTTTTGGAAAAATCAATGAATTGGCGACTTAAAAGAAAAAAAAATATCATTCCGTTCAAACGATGCAAATGTCAATAGTATTTTTGTCCAGACATAATAAAAATATCGGAATTTTTTGGACTGTACGCTCAAAAATTCTTCAACCGTTGATTTAGCCACAATAAATATAAAACAACTGAATGGCTGCGATTTGTTGTGGTCAGAAGTCGACTGGAATGAAGCGAAAAGAGCAAGGGATAATGCGAGGGTGTCTTTTGACGTTTGTGGGACAGAGACAACCAAAAGGGCGTAAAATCCTTCAATTTCGAAAGGTAAAGTGTTTTCGGCACTTCTTTATACTTGTCGGGAGGGTCCACGTGCATTTATATCTGTATATACGAATGTATGTATAGTGATGTGTCAATGGATAGGACGATACTTGTTGTAGGGGAGTAGGTGCGACATCATAACCAAATGGGCGTTGGATGATGCTCCCTTGGGTGACTGCGGCGACACAGCTTATCCATTGAGAACCCCATATTGCCAGGGACGCTTGCCCTCCCTCTCTCTCACTCTCTCTTTCCCTTGAAGGGGGGTACGTTTTGGTGGATGCTCGAAACATCATAGCGCCCCCAAAATGTTGCTTGATTCCCCGCAACTCTGTATACAGCGAGCAAATATACATCGAGTTCTTCGAAGCAAAAGGGCAGATATTAAACCGTTTAATTCGTAAGGTGACGCGCGTTAAGTCCTTGTGTTTACTGGAAGCTGATATATTACAAGGGAGGTTATACACTTGCTGCATTGTACGAGTTATGCATATACGTGTATAGCTTTTTTTTTTTTTTATTTTTGTTAGTACAACGACGAGGACACCTAAGAGCTAATATCATTGCCCATGCATATTTATACCGCATTAAAAATCACCCTCCCTTAAAATGCATAGGCCATTGCATAGCCAAGGCGTGTGTCCTGAAGCTCTGCAATACCTCTCACTCCTTCGTTTTTTTTATGTTTTTTTTCGCTTTCCCTCTTGTCATTCCATAATTCTATGGAGTTCCCTCGACGTTTCCGCTTGTTTTTTTTTTCCTTTTTCTCTTTTTTCATCCATTCTCGGATTTACTTATTTAACCTTTTTTTCATAGTAAAAATGAGAAAACCCCATCGTCGCTCGTGGCGCATATGCACGAGCTTCGGGTGGTAAGGCAAATTTTACGAAGACGATGCGCTTCTGAGGTAGAACAAAAATGAATATACCCTGCAGAGATTCGGGCTCTAATAATAATACACTAGGTCGGCTACGAGACACTCGAGATTCGCAATACGGAATATCTGAGTACTGAGAAATGGAAATCAAACACAATCCCACGAAATCAAAGGCATTTTGGTGCGGTTTTTATTAATCGAAAGAGATAATTACTCTCGTTTCCCTCTTTTTTATGTTACGAAAAGAAATGGTGATGGTTATAAACGTAATAATGTATTAATGCCTTTTAAGGAAGTAGTAAAAGTCATTTTTACGATAAAAGGCAATAAAAGGGATCCGAAGGTTCAGCACGTGCAACAAAACTTATATTTATACATATATTTCACCACCAAAGACCTCCTGATCCTACATACATAAATATATACGTTTATATATACAAAATATAGAGCTGGCACTTGTTCGTCCCGAAGGACGAACCGAGAGAGACGGGATCGGCAACGCGTACCATCAGTCCGTCGGTCCTTCGGTTCCCGAGGGACGCTTTGAAAGCAATGCTGCGTACCCGCCAGCCACCACTCTCCCAACGCATATGTGCTGACTTTCGCCCCTCAAACTCTCTGAACGCAATTCTACTCTTCATTTTTCTTCGATGCATCCCTTTTCTCGACCCCGGTCCCTTGATTCACCTCCTCCTTCCCTTCAGCAGAGATTCACCGACTTAACGGACCCCATGATTTTATCCTTACTCGGGGACAAATGATCCGAGACCATTCGCGACTGTTGCTCTGTCTGTGTGTACCACACATTCCGAAAATGTACATTTTTCCAAAAAAAAAAAAGCATCCGAAGATCCAAAAATCCAGGAATTTGAGAAAAAATAAATTAATCATTAGTTCATGGTTAATGCGAGTTAACATTTAAAAACGAAGCGTTTCTTTTTTAAAAGTACTGTGTTTTTTTGCATTTTTGAACAGTAGCTCAAGGAAAAATGGGCAGAATAATAATTTTTCGAAAATTACATAAGCAAAACAATTGAAAACAATTTGAACAATTTTTTCCATATTATTTTATCATAGAAAAAAGTAATTTTAATTTTTTATATTAATCATGATGTTAGACTGTCGACAACCCGAAATCTGAGCAAACAGCATGAGATAAACAATAAATAAATTAAATGAAAGGAATAAGGAAGATTTTAGCTGCAATTTTGGAAAGAAACGTTGTCGATATTTATAGTAACATTTGGCAAATCGTTTTCGTCTCTTTAAAAAGTTGAAACGACTTTTAGATTGCGGTATCCCGAATGATTCTGATCCTGCTTAGTCTCCTCGTTTCCAGGACACAAAAGCTTTCCTCGTGTCGTTTATACACATATATAAAGATCCACATATATATAACGCAAAGATCGTATTCCATAAAATTGCGCACATTCGGTGAGAATAGCGGTTCGTTCGAGGTTCCGTATCGTCGGGAGTAATCGAAAGGACCCTTCAAACCTAGGAACGAGCAGTTACCTCGTGCAGTTAACTTAAATGCCTGTTAGCAGACATTAACTGCTTTTCGCGCGCGTCTGTGCGCAGATACTTTGTCTATATATATATATATATATTAAATACGAAATATATATAAATATGAGAACATATATCGTGGAATGCCGATCGACACACGAGCAAATACTGCACTTCTGTTGGAGCTCGCGCACATTTCAACGACTGCAGTTTTAATTGGTAGGGATAATTACGATGAAAATTAAATCGTTCGATCGTGTTGCTTCGTGTCGATGGACGAACGCATACACTGGGCTAGAATCTTTTTCGATGGAGCTACTAATAAAGTTTTTTCGTGCTTGAAAAGTGCAGAGTGCGTTGATAAAAAATAAAAGTTCAACGAACCTTGTTCACGAAGCGACGAAATCGAATCTCCGAATGGGAAAATCAACACGAATTAAAAATAAAAATAAAAAAGCTTGTGCAGCTCGGACACACGTATTAAAAGAGAAGCTCTCACTCTCTCATGACACTTTCACGTATTCATCGGATTTTCCCCACAAATAGGCGAAATTAAAAACGTTAAGTGCCGATACGTGTAGTGCCGAATGACTCGTGCGATTCTACTTAATCGAACACACCTCTTTTAACGGTTACAAAAAAAAAACACGTGACCGATGAGAAATCGAAATTAAACGAGCACGAATTGGCCAGAGTAATGTCCTGAAAAGCGAAATGTAATTATCTGCAAATATAAAAATATCCACGTCTTTGATATGGAAATGTGACTGTGCAAAGTGAAGGAAAGTTCCAGCAGGACCATTGTCGTACATGTGTATAAAAGAGAAAATAAATAAAACCTCTCCAGATTTTTTGAGACATTGAAAAAAAGAGATAGAGAATTATTAATAGGAAGCTTAACATAGATTATTTTTCCAGTATCGGTGACAAGATATCGGAAAAAATTTTGACTCTTTACAATTCAATTATTAGACTCGATGATCGAGCTCTTCTCAAGACATTTTTTCGATTATTAAAAAAGCAAATGCTGCAGCATTTTCATGTATCTTTTATCATAACAATCTATCGAATTTTTTATGTGCAAAAATTCAAGATATTCGAAGGCAAAAAAAAAACAAAATACTTCATATACAGAATTAAAGCACTGCGGTGCATATTCCCTCGATGCTGGAAGCTCTTTCGAGGTAGGTATTTATTTTTATTTCGAAATGGACGGGTCTCGTTACAACATAGGAGTGGAATTGATAAATGCGGTGAATCGAGACATACGAAAAAGTGGTGGAGAAAAAAAAAAAGAAGAGAGAAAAAAATCCGAACAGTCTCATCGGTTCTGCAGGCGTCATCGACGTTTTTAATTCGACACGACCCGATTTTACGCCAACACCATTCGTATATTGCATCCCTTTTCTGTCCGGATCGAACGATGCACCCGAAACTTGTACATTTATTTTGCCAGCTCCATCCAGCTTCAACCAACGCTCACACCGTACATTTTAAAAGAGTCTGCCCACCATTTTTATGGTATATATAACAAAATATATATATATATATGTCCATAGCAATAGTATACATATATTTCGCCGGTGCGATGCTTAATTGATTTTGTGCCCGGAGCAAAAAGACCCCACCCCTTTTTTCAAAGCCGTTCGCTCACCCGAACTCGCTTAATAGTATGCAAGCCAGACGAACCGTGTCATCACCGGAACGAGGAATGCTCAAATTGTCATTGAAAGCTTCGAATATTTAAACACTCTCTGCCGTGGACAAAAATTCGAGTCAGCAAAATAAAAGGAATCAAATAAAATCGAAAACAAAATGAAAAAAAATAATGAATACGAGCTTCCAATATATGCACAAGCTCGCAAAGTGTGACAGGCGTTAATTAGTTTGTGATATCGAATACCTACGGAGCTTTTTGTTTGGAACAAGCATCGAAATACCGATAATTGCACGCTGTTTAAAAATGCACATTTTGAAAAACAGTCAACGATTAGGCCGATCACACACGCTTTCGCATAGCGTACACTGTAAAAAATTTCAGTATGAAAATTAATACACATGTATAGGAAGTTTTTACGCGGATACCGTACATGAAAATTCAGATACGCTGAGGAAAATTGAGAGACGCGGTATTTTAATAAAACGAGCACTGTTTAGTAAAATTAATATACTTGTGTATTTGAAAAATGATATACATGTAAGCAATGTTGACTTTGTGCATATTAAAAACACGAAACATCAACTAATATTACTATACAGGTATATTAAAGTTCATGTTACCAGCATAGTAATTTTCAGATTCAAGATTACTAAATTTCAGGCACCGTATAACGTTTTCGCATTACATATGCTACGATATTTCTAGAAATGTATCATAAAATTTGGTGATCCTTTTTTAATATTAATATACGAATGAATATTAAATAAATTCAGCTATTATGAGTTTTTACGGGGAATACATTAATTCATGTACTATTGTGTTCCATTTTTTAAAGTTGAAGGTCGAAATCATGCAGACATCTCAAGAAATTAATTAGAGTGACTTATCACCACTTGATGCCGTGGCAACCAAGTCGAGCAATTATCACCGTAAAACTTTTTATTATAATCTCAACATCTTGTGTTAAGTTTGGTGTTTACCATTTTCATGTTTTACACAATTTTCTTAGATTCGAGCGACTTCTATATATCCTCGTTCGAAGCACGTGCCTCCTATGAGAAAATCGATGCTCTGCGCCACACAGTGGCCAGAGCGCGAAGCACGGTGCCCACAGAGCGTTACGAATTTCCTACACTTGTGTATTAATTTTAATATTGAGATTCTTATAATTAATACATAGGCAAATGAATTTTAATACACGGATTGATTTTTTATACTGTAGGGTATATTAATTTTCATTCCCATTTTTGTACCGTATTTTTAAGAGATAGAGTTATTATGTTTTTTTAAGAGATAGAGTTATTATGGGAAATAACATGTATCGTATTATTAACATTCATGTGTATCTTATTTTTCAGTCAACTGTCAAGAAAAGTGAAGATCATACTGTAATTTTAATACATTGTTGATAGTCGATGAATTCATATACATTTGTATTAATTATCAATCAAACATATGATTTATTTCAATGCGTGTCCACAAAATTTTCAGATTTCATATGAATATTCAATGTTATGCATCTTAAATTCCACATCAGTAACCAAAATTTATGTTCATATTTCAATTTTGGCATACGAGTGCAATAATTTTCATTTCATACACCCGGTTTGTAAATTTCATTTACCGTTCTATTGTAAAAGTATTGTAAATTTCATATATTTTTTAACAGTGTAGCATAACGTAGCAGAAGAGATTTCGACCAATCGGGTAACTCCAGATTTATATATATATATTTATACATATAGTACACATATACGCTACCCGATTGGTCGAAATCTCTTATGCTACGTTATGCCACGCTATACGAAAATATGTGTGAAAGTCTTAAGGTTGCTCGAAAATTCAATTTAATCTGGAACTCTTCAGGCGATTCATTTCGATCGGTATAGTGACGAAAAACATTCAGTTATTTAATTACTACGATCAAAAGAAAACAATCATTGTCACTATAAAAAAGCCCGATATTTAAACGATATTTCTGACGTGTGGTTTTTCTAAAACTGTTCAAATCTCATTAATCCATATCTTTCTTGTAAATGTCACGTTTTTTGCCACATCTCCTCTTTTTATTCGAATTTCTAATTGCGGTTTTCTATTTTGATTTACGAGGTACGAAAATAGAGAATGAGGTTAAATTAATAATGAGAATATACCGAAAGAGTTAATGAGTTCGATACGAAACTATTAAATGCGCAATTATTGGACTATAGAGTTCTTAGACGCGATGATATGTAAAAATTCCATTATTTATGAACATTGTTGTTAGAAATATGTCTTTGTTTGTTGTTTGTATAAACCATATTCGAATTGTAAAAACGTTGAAAGGTCTGAAATCAATTTTATATAAATATTTCACGAGGAATTTAATCTCGAAATTTGGTTCGGCGATACAAATATTTTAATGGTGAAAGAATTTGAACAAACGCACGCTGTAATTGTTACGATTTGCACAAACATGACTGCATGGAAGTTTTTACCATGAAACACTTTGAAATGTGGAGGAGCGCGATTGAACTTTGTGAGTACATTAAAATTGTTATTGCAAGTACAACATTATTGTTTTTAAAACTTCGTATAAATATAAAACCACAAAACTGGAATGTAAAATTTTAACCACGAATGAAAAAAAAAAAAAATAAGTTCTTACAATAAATGAGGAATTCTACTTTATTTTAATTAAAATTCAAGTCTAATTGACATACAATTTAAAGAATTTCATGCCGTCTTTGAGTTCGCATAAATTGCCACACTCATTTTTCAAATATAATTATTAGAGAATAAATGAAAATTCTAAAACTGGTTTTCCCTGCTTCGGTAGGTACTTTGATGCTTTATTTGACCACAGAAAGCATCGAAGCTTGAGGCAGATAGAGAGAGAGAGAGAGAGAGAGAGAGAGAGAGAGAGAGAGAGAGAGAGAGAGAGAGAGAGAGAGAGAGAGAGAGAGAGAGAGAGAGAGAGAGAGAGAGAGAGAGAGAGAGAGAGAGAGAGAGAGAGAGAGAGAGAGAGAGAGAGAGAGAGAGAGAGAGAGAGAGAGCCGCCATGACAAGACAAGAAATCTTTGATAGCCGACGCTCGATAGCGCTCGGAGAGAAGTTGAGCGCCGGCGCTCTTACTCGAAAGCCCATTGGTGGTAGAAGTCTCGGGATATACCGTGAACTTCCCTGGATAGTAACCGTTCCGACGTTCCCTTGGAAACGCTTCGTTCCCTCTGATATCAACCCCCGTCCGTCAAAGAAAGACCTCTTTCAATTAGACTAGAAAACCCTCTCTCGTTCTCTCTCTCTCTCTCTCTCTCTCTCTCTCTCTCTCTCTCTCCGCCCATCGCTGGTACAGCAGCATCCTTTTCTTTCTTCTCTCTCTAGTTTTTCTCTGCCCTATATATACAAATCTTGAGCTTCGCGTGCTTCCCGTATCCTCTTCGTCTTTCTATTCTCGAGCGAGGGATTCTCTATCTCGCGAATCTTTCTCCTGTCTCCGTTATTCTCAAGACCGTTTCATCTTTTATGTCTGTGCATGATTGTAGCTATGTGTGCACGTTGCTTCATCAGGAAATGCTCAGGATACATTTTCGGAAGGTTGCAAATTCCGTAACTCGAATAAAGCTTGAGGGCCTCACAGACACGTCAATTTTCCCACATTTTCCTTTGTCAAATTTCCCATGCATTAGCTCTTTGGGATCAAGTATTTCCTTTCGATTTAATCTCCGAATGTAATTCGTCAATTATAATCTTTATTTTAATCGATCTACCACAAACGTTGACAATGTATTAATGTAATTCAGTAATTCACTCTATGATTTTTGTGATCTGGTATTGAAAAAAAAAATTCAGCTCGAAACTCCAAAAACACTATTTAAAAAAAAAAAAATATTTTCATTGTTCCTGCGTATACCTTTACGGGTTTTTACGAGCCCATCCCATCACTTTAACCCCACTTCACGCATTCTCATTTCCTAATTTCCATGTTCCTGAGGAACCCCACAAGAGTGTTGCCCACAGCCACTCTTTCCTAATGCACTACTATATCTCATTTGCACGAGGGCCAAGGGAAACTGTGGAAAAGTTGGCCGATACAGGCGGCTTTATTTATACTGAATTTCAATTGATTAGCACCATCAGAAACTCAGAAAAACTGCCTCCCACTCAGTAATTGATGCACGAGCCGGTGCATGGTTAAGCGGTCACCCAGCCAAGTATTGGCCTCGCCCGAGGCTGCTTAACTTTGGAGATCGCCGAAGCCACGTACCGACCACGCATCTATCGCTTTCGGTCCAAAAACAACACTAATTCAATCAAATTTATTCGGCGACGATATTCGTTGTTTTCATTTTATATTAATGATAAAAAGGAAGCTTTTTTTTGAACACAAAATCAAATCGTTTCAACGAAATATTGAAATTGTTGGGGCCCAAATAATTTCTTGGACAAACGGAGTATCTCGTGTGCATGGCGAATGAATATGCACGGCAAAGATCCAATTGAAATAAAACGAAGCAAAATATTTTCATATCTTTTCCTGCACACAAATATATATATATACACACACACATATATCGATATATATCTATCGCTCGAGTACTTAGTCGAGAGGAGTCGATAAATGAAATGTCAAAGATTGAAAACGTCCTCCGGGATGCTGTGAACGCGAAAACGAAGAAGTGCACATATTTGCAAAGTTCATTTAAGTCACCATGAAAATCTGGAACATCTCGAGCGTGTGTGCTCAGGACAGTCGAGTCCTTACACATATATAGATATGTGCGAATATGAGCTCCTGGGCATCGTCACAAAACGATTCACGCTACGAAAGATCGCGATATATAACACCCCCAGAACCACCAAGAATATTTTTCCTCTCCCTTTCTTTTCCACTGTCTCACTCTGCTTGATATGCGGAGAAGCGCGTTTCCCTTGACTGACGCTTGCGAGTTTTGCGGATAAAAATTTCATGAATTTCTATTAGGCCCACGATGTTTTCTTTTTTTCTTCCTGGTACGGAATGCCACACGAATGCCACACGATCAAACTCTCGAGCTCTCTCGTTTTCTCACGTTTAAGCAAAAAATAAACTCCCCCAGGGAACTATCAACGTGCCTTTGGACCGTATCAGAAATGTCCGGAAAACCAAAACTTTTAATTTAATGTATTAAATATTAAGTTTATTTGTTCATTTTTTTAAATTTTAAGTTTTGCCATCATGATCAAATTTCGAGTTAAAATTTTTTCGATGCGATAAAACGATCCAATTTTCAAATTCCAAGATTTTTGGGTCATAATTCGTGATGTAAATTATTTTTACGAAATTTAGAGTTCTATTTATTTTATCATTATTTCCATATGTAAAACTTGTTCTGATACGAATTTCCCATAGTTTTTGTCGTTACACCGAAAAATATAATCATTATGGGAAAAATCGAGTGATTCGGTTTTGTATAATTGATAGAAAAAAATACGATAAAAGAACTCTACTCCTGTAACGAAGAGTCTCATGATGTACTGGCGGCGGGTGGCAACGACAGTGCACTATTGAAAGTGTAATTTCAACGATGGTCATTCGTGACGGAAACCCCCGTCACCTGTGGCCTCGTAAGCTCAGTTTTATACCTGCATGTTTTTCATTCCTACTCTTCCATATAATAGCGAACTATTCGCACTAAGTTATGAATGACTGAAGTTCGGAAAAGTGGCCTCTCGTTTATACACAGTGAATCTGCGAATGTTCACTCTGCAAAGTCCATTAATTATTTGATCGTTCGACACTTTTACGTTTTTATGCAGTGGCTCTTTCTCACTGTGAATTTTATAACATTTTCCCTCCCGAATCTCTCGTTTTTCGCTCTTTTTACCTTCCAATTTGAAAATACGACTGTCCGAACACATTGCCGATTTTTGGTTTTGTAATTTTTTTTTCTTCTTTCACGTTTATTTAAGTATTTAGGGCTTTTTCCAATCCTGGAGGATGCACGAACGTTTCTACGTTTTACATCTTCTTTTTATGTAGTTTTACATTTTAATCGTTCAAAATTTCGAGACTCGGCGAAATCGATGAAAATTCAACAATTTTTGAGGTTTTTTCAATTATCGTCTTTAATAATGCTGCCCAAAAATAAATTACAAATTGCTAAAACGGAAATTTATGGTTTAATTATTTTAATAATCAATAATAAATAATAAATTATTAAATGAATTCGTTCATTTTTTCGAATACCCTATTTTTATTAAATTTGTGTTCACTCGCAATTCTGATGATGTCTTCCGCGGAACGGAAGATCCCCATCAAAATTCGATGTCTCAGAAGAAGGCAAGGACGTAGCGAGAGATTATGTATATAAATATAGTAAACAACCACCGGCTCCCACGTTGAAGGCTTAGCAACTCCAAGTTTGACTTTAATCCACGCGAGAGCCACCACGGTTTTGGTGTAGACCTTGACAATTGATTCTAAGACAGTCTTCCAGGCATTAGCAGCAAAATACACGAAGCAAGAAAGGGAACGTCGCTTGCTGAATAAACGACGATAAAATAGAATTTATTCGACTGTGATGAAATTAATTTTTTAATTCATTGCGTTCAAGTGAGATATTTTAGCAAAAACAAATTCCGGAAGTTCCTATTTCGGCCCCGAAACTGTGGTAATAATAGTTAAAACACAGAATTCTTTCTAACAATTTAATGTAAAAATGTGAATTTGAAAATTGTTATTTGTTATGAAAAGATCATTTTTTAACGAACTTACTTGTACTCTGCTTTCGGTGAGGCCGATTCTCATGGCGATTTCTTCCCTCAGAAAGATATCGGGGTAATGAGTTTTGCCGAAACACCTTTCCAATTCGTTGAGCTGTGCAGGAGTAAATCGCGTCCGATGACGTTTTTGTTTAGCAGGTTTATCATCGCCTTGACCGATCGTAGAGGCGCTCCCTTAAAAAAATAAAAATTGTTGTAAGCATTAAAAGAAGAATTTTGAACTAGAATCTTTTTGTTACTATAAAATTTATGGTTCAATTTAATTACAAAATTTTATTGGACCTCCGACCAATAAAATTTATTATCGCGCATTCAATAAACGCTTATCACGAATTTTAACGTTCAAAATATCTTTGGTCGCGTGTGGGCCTGCTCCTAAAGACGAAAAATGAATTACGAAGCTTGGAACTTTCTAAACATCCTAATTTCAATTTATGCAACGATTTATTCAGAATTCAACAAACTTAATCCTAAAAATTCTAATATTTCAGCCACGATATCGAATCCCATTGATTTCTTGTCGCCATATCACCTTAAAAAAACTTTCATCTTTTCCTTTCGTGCTTTCCTCCGTACCTCCTGAGTCTCTCCATTTTCTATCATTAATTTGTGATGAGCTGAGAGTTCGAAAACGACCCTTCGTTGAATATATATACACATACTATGGATGCCGAGGTAAACCAGTCCGTGAATCGATTTTTTTTCTTACCAAAAAAACCTAAACACACCCTTTACGAACGCAGCTTACAAACCACGAAACTTTTCGCTCGAATAATTTCCTAGCTAAAAAAGGGTGTCTGCCTCTGTTTACAGCCCAGCTTTTTGGATAAAAAAGAAAAAAACAATGAAGTGGTTTTGAAAAAAGGTAGAAGACGAATGAACAATTAAGTCTTATTTAGAATTCAGGAACTCTGGATTTTGCCATGAGGTCGACAGAAAAGGAGCTATATAGACAATCTGAAGCGATACCTCGCTTACGAGAGAGACTCTGCGAAAATCCACCTGGCGGAGCGCTGGCGAAGCTACGGTTTCTATTGAGATCCCAGAAAACAGGGACAAGATTTGCCATTTTTAATACTGCATTCGTTTCGTAAATAGTGCAAAAATGATTCTCAGGGTTCAAAATAATTCTCAGCGAAAATTCTTTTCTATTCGTGACAAAAGGGAAGAACAACAAGCTCACGAAACGAATGGCCAAGTATGGAAAACGGGAGTTTCATGAATTTTTAGACGTTTTTAAATATCGTCCGAATGAAAATAGCTGGATGAGTAGGTAGACCTACCTGCGCCGGGCATAGTCATGATTAATTCCTGATGAAGCGTGAGCCCTCCACCGGCAGACAGGCCTCCACCCAAACTCGCCCCCAGTACACCGTCCAATTTCTCGTGGCGTTTTAGTTCCTGCGCATGAACGTCCTTCGTTCCTGCGAACGTCAAAGGACAATTGCTTCAATTTCTCGGCGACCTTTTCCCTCTTACTAATTTCTCGCCTTCTCAATTTATATTCTTTTCCTCTCCATTTTTTCCGCGTTCCCCGTTTAACCGAGAAATCTGGACTCTATTCTTTGACTCGTTTCTATCCGCCTTTCAATATCTCGTTGGTGCTATATAGTAATTAAACCTTTTTTAATCCTTCTTCCTTCAATCAACTATACTTTTTCCTCATTTTTCTTTTCTCCTTTTTTGTCAGCTATTCACCCTTCGACACTGCTGTCTTTCACTTCATACAACCAAATACGCATATACGTATCGGGAAGAAGCAACTAATGTGGCAGACTTCTATTATTGCAATAAAAATTGTAAAAAATCATTCAATTCTCTTGATTCATATATTTCATCCAATTCTATCAAGGATTAATTCGACTGCAATATTATTACTTTCAAAGGATTCAGTTAATGGTGTAACTGAAGGGATCAAACCTTAAAAGAAACCGTAAGAAATGTTTTGTACATAAATCCAATAATTAATAACTATAATTATTTATTTAAACCGCTTCATATTTTATTAAAATTTAAAAATTCGTTTAAACGCACCACATTACCCGATTCTTCCCTGCGTCTGTATACGTGAGCACATATCAATGTTCCAACTGTCAGAAAATCGTTAATTTTGCGTTTCTACACTGTCAATACGTCGTTTTGATAGTAAGCCAATGGTAATGTATATACAAATGTAGTTTATAAATTTGTATAGGAGCAGAAGCCGGTTGCGGAGGTCCGAGGCATCAGTGACGGGTGAGGTGTACGAGCCACGGGTCACTTAGCACGGAGGTGTGAGAATCGTCACCGGCCTCCGCGCTTCTAGGCGAGCAAATACAACGAGCAAGAGAGTACGAATACGTATATATGCGAGTAAGGGTCGCGCGACGTTGAAGACTGAGATGATGAGGAATATGAGACAGACCACGACCAAAGAGTCCCACATTCGAGGCGTAAACCGCGAACTTTGAATATATATGTATATACATACAGGGTATCTCAGGTTGAATGGCCAATAATGGAAATTTTGATTTGCGGACCGAATCCTGAGTCGAAAAGGTTGATACTGTTTTTCTCACTTTTACCGTTTTTACTGTCAAAACGGTTAGAGATAGAGCAGAAATATATAAGAATAATCTTGTAGAGCATAAAATTTCCACCAAAAAAGTCATTGACAATGCTTTTCTATCTTTGATACTTTATTTCTGAGAACCGTTTGAAAATCGACTTCAGGGTAATGGGAAATTCGAGCTTTTCTGAGGTCTCGTTTTCAATACACTTTCAGGACTAAACTATTGAAGATAGAAAAACGCTGTAATCGACTTTTTTATAGGAAATTTGATGCTCTATAAGATTGGTTCTATATATTCTTGCTCTATCTCTGACTGTTTTGATAGCGTGCGCTCTAAACTGCTTCAAAAATCGTCCTAAAAATCAAATATTTAAACTACACAGCAAATAATGGTAAACTCATTAAAAAATTGTTAACCACTTGAAAAAGGTCGAAAAGATGAATCCTCGTTTTTTAAAAAGGCTCAACATCGATTTTTTCAAAGCCAATTGTCCATCAACAATACGAGAAGTAGCGACGGATCTCGAAGCGCGAACTAGCGACGGTGACATTGTCCATGTCCCAAGTCCGCGCTCGACTTATTTTTTTCACAATGATACAAAAAATGCCGGCTGAAATATATTCTAACATATTATTCTATTGCTGGTTTCTATCTATGATAAAAAATAATCGACAGGATGAAAACTATCGAAAAATGATTGGAAAAATATTCATCACGTGTTCTTGTTATATATAAATAACATGCATGTACATATAGTGCACTTTCGACGTAACGTCGAATGACGTAGTGTTGCGCAAAAAATTAGTTTAGTTAGCGACGTTACTCACTATAGCACTTCACCTTTCCCGTATATATATATATATATATATATATATATATATATATATATATTTGTTTTTTTGTATCATGTCACTCGAAATGCGACTTAGTTGTCGTAAAAATATAAACTCTTGATACCATCCATGCTATTATATTTGATTCAAAAAGAAGTTATTTGAATATTAATTAAACGCAAATTTACAAAAGAATTAAATTGAGTTTTTACGAAAAATTTGCATAAAACAACATAATCTGCAGCGATTCATTTTTTATTGTTTTTATTTTTTAATATTTTTGAGGATAAATGATGGTTTACAATAATGTTTAATTAAGTGTATCAATTGTAAAGCAAATGAAGCTTCGGCAATTAAAGTGTAATTTATTGAACGTGATTTTCTCGTTCCGAAAATTCGACTAAACGTTGATGAAGATTTAAGAAAAGATTTTAGGTCAGAATAAGTCAATTTTCCGTCACGATTGTTTTATTGTGTTTATAAATAGTTATCTCGAGAAAATTTTTGACGAAATTAATTCTTTAGTCGGTTGTGATACGATGGACCACTCGAGAGCAAAAGGATGGTATACGTGAATGCTTGGCCCAAGTGGACTTCGGTTAATGGAGTAGAGAAAATGACATACGTGGCAGAGCATGAATGAATTTTTTTATGACTAGTCTTGGTGTAGATGTTTTTATTTTCACCGGTCATTCGGGATCTTCGAAGTCTCTTTATTTTGTAGCTTTTATTGGCGTGGGTGAGAAAAAGAAATAAGACAGACGCTAGAAAAGAAGAGAGCGATGAGTGAGAAGAGAAAAAGTTGGTTTAGAAGGGTTTACGAGCGTGCGGCGGAATACGAAAATTCGGCAGATTCTCTTTGATCCCGGTATCGTCCGACACCGCTCGACCCGAACAAAGAGAAACCCTCGAATAATGCGAAAAAAGCGCAATTATTAATGCATTTTCTTCGAGCTATTCGACAGGAAAGTTTTCCGTTTATGAACAGCGAGTTTCGAACAAGAATTTTTTTTTCTTTCATGAGCTTCGACGGGCTGGAAAAATTTAGTCAAAGTTTTTCTCGGAATAATAAATTGATGACGTTATTGCACTTTGAATCAATAAATTTTTCATATTGAAAATTCGATAAAAATTCAGTTGTACACGAAAAATTCACTTTGTGGAATTTTTGAACCACCAATGAAATTATTAAATAGTTTTGAATTATTTAAAAGTGCTATTCAACCTATTTTCGATTATAATAAATCATCTTTGATTCAATCCGATGATCTCAAAGATTCGAGCCTCCACGTGTATCGCGCTAATTACTAATTAATTAATCAACTCACTCAATATACTCGAACTGTCACGTGTTCATTAGGATTCTTAATTTATCAGGTTCAATATTGCTCTGGAAAATGACAATATGCCGGAGTGTTTCTTTTTGAGAATCCGTTGAAAAAAAACTGTTCGAATTTCATAAAAAAATACTGTCATGACAATTGTTGTTAATATTATATCGCGATTGAACGTATTTTCGAAATATTGTTTTATAATACTCTTTAAAAATATACTTCCTAGTTTATTATTTGTAAAATTCAATTCAATTAAAAAAATTGCACGTAACGTTGCATTAAAAATCTTTTATTTAAACAAAATCTCAAAAAATATCAAAATATTTCAATACAATTATCTCAAAAACATGAAAAACCTTTTGAAGATTCATCACTGTATCATTTAAAAGTGTTTGATTCATCACTGTATTCATTTAAAAGTGTTTGAGCTTTTTTGAAAATTCAATTTCCGAGGTGAATTTCCGGGTCCGTCGAACAACCCAAAATGAAAGAGATCTTCTAATGAATTTATTTATTTAAATTGAGCAAAAATGTCGTTAATTGATAAATTCACTAGTAATATGACAATGAAGTTGCTTAATTTAGTTGAAGGGGGGTTGGGGGGTGGGGGGGGCTCTTACCGGAGATGCCATGTAGGGAACCGCCGGCGGAAATATTGTTGAGCATTCCTCCCCAGGAGCAATACTCCTGCACGCCCCGCGCCAATCTGCGCTCAATTTTAACTCACTTTAGTCCCGTGACGAACAACAGGTATATTTTATTGATTTTTTTTTTCTTTTTGGTTTAGAAGAGGAGTAGCACGAAGAGGATGGGAAGATGAGTAACTTTGATCATGTAATATTCGGAGATATTTAACTTTTGTTATTTTTTTCAAATATTAATCAACTAATTTATTGTTATTAATATTACTGTTATTATTTAACATTATTTATTGTTCATATCAATACTTCTATTTTATAATAATAATTATTATCATATTATAAATGAAGTTTATTGTTTACGAATTAACAAAAAAAAAGCACGTTACTCGATGTTTCAGCCGTAAACCGAACAAACGGCCCGCACCTTCGGAAGGCAAACAGCGAACTGCCTGGCTGCCATATCCTAACTCCCCACTTTTCCCGCTGCATCGACTCCTAAACGTGGCTTCCAACCACCACCTTTCTACGTGTATGCGTATCTCCTATCTTCCTTTCGTATCATCCACGAACGCCCACGAGAGAGACACACACACATATATATATATATATATATATATAAAACTCTGGGAGAAATCCGTCGAGCTTATTCACTCCCTCACATTTGTAACAAACCCGCGAGAATGCCGCGTGTGTGCTCTCGCGGAAAAGGAAATGGTTCGGGTTGGGTTTGGGTTGGGCTGCTGGTCTCTATCGCTTTACAGACGGCACGATCGTTTCCTATCGAAAGGGCGTAACGAGGCTTTATCTCCAAGTACGTCAAGTCTTTTTTATTTTAATGTTCCTTTATGTACAGAATTGAAGAGAGAAAGAGAGAGATGGAAACTACACCAATCCCCTCTGCAGCTCACCCTACCCTACATTCGGTTTGTGGGCGTGATATTAAATCGCTCCTATCTTCCACTTCTCTCTCCTCTCTCTCTCTCTCTCTCTCTCTCTCTCTCTCGTTCACTGTGCCCCAGGACCGTAACGGCCCGTTTTTGTTACCCGAGACGAGTTTTTAACGCGAAAAAGATCAAATCCTTAAACTTGATCCTCCTGAAACGTTGCAGTATACTTGCCTTTATTATCTTGGGGTGCGACTGAATTACGAATTAACCTGTCGTAAAAAAAAATGGAGCACCCATTTCGAAAAGATTTGATCAAGGATGTTCGTAGGCGATCGAATCGCACCATTGTGGGGTGTTGATTTTCACGATTGTTCAAATTCTAACTTTATTTCGGGCTTTCGATTTTTTTCGAAAGTGAATCCAAGGTTTTGCATCGTTTGCATTTTTCTCGAATATTCAAGTTTTTATTTTCAAATATTAAAATGCACTTTTTTATTGTTACTATCTTTTCCTAAATTCAACAGACGTGACTGAGCTCGAATTATACATATATTTTCCTTAGAACTTATTAATTCCTGCGAAACTTACCTCAAAGGTGACACAAAAACGTGCATTTTGGAATGTTTATTTTTAGGTTGAAGCTATTGAATAATTCCTTTATGAAGATGATTAGTTACAAGTTCAATAAACTACATGGCAGAGTATAATTTATTTTCCTCATCAAAGATAAAATAATAATGAAAGTAGTGCAGAGTCAAGTCGACCACAAAAGTCCGAAGAGCAAAAAGAACATTCGAAAACCAGAGTATACAAATATTAACTAATAAAAAAAAGTGGAGTTCCGAATAGCCCTAGGTGTTAAGAATACGGAGGAAGTTTTGTGGGAGAATACGAGAGTGTCGTTTGGTACTGCATGGCTGTAAAACCGGTTTTTCTTCACTCGCACTTGAGAAGTAGAAAAAGAGTGTACGTAGACGGGCAAGGGTTTCGGTACTCGTACAGAGAAATGTACGAATGGTAGTTGCGGGGTTAGTACCATATGCGAGTTTCTCGTTTGGTTGGAGACTTCGAAATCTTCGTAAAATGAGAGAGGAGAGGAGAGAGAGAGAGAGAGAGAGAGAGAGAGAGAGAGAGAGAGAAAGAGGAGGCCTGGGGTGGCCTGGAACATCGGCGAAACATTTTGGGTCTCGTTGTGCCCGCGTGCTATCCGGACTGCCTCGCAATCTCTCTCCCTACTCTTTGTCTGTTCTCTCCCTCGGTATTATCACTGTGTTACGCCGGTAGGCGTATCCACATTGTGAGCTATCCTCCAATGAGGAGGCGGAGCCCCCCACTTTGGTACCGATGGTTTCCACGTAGACGCGGAGATTTATTGAAATTTTATTTTTATGGACGTCGAGAGCTGTGTGTAGCGAGAGCTGTGGCTCTATATGCCATACAGGTACAAAAGACGTATATAACTATATATAAGGGTTTATACAGAGATATATATATATATATATAAGGGTAGTATCCACAATTCTCGCATTGCACCCTTGCTAAGGGACAGAAAGAAAAAAAGAAAGGAGGAAGGGAGAGCGAAACGAAAGATTGCTCTCTCCTCCCAACCCACCTTTCACTCGTTTATTTATTTTTTTTCTCCACCCTTTCCCATCCCCCACAGATTTTTCTTCTTTTTCATTCGCCTTCCTCTCCCCCGCGACTGCTCTTAGTTTCTTCGCATCCTCACTTTCTTCTTCAGTCTCCGTTGCCCGGATCTCGCCTCATCCTATTCCTTCCATACCCCGAGCAAACCACCCCCTTTCATCCCCTTCCATCCCACCTCAGGAGGGTTGCAAACCCCTACAACTACCCCACCCGCCCGCTCTACGTTCTTTTAATTCAATAGCTACCTTTTTTCTATGCGAATGTGAAAGAGAAAAAGAGATCGCCTCGTTTCTAGCGACGTACTCCGGGATCCGCTGCCGTACTCGTAGACATGGAATTCTCGCTTTTTTTATTCCTTCTTTCTCTCTCCTCGACTCCCTTCATCCTTCTTCTATTTTCCTTTCTTCATTCCGCTCTTTTCCTCTTTTTGGTTTTACGCCACTTTGAGTCCCCGGGATTTTTCATATATTGCGCGACTTAAAAGCAGTTGAATTCTATACGGTTGAGCGAAATCGTTGATCGAGGTAAAATTACTTCCATGATTCTTGTGTGTACTCCTGCTTGTGCGAGATTCTTTACGTTTGTTCTATACTCCCACAAATATTACTGGAGGATGGCGAATTTCTTGTTCTCGGACCACACGATTGTTTAATTAAATGCCTTTTTTTCAGAATATTGAAAATTGAAATCAATGTTCTTCAAACGTGTAAGAAAAACTGGTAATTATGTCGAATCAGGGCTACAGCCCGAAATGCCTTTATTTTTTTTTTTAATGCTCGTTATCATCATGAAACAATGGTATCCCATGTAATATTAAGGAGGAAGAAGCCTTCGAATGTGAAAAAAAATAACAAAGTGGGGAAAAAATAAAAAAAGTGGCAAAAAAAAATAAAATAGTGGGAACAACTTACAATTCCAATCTTATTAGCAGGATTGCAAAAATATTATCAAATTCCAAGCTTTATTAATTTTTCTATCCGCACCAATTTTTGAGGATCCGGAAAAAGCTCACAAATTGATTAATTAATAATTTAACTCCAAGAATAATGCGATTTAATAACCAGTCTGTTACCCTCCAAGCTTTTGAATCCAAGCGTATTTAGCGATTGATTGAAAACCACTTTTGCTTCCTCCTCAATCTAATTCGCGATACCCCTCGTATTGTTTGAACCATGGTAATCTTTTTTAGCTCCATTTGCATTCACAGACTCGGTTGATAATTTTTAAATTACTTTCGCATAGTTAATCACCGGTGACCCAATGTAAAATAATTGTCGTGGTAATTGATTTCGTGTTTATTATTTATCGAACTTTCGGATCGATTCGTCGACCTGCCGCTTCGAATCATTGACCTGCATCAAAAAATATAGTCAGTTAGTTATCAAATCCACAATCTTGAATAATTTAAAGTCATGAAGTCCGAAATTAATAAGATTTTCGATGTATATTGCACGAATGTATGGAAACTTTAAGCAAAAGTATAACTATGAACGATTAAACGAAGTTAATCATTGTTATAATGATATTTTTAAATTGTGTTGAAATATTTCACTGATTAAATTTCAAGGGTACAAACAAATGGTAAAAAAAAAAGATTGAAATATCATTTAATTTCTTGTACATTGTGCTGACAGACTTCCAAAGAAAATGTCTGATGAGTGAGCGCGTGAATTCTCTATGCGTGATCGATTTTAAACGGACTTGGTGGAATAACAGCCGCGGGCAATGAACAGACAATGTATATATTTAAAATATATACATGTATATGCACGCATATCCTGAGAAACAGGAGGAGATCGACGACAAATTGACAGTTTGTCGAACACAGTTTCTCGTTGCGTGTGTCTAACTCAACAACATCCTCTTCATCATTTTCCACCCAAGGGGTTTCCCAAATGTATTCAAACGCAAAACTATCAACCATGTAAGCCTGCCAAATCTCGCTTCGAACGGAATACTTGCTCTAAACTTTCATCTAAACTAGTTCTCTGCGAAAAAAAGCTTCAAACAGTTCATTTTCGTAGTGTTTTATTTTAAAAAATTCATGCCTTCGTCTTTCTTTTTTTGCTGTATTTTTTTCTATCTTAGATATAAAGAAATATGACGTTTACAATGGCCTGAATAATCACCAAATAACAATGCGATCGGACACTTACGTTCTTTCGTGAAAATCTGAACCAGGAAACAATGAATATCATTTTTTTTTAATTGGTAAAGGTTCTACAGTGCAAATGACAAGAAAACTTTGCTTTATTCAAAAAAAAAAAAACATCGTACGAAAATCATAATAATGGAAATATCTAATACTTTTGGACAAGGCTATATGAATAAATTGGAAAATGATCGATGGAAAATAGGGTATATATTCATCATTGAAAATATGTATTTGGCCACAGTCAGAGGCATGTATATGGGTGCAGATATATAGACAAATATAAAAGAGTGATTCAGGTGAATTCCAGAGGCACAAGTAACGTTCGTATTGAAGGGAGAAAAGCTCTGATACTCACAAATGAGCTTTCCACGTACATCATATGTATACTTCACGAGTTCGCGAGAGTTCGAGAGTTCGTCGTGAGGGGGATGAGTTTTGAATGTTGGGATGACGGGTTTACAGGGAGATGACACAGGTTGGAATGTTTCATATTACATACCTGAATCCGGAGTATTTCTCCCTTATGCTCGCTTTTGCTGCATGCATTTGCCACCCCACCGCCTTTCCCAAAGCAGCCAACGTATAACAACCCTTTTGAGGTACGCGAGAATATGCAATAGGGCTGTATTTGCACATAAACCAATGTATAGAAATATATATATATATATATATATATTTTCGTATTTCTGAAATTACGAGATACAGAGAGAATACAGCTCTCGGTTTCCCTTTTGACTTCTCAAGCTTCGTCTATAACTGCAAACGTCATAATGCCTTCGTGCTATTAAAAACGGATGTAAAGGGTTTTTTCCACTTTGTTATCTCATAGTATGATGCGAGGAAGGATTTATTAACTATTAACTAAATCTTATACGAAGATTACTGGGATTCTAGGAACGTGAGTGTAAATATTATGTTTATTATTAATTATGAAGTTTTTGATTGTTTAAGACATGAAAAATTGAGGTTAAATACGGAATATCTAAAGTTTGGATAACATTGTGAATTTTATTTCTTATCTGCTAATATTTAAGGACAGAGGACGTGAATAATGGACAAAAGAAAAGGTAAACACACGAAAAGCAGAAAAAAAAACGGAATCGAGAGATATTTTTATTCAAAAAACATTGATACGACCATTAATTGACACAATAAAAACGTGATTTGTGTGAATGTGTGTCTTGTGATAGAAACAGAACACTCACGTGCTGGGAACAGTTGGCCTAATTGTTGAGATAGGTCTCGTTCTCACCGTGGATTTAGTGTTCTCTGGCTTCGTTAAGCCGTGAACTTCATTCAATTTTCTTCAATTTGCGACAATTTGTGCTAACGGGGCGCCAGTCCCTCACACGTTTGCACAAAAGCATAAGAATTATATTGTCCGTATGTACGTATGTGGGAGCATGCGCGTATTCGGTTGACAATAAAAATCAAAACGCCGTAAAAGTGTTCCTTCGAACAATAAAAACGTGTAGATATTTTTTATTTATTTTGTAGAAAAAAAATGACAAACTGCTATGAAATTGTCTTTGGAATGAACTCAAGAATAAATCAGCCATTCGTAGCATCAGATAGAAAAAAAAAAAACATACTCAACAAACTTTGTGGTCCAGTCGAATTTTCCAGCAACCATAAAATCAGTTTTCAATTTTATGGGGCAATTTCAGATGGGGAAAAGAACTGTATCTTACAGATTCAATATGCATCTTTCATCGTTTTATTTGTCCGTTACTTGAATATACGTTTCGTCAAGATTCGATGAAATTGCGAGTGGAAAATCAAGAGAGAGATCGAGATGAGACAAGTCTCATCGTCAATTGCAACTTTCCTCGTATTTCACGAGACTTCTCTGGATATTTCTGTTGCTTTTACTTCCTCGTATACTTTTTGTCGATCCTGATGAGGTGAAAACAAATTGTTTCCGCGCGGCCAAGTTTTACTCTCTCAAAATGGAAGGCACCAGAAGTTTCTCATGCAAAAGATTGTGAGGTATTTTATATGAACGCTGACTTTCGTCAATAACCATATGATCTACGTGAGGAAGACAAAGAAGAATCTTGACGTTGTGCAAAAAATTGTACAACGTCAAGAGCTGATCATCGGAAAAATGACGTGATAGGAAATTTAATATCCTCTTGAGCATGCAACAAGATTTAATGATTTTGACTCAATAAAAATCGTATCGAACTGTTACGAGAAAAATATGAATCGTGCCACTTGGGTACATTTTCTTTTCTCTATAATATTGCACATTGAAAACAGGTCATTCCAATCTTAAATGCAAGTAGGATACTACACTGATATAAATACGTACTTATGATTTATGTTTAACAGTTGAAAATGATATTTATTGGCAAGAATGAAAGCTCGGCTACATTGAACGTGTTGAACGTCAACCCCACCATAAGGTTTTCCGAATCCTTGACAGATTTTCTCCTTCACTCCTTTTTCCTCAAATATCCTATGAATATAGTATATTTGAGGTATTGAAAGTAACATTAAAATTCATCTGACCAATTAGAGACGTCGAAAGGAGATTTCGGTCAAAATAACAGAAGCTTTCTCAGTAATTCATTTCTTGATACATCTGTGCTTGTGAGTAAACGGATTTATAAGAAAGAACATTTTAATATTGCATCGTAACGGAAACGTTATCCGCCATTACGTACACTTTAATTTTGACCAAATCTCAACTACATGAAAGCTTTTGGTTTCTATACTCGAACACGTATAAATAAATACAGGAAGGAGTAGTAATCAGGACTTGTTAATTGGATCTCGAAAAATGGTGCCACATTATTAGCACCAAAGCTCCAGATTCCTAAAGTCGTTCTTTTAATTTTAATAGCCAAATTATATTAACGTTTATCACGTTAGTTGGTTATTCTTTTCCACATAAGAATTAATATATAGAAAATTCAATAATGTTTGTCACTTGTGATTATTAGTCTGCTATTATCTAATTAACGGAAATATAAATATGATTTTCATTACGATGGCGGCCAGAAGTCTTTTACGTTAGTTCGCGATCACTAACCTTTGTTGTAGAAACACATACACATTCTCGGTGGTGAAGTACCATTCGATAAATTATTACATTCTACCTCGAACAATTGGAGTGGCTGCATTCGAGGAATTGTACATAGGAAAGTGGACATGGGGGTTTGTCCGTTAATAATAGCGAATACGCGGCTGTTGCTAACGCAGGATCCCGCTCGTATGCTTTCATTAGATGTTACCATATCGAGCGTTTCAATTTAACGTCGGAGAACTACCCTCAAGCCTCGTTTCCAGGTCTATTATATCGACTAGCATCCCTTGCCCCCTCCCCGCCCCTCTTTTAGCCAACCTTCTCCACCCTCTTTCCATGCTATTCTCAGGTAAACCGGCAAGCGGCGGACTACATTGAAAATCTACTCTGGCAGCGAATCTGCTAGTGGTCATTCTCTCTGCTCCCTACTGTCTATCTCTTTGCTACAACAGTCGGCTACTATTTTGATTCTGTATAGTTACAAGCCCCCGCGCATCCTCTTCATTTGTAGCGCACTTGAATTCCGATCATATTTCACATTCCCCGATTTTGGGTATACTATAACAAGTGCGCGAGCTAATCGCAAATATTTGGCATCGTCAACGCAATCCACTCATATACATCTCTCGTCGTTATGTATATATTTATATGCACTTTCCATGAATTCATCTCTGAGAAAAAGTTCCATTATTCATGAAAGTGGAATCGCCGAACTGGTCTCATTTCCAGCGCGTACGAGAAACTCGATGAAAAATAGAACAGGAATTGCATGTTAATTTCAGGAGTTTCACCATTTTCGAGAATTTGACGAGATTCGCGCTTTCAATTCATACAGTTTGAATTACTGATTTGAAATGAATGAAAAAACGATAAATTCGATGATAGATATATCGCGAAACTTATTATTCTCTATCAAATTTGTGCCCAATGCGGTACTGCACTCGATTACTTTACAACGTCTCTTATGAAGAGTTTTTAATTTGAGAATACTCATATCATGATTCGACCTAATTCGCTGGCAAAGTGGAGATTAATGAAAATCATATACATTTTTAATTACGAAGTATTTTTTAGTTGTGAATCAGAAAAGTCTTGGATACGGGACTATATGCGATACCACAGCGTGACATTACGGCCGGACTCCAAGCGAGTGTTTCCGCAAGACTATTTTTTTGGCGCGGGAAATCAAGTACATGATTGAATTTTGACGATTCACAGGGGAATAGTTTAATGGGAATTTTTACGGTGAAGTTCAAAAAAATTTACGTGATGTATGCAGTTAAAATTCCTCAATGTATTCAAAAATAAGAAAAAAATGAGGAATTTTATAGATTCTATTGAAATATTTTTGTAATTTATTATAGTTCATAATATGTTTTATTCATTTCTGAGGCTGCATACAAAAAAAATCGCATGAAAATCGGAAAAAGCTTTAAAAAAGGAAGGATACGGTGCAGGAGCAGAACTTGAGACATTTTCCATTTTTCGTCGAGCCCAAAGTAACGAAACTGACTCTGTTAAATAAAAAGTCAAAAGAAGGTACATACGAAAGCTATATATGTGTTATTAAGAAATAGAGTCTTTTCATGTGGGTGTTTCTATACTTATATAGAGTTTGGGAGAATTGTTTTCTTCGACGAGCACATTGAGGCTAGAATCTACGGGAGCGCTTACGTGGTAGCGTACTCCATTGTCGGCCGAGATGGTCCGTAGGTCCAAAGTTTAATTAGTTTTTAGAACGTATGCCGCCAGTGTTGGGATTCGAAGAAAAAAAGAAGAGAAAAAGTGACGGAGGAGGGCGAGAGAAAATTTGTAGGGACGCCGTAACCCATAGCCGAGTTAAGTTCGTCGCGAGTTGTACAGTGGCGATGGGACAATTTCGTCGTGAAGTTTTTCAATTTTCTCTGGACTCTGGTGACGCTGAAGACAAGATGCTGCGACCTGCTTCGACAAAGTGAAGAGAAAGAGAGAGATAAAAACTATGAGAAAAATTTGTTTCTTGGAAAAAATACAACGGTGCGAAAAGTTACTTTGATTTTTTATCTATGACTCGCGACTATTTAACATTTTTACCTACGTAGTTACAATGAATGTTTAAAAAACAATTACATTGTTCCAACGACACTTTTTTCAGATTTTTGGTGCAACTTGAACGTCATAAATAATAGAATTTTTATTAGCCCTAAAAGCAAACACTTCCCTGTAGTAACATAAAAACTATATTCGGACGAACTCAGTGTCCTTAAACTTGGAAGCAATGAATATTAAAGCTTGGAACAAAATCATCATAATTTTTTAGTATTCCTTAATAAGACAGGAGAGTTTATTTATCCCAAAAATATGAATCAACATATTAGGGAAAATGATTTATTTTCAAAAGATCAAATGTTCAGATTTGGGCTTAAATTTTACATGGAGTATTCTGGACCCTATGTGTACTTTAAGGATTGATGTGATTCGATACAAAAAAGTCGTCACGTTTCACGATACACTGAGAAAAGAAATTTGTTGTTTCAACAAATTTTTTGTTGAATCAACAAATTGTGGCGAACAAAATAAAATTTGTTAATTCAATAGAAAATTTTGTTGATTCAACAATATTTTCGTCGTAATGAGCAATATTTATTTAAGCCTGCAAATTAAGTGGTTGAATTAACCAAATTTCTGTTGAGTTAACGAATTTTATTTTGTTCGTCACAATTTGTTGGTTTAACAAAAATTTTGTTGGATCAACAAATTTCTTTTCTCAGTGCAGGTGTATTTCGTGGTACAGAGCACAAGAACAGCGTTCACTTGTACTAAATTCAGTTTCTTGTGCAAAAAAGGTTTAATATGTTGAGATTTTGAAACGTTTAGAAAAAGAAATCACGTATCTTCATTCTTTTAGTTAAAGACCGAAAAATGCTGATCGTTTGTTCCAACGAAAGCCGCTTCGGTACCATTCACCGCGCCATCGAAAAAGAGAACACTCGTTTTCCAATGGTTTCGCTCAGGTCTAACGAGAATGGATTAGGGTTCGAGTTCTGCAGTTTATCCAGTGATTCTCTAGTCTCGAGCGAAAACTCTTCAGAGATGGAGACGCTGAAGTTTATTACCGCGAGAATACGATATCTCAGTCACGTGATCCTTCGTGAATACAAACCCACAAAGTGTACTGTGATAACGAGATAAGTTTTTCTCGCATGTTCGAATAATTAAAAAAAAATCAATATTTAAAAACAATTTTTTTCTCATTGTAAACTGCATTGCAATATTTTAACACAATTTTTAAAGTCACACTGTGTCGTAGCAAATTCTCGTATTCCACACGCCACGACAGTGTTGTTGAGATTCTTGCCAGGATCTGAGACTGTATATACAAAATTTAAAACTGTATCCAAGTGGATTTGAAAACTCGAACGTTGTTTGTACGAAGAACCGTGTTGAATAAAAAGGCGGGTGTTACTTTGTGCACATAAGCAGCGTTAGTAAAAAGTCGTGCAAGAGCACTAACACCATGAAAACCGGAAGAGAAAATCACACGACAAGACGAACCATCAGAGAGGTCTTGGCGACTAAACTCTGTGTCAGAGAAGGGTGCAAGAACAGGAGTCTTCTGCACCTCGTGATCCTGCAGGATGAGTAGCTGGACTTAGCGCTAAAACGTGGCGAGATTTACGCCGAAACTTGAGTCCAAACTCGAGATTTATCACCGCTCTACGGACATAACGTTCGCGATTCCTATACTTTTTCTCTTTGCCTTTTTCGCCTCTTTCGTCCTCTCCATCTCTTTCTCTCCATTTTAGTCTCCTTCTTTCATCCCTCAGGTCCCCTTTTTTCTTTTCGTATATATCACTCCGAGAAGCCACGTTTTACCTCGCGATTTTCAAAGAACTAACGGAGTCGCAGCAACACACGATAATCTAAAAGGATATAGAAGGTTTGCGTCCATCCACTTCTAGAAGATTTATGTATTTTGCTGTTAAAACTAGCAGTCATTGACATAATGAGTAAACAATTTAAAAAAACTTGATAATATAATGATGATTACAATTAATTGATGAACAACATTTTTTAAATCGCCCCCCACACTTGCTATTTAAATTTATTTGTAATCACGTGACTCCAAGATTCTTCGAGCATCAGTTTTAGGGTTTTCTACGTTCCTGATAAAAATGTCCATTTGCCCAAATTATTACACAGAGAAGCTCAGCATTTAAAAAAAAACACGAAACATAAATGGACTTTTGCCATAAAGTGGAAGAATTTTTTTCATCAAGGTTGGAATTTAGATGCCATTTCTTTCAGCATCGTTTTATAAGATTCTCGGATCCAAATCGTGCCACAACAAGAGGCTTTGTAACCAGGATGACTGTGTATTGTAAATCAAGGGTTATTATTTCGATTTTCCCTCGTGTGTACCGAAGCACATATATGTACTGTAAATAACTAATAGTCCACAAATACATGTAGCCAATCGTTATCCTACTTTCTTGCCATTATACACTCCCCTATGAAACCTCATGACTTTGGTGTTTGGCTTCCTAGTGAGGAGGTATAAGTCATCACCTTCGGGAAATAAAAGGGGGATGGGATTTTATCTTTCTCTCTGTTGCTCCAGTTTGACGCACGGGGGGTTGCGTGTTTATCTTCGCAAACAATGCTTTGACACCGGAACGGGCACACCCTGCGAAATTTTGTACAGCATATATACATATATACGAATCAGGGTGAACTGAGAAGTTTATAGACTGAAAAAGTGATGACCTAATTGACGATAACAGTCGTCGATACACTTCAGGTCTATATTATATAATCCTCCTCACTGATCCCGCGCACGAGGGTTTGACTCCGGTCATTCTACTTAATTGGTGACTCCCGCAGTGTCGAACGTTTTCTCTCACACTTATCACCCTCATTGTTCTTTCTCTCTTTTCATTCATGCTCAGCTTCAAAAGACGCGTGCGCTGCCTTTTTCGGATTCTATTCATTTTCATTATGCATCCGGTGCATCAGTGTCGAAGCCTTTGGATGAAATCCTGACAACGCGTCTCTACATGGGAAAGTTTTCATTAAAGATTTCCCATTTTTTACGTTCTCGAATGGAACAGTAATTTTTTTATTGTATTAAAAAGAAGTAAATTTATTATCAATTGTTGAGTACGGATACTCGCCTTTGTTTGCTTCATTTTTTCTCAGTAGCAATCAAAAGAAGGAAAGAAATGTTTGATAATTAAAATTCCATTCCATCATGAAATATGTAGGGTAAATTTTGCAATTTTGTGTAGCTCAATTTGAGAAAGTTGGTGGCTTTTCTAAACGGCAACGCTCGTCTCATAGACTGCGAAGGATTTTTTTCTGTTCTCACAGCCATATCGTTCTTTTCTTTCTAAGCATAAACTTGCATGCCCCTTCGTGAAACGCAACATTCCTTATGGACCATGCAGTTGTATAGTAATATACGTATACATACTTGTACCCTCCCGGGCTCGTTTCGTCGTCGGATTAGCCGAACCCCATAGAGGGAGAAATGTAATATAAAAGGCTTACCGCGGCCTAAGCCGTTAATATGTTGGACCCCGTGTTAGTAAGTGCAAGAGGAGGGGGGAGGGGGCAAAAAGAAAGCGCTATGAGATGCGTCCGAAAAATACATGTATATATTACCAAAGCCCTACAAACATATGTCCTGAGTAATCGTGCCACCGTACTTATCTCGAATCGTCCATCCCCTTCACTTCTTTCACCCTCTACTGCGAATAACACGAACAGTTTTGTCAATCGAAAAGTTGATTCGTATGTTTTAAAAGTCAATTGCTACTTTTGTGAGCAAAGACCAAAGTCTCCACACATTTCTCATTTTTAATATGTTTTTTTGGAGATTGGAGATCATTGTTTATTTTAACCCGAAATCTCATGAAGAATTCTCGAAAATCCACTTTTTAAATCACTTTTTCGACATTATCGTACTTTGCGACTAGAAATTAAATTTTTCCATTGTATTGAGTTTTAAACTCAATGTCCGCTGTTTTTCAATAAAAAAAAATTATTTATAGTTTACGGCACATTCTATTTTATTCGAAGTATAGTCCTTCAGAATCTACGACCTTTTTCCATCTTTTACGCAACAAATGGATTCCGCCAATAGAAATCGTTGCTTTTTGAGGTGATCCATGCATCGGTCCATTTTTTGTTATCTTCAAAAGACTTGAAATGTTGTGATGACAAATCATTCTGAATCACTCGAAACAAATGATAATCATACGGTGCTATGTCCGGTGAATACGACGGATGAGGTAAGACTTCCCAGTTGATTTCCTTTATATACTTTTTTACGGTTTCTACTACATGTGGCCGAGCATTGTCATGGAGCAAAATGAGTTTGTTGTGACGTATGGCGTACTCAGGCCGCTTTTTTCTCAATTCCTGGTTTAGTTTCATTAATTGTTGTTTATAGCGAACCGCTGTGATCGTTCCACCCGGTTTCAGCAACTCGAGGTACACCATACCTTCTTGATCCCACCAAACACACAGCATCACCTTTTGAGCATGAATATTGTGTTTTGGCGTTGATGGACCTGGTTCACCTGGCAGTACCCATGCTTTTTTTCGTTTGTGTTTTTCACAATAAACCCATTTCTTATCGCCAGTCGTGATTCGATGTAAAAATAACTTCCTTTCGCATCGTTCAAGCAGCAATTCACAAATTGTTTTTCGCTTTTCGAATTGTCTCTCGTTTAATTGATGTGGTAACCAATTTCCCGCTTTTTGAACCAGTCCAAGATTACGTAAACGTTTGCTAACAGCCGTTTCAGTAACGTTTAATGTATCAAATTTTCAATTCTTCATCCTCAAATTTTTTCGAATGTCCTGGAAGCGTTCTTTGTCTTTAAGGCCAAATCGCTACTTTTGAATCGTCTAAACCAATCTCTGCACGTTGTCTCAGATAGAGCATGTTCACCATAAGCTTCTTGAAGAAAGCGATTACTTTTAGCAACACTTTTTCTTAAATTAAAGCAAAAAAGCAAAACTTCCCGCATATGCTGTTTCGTTGGTTCAAAACCTGACATTTTCGATATTATAAAAAAGTAGTGTATACAAGTAAATTCACTCTCGAATACTGAATATTGTAGGTTATGTCCAATACTTCAACACGGTATAGTTTTAGTGTTACTTCTATGAGAATAATACTAGTTATCCCATCTCATATAAAACAGCGTGAATTAAGGGTTTACATACGTCCAGCAGCGCCTACAACGCGATAAAAGAAAAACTGTTTTTAGAAGAGATAGCAATAGAAATTAATAAAAATAATTTTTACACATTGTTTATTAGTATTTAAACTTTATAAAAAAATTTATTTCATTTTTTTTCTTAAAATTACAACATAAAAAATCACGTTTCCCGAAGCACTATGAAAAAAAAGTTGCTCCACGGTCTGCATCATTTCTTCTTGAAATGCTGATGGATTTGCAAAACGTAAAAAAATTCTTGTAAAATAAAGTTGTAGTTATAGTCTGTCGAGCCGGATTTTTGAAATTCGAAAAATTTTGGCAATTTACGACAGTTTAAAAAAAAGTGTGCATTTTGTGTCATAAATGTCACACTTTAATTATGTTTATAAAATTTTTTAATCACAACATCAAAAATCCGACTTGACAGACTATAGAGAAAATAATTTCGAATATTTAAAAAAAAAGCATCAAAAAATATTAAAAACTGTATGAGTTATCATGCAGACCGTGCCAGAAAAAGTAGTTTTGAGAAAAATGCATTTAAAGTTTCGTGACTGCCCAACGTGACTACGTTGGGCAGTCACGTTTTCTATAATAACTTTCGATCTATGGGGAATTTGTACAATCGACTTACACAGAAATACGCCTAAAACTATAGAGAATAATAATCTGTAAAAAAAAAATCGATTTTTTGAAAATTCTGGACGTATGTAAGGCCTTAATTTAAAAACCCAATATTTACCAGAAAGCTGATGTAAAAACGAAGATAACCACCTGTGGTTATGTCCGATGTCCCAATTTTTGAAAAAATGGCCGTCTTTTAAATAACTAAAAAATATGGATTCTGACAGGAAATTTTTTGAATACACATACATTTGTAATGGTATGTGACTGCGTGCATTTACATAGATATTTAAATATAACATAAATATACTTTTCTTATATATATCCATGAAGAATTTAATTAGACAGTTATGCATCGCGTATTTTTGGTCCATATCTTTTTTCTCTCTCACTCTTCCGTTCACGCGATTTTCAAAAAAGATATTTCGCTCTTGTCATTCCAATCTGTCGCTTTTAATTATCATGTACCACCGACCACCGGCCGAAAAGCGACGCGATGGGGCAGCTGTCGAAAGATGTTCATCCCCCTTTTCTCCCACTGATATAATGGTAGATGAATAAAAAGTATGTTGTACCAGTGGTTCGGTATTTAGCGACATACATATACATATACATATATATATATATATATATATATATAAACATGTATCTAAAACGTGGGTGTAACAACCTTCGTATATTTGAGTTTGAATTACGCCCCCTGTGAATGTTTCGGGTACGATTGTTTAGGGGGGTTTGTTCGGGTTTACGGGAATTATGGGAAGGGATGTTACGCACATAGACGGGTGGCGAACTCCCAATAGTTTGTACACGTGGCGGCGCGTGGCAACGAAAACTAATTGAGATATGAAATTTACTTGTCGCACCGGAGCTTCTCAGCACCGATATACATGTACAAACATACGAATATATTATATATAAATATAATAAAAATATGCATGTAGACATATGTGTATATGGATGCCGTGGATTGACATGAAAAAATGATATAGTTCTGTTTTTGGCCCTTCGTCGAATTGAACTGACAACGTGCTTCGTAAAAATATTACAAAGCGAATACCGGAAAATACAACGAGGGAAAAAAACTACAACCTCTCATGGTTGGAACATGAAACGCGATGATTTTGGGCAGAAAAAATAGAGCAAAAAAAATATTATCTCGGTACGGATATAAATTTAAAAGAGTGCCATCGTGCATGCCATAAATACACCATAAAAGCCGTTCTCGAATATACTTATTCTACGGGTCTATTAATGTTTTCCAATAAATCTGATAGGCATAATTATTCGCATCCGTTTATATGCTTCGCGATACGAGCATTAAGTTAATCAACTTTCCACGGGACGACTCCGTGCAATAGCTGTCACGAAGAAAAAAGATATTTAATCTCCAACAACCGTCGAACTTACTTAACGACGGGGAGAAGAGAAAAAGAAGAAGAGAGATGAAAGGAGGAAAAGCGAGAATCGAGAATAAGAAACACTGAGACAAAAGTTGAGTAATTAGCCACGAGAGAAGTTTCGCGTTAGGAGTTATATTCGATATTTCCGCAGTGTAATGTACCAATAAACTACTCGGTTACATATTTTACCGATCAGGGTTGTAAGGCCTGATCTCACTTAGCCAATGATGCAAATTTTGTGGTACGTTCGTAGCTGAACTTAATCGCCTACGAACTTGGGTTTAATCATTTTTACTTTAGAATGTTTCGATTTTCTAAAATGAATTACTGATTTATTGATGGTTTGATGTTACAATGTTTTTTTTTATATATGAATCTACACGCGTATTTAAAATTATCGACTTCTTGAAAATCTTTATATTTTAAAGTGTTACGCGCTGTCGATGTATAATGAAGACGACAGTTATGCTTGAAGGTTAAATGTCGACTGTTTGTCTAGAGCTCGCCGAAAGTCCTCCTGGTCTCTTCCTTTGATTATTTATTAAATATAAAATAACGTGATTGGTCGATTCGAGAGTTGTCCGTTGAAGGCAAAACTCATTTCGACCAATCCAGAAAAAGTTGAGTTCATAATATAAATAAAACAAGGACAGAGAGAGAGAATAAACCCAAGGGTTTTATCTGCGAGCTCGGGACATATTTTCAGTAAACTGGACAATTACAAAAAGTGCAAATATTTTTAAAAATATTCCGAACTACGTGTTATAAAAAGTATTAAGTCCAAAAGGTGTTTGACGACGACACAATGTTTTATTGTCATGCGAGTGATCGAACGCGAACGATCAAAGGCGAGCAAGACCCTTTTCCCTACTTAAGGTAGATCGGTGACGGCTACGCGATCTTTGCAGTACCTATTATAGACCAAAGTTTGCAAATGCAAAATTGTCTTTGAAATTATAATTTTATTATTTTCGAAATATAAAAAGCGGAGAATGGATATTTTTATATGATTTTATTGTTCAAAAAATGTTTACTAATTGAAATTTGACGAGCGTAGTGGATTGTAAAACGTGTTATGGCCGTTACTGTCATCTGCCGAAACTATCAGTTTTGTTTATAACCTGTATAAAGTATTTACACAAAGGAATTATGCAACGACAGAGATTTTGCCAGTTTACCTATTACCATTAATTCTATCGATATTTATCAAATACGGTAAAAACATTCAAGAACAGGAAAGAAAAACACAGTCAAATTGGCGAACTGTCACGTCTGAAGGCATGTTCTAGCAGACGCTGAATACAGAGTTGCTAAGCGCTCTCGCGCTCTTTCCCGTGTCATTCCTGTGGAAATCTCAATCATTTTACAACGAATAATTTTTTATTTTTCAGTTGATTTTTACCGGTAACGTCCAAAAACCCAAGCACTTTTATATTCAGGAATATTCGCGGAATACAATGATCAATTTTTTATTACGAAATCTTGGAAGTACCAAATGTAAAAATTCAATAAGTCTTGACGTGCATACGATTTTTCTATGCTCGTAGGGATAAATGTCTGGAAACAGTCAATTTTTACGAATTAATTACTACCAAACTAGATGGTAAATAGCGTTCAAGTTGCAAATATCAATTCATCTCGTATTTATGTGTAACTATAAAAATTGTCAGTCCTTTATCTTGGATGGCTCAAATTCACCGATCTACCTTAATGACTGTTTTTGTGACAGCGGAAAGTGTTCATAATTGCCAGATTTACCCTCAATTATATTTTCAATATCTATTCGAATTAAGATCGATAATTCAAAAATAAAAAATAAAATACGATCCTTTGAAGATGGAACGCGCACTAAAAAAATAAAAACACTATTTATATTCAGTTCGAGAGATATACGGATATGCTGCTCCAGACATATGACTTTAACGAACTAATTTTTGTCGCGATCAGGGTGGAGACAGACACGAAATGAAGAAAATCAAAGATGTTGCTTAATATACGTATTTATAGGGGAGAATGAGGCAAAGCGGAATTCTTAAGGAAATATTGTATTTTTATTGCTTCTAATAAACATTGTTTATTTCTTTTTACTCGTAATCGAAAAATTTACGGTATTTTTTATTAATTTTACATAAAACATGTTTTTTTCTTGAAGAAGCTTAGACGTGCTGGTCGGATTATGATCCTCACACGTTTAGCATATCGATATGAGCTAATTAAATGCTATAATAAATTTGATAAAACAGGAAGATTTAAAGCCAAAAGCAGAGGTTAATTTGCTGCAAAGTCGATCAATCTAAAAATCTGGGCAAAGCAAATTTCTATCAAAATAGACAATTTGCCAAAGTTTTTAGATACCCCACTTTGCCCCGATCTCTCCTTTACGCATATAGACATCGATGGAAAAAAGCAGATCATCCTCGTGGTAATTCGCGAGCTTGCGAAGATTCGAAAGAGGCGGTGGAAAAAGAAAAAAATATAAAGAAGGGGAGGAGGTTTGCGCGTTACGAAATAGGAAGTGATCCGGCAGTCTGCAGTTAATTTAGAAGCCATTCCCTCTGTAAATAGCCAATAAAAGCACGAGCAGCGCTGGTATCCATAGCTAAAGACCGACAGAGAAAGAGAGAGAAAGACACGGGGGAAAAAGTGAGCGATAGAGAGCTCCACCGAGGATAGAGAGAGAGAAAGATTGAATTCGAGGGGTTGAATTCCCGAAGAGCGTGTACACACCGTCTCTATATAGAGACCGGAGAGCACAGCCGCGTGCAATATTATAAAATTTAATGTCTTGGTTTACGACATGGCCTCCGGCTATATAAACCTCTGCAGGAATGAGGGGTTAACCATCAGGGAGGGCGCGACTAGACGTCCGAGTCCTGTATCGTTTGCTACCGCACCACTGATATTTACTACGCAATCGGTTCCCTCTTTCCAAAATTCCTACTTCCTTCGTCTATTTCTACATTTGTATAACAATTTAATCAATTCTGTAAAAATCATATTGCGTAAACCTCTTTATTCCAATTGCTGTACTGAAAAAACACAAGTTAAAAAGTCATCCTAAAAATTCTGGAAACGAAGCAAGAAAATAAGATTTTTAAGATTTTTCCTTTACTTTTATTTAGAATCGCAGCAACACTGTCGTTTTTAGTGACCATTTAATTCTTGAAGTTATTGTTGCAGTCAATTTTATTTTTAATGATCGTAAAGTGTTATTTTCAATATATAGCAAGTTTTCCAGAATTGTTTGATGAATTTTGACCTCTAATACAAAATGTCGAAAATACATTTCAAAATTAGACAGAAAAATACTCTTTATCAGATACAAAATATGCTTACAAAAAAAATAAAAATGGCGATAGATTGATATCGATCCAGATGTACAGTGAGCTGCCTCGTGACACGTTCCGAGTGTAATAGAATTCTTCATTAATTTGATATTGGAAAAGTCTGTTGTGGTCGAGTATATTAATTAAAGTAACAGTGGAACGAATATACGAGAAAACCTAAGCAGTCGAACAGTAAGCCCAGAAAATCGAGCGTCTGAATTCCGCTGTGCAGGCAGTCATGATATTCGAATTACGGAAGAGTGAGAAAAATGTCAATAAAAATATTTACTGTGTGCGAAAACGAACAGAAAGATGACATGAATGAAATACTCGATTGAGGATTGGTTTGTGAATGGTTTTTACTTTCGTATGACAAATATATAGTGGATCATTCACCTTTTCATCCACGAATAGCTCCACGAATTCTTCTTGTCCGACTTATTTACGTGATGAAGAAAGATCGTTCAAAAAAAGCCAGAGAATCATTAAAAATGATTCACTCATCACAATTTCAATATAGTTTATGTGAGGAATTTATTTTTTTATGGATTTATGCAGCCCTAATCCGGCCCATTCAAAATATATATAATCTAACATTCCTAAAAAGCTGTCAACGATCCCGAACTTGTTGATGTCTCAGCTCGGCTTCCAAGGATCCTGAATCCAACGTAACCCTCCCCTAAATCACCAAATTTGATCCTCAATGATTACATCAATCAGAGAGTTTCAATAATTTCGCTATATTTGTCTCAGTTTCGTTATGGAGCACTTTTTTCACACTTATTCACGAGCACACGTACGCATACATAAAAGTCAGTGGGTAGACGATGCAATGTGCACTTTCGTGGACATATTTAAGTGTCCAGAGCTAAAAACAAGAAAGACTCAGTCCTGATTCCTTCACATGTTGAATAGGGTGGTTTAAGCCCTTTTGGTTTTCAGTTTACGTATATACGAGCAAAGTACAAAGCACGATATGTTCAGACGCATACACTCATGCACACGTATTCATACGTATGTATACAGCAACAGAGAGTAACGGGAAAATACAAGACACAGGCAGCAGCATACATAGAGTACATGGGATGGGATAGGGAGAGAGTTGGGTGGTGTATATAGCGAAGTGAGGTAGCGACGTCACCGCGGAAATCAAGAGTAATGCCAACACGAAACTGCACTACCCCTCCGTTATACACGCCCTCTCTGCTTTCTCGACACACACATATACATTTATACACAAAGACATTGGAACACGAAGAGAAAGCCAGGAACACCCCACAAACACACGATTCTCGATCACCTTCGAGCCCTTGCCCCGCCGAACAACATCAGCTTCAACCTGCCTGTATATCTCTCACATCTTCGGTCTTCACATTTCTCGTTTTGTGTCCTACTCCAGCCCGACAACTTCTCTTCCACCTCACTTTTCATCCCTTGTCTCACTCTTACCTTCATAAACTTAACTGTGCACGTGGAGATTTTTATACATATATACGGGTAACATATTCGACTGGAGAGTAAAGTCAGAAGGACGCATCGTGTGATGGTTCAACCGGAGGACACTGTGTGCAATACAGCTTTCTCAATTCTAACAGCTGATGATCCATATTCACATGAATAGTTAGATAAAAGTATGTACACTTATACTGGACCACGTTTATGTATCCGAAGGCATGTAATCGTGTATATAAACGTATATTCATACAGAATGTTACAAAAGTTATGCTAAAGACGTTAGGTACGATTAGGTTGCGAAATTTCGAAGAGAAAAGTCTTTAACCACTTTTTTCTTTGATGTTCCGTTTAGGAGATATTGGCTTCATTGGGAGGCAACCAATACGCTCAATCGATGAGAAGAAGTGGGAGGGGCGACGCTCGGCCCTATCCGCAGCGCTGAACTGGGGGGACGCGTCTATTTACGACTCACTGGATTGGTAATTGTTAATTAATCGATATCTCGTCAACGGTGGAATGTATCAAAAAATGCCTAAGGACTTTTCTTTCTAGAATTTCATTGTCTTTCACCTGAGCAAATATGGTACTCACTTTTGGCATACTCTGTATAGTCACACTGTATAGATGTTTCTTTTTTTTTGGTGTTGGTGACGTTGCCCCGAGTCTCGCTGGTACATCTCCAGGGAATAAAACACTCGCTACCCCCTGTACTAATGCCCAACTGAGAGATATATCGGAGGTTTGTACGTGTGAACCAGAGAAGTTTCGTTTGGATCTACCACTACCACAATCGAAGAGGATTTTAAGGACAACCTCGAGGTCAAGCCACATCACGCTCTGTACTCTCTCGCTCTCTTTACTACCTTCGTTTCTACATTTGCCGCAACGCGGATTTTTCCACAAGAGAAAAAGTTTTTTACGTTCAAACGTCGATTCATCTTATTCGAAAATTTCTCCCACGTGTCGAATGGTAATTGTATCAAAGATAAAGCATCGAAATTTTTTCTACCTAGCTTGTGAATGGATGAAAGCAAACACAAATCTGATCAGGTGTAATTCAGATCAAATTAGGTGGTATTTTTATTTTTTCAAGTCTTTCCAAATCATTATATCCAAAATGGCCACTTCCAAATGATTCAAATGCGATTTCTGGAAACAAAAAAGAATCCTAGACTCGAGATAACGTTCGAACCTTTTCGATCTCTCGTTTCACGTTATATTCCACTTCAACCCACCTTTATATCGTCAGAAGAGTCTTGGTCCTCGTCGGGGACTTCAATCACTTATTCCACCGTGCTTCTCATACAATTCGAGTGAGTCCTTCGATCGAACGGATTTTGATTCTTTCATTTTCGATCGTTTTCCAAAAGATAGAAAAAAACACAACGAAAACAACGCAAAAAGCGGAACCACTGGGCAAGAGTGTAAGAATAACGTTCTAGATATCGAGATCGAAAGTGGATAGGGTTGTTTTTGCAGATTCAAGCAGGAAGAGAGGAAAGAATCCAGAGAAAATGTGGCCATTCGTATGATCGGCCATATTCTACTACGAGGAGAACACCCCTGAAAGGAACCCCTGAAACGTCTTTTAATATACACTATATCTCCGAGGTAGCCGAGGGATTTAAGCCTCGTCGTCTCTTTCACCCTCCCAATGTTCTTGCTACTCAGACATACACACACATACGATCGCATACAAATACAGTCCGAAATACAAACGTAAAATCGAGGGTAAAGCAATAACACTAAATCTATCATTGCTTCGGTTTTTATCTTCTTTGGACGAAAATAAATGCAGCATGATAGAACAGACTGCATTGCCGATATCGATGGAATATAAAAAGAGCGATAAACCAAAAGGGTTTAAATATTTCGAAATTTCCAATGTTTTTTATCATTTAACGTATAATTGTGTATAATTTATCACATTGATGATTCAATAATTCTGACCTTTTTTCATCCGCAAACCGCCTGAAACGCGATAGATCTTAAAAAATCAGGTCGAAAACTTTTTTTTACCTGTTAAGTTCTATTTTTAATTTTCTTATAATACGAATTGTTCCCGCGGACCAAAGAGCCTCGAGACGTTTATGTGAAGCTCAGTGAAACGTGTATAAGAGCCACAGTACGGATCTCGTCTGTTTATATTGCGGCAGATTAAATTAATTCCAGGCAAATTAATTGGTAGTTAAGATGTTTAGCGTTAAGTGAGAGAGTCTGGTTTGTCTATCCTCGTCCGGAGTTCACTCGTGCTCATGGTGTAGCTATTGCCTCCACGAACTTCCCTCGCTGCTGCTGCTTATTCTCTTCGCTTAGGCCATTCGTGAATTCATGCAAACGCGCACGCGCTTATCGCTACTTCACTTTTCACTTCTCCTTTATATTTACAACAAACAGCCCATCATCGAGACCTAGCCACTCGTTCAGCCTCATATCTATAGCCCAGGATACATTCCATATATTCATCATTTCGACTAAAATAACAACGAAAATTAACTAACAATGTGAAATTACAAAAAAATGTATGAAACTACATTTTTTTGGATTTCAGGTAATGTCATAATGACCGAGTGACCAGAGATAGAGACAATGGCATCAAATTTGGAAATCAAGTGTTTCCGAAAGGGCACGACCAATCAGAATTTTAAAAAAGTGAGGCGATTCTAGCCATTTTTCTGAAAAATTATTAAATTTCGAAGTGGTCGATGCGAGAGATGCTTTCAAGGTTATGAATCATAGAATAAAACACCCAGTAGTCGTCCTATGAAGAAAAAAAAGATAACGAAATACAACAAGTCTTAAATGAGACGTTATTTATTAATCTATAATAATAAAATTATTGCAAACGATAGAATCCACATTAAAACATTGAAAACCGTTATTTATTAGAAAAAGGTAATTTTTACCAGTAGTCGGCCGCTCCGATTCGGTAGACGGCCACATAGGGAGCCGCCTACAGTCAGCCTTTTTTCTGTTGGTCGGAGCTGGCTGGGGTCGACGGTATAAACGACTGGGGTTATCCGATCCAAAAGTCGACCGCCTCAATCAGGATGCGTTTACGTATAGCCGACTACTGGTAAAACCATCATTAATAATGTTTTTTTTGTGCGTACAGTTTTTAAATATACTCTGTTTGTTTACAGTTCAAATTTCAACCGTGTAGAAGAAATTCAATAAAAAACCAGTACTCGGCCGGGGGGAGGGCTGGACATTGGCTTTACAATGTTAAATTGAAGACCCAGTAGTCAGCCAGGAGAAAAGAAATATTTTTTATTATTTAAAACGATTTTTTCGTCAGAAACTTTTAGAAAATTATACAAAACACATTTTCTGATAGTCTAAACCCATATAAGAACACTAAACTTCCGAAGAAAAAATAGCGCGTGACGCAACTCCGTACGCGTCGGTCGCAGCGTTCCGAATGATATTTTTTTCCTCAGTTGTTTGAATAGTTAGTAAGTTGAAACTTTGTGTACCGGTTAATCAGAGGTCAAAGATGTCAGTAAAAAATTCGCACTATTCGAAAACAACTTTCATGCTATTCTCACGCATACCAAGTTGCAAAAGGTCGAATACTGGAAGGGGGCTGGGGGCTGGGTGTTTTGCCCTACCGACCGAGTCGCAATTTCATTTTTCTGTTATATTTCATATATTAATGTTGGATATCGAGGAGGAAAGTGTGACGAGGAAAAACAAGTTGTTCGGTGATTCGAGTACGAAGGAAATTAATTATTTATACAATTATTATTACTTTTGTAAAAACCCTGCAGATACAGATTCGAAATATTATTATTCCAAATTATTTCGATTTGAGCGTCTAATTATTTACAGTGTGATACTCGAAGTTCCTTAAATAATATATAAATTAAGTGTTTGTTGTAGAAATCGACGAGGAATGAGGTTTGTTCTGAATAATACTAAAAACTTATCATCAAAACGGTTCATCGTGTCCATAATATTACCGCCAATTGACAATTGGTAAATCGTACACCGACTTCTACGTTGTCGATGGCGAAGATAAAAATCCTAAGGATTTTATCTTCCGGGGGCGTTCCACCCTGGCCAAATACTCGTAGATTCGTTTCTCGGTTTTGCGATCGACCCATCTCTGTTTTGCCCCACACAGAGATTCTCTATGTTTAATATTTGATCAATAAATGTACCGTTCATCGATTCTTTATCCTCTGTTGAACAGTGGTGAAAATAGAAATCTTCTTTTCCATCAATCAGAAATCCACCAATACACTACAGTCAACTCAGTCAACTCAGCGAGTTCTTAACTCTCCGAGATACTGGCTGACTTTTACGTGTTGCCATTCATTATCAAATTATCCGCATTCGTATCCAATTCCTCTCTTATCAAAAGAGCCAATCTACCCAATACCTGTACAACAGATTAAGAAAAAAACAGATATCAATAATTGTCCAAATTTCATTTTTTGAGTCATTTTAATGAAACTGGAATTATTTTAAAAAAAATTGCTTTGGCTCTCACAGAAAAATGGCAAAAATGGATTAATTTCGACTCAATCGATTGTGTCGTTTCAGAAACAGTAGATTTCGGAATTCGAGACTTTTCTTGAAGCCATGGTGACTCAGTCAGTACAAAACATTGCCATTAGAGTTATTTTCATGGAATTGCCATCGGATGGCAATAAAATGGCTTTATCGACAGCGTTATCGCAAGTTTAAGAAAAAGACATCGATTTCCTGCTTTTCCTACCAACTGATGTTTCGAAAAATATTAAATTTTCATCTCTATTGATAATCTTTGATAACTTGATCCTTCTTGTTAACTCAAACTGTAAATTCTTAATAAAAATTTGTGATTTACTTCATTTTTTACTTACCAAATCCATTTCTGCGTACGTAGCTCTAGCAAAACTCGCTCTGATGGCGTTACAGGGCGCTGATGGATCGGCCATGAAGGCAGCACCGGGTGCAACGAGTATGCCATTCTTTACGCCACGCTGCATTACCATCTTCCACGTATTTTTGATACCGCGAACTTTTATCCATAAAAAGAAACCAGCGCTCGGTATTTTGATGTCTACCAGACCTGAAAGTTGATTGCTTATACATTATTTTGGTATAAATCAAAAGCAGGATAAATTATTTTGATATAAATAAACAGGTAGGATAAATTATGAATTAATACAATATTATTCTCCAATTTGTTTACACTGTACAATAATCCAAAGAATCATAAACTTACCTTGCAAATGTTTATCTGCGAGTTTCACTATCATGTCACGTCGTTCCTTATAAAATGACCTTATCGAACGGAAATGCTTCATGAAGCCTCTGTATCCCCACATTTTGAACAGTTTGTACAAAATAACCTTAAAAACAGAGAAATAAATATTCAAATTCATACATCGTTAATACTTTAGCTTCTTTAGTAGATTTCTATTTTGTTAAAAAAGTGAAAAATCCTTTACGAAAAAAGACCTTGAATTAACGATTTCAATTGTGTTAAAATTTTTTAATATTTCATGAATGATATGGAATCGTAAATAAAAATGTTCCCTTATTCATCAAGTTTTTTTTTGTATCGTCATCGTAAGAAATGAATGAAAGGGATCGAAACGTTCCCTCGAAAATTAAATGTAAATTTGTATTTTTTAAAAATAATTCTCGTTGATTCAAATTTTGATGATTAATCTATCTTTCTTTTGAATATTAAATAAAAGCTTAAATGTTGATTTGCTGGATAAACATTGTCAAATGTTGGGGTTTGATTGATGGTCGATCAGTGATACGAAATACTCTAACACAAGGCCGAATTACCGAGTTGCGTTTCGTTATCTTAATTGTAATGACATATTAACAGCTCCTTAAAACAACCGCAATTCTTGATTTTTGTTAACGTTACTAAACCTCTAAAACAGTCTACACACAAACAAAATTTCAGACTTGGACGAAATTCTTTAATGAACTTTCGACGATCTCCGGGAAAAGCGATAATGCCTGACACGCGACACGGTCAGAGTTCTTCGGGTTAACTTTGTCACCCCAGTCGCATCCCACTACAATTCCGATATAGCTGCGTCACTTGTTTACTTTTGTTTGTACGAAGAGGGACTCGGTAGAGTCTCGTGCCAAGTTCATTGGCAGTTGACTCGATCGACTTTCTTATTAAAGTAATAAAATTAATTTCATAGATCAAATGACATTTTTATTTTGTGATTCCACAAATAAATCCTGATTTCAAATCAATTGTTAAATTGTTGAATTGTCAAATGTGCAATAATCCTCGATAGGAAGTCACGTAAGCTTACGAATGCAAGAGGAAAAAATGATGTCAAAAATCAGTCAAAAATATGATTTTACAACGTTTATCAAACGTTTATCAAATGCTTATACTTCGAGTGAAGCGATATGGAAAAGTAATGATCTTTTAAATAAAGATAAGAGTAATCGTTCATGCTTCGTATCAGAACTGATTCCATAATTACGATATAATTATTTTTCGCTGATTTCTATATTTCGATTATCGGACATTTATAGCCAGCACAACCACGCACAGAAGATTATCCATTTATCGTCGAAGTTAAAACGAATTACATCATTTTTATTATTAATGAAGACGAGAGAGGATAAACGCGCATGTCAAAATTATAGTACATGCAATATTAGTCAGCTGTTTATCTTGTCAATATTATATTACTGTGAACTCGAAGGACATTTTAATTTATATCATGAGCTATTGAAATGCATTGAAATTCACTAATTAGTTCGGATTTTGTTGTCTGCCATGTCGAATGAGCTCTTGTTATTTTTTTTGTTTAATCATATTATTATTTACATTATTAGTGTTATTATTATGGTTAAAACGGTTATTCGTTTCACGTGGAATTTAATTATTGATGTAATATCAATTATCCTGGCATAATTTATTGATATTTAATAGTACACTAATTTTTGTATGTACCTGGGATAACGTGGGAGCGTGCAAATGACTGCTTTGCATGTGCAATTCGATACTCGCTACCAGAGGAGCAGCTGCTGTTATAAATCCAATCCTTAAACCACTGCTCACGACTTTCGACATTGAATCCAATCGGATTACTCGACCTTCGGTATCCAACGATAGAAACGATTTTGGTTGTTCCTAAATCCAAATTTACCATAAAAAAATATTCGATGGAACCAAAAATACATTAAGACAATTGTATTCGAAAAATAATCGTGAAAATTGGAGCGATAAAGGGACAAATAAAAATTATGTAATTTTTTATTTGATTAAATTACAATTTTAATAATATTGATATAAAATTTCGTATTTATTAAGGCTATCAAATGCGTGAGTGCGAGAGAGATAGCCGAAAAGCAGATTCACATTTTTCTCCGAGACTCTTGATATTTCGAGAAAAAGAAAAGTTGCACCTTATTCTCTGATGAAAGGAGAACAACGTGGAACTTTTACTTTTCTCGAAAACTCAACTGTGTCCGAAAAAAATGAGCAGCAGATTTATTGTCGACAGAACAACTGATAGATCGCCTTAAAGATAAATTATATTTTCATATTTATACAAGATAAAATAACAATGTATACTTTATAATTATTTCCATATTTAGAAATTAGAAATAGTTAACATAATTTTTCACTTACCCCAGTAAAGTACATGAAGTGATATGGGTCGTCGTCGAGAATTAGAAAATTGTATTCGCATGCGATCGAATAAATTTGTTTTCTCCTTTCCAGAGAAAACACCACCCCCGTTGGATTAGCACCCGTCGGATTAATGTACATCAGTTTCGGCATTTTCTTTCCCTCCATTTCACGGTTCTGGAGTATTTCTCGTAAAATTACCGGATCAACACCGAAGTCGTCTTGTGGCACGGGTATTAATTCTACTTTGTGAGGCGCGACCTTTGATGATGAGAAAATACAGCAATTTATTTTTCGGATTCCAAATTGTTTGGAGTCATTTCTAAATTAATTGTCACTTTTTTTTTTGCTTGACGGCCAACTCAATTTTTGTAGTCTTTCGAAAATTGTCATTTGATCACTCGTTAAATTAAAAAAATATGAATGAAAAAAGAAAACGTGGACCGGAAAAATATCAACTGAAAAATTGACAAAAAAAAGGACGCTAGAAAAATTGGTTTCGTGACCTGCAAATTGTTCCTAAATGTTCTCATTTGATTTTTCACTATATTTCGATAAAATCACTTACGACCATTCCGACTCCGGGATAATACGGATCCTGTACCAAAATCGGATCACCAGGACCGATTATAGCTTCAAGGGCTTTGCTAAGGCCATCCTGACCACCGGAAACGATCACAACATCCCGACTTTCCCACATGGGTGGGGCGTGAGCTTTTTTCTGAAATTCCCTGATGGCATGAAGAAGAGGAGGATAACCTTGGCTCGGTATATATTGTAATGCGGCGGCCAATTCTTCGCCCTGGAGAACGCAGGTTTTTCCGTCGACAGTTTTCATCGATATTTCGGTAAAAGGAAAAGTTTCCTCGTTCGGCATTCCCTCAGCCAATGAAATAATGTTGTGGGATGCTGAGTACGCGAGTTTCGCTGGGCGGGAAAAAATTGTAATTGTAAAAACATTTTTTATTGAAAAAAGAACTCGTCAAATTAATTGTCCAAACAAATTATTGCGGCAAATATAAAAATAGAATGAAATAATTGAAAAATTAAAAAGCCCACTTGTAATCAATTCTATGAACAGATTTTTTTCTTATTTCTTGATTAATTAATTGTAAAACGAATGATGAATAATAAATTCTGATTCAATATTTTTAATCAACCCTTACTCAGTTCTCTAGTAGCTGCCGATCTCCTGCGCATCGACGTTTCCGTTCTGAATTGTGTATAATCCATGTTTTCAATTCTGCCACGTTACTTTTTTTCTCAATGACGAAAAAAAAACAAATTTATTGTTTTTTTTAAACAACAATCACGATCGATGAGCGATAATGATAATTGCACAATTGCCAATTGTCACTCGTACTCTCGTTCTCTCACTTTTAAAAGTTCGTCGAATGTGTATTTAAAGTGTGAAAGTTTAATATTTTAGTGGCTTTTTTCTTAAGTGTTCGGTTGACTTGGCAATCCCCTTTATTACTGATACGAAGCACATAAATCCGTCCGCTTTTATACCACACACCCAATCGTGGAAACACGCTTGTTCATTTCATTCCTTACGTTGCGTCAGACGAAATATTGATGTTATTTGAAAGAAGAAAAAATGCACATGTATTTAACGGTGTGTCTTAGCCTGGGCACAGCTATTCGAAACCGACTATCTCATCTCTTTTATCCCCTCTTTTTCTCCCTCCATTCGTGAACCCATATACTCACCGATTCCGCATATTACATCGATCACATTTTTTCATTTATATTCCATCGTCCAAATTCTTCACCACAATTTTTATATCATATAGTATATACTGAGAAATTGTCCGATATAATATTACTTTGGAAACACCTGTATCAACGGGACTGATATAATTAAAGATAAGGAAAAATCGATTGGTGATCGGACGTCATTTTAATGTAACACAAAAAATTTAAAAAAATGTGTGAAAACTCAGAACACCTTCCATGATTAATAAAACCAAATGGCTGATTATTCTTTTCATTTTTATATTTTTATGAATATTTTATTTTATTTTTGTAATTGCAAGAGAAATCTTTTTAGCATGTCAATGATCAATAAATTCGGGTTTATAAAATACCGATTTTAATATTTTATTTTTTTATTTTTTATTGTTCCTGCGTATACTCTCACGGGTTTTTACGAATCCATCCCATCACTTTAATCCCACTTCACTAATTTCGAATTTTTCTAAGTTTCATGTTCCTGAGAAATCTCTCAAGGGTGTTACCCACAGCGACTCTTTCCTAATGCATCGCATTATCACATTTGCACAAGAGCCAAAGGAACTATGGAAAACTCGGCCGATACAGGCGGTTATATTTTTATTGAGAAAAACTGCCTCACGCTCAGCGATTGATGCGTGAGCCAGTGTATGTCTAAGCGGTTACCCAACCAAGTATTGGCCTCGCCCGAGGCTACTTAATTTCGGTGATCGCCGAAGCCACACACCGACTGTAAACCCATCACTGTTGGTTACCGATTTTAATGATAAAGCTCACTTCATTTTATGGTCGTGGAAAATGGAACGATTTACAAGAGAATATAAAAAGGAAAAACGCGTAGTCGGTAAAATGTTGAGAAACTTTGTAGCCTTTTGTAAAATATGTATCGAGATGTTTCAATCAATAACTAAAAAATTATTCGCGTGCATGGTATCTCCTCTATTTCCGGTGAAGGGAATAAATATTCAAAGCTCAATAGTGAGCGGAAATGCTGCGTTATCATATCGTTATGAAAATTTATATTCATTTTGGAGTAAGCAATAATCGCTAAAATTGTTCAATATTATCACTTCCAAGTTTCAACGTAACTCATCACTTGTGCATACAATACTTTACGTACACCGAAAAAAGAAATTTGTTGATTCAACAAAATTTTTGTTGAATCAACAAATTGTGGCGAATAAAATGAAATTCGTTAACTCAACAAAAATTTGGTTAATTCAACCACTTAATTTGCAGGTCCAAATAAATATTGCTCATTACGATGAAAATATTGTTGAATCAACAAAATTTTCTGTTGAATTAACAAATTTCATTTTGTTCGCCACAATTTGTTGGTTCAACAAAAAATTTGTTGAAACAACAAATTTCTTTTCTCAGTGTATCAAAGAATCCTCGATACAGAGCGCCAAGAACAGTTGATAAAGAGTCGAAATGAGCTGTGGACAATAATAAATATAAATGTATACAAAAAGACTCAATTTCACAATTATTTCACCAATCAAATTGGTCTTCCTATCATCAAATACATTTTCTTTCACATAAAAACTTGTATATTTGAAGCAATTGCGTTCCAGCAAGGTTTTTATCTCCTTCTTCTTTTATTTACGAAAATGCCTTTAAAATTAACAATTCGAGCATAATTAAATGCGACTTTTAATTTAACGTGTAGTATTAAAATTTATAATTCCTTGATTATTATCTACACGTCCAAGGTCGTTTTCATTGAATGACAAAACAAGGTAAGTAATGTTAGTCTGATTGTATGAAAATAGCAGATTAGCTGATATTTTTTTAGCACCAACGCTACCAGGCAGAATACAATTTCGACACTAAAATAGAAATTTATGCCACAAGTGCATAAAACAACGAATTCCATCGTGCGTGAAGTTTCCGTATGAGCCGAAGGCTTATGGTGCATTTCACACGAGTACGAGTATGAAATGCACCATAAGTCGAGGCGAATGCAGCAACTTACGCGCGATGTAATTCGTTTTTTTCGCACAATTCGCATACATTGTTTTTTGCAATGACTACCTCGAAAGTGGGATTTGAGATTCAACAAAAGCAATGACAATGATATTCAAATAAGAACTCGTATTTAACCAGCGTTAAGTTTATTTTTCGTTTATATGAAATGTAAGATTTGAACAATTATTTATATCAAATATCATGATTCTTGTATTTGCAGATTGTTGCGAAGTTTGATCCGAATTTTCGTGAAGCAATCCAGAATCTGCATTATTCAATTGCGGTACATTAACATGCACTTCGCAAAGGTTTTGGGAACTGATCATTTTTGACGTTGATGGGATTGATGTTGAAGTCGCAGAAACATTGGGTTTTGATACATTAACGAATTGCGTGATTTTCTCACAAATTCATATCTTGTTGCCCACTGAATCCTCTATGTAACATTCAGCCACCTAATTTGATTTCCAGCCCCCGTGACGTTTCAACGTTGTAATGTCCGCTCCAGCATCGACAAGTAAAGTTGCTGAAGTTCGTCAAAACGCATGGCCGGAATAATTTTCAGGGTCTGGTAAATTCAAGTACTGCGAAATTTCTTTAGGCATACTCCCAAATTTATTTATGCCAGTCGGTTGTTGGGTACATTTTCCGTTTTGATAGTTCAAAAAAAATGGTTAGATTTCGGGTCTGTTGGATGTAACGCTACGTATTTTTTCAAAATGTCGTGAAATGCGCCGGTGATTGTGAACGATCGTTTGATGTTCGTCTTAGTATTTGGGAGGGTCACGAGGATTGTCGTTGAGTCGATATTCGCATTATTATATTAATTCGTCGTCGATATTAATATAACATCACTGACAGCGATGTTACAAAGTTTTTCTCTTCTACATACTCCCGTTATGCCGACAATCAGAGCAGCCTGTAATTATCACTGTCGTTGAACTATTTATAAATGTAAGAGTGTAAATGTCAAATTTTACCTTCGTGGCGAAATATTTAATGCCCAAGGCTTCATTTATCAATTTTTCAATTTCTTCGGATGACAAAACTTTTGATTTTTTGCTTGCAAATCCCGTTGATTGTCTTTTTAAAAAGGCTGTAAGATTCACGTAATTTTTTATATTGACGTTTTGATGCAGATTCAAAATACTTTTTAGCATTGAATATTGAGACCAAAGAGTCGATGGTTTAACAATTTTTGATAGCTCATCGAAATACTTCATTAAAATTGTTTCCGAAAATGAAGTTGTTTTTCTAAACACTCTCCATTCCATAAATTTTGCATAAGTGTTCACATATTTGCCCTTTTATTTCTTCGGTAATAATTTCTATTCGGCAGATATAGCCGCTTCAATGAGTTCCACCGGTGCAGACGCTCTCGGGCACTCGTTTTCTTTATTCATTTCGTACTTGTCAGAAAATACGACTGTGATAAATTGACGTTACATGTCACATGAATTTCGCTACTTTCAAGTTTGTTCAATCGGTTCAAAATCGCAGAACAAAAAACTATCAACCGTGAAAAAAGCCGTTTTTTCGTGAATCAATGCGGTAAAGTGAGCTATAAATAATTATTTCCGCACTAGTGCGAAAAAGTGAGACTTTTTCGCACTTGTACGGGAAGTTAAGCATCGTTGAGAAAGAAGCCACTTTCCGCACACTAAACACCAATCGAAAATCGCACTTTCGGGGCAGGCATTGCAAAAAATTATTAACCAATCTAATACTAAAAGTATTTCTAATAAATGTTTAAAATCATCTCTTTGCTCATATTACTCATGAGACCTTCCCCGTTTGTTTACAACATGATATCATAGCGATACTTTTAAGCGATCTTGTAAATATTCCTATTTGACAGAAAAGTCAATAAATAGGAAATAAATTTCGAGAAAACCCTGCGCAAAATAAAAAAACATTGAAAAAAACACGCGACGCAAAGTGACGTTAAGTTTTCATCATGTTTTCAGGGAATTATGATGCGTACTATTTGTATAATAGAAAAACAAACAGTTATATAACGATTTTTCGTATTTTTAATTCAGTTCGAAGTTTTGTCAGTATAGTTTTGTCTTTTGGCGAGCGATATTTCGTGTGTAAGATAAAAAAAAGAATGCAACATTATATAATGCAGCATTATGCATAGCGATAATTGCTCATGAGCATAATTTTCTCATAATGCGTTACAAAAAGAGTGAAAAAAATAAATATTTTCTAAATTTCCTGGTGACATTGAAAAGAAAAAAAATTTAAATAACACGTGACGCAAATTAAAAACAAGTTTTCATCATTTATGCTTACAGATGATGCATTTTCCTGTTTGAAAAAACACATTTTCGTTGGTTTTCTTTTTACAGTAATAAAAGATTTCCGTACGAACCAGTTGAGAGAGGAATCGGAGATCAATAGTTGAGGAGTTTTTTTATGATGATGTCATGCGATATGTGATTTCATTTCGTAGAGTTATAAAGACTTGTACTATTGAATCTTTGAATGACTGATGAAATTCTCGAACGAATTAAAACTAATCCGTCTAGCCAAGCTGTTCAAATTTATTGCCACATGCGCCTCCATTTTTTCTCGTTATGTCAAGAAATTGTAAATAAAGAAAATATATGCATGTATTCAAGTTTAGATCTCTGGCTCGAGGCACACGCCTGAGACATATGCTCGAACGTTTTTTTTCGGTTCAAGCATATCTTCGATCTATCACACACAAACAAAATGTTATCCACCAAACAGCAACTCTAAACACATACGTATAAAACACACGTTTACATATAGATACTCTTTTTTTCCTGACGCAACTTTCAACCGATAGTTTATCATCCTAAACGGAATAATTCCGCGGAAGTAATTCCGGTAAATAAGAGTTGCATCTGAACCAAAAATAGTCTGTTTTTCTGCGATTGAAAAACTCTCGTGCTGCATTTAAATGCACAGTGCTGTTTTTTCCAAGTGCATAAATTTCCGCATAAAATAACATTTTTGAGTAGGTAATTTCCCTTTTTGCCTCACGCTATTCTTATCCGATGATCCTAAAGAAAAAATTATCATTTTTTTTTATTTCAAGGGGTCGATGTACCAAATAGTAAATTATACGAAAATCTTTTCATGCTAATTCTTTTATGGTTTCTTTCACCCATAGTTGAAACTGCTCGCGCCAACATAAAACTGAATTGAACTGACGTCGATAAAGACGGATGCTCCTAGAATGAAAAAAATGGGAAATCGACAAAACATTATTTAAGAAAAAAATGCTTAATGTTACATTTGTGGATAAACATTTATTCTGCAAATTTCGCCTTCTCCTTTCTACTCCAGGTCTTCACTCCCTGTTCCACGATATTATTGCTGCGATATCTTTCTCTGACGTCAGATCTGGCGAAAGCACAAACGATATGTGAAAACACTTCATTTGTATGCCCATCTTACTATATCTGCTGATATAACAATAAAAGGGGCGTGAAAGCAATATTTTATACAATAATAAAAAGAGATCGGAGTTACTAGTCGATTGTGTTATTGACAAGAAGCGATAATATCTTGCTGCATTGCATTGGCTGTAAATAATAAAGTTATGCTGCTTTTACAATGATCTTCAAATACTCTCGAACAATTAACGTTTAAGAATGATTTCTCATTTTGAAAAACAACATCCTGTGCTCTTTGCTCTTTCAGCTTTTTTACGATTATGAGTTTTTTTCACTTATTTGATAGATTAATTTATTATTTTTTTCATTATGTGGATGTTACGAAATTGAATGATATGCTGGCGCATGTCAATAATGGTAGAAAACGTAAAAAAAAACATCCTGACGTGTCTGAAAAGGTTAAAAATGTCAAGTAAAAATAAAAATTATTCAAAAATTACATTCTTTTTTAATACACTAGTTTGCAATATCAACAGTAGAAAAACGAAGTTTTTTTTTTTTTTGAGAATACGCACACGTATGCATTTCTAATAGCCGAGATGATTTTTACCTTGCAATTCTATCCAGCTGTCAGGCCCAATCGCTTGACCCAGCGTTGTTGACCTTTTGCGTCATTAACCGTATCGCGCCTCACTTCGACGATTAGTTTGTGTCATTGATAAGAATGCGGTTATTGCTCGTATCGACACCAAAAGAAAGTAGCAAAGACAGTGGCGATTGCAACGTTTATATATACATATTTATATATAGCGTTTGAAAGGAATCTGCTTATGTTTAATAAAAACATTATTTGGCAAAAGAACTCTCGAATAAAGGGAATGTTTCGGGAGGTTTAAAAACGTAAGAAAAGAAATAAATGAGCCGTGAACATTTTTTACATCAAAAACATGATTTATTTATTTAAGATTCGAAACTTTATTACATATATTTTAATATCTAATGTTTTGTAATATTTTTTACGCCCTTTAGTTCATATTTGTAGCTACATATAAACATATATTTATGTACATAAGAATTATCTCCAAAGCTCTTCGATAAATGACTATCTTGTACATGGCATATTATTGATTAACGAGGTTTCACTTAGGAACAATCGTTCGAATACTCGACATCATCGATATTAAAACATTACATGGTAGTTCGTCCGAAATTTAAAATTCACCAGCAAGATAAACGTTCGATTTTGTTTAATGGTAAAGAATTAAAAAAAATGTAATCACAGTGTCTGCAATATTGACATATGGAATAATGCGATTGGTGGAAAAACAAGAAATTGATAGAAGACGTTAACACAATAAAATGTTATTATTGCAAAAGTTCTTGAATGTACGTATAACATCGATGATATGAAAAGTTTATCACATTCGATAAATATGACTTTTTATTAATGGGATTAAAAGATGTTTCGCAAAGTCTTATTATCATTCCTAAGAGATTATATTTATAGTTAACTTGTAATTTCGAAGTGAAAAAAACGCATACTTAATTTACCAGTTAATTTTTATAGAAGATTTTCCTCTCATATTTTTTAATCTAGTTCCATATAGCAGTGAAATATTGGAAATTAAATGCTACAAAATCCCAGGATTTATTCATTCGTTTCCTTCGTAATTCCTTCAGTTTTCCTGACAATTACAAAATTCCCGGACTACACGATCACTTGCGAGGAAAGAGAGACCAAGGCCATCGTCACGGTCGTCGTCTTCGTTGCCTTCGTCGTCGTCGATCTAGGATTGAAGAACGTTGAATGAGAAACCAAATAAGAAAAAAAAGATAGAAAAAATAGTCAGAGCATCGTTTCCTCTCAGCAGTGTGGACGGAGAGGTTAGTCGTTGAGACTTGGAATGAGAACGGAGGTTTACGAAGGCGCAGTTAGTCTACCGTACGAGATATATAACCGTCGTTAGAAGAGAGTCCCCGAGATGGAGATGGAGAAACGTACTTAACGAACGGAGAAGTTCATTAAAAGCGAAATGACATTAGCCAACCTAAAATTACCCCTCCTGATTCGACCTCCGTTGGTCTGAGCAGCGTTAACCTTCTGACTACTTCTCCTTCTACAAAGTTTCTCTCTTTCCTATACCCATCCTCAAAACTCCTCACAGATATTAGATATATCCTCTTGCGATCCTGACTGAACCACACCGTTTTCTCTCTCTTCTACTCTTTTCATATCCTTCCTCCATCTTTTGCCCTCCTTCATTGCTTCTTTACCCGGAGGTATACTTCTGCATCTCCTTTCCACAGAGTCTCCGTGACGCTGTACTTTCTCACTCGTTTCCAACGACATTTGCCTATGTCGCGACACACTCTAACCCAGCATCCATCTTCGTCCTCTCTTCATCTTCTGTTTTCCCTGGTATCCGTTCGAAAAGCTCAACTTCTCAGGAACAACATACACCTGCATAAGAGAATCACCGTTGCTTATATTCTCATTGAGACATCCAGAGGCATTACGAGATGAAATAACTGGCAAAGACCTAGCCCCTTCTCCACACTCTCCCGGAGCTTCTTCCATAAGGATACATACATACAGAGACTGTTTGAAATGACGTAGAACGTCTGTGCTCAAATTTAGCTTGTCCTCTGGGGATTTGAGGATCCTAGAACGTGTGCTCTTTCAACCTCGATAGGAAATAGATCCGCTCAGGGCAATTGGAAGAAGAGAAAGCAAGAAAAAAAACAAGCAAAATAGCGATCCGGGCTATCTCCTCGCTGGGAGATTGTCTTCCTACGTTGACGGCAACGACGTAGACGCGACGGGATCACGTCACCTCTGCTTGTTCACCTCTTCGTTTCTCTCTGATGATATAGTTGTGGTTTTCAATCTTGCTTCCTCTACCTTTATCTATTGGCTACGGTATCTCGCTTCATCATCATCACCGTCTGGCTTCTCTCTTTCTAATTCCTTCTTTCTTCCTTTCTCCGCTGGTGGTTAGATTCTCGCTAAAGCTTCCATATAAACACCTTGTTCGTTGACGACAAGGGTTATGCCATACCCGAGTTATTTAACCCTGATAGAAACCACTTGTCTGCCACGAAAGGATTTGCCTCTATGATTATCCTGAAATTTCATTATTCCCGCTGGGCCATGGTAGTTCGATGGTTCTAGTCTCATTGGCTCATAGGAAGTTCCCATGCCGAGAGGTATAAGATGGTGACCTGATCTCGAATGGAGTCGACATTTCCTGGATGGCAATCTCACAAGAGTGAGAAACACACAATTGTGATTGGAACGGATCTGTTTCAAGTTCTAGGACGATTACTATAGGCGTAATAAGAAGAGCAGGATTCTTGATGAGACTTTGATGGGCATTAGACTTCGAATCTCCTTTCGGTGATGGTTCTATAACATTATTTTTTATGGGATACCAAATGATGGAGTCTATCTATTTCCGACGAGAATTACGTTGCGATCTTATGAACAAAATGCGTCGATGATGTAATACGGAAGCTATAAGATTCCCGTGTTGCGATTCCAATTGTTGCAGTTTTCATTTTTAGAATAAACAGTTTTTTTTTATATTTTAAAATAAACTAAACTGCTAATAAACGATTTTCAGTCCTTCACCGCGCGATCCACTCTTCATGAGAACACAATTTTTATTGATCAGGTTACAGCATGCTCGTCAAAGAAACGATATCGTTTAGAAAACTATGAAGCTCTTCCTTCATTGTATTTCATAAGCTATCGTGGCCTATGACAAAGGGGTCCTCTCGAGCAGGGTAAAGAATTCAAGCTCTCCTCTCTCGTTCTCTCTCAACTATCGCTTCAGCCACGTAGACACTTTGTATCTCTTGAGTTTGGATTTTTGCCGGTTCGTATGCCCGTAATGTATAACTCTGTATAGGATATATACACGCGTTAACGCCCCGACGATACCTAATTGGGTGCCCACCCCATGCTGCCCCATTATTCCGGGTGTCAAAATACTTCTCGGTTCTTTTCATCGAGGGTTGTTGCTGCTGTTAGCTCTTCCTCCTTTCTCTTTCTCTTTTCTTCTCTTTCTTTTTTCTTTCTCTCGAGTCTCGTGAGCTCTGTATGGGCATACGAGTGTGACGAACGCGACCGGGCGAACGCCGATTTTCCCTAGTCCCATCTCCGTACTCTTATAATCCTCGAACATTCGCTCGGCCGCGATGTGTTCACATCATGAACCGCAGCAACTCCATTATAATACAACTAGGATTTTACGAAGCGAGAGAGAAAGACTCAACGAGACGAAATAAACTTAACCATATGTGTGTGTGTATATATGGAGCATTTTATTCCAAATCGACGTAGTTGTATACTTTTTCAAACTCCCTATCAAAACTATATATATAACAGTCAGATACAAAAAAAGGGAAAATAAAAAAAAAATTATAACTTGATGAACCAGATGCCATTTTGTCAAGAAATATTTTACAGAAATAACTAAAACTTGTAAGAATTTCAAATGACAAAAATAGGAAAAGAGCAGTAGTGATGTTCCTAACGCGACCAAATCGTTTTAATTTTTAGAAATTTTAACATTTTTACTGTAACTATAAAGTAATAAGTTAATTAACACACTTGTTCAAATCAATGAGGATGCAATTATTATTTTGGAATAAACAAAAATCTTTGATTAGTAATCCCTTACTTTTATAGCTGATGAAATATTTGTTTGTTGAAGGAGAATTGGAGAATGGGACCATAAAATAAAGGGGTTAGCGATGAAAATAGGGTGAAAAGGTTTTTTACAGTACGTACAGCTTTTCATAGGTTCAACACCTTTTCTATGCCACCTAACTTCGAGTTTCTTTCAATTTTATACAACTTTGTATATATATATATATATGTGTGTGAATAAATATATAGAGATATGGGCCTAACCCACGGATTGACACGTTGCTGGTACGAGCGCAGGTATATGTACGCAAAACAATTCGTAGATCGTGACTGTATACGTGGGTGGCTGAAAATATCTGAAATACGCTGAGAGAAACCACTTTTCACTTCACAACGTACCGAGGGAATTTTTCAAGCGCGAGAGATGATTTCTCGCCCGGGGTATTTTCTTCATAACCAGTTCACCACGCTAGACCCGCGCCAGCAGGCTATTGAATTTTTCATTCTTCTTTTCCTCCGTCGTTTTCTCTTCTGTATTCTTTCGTCTTTCTCTCTCGTCTAAGCGACGAGAGAGCGAATTTATTATTATACGAGTCACAAAATTGTCGCATAGCCGGAGGAAACGCTTTACACGAAAACATGGGATATTCCATCACAATTGAATCAATTATTTGTACAAATTGCGGCTTCGAGGAACAAAAGAAAAGTATGTGGTGTTTTCGCATTTGAGAAATTCTTTTAAACTATTTTGATTGATGCGCAACATGTTGGATGTGGAGAATTCATAAAAAATCATACCAAAGATTGATTTAAACAAACTTCAAACAAAAAACATTCCATCGTAATAAAATATTTGAGAAATATTTCTTTCCTTTCAATTCCTGCATTTTTCCTTCAATGTTTTTTTATTTAACGTCCTTTTACAGGAGATAAACAATAATTTTAATGAAATACGAGTAAAAGATGTCAGCATCAAATTAAATAGCTAAATATCGAAAATTATGATAAATAAATAACAATTTAATGAACCTATTTAAATAATCAGAAGTAGACTAATTCAAAGATTCATAAAATGTTCTCATTAATCTTCGAAAAATATATCTTCATATATACGTTTATGCACTAACCACAGAGTAGGTTCCTATTTTTTGTTAAAGTCTCTACGCCTTCACGTGAAGAAAATGTATTTATCCAGGAACGTCTTTTCCACGAATCAGGCTGCTTCTATGGCGTTTGGCTAATGTAGTTACGTTGGCAGTCTCGATAATTGGTGATAATTCGATGAAACTTCGTTGAGACGCTCATCAAGCAAGGTCTTATAGGGTGCTTGGCGAAATATCCTTTCATTCAATTATACACTCGATTTCGATAACACAGTTATCACATTTACATGAAAATATATATAAATATGTGCATACGTATTTACATTAGTTCGAAGAGTCATCTATAAGACGTGCATATAACTGTATTTTATTTAAAAAAAAACGGCAGCAAGAATTTATTCTAAAAAATCTTCTCCACGACCTTTGAAGCAGTCTTTTTAGAAGAAAATGTCTTACATGTCGAAAAATGTCTTCTTATTATTGCAATCATTGCAAAACTTGAAAACAATCAAAATTTGTTATCATCTGTTAGTAGACTAAAAATTCATGGATTTCTACAACTGACTTATGATTTTTATTTTTTTCTCTCTTCAAAGTTCATTCTCAGTGTCCATATAGAAACAGATATGAGAAATTAAATGAAAATACTTATTTTTTACGAATATTGTACGAATATTAATTATTTGAGCGTAGAAAACGGAATTGACCAGGAAATATTATGTGTGTAAATAAGTTTTACTTGTTTTAAGCAACTTTTTTGTTTTGTGCCCGAGCTCTCAGTCCTGATAATGCAAAATGTAACGTTAGCGAAACGTCTGCAATACGCTAAAACTCTGCGGGGCATCATCCGGAAGTTGCAAACTTTTGCAACATTAATAGCCGTGAAAGCTACACTGCATGTACAAGGCATCCATGGGAATGCTGCAAAATTTTCAACAAGAATGGCCGTGAGAGCCGTAAAACTATAACTTATTGATTATTTATGAAAATAAAATAAAAAACATTGGCTTCTACTGACCTTTGTCAACGCTGAGGCATTTGATGGAAACCACGATGAAAGAAGCTTGGTTTTTCGACGCATGTCATTGAATAAAAAGCGATAAAACTTTTTTGCACATCTAATAAACCCATTTTTCTCTAGAGCAACGTTGATAAGACCTTCCATTTTAAACGTCAGAAATGACAAAAAAACCAACTGCCATGAAAGACTCGTTGCCGAGGAAGAGAGAGGGTTTAAACGTGTATACCACAGAGTAGAGGAGAAAATAATAAATGTACGTTATACACGTCCAAAGCCGGTATACGAACAAGTGTGTAAGAGTCTCGAATTGCATTCTTCGGTCTAATTAGGTTTGTTCGGTTTACGTATAGCGAGTGGTCCAATTATCGATAATTGCGTAAAGATGTCACTCCCTAAGCGGATTCCTGGCGGTTTTACGATATATTGTGTTGCATGTGTGTGATTGCATGTGTGTGATTGGGGGTGTGTGTATGCATGTGTGTGATTGGGGAAACACTAAGCTGTGCCCATAGACCAGGGAACCAGATTGTGTGAGTCCTGTGCAACCCAAGGGGGGAACCGTTACTTCACATTAAAATGCATCCCCCTTGCTTCATCACCTTCTCACTCGCTCACTCGCTTGTACACCTCATTTTCCACTATCGCAACAACACACCACCACGACAACAATGGCGAGCGTTCTTCTTTTCATAATTTCTCTTTCACGTTACTGTGTCCTCGACACCCTACGATAGCTCTTGTCCACTAGCACAGCATTGCCATGTATTATTCGCAGTAATAGACACGTCAAAACTGCTCACACAAAATGCGAATCTATCGTAATTTCTCATGCAATTAAGTCCCATGCGTTTCTTCATTGAATCAATTATTCATGAAAAGAACTATTAAATAGTTAGCAGTAAAAATTACCGTGATTCACTGGAACGTAGGGACAAGTTTAAAAAATGCCCGTAACTCAATTAAATTTGAATGATGATCAGGCAAAATTTTTAGCCCACGCACAAAACCTGAATGATAATTCTATTTTTGTTTTTGCATTTTTATTATTTTTACTCCAATTTTTAAATATAATTCTCAGTCCCTAGATCGTAAAATACAAATCCCAACGTCCTCATTATTTCTTTTCAGCATTTACGTTATAATGGAGTTTTTGGTCGAGTAAATTTGGATCTCTCGAAAAGAGGCTAATTTATAGTGACCCATACGTACGTGTTTATCCTTCTGTATTAAGGGAATAAAAAAATTAGCATTTTCACGAGAGGCGTCTGGCTGACAAATGAGGGCACAAATTATCTTTTTTTGCTATCTTTTTTCTTCTTCACTCTGTCTAGTTTTATCTGCTGAAGAGTTACGTGTACGCGCGCATCAGAACAGCGCACAGTAAAAAAGTAATATAGCCTCGGTTTTCTCGTTGAGGAAAACGTGATATACAGAAATTAAATTAGCTTGCCGTGGCGAAATTGAAAATCTCTTAAACCGAGGCAAAACTGCGGGCAAAAGAACTGCTCGGTCTTACACTGCATTATATATATATATATGTACATAAATACATATATATTATGTAAATAAGGACACGTATATACATAGAAACAGGCAAAGGAATGTTGAGAGGGTGAAGGTATGAAGAAGCACATGCGGGTGGTGGCGCGTACCAGGGCAAAACTCGTTTAAAGATGAAAGGACGGCTAACGACTTATTTTTTATAAGAATAAAAAGTTAAGGCACTTTGCGAAAAGAGAACGCGGGAGGTTTGGCTCCGCAGCGAAAACGCAAGAAAACGAATGCAGGGGTTTCAGAGGGTGCAAGTGACTATATATACAGCAAGAACCACCGAGTTGAAGACGAGAGTGCCAAGAAACTTGTACGTGAGATTACCAGCGAAAAAAAGAAAACACACTCTCGTGCGATTTCTTGCTTTCTACTCTGATAAACTATTTTTCTTTGAGTTCCCATTTTCCGAGCTTATTTCATCATACCGTCTGATTCGTAACACACAAACACCACGAATTCGTGGATTTTGTTTGGTGTAAATATTAAGAAAAATAAAAAAATTTGCTCAAATTCAGGTAGCGTCGCAATGCAAATTTAGAAGAAATTCTTCAGCACCTATTATTACGGATGAAACTGACGTTTTTATGCAATATTCCAAAAAGAATCTACACTTATCGAAGTACAAAATGGTTTTTTTCCTTTCGCAATTGCCGATGCGTTAAGGTTGTTGCTAAAAAGTTTCGAGGTGATTAGAGCCTCGTAAAAACTTTACTATTTATTAAAGTATATTTCCAGAATATACTGGCGAAAGGAAAACGCAGGTTACAGCATTTGTTTTAGAAAAATTAACTGTTTAAGTTGAAAAAAAACGTTACTCCACTGCATTAGTTGTATGGGGTAAGACCATCCTCAATCATCAATGTTACCGAAAAAAACAGATAGATAATCGAATTAATTAATGAGAAATCATCAAAAATAAACAACAACTTTCCGAAAAATTAGGCTAATTGAGAAATCTCTATTGGAATGTGGCAACGTCATAGCTACGGCTATAGCACAAGTAGTCAAAGAATCAGGGTGGTGATTTTAATTTTGTTACAATCGAATCCAAGTAATGAGAACTTTTTTTCATTTCATTTTATGCTTCTCATCGTTGGTGCGATGCTTGTAGCAATGAGCACGGACGAATCGTTCTTTCTATCGACAATTTAGTGACGCACTATATTTTTCAGCATTTTATCGTCGTTTTTCGTTGACGCCGAAATAACTTATAAAAACACATGCCAGTACACGTAAAACAGCTGTCACAGGCCTCACTGAATCCAATCTAACGACCGCGCATAACCAAAGAACGCGTGACATTAAATTATCGAAATTTAATTTTCTAATAACCCTAACTATCCTAACGGAACAACAAGTCCCAAAAAAAGTCGAAAAAGTCCCATTTGGGTGGGACTCGGGGCTTAAGTGGACAAAAGTAACCCCGAAGGAAGTTCCAAATGGGACTTTTTTCCCCTCGCTCGGTGTGAACCGGACGTGACGTCATGAGTCCCAAACTGGGACTCGGAGTCTCAAACAGGGACTTTTTTTAAGAGTGAAATCTCAAAAAAAGGTCCCTATTTGGGACTTCGAGCCCCAATTTGGGACTTTTTCTTTGCTTCTCGCTTCGGCCACAGCGTGGCGCAAAGTCAAGCGTTTTCGCGAGCACGCATCCGTAACACTCTGTGACCGTCTAAAAAAATGATCTCATACAGAATACCAATAGGTATAAACATAGGGAATCGCTTATTCCGGTTGCCTCGCTCAAAAAAGTCCCACATTAGGGCTCGAAGTATCAAATAGAGACTTTTTTTTTAGTTTTCATCCCTTAAAAACGTCTCTATTTGGGACTCCGAGCCCCAGTTTGGGACTCATGACGTCATGTCCGGTTTACACCGAGCGAGGGGAAAAAAGTCCTATTTGGGATTTCATTTGGGTTTACTTTTGTCCACTTAAGCTCGAGTCCCAAATGGGACTTTTTTGAGACTTATTTTAGGGACTCGCTGATCCGTTCGGGTAATTAAAATGAACATATATGTAAATAATAATTAAGATTATGACTATATACTTGGAAATTTTTGCATTATTCGTTCGTACACATCATTAATATTCAACTTTTAGAAGTTGGCATTGCTGACGTCACCCAATGCATAAAAGCATAGGAACTTCGTCTCTTTCCCTCGCCCTCCAAAAAGATTTAGCAACAACCTTAAATTTGGTTCATTCAAGGATTTTTGGGATTCGTCATTCATCAAAAAGTCATAATATCTAGAGGCAAATCGTCCAAGTGGAGCGTTAGGAAAACAGAAAGGACAGGGTAAGCAACGAAAACACAACAGTTGCGCTGGACTCAACTCAATTGCCATGTCAAAACGATGTGAAATGGGATTGATGTAATTTGGTTAGCCGCCCTTCTCCTAAATCTACCGTTTATATCCTCGTCGTATTCTCATCCTGTTTTATACACACACGCGTATATCTATACTATATATACACATATATAAAATCTAACTTGTAGTCTGCTGATGTACCGGGTGTTTCGTGATAAACCAGAAGTTAGGACTCCTTGCTGTGGGGCTGATTCTAATGACTTATGAAGTCAAGCCAAATGACCGGGCCGCCCTTCTACTGTCGTATATATACCTCCGCAAAACCTACACTGAGCCAGTCTCAGCCACGCATTTAATGCGTTTATATGTGTGTATAAATGTATATAGTAATAACAATTCAAGTGAGTATATGGTACACTTCGAATCACTCGAGAAAATTGAATAATCTTTCGCCCTCGTCCTTCCTAAGCCGTCAAACACTTATCCACCCCCTCCGTTTTGATGAACCTGGAACATTCGAATCCTCCTCTTCGTAACACCGATCTGTATTCGCACAATAATCCACGCTGGCTGAACTTGATACATTTTTTTCACAATGTTATTTCAACAAAAGTATCAAACGAATGAGCAGAACAAATGAGAAAAAATGGTGAAGAACACTGAATATTACGGGCGGATGATCAAAAAAATGGAAATGTATTTATGGTACAATGGCTATTAAATGAAAAAAAAAAAATAATTTTGTGCAGTAATATCACTAAGTGAATTCGTGTAATGTTAAAAAATCATAATTACGCATATTTACGTATATTTCAGCGTGTAGCGGATGCGCTTGGTTATCACGTGAAATCGGTGTTTCGTTGTGATTTATGGAGATTAATCACAATATATTGCGCAGGGTGCGTCAACCAAAACTACGGAGTTTACAAAAAACAAAGTGATCCGATGTCGAAACCGACGATCATTTTCACACGCATCCACGTTTGCATTCTCCCGCATCCTTTTTTTCAGTATACATTTATACTTTTCGTATATACATATATATATATATATACCCTGTCACATATATATCCGTATATTTGTAAGGGTTGAGGGGTGGTTGGAGAGGGTGAATATTTACCCCGCAGGACTCGACACGCCCAACTTCGTTAAACTTCGATTCCGGCCGTTCTTGCGCTCACTCCCGCTTTGTCAAATACTAGAGAAAAAGAGAAAGCGAGAGAGGAAGAGAAAGAGGGTCAAGAGAGAAAGAGGAGAGTGAGGAAAAGAGGGCTGCTCTCGGTGCAAAAGCCCGCGCGCACCTCTCTCTTTGGCCGATAATCGATTGCCTGGCGATTAAAAAAAGCAAACATATATAGAAAGCGATAGAGAGGGCAGAGGGAAAAAAAGAGTAAAAAAAATACTCGTGGGTGGGCAGTTACGCGACGAGAGCTTGTTATACTTGTGTAGTAATGGAGGGAGTGGAAGGTCGAGGGATGAAAACGGTACAGGGGGTGTTGGGGGAAGGAATTGAAAATTGGCTGAACAACAATCGCACCTGATGGGTATTTATATATATAGTTTACATTTATACGTATTTTTATATGTACGAATATACACACAAAACTGTACTAGTACTGCGTGGACAATTGCATATTACAAGATCGTTTTCACCCATTTTTTTCGGACAAAATATTGCGAGTCTCGGGCTGCGCGATGTACATCGTTGTACGTTGTTGGGTGACAATGAAACAGCAATTTTTCGTCATTCCCGTTAGTTCAATTTGATTATTTTCCTCGTCTCCTAATACGCGCATTGATCGTGCTTTGACGAAACAAACTTGATCGGCTCAACTTTTGGGAGTAATAGATTTTTTGTATGAAGAAGGAAAATGAAGTCAACGTGTGTAGCCTTTAAAAATTCCTATATACTTTTTGAACCGTCAAATACTTTTTTAAATAAAAATCGATGTTATTAAACTGTACTGATAAAATAAAATGATTTTTTTATTTCTGTTCCTACAAATATTCTGTAGATAATGTTTTTAATAAAAATATGAAAAATGAAATAAGAAAAATGGTAATGTCCATAATGCAGGGTCGACTGTATGGCACAAGTGAGCATTTTATATCCAGAAACTTCTCGAGTATCTATATATTTATAAAATATATGTGTCTATAGAATCCTGGCGGTTTTCTGGTGGCGGTTGAAAGAACCAATTTTGTCCTAATAGAAAAATCCCCAGCGCCGAACCCAATTTATAAACCCGCAAACATGGCTGGCTGACTCGCTTCGTAAAATGGTATTTGTGTAAGTGTATGTGTGTGTGTGCGTATGAACTCGTGGTTTTGTATAGATGGAGAGAGGGTGCGCGGTTACGAAGTACGTTTTTCGTATATAAGTGGGAGGGGATGCATACACGCGTATATTCCTCTATCGTCAGTTCGTGCCCCGAATCCCGTCACACAAAGCCCAGCGAGAGAGGCGAAACGACGAGCAAAACCCCGTACATCGAATTTATAAAAGCGCGCGCCGTCGCGACGAAAAGCGCGAATTTTTCACATGTATAGAGCACGTGCACACCTCTTTTTTTCTCCTCCTCTTCCTCCTGTCATCGTTACGTTTTCATTACTATCTGAAAAGGTGGCAAGAGGCTGAGTGGAGAGGAAAAGCACAGGGTGTTGAAAAAAGGAGAGGGATGAATGTTTCGATGTTATACCAACTCGACAAGTTTAGCGAAAATAGAGGATGAGGATTAACGGGACAGACCTAGTTGGAACGTCAAAAAAAAGGCCTTTTTTCCGATTTTTTTTTGGTCAAACGATAAAATAATTCACAACAAAAGTTCTTCCGTTTAAAAGATACATATGTAATGTATATGTTGCAATTTTTTCAACGCAATACATATCGAAATAAGCTGGTGACCGTCAATTGCCGAGGACGCTGCAAAAAAAAACACGGTTTGCGGTGATCAAGCTCACGCTGCAACGGCTCATCTGAAACAAAAAAAACGGAGGGGATTTTTAGTTAATGATATAATGCTCCAGTTGAACGAAGGGTTTTGAAAAATTTCCATTTTTCACAAAATGGCGACCGTTAAAAGTCAAAAGTGTTTTTTTGACCAAAATATCAGTTCCATTTTTTGCTATTAAAAATAAAAATAATTATCCAAAAAAAAAATCCTTCGTTCATATGGAGGACTACCATGTATAGAAGAAGTGATATAAATTTCAACCCGATCGGTAAAGCCGTTCTCGAGCTACAGTGATCACCGACTTCAAAAACATGGTTTCGAGAAAAACGCACTTCAAGTCCGCTACCTGCTTACCTATGGCTCAGACACGACGTGCTACAAAGTCTTGTATTTCGGCGAATAATGGTCCGATTTACATTTACCTGGGCGGAAAATGTTCGTAAGAGATTCTACTTTTTGAAAATGAAATAAAAAAAAAATCGATTTTTCGAAAATTCTAACTAGGTCTGTCCCGTTAAGAAGTTTCGGTACAATTCTATTGTTTTCAAGCAAAGCGCCAACTTCACACAGCAATATTTTGTCAAAAACAAACAAACAAAAAAAGCTTGTTCGTTCGGTCGATGGGAGGAAAACTCACCGTTTTCGTTGATGAATAAGTGAATAATTAATAAACCATGTAGACGAATTATTTAATTTTTGGACACCGGAATTGCAATAGTATACTTAGTGGTTTGGCCATTTTTCAATTAGTTTTTAACATTTTTTCTCAGTATTCCATTCATAAAACTGTAGTTCACCAATGACCGTAGGCATCTCAACATGTTAAAAAGTGTTTTTTCGATATTTAATTTCAGAAAAACGGTGTAGACGATCGATTTAAAATTTGGACGGCACATCCAGTATATGTCAAAGAATATATTGTGTAAATTTGAAGTAAATGGTAACATTTTGCCACTTGTCCCGAAACTCTTTAAGGCATCTTCTCACTTTAAACGCCTCAAAAATAGGCTGTTTTTGCGATTTTTTTTCGAGGATTTTTGCTTAAAATTATGGGATAAAACGGATCCTATGTAATAAACACATCTTTCAAGTACATGAAAAAATTTTTATTTTATTTTTTTAAACAATTATTATAATACATCAGTAGCATTGAAAAACCCGTGTAAAAATGTTATGGTCGTGGCTTGTTGATGGTATCTCCGAGACGGGTCGTCTGAAACAAAAAAATAAAACTGTTTTAGATTCAGTATGTCAGTGGCTATAGCGCATATCATCAGATTTTTGATATTCGCGAAAATAACAAAATGGCGCACGTTTTTCGAAAAAGTAAAAAAAAACCACGATTTTTTTGCAGTTTTTTGTAAAAAAAAAATTCTTAAAATCAAAATTTAAAAAATCTGATGATATGCGCTATAGCCATAACTATGAAGCATATGTCATTCAAATTTCATGACAATCGGCCGGATAGTTTCCGAAATTTCATCAACAAAGCACCGAAAAACCTTGTTTTGAGATAACTGCGTTTAAAGTTTTGGAGGGATCGCCGGGTACTCTCAGGTAGTCACCTAACGGTCGCCAAAAAATGTAGTTAGACTCGTCCGATCTTTATGAAATTTCGAGATGACATTTTTGAAGATATGTACTTTCAAAATTTAAAAAAAAAAAAAAATCGATTTTTTTAAATTTCCAAAGTGAGAAGACGCCTTAAATTCCTATGCAGCGAAGAAAAATTCACCTCTTGTCATATTTACGAAAATTCTGGTGAACTCACGTTTATATTAAGCATGTACGAGACGTTTCATGCCAATCTCCTTCGATTAAATTCTTCATTTGTGTATGTACTTTAAAAAATCCCTTAAAAAAATTTAAAACAATTTTCACGCATTTCACCAGCCAGAAAAGATAGTTCATCAGATTTTCGGTGCGTCGTGATTACAATAAGAATTCTACAAAAATGAGTTCTAACTTTTAATTAGAACAATGCTAAAGAGTTATCAACGTTTTTTAAACAAAACATTATTCATCAGATAATCAGAAATTTTTGTTTTGTTTTGAAAAATGCTTTTATTAATTTTCTTGATAAGTGTAGATTTTCTCAGTTTTTCAATACTTTTTTAAATGTTTAATAACGCAGTAAAAAAAAGAGCTGCTCTACAACGGAAGTGCATGAAAAACTGCTGTCGACAATTTTACAAAATGATAAACGTAGTTTGTAGTTTATTATTAATCGATGCATTTTAATGCAGCCCTTCCTATGACTTCGCAGCAAGTACTAATTATTTGATTCCGGATAAAATCGAAAGAAAGATTTTGAGATATACATATTTAGGGTGGAGCCAGGGTGCATTTGAGTGACGAGTCTTCTATTGGTTGAAAAAAAAAGGAATATATATATATCGCAGAGCAACACATGGTTCCTCAAAGGGTACTCGTATATCAGCTACAAAGGTATCCAACAGAGATAAATACCTCTGTGAAAGTTGGAAACTAAACCCGCTCACACGCCCCTTCGAACTATTCGATAAAACAGAGGACTTTACGATCAAGTATAGCAGCAAAAATATAACACATTTATATATAATGGACATACACAAAATTCGTGGGTATAGTACAAAACGTTAGACAGCATATGGACCCAGCAGGAAGCTCGCTGCGTCCATCTGCAACAACGACGATATACACGAGATTTGCGAATGCGATAAAGGGTTTTTCGGTAATCGATTTCGAATTCGATAACGAGACGACTTGCTAGCAAAAAAGGAATAAGGTCAAATGGGTGTAGTAGCAACAGTAATAAAAAGGACCCCGAAGGAGCACCGTCTGGATTAACGGCTCGGCGAACACTGACTTATATGTTACAGTCTATAACATCGTTACACGAAATCTGTGTATGTACGTGATTCTTCAATCAAAGTACTCGACATGAACATCAGTATTTCTCGAGGACTCTGTAACATGCTTGAAATAAATGAGTTATCTGTGACTTCGATTGGCCATTGAGTATAAGTTTTACAATTGGATTATCCAACAGAAAACTATGATGAGAAATAATACAAATTTTGAAGTAAAACTAATAAGAAATAAATTAATACAGAAGTATTTTTCTAGGATGTTCGTTTCAAGACGGAGTACCAGGATGAAAGTAGTTTTTATTCGTTAAATACGAGAGCCTATTTGAATGATGATCGTAAATAAAATCGAAACTATGTACGAACCACGTGGAAGGACGTCTGGTGTAGACTCAAGTGTTGGTAGAAGACATTGGGTGGGTTAGATCGAAGAACACGCCCTCGATCTGGCACACAGAGGGCAGCAGAGGGTTGACGAGGTGCTGGTATATAAAGTGTGTGTTCCTGGTGTATGGCTGACGATGATCGTTCACCCTTGGCGTGGGAGGACGAACGATGCCAACGTTGTAGTTTATTTAGCAGTGCCCTGGGCATCGGTAAACACCGGGTTAGCGAATTGGCCCCGAGGCTAACAACCAGAGACCGAATGATAGTTAACGTACCGCTAAACGCCATTGGAGAGCGAGCAGACCCCATAACACATGAAAGAGCGGAGAGAGCATCGAACAGTTTCTCTCTCATCGACGTCATCACACATATCTCATTTTTCCACACATCACTCTTTCTTTTCATGAATTTATATACATGTATATAACCCGGACATAGACACAAACATTTCATGTATAACACATAGCACACTTGTCCCCGTGAGATGCGAGGGCGACCCCGAGCGAGGGGACGAAATTTAATTTTGTGCTTTTTGTACGCCGACGAATCTCGTTTCTACGGCTGAATAACGTCGATGCCGGGGGCTGCAAACCGGGCTAAAAAGGGACTGGGAACCAGGGTAGATGAAACACACTGTGATATACAATATAGATTTTTCATGGCATTTCATCGGTTTTAAGGATCATCGGTTCATATATTCACGTTGCGTGTTTGATTGATGGTATATCTCCGTGAAATATTTGCGTGAGGATCAATTCATCATGGTGGAAATTCCCTTCTGGTGTTAGGATTTTGATAGAATGATTCAGCTAATGTTTTAAATCATGGAGTTATTCCTGTAGTCTTTTAATTCATTCCAAAATTAATTATCTATGCATTTGTTTATTACGAACCAGTTTGGATTGACCAGTTATAATGCATTTGAAGCAAAAGCATTTCGTGCTCACGTTGTAACGTTTAGAGACCTTCAAACATCAACAGTTTTGCATGCAGTATGTCTCTACGAATTAACTTGATGAATTCATGCCACGATAATTAATAGTGCGGTTACCAAAATCGCAGAGTTTGTAGTTCATAATACATATAGCTATTTAGGTGGACAGTACATAGCCAATAGTTGTCAGCTAACTCCATATATCCATTATCACGCATACAGGTGAAAGAGAGAAGGGGGAGAGAGAGAGAGAAAACATATACGGAGATGAGGATTGCGAATTCGAGAGACGCGTTGCAAGGTTAACCGAACAGAGAGAGTGTGGTGAGAACGCTGGATATGCCGATGAACAAGGTAAGCGATGCTTCAATTGGCTGAATCAAGACAACGGGCAGGAGCTGGCTGCGATGTGTACCTAGCTAATTAACCCCGGAGCACTGATGTCTCGACGGGCGGACCAGCGGAACGATGGTTCATCACGTTTGTGTGAAGGTATATGCAGCGCGAGCTAGATTATGGATAGAGGCAAGAAAAGGATGCATTGTTGGGAAGATGGACAAGACGGGAAGTTAAATGAGGAAGATGAGGTACAAGTTATTTGAGCCCAAGCATTCTTTTAATCAGAATTAATAAAAAAAGCCATTGTTTCCTGGAAGCTGGAAATGATGCTTTTAGGAAGGAGTCTTTCGCTTGAATTAACAGTAGGGTCCTTCAGTGAAGATCATATTAAGGATCAAAATGTCCCTTTCATATTACAAACAACGTATCATGTTTTTGTAATTTCATTATTCCGCGATACTGCAATTGATGTGCAGACGCCTTTGGTCCAGAAGGCAATCACAGAGTTGAAACAGCACGGAACAGTAGGGCCATCAGTTTAAGCGATTCTCTCCATTGAGAACCCTTGATAACATCCATGCACCCACCCTCGATTTTCCCTTCTCTCTCTCTCTGACTCTCGTCCGAAACAGCAGGATGGGAGAAATTCGATGTGACCAAATGGGAAGGACGGTTAAAGAGGAATAGCATTTACGATGGATAACAGATATGCGGTGTCTCTGAATCCACCGGATAATTAATTTCACTGATAGAAACCCACAGAATAATGGATGATCAAAGGTTAGCATTGTGATTCGGTAGGTTACTGATAGATTCTCCATTAAGTACTATATAACAATTTGTTGAGCAGTGCGAACCAGAAGTCTGGAAAGAGAACAAAAAAAGGGTACTTCCATCGAAAAACAAGCAAAGTGAATCTCTCTGCTCTCGTTTTTTCCTGACATAATTGAAGCACTCGGGAGGGGAGGTTTAGTATCGACATTGAAGATTGAGTAAAGGAGGAAGGTCTTGTTCCGGTGCGAAACAGCGGGATTAGGCGTCGGAAATCTCAAGAGATCCTCTCACTCCTTACCCTACACCTCTCAGCTCGGGTAGTAGTATTGCTACTGTTTGTGAAATACAAGGGATGAAGCCAAGTATATATACAACGAGACTACCACCCGCTGTGAGTTTTCCCAAACTTGTCAGGATGAGCTATACCAACAGAGTGTACACACAGAGCTAAGCATCCAGTGGCAAAATCCGCGAGTGTTTCAGTGCGTATCCGAAATACACTGAGAGTAACGCTCAACAAATATCATGCTCTCTTTCTTATTGCTTTACCAGAGGTTAGCCAAAAGCATAAGAAAGGTTTGGGTACAACAGAGAGGTGAAAAAGGACGTGAGTATATACGGTGGTTATGACAGTGCACAGAGCACGGGTCTACCACCCGCAGCGTTGGGATTCTCTTTGCGGTGAATCGCTTCATCGTTGTGTTCTCATCACCAGTACATTTGGTACATGGTCTATAATGCAGTATTTTGGTTCCAGTTTTACACATCAACTATTAACAAGCAAAATAGCGTAAATCACATTATTCTGGGCGTACAGCAATGTAAGTTACGCCCTTTTAATAGCTAGTCGTGAATAAAGACACGATTGTATACAGTGGAGAATTGGAGCGCTTCGGAGATTCCAATATGGCGAAAGATCCGGAGTAAACAGAGCGGGTGGTAAATCCTCTGATTCTATACTCTCGTACCTATAATATATATATTTACACTTCACAACTGTGTATAATACATCTTTGGTACGCCAATATAATAGCGTATTATATTTTATGTGTAGTAGAAAATATAGCTTAAGGGGATATAGAGAAAAACGCGTTCTAGCGCCTCTAAATTCTACTAAATTCTACTTAAATTTTCTCTCTCTGTGTATGTTTAACACTCTCGCGACGACACGTCGAGAATTTTTTTTTTTAAATTGGAGCGGAATTTCTTTTACGCCAGAATGAACGAAGTGTTGAGCCGGTCTCTCGTTTTTTTTTCTATACCCTCCCTCTTTCTCTTTTCTCCTTCGGAATGAGTCGCGAAGAATGACCGCGATGATGCTCGGGAGATCCCTGGATAGAAATTAGGCTTATCTCAACCCCGCGATCGTGGCGCCTGAGCATTTGTGGTCCAGCGCAGCTGCGCCCTCTTCTTAACCGCGGAAAGCTCTTTTTCTTTCTTCATTTCTTCACGCCAAAACTTCTTCGCTCCTCTTGTTTTTAATGTATTTCATGGAATTGTACTGAATTGGCTAAATTGCGGAAGTACGGAATGGCGGATGCGCGAAAAAAACACAAAAATACATACAAATTGGTGAAAAAACACGTGAAATCTGGAAATTTCTATTTTTCCTTCTATTTTTTCTTTCTTTCTTCCTTCGAACAGTTATCCTACGTCGAATTTGTATACACATCGTCTTAATCTCTCGTCTCACGTCCAATTCTGTCGCTTAGAAAGAGATTATTGAAAACAGTTTTGAATTACAGTCGCTACCGTGTGATCTATATACTGTATAAGAGCTGTTTATTCTCGAATTCTTACCGATGCTCTTTTCGATGTTGAACCGCTACTGTTGAAGCACGTGAATCAAGAGATTTTCAAAAAGCTTTGTATATAGATATATGTACATGTATATAAGCGTGTTTTCGATTGTTAACGCGGACGATCGGATCCGGCCACTCGAAAACACAATGAACTGAACACGCGGGGAGTCGTGTCAGCCTCTCTCTCCTTCACGATCGTCATCGAACACACATAGTAAGAAGATCGGAAAATCTCAGTCGCTTTTTCTCCACGATTCCAAGAGAGGATATATAATGCGCGTGCGACACTTTTTTTCGACCATTGACCGCGCGCGATCTTTGGCTCAAATTCACGTCGATTTTTGTACGGAAATCCCCAGAGCGAAAATTCCGAAAATAATACAAGTGCGCCACCGCATACATTCAAGGATTTATATAGAAATGAATGAAAGATTTCAATTGTATTTCGTAGCATTTGTGCATTGAACAATTTTATCGCTCTTTCCTATCGAGAAACCATTCTTCTGTAAATCATGGATTCATTTTTATAGCGTCAAATCTTTCCACAAAATCAATATATCTCAATTTAATAAAAGATCACGTGCCTGCTAATAAATCGAATAAATAAAATGATATTTTAAGAGTACGGTGTCCGGGCCGATCGATCACGAGAGATTTTAAATCAACTCTTAGGATTTTATGGATGGCACGTGGCCCATACAGCTAATCACTTCTGGATCAATATTCAAAATGGAGAAAATGCGAAAAAAATGTTTAACTTGTACTTGGAAAATGGCAAAATATTAAAACGATTAACAAAAAAACAACGCAGATATTTCTTTATATCCTTTATATTTTAACCAGTATAGAGGGTTAAAAATAAAACTTCGTCTGAATTACGGAGAGACCTAGAATTTTTCTCGTCCTGATATCCCGAATAACCCTCGCGATTTTTTTCTTTTCTCTTATCTCCAATATTTCCGTGTTCGGACCGCATTTTATCGTTGGGGAATCTGATCGGAAGTTGCCTTTAACCAGATTCTATTTATGACGATAAATATCTCTCGAGGAAATATTGATCTTCGAAATCCTTGCGATAGGATGAAGTGATCTCTGGTTTGGGAGATATGAGAGGCACTAAAACTTTTCAATAACATAAGTAGTAAGATCAAAAATCTTTGTTTCGTACCTGTGGAGCTTTTAAAATCACTTACCCAGTAAAATGTCATCGTCTTTTTTCCCCTAGAGATTCGTGCCTCGACGTCTCGTATTTTTAGTCTTAGTGGCTCGTACAGTTTTAACCTCTGATTTAAACGTTCCCTTCTAATTTTTTGAAATGGCGATTTCGACTGATAAAGAGCAAAAACTTTCCCAACTTTGCCAGAAAAATCTTCACTCCGATAACGCTTATCTTCGATGGCTCACAGAGAGGATTTCTGAGATTTTCTTCCGGGTCTACTTTGACCAGGAAAAACCATTTTTAAGCGGATGCTCTCTCGGTGAATGCATTTCTCGTCTGAAAATATAAGTGACCGCAGATCAATCGCGTTGCATGTATATACCCTTCACAAAAATATCCCTCGGTCTTTCACTTAAGTACTTTCGTTGATCCTAATAGAGACTTACACAAAATTTTCGACCTCTTTGCTTCTTTCGGTCATCCGATTAGAAATATCTCACTCGAAACGATCAAAACATATCTTTTTTTAACTCAGCTTAGTATTAAAAAAATATTGTCAACTCGTGAAAGTGTTTCTAGCTGGATTCACGAAGTTTTAAAACGTATCGATGTACTGCGATGTTAAACATTTTTAATTATCAATCCAAAAATTAATGTTTTTCGATAAAATACACAGTTTTCTCTGTAAGCTATAAAAACACGAAGAAAATTTAATGAGCATGTGGTAGGACAACTGTACGATTGAAAGATAAAAAAAAGAACTTAGTCACGCCCGAATTTATATTACATAGTGGCCGTCATCGGCAAACCACGCTGCTAATTTGGTGTAGCTAAACGGTGATTTGATGATTGCTATAGTCTGCATAAACTCGACTCATACAAACGCTTTTCAAATGGAAACTGTAGTATGCATTTATATGGATATATATATAGAAATACATAAATGTGCGTTACAACGGAGACGCATCGTCAAGGCCTTTGAAACCGATTCGTTCCCGAAGAGGAATGAGAGAAAGAGAAAGACGGAGAGGAAGAGAATTCATCCGCAAACGTATAATTTTCCGGCGATGGCCGGGGATCGATTTTGAGTGGCCACTATTTCGTTACAGGCGGATATCTTTTGTGGCGGGAATGTGGGCGTGCGTTTCCCCTCAGGGCTAAAACACCAAATGGTTATACGCCAGTGTTGCTACACGATTTATAGATGTATACACCGTACATACACACACAAGCTCAAAAATACAGCGATACCAAAAAAGAGTAGGTATATATATGTGAAATTGTAAAAACAGGCAATGAGAAACGGCGAAGGAACAAGAGAGAGAAATATGAATGGTTGGAAATGAACTGAGGAAAACAGGAAAAACGAGATAGAGAACACGACAAATGGTCGCGGTGAAATAATAATACTAAAAAAAAAAACAATCGTAGAGATTGAGTGAACACCCAGCCGAAAAACGATTGACAAACGAAGAGAGAGAGAGATAGAAATTCCCGGATGAACTTTCGCGGAAGTGGTTTTCTTTCATTTCGTTCGAATATCAACCACCCTCCTCCTCCTCTTTTGCTATGTATACCGTCTCGTTCGTTCGCGGCAGCACACACGATCGATATCTCCTTCGTGGATTTTAATTGAGCTGCGGAAGCTCCCAATTGAGATTTCGATGAGTTATCTACACAGGAGAATCGGTATTAAATTGGTTGAAAAAAAAGAAAGAATCCAGTCGATGGAACGTTCCATATCAATGTTCAATCTCTCTCTCCTTTTCACCCTAGAGTATTTCATACATAGAACGTTTCGTGATCGAATAAAAATTTTTCATTTTTTTGCTCCTTCCTGGAGAAAAAAAAATCCATTTTCAAACGGCTTTATAAACAATGTGACCAATTAATTAAAGATTATCCAAAATGTATTGAGAATTACTACCCTGTTTGACTGACATAAATAGAAGTTAAATAAAGATCTAATCATTTCTCTCCATCTTATGACATTTAAGTTTGCTTTAAACTTTTTTGGAACATTTGAATGAAAAGGATGTATAAAGGACAGAGTTTTGATTCGGAATACAGAATCAAAGTCCAAGGTGAACGGATTTACTCTTTAACAATTAAAAATGTTTGATGATTTCCCAAAATATCATCAGAACAGATTCGTCTAGTTCTCTGCAACGTTGAATACTGAACAAAATGAAAATTGTATTAAATTAATCAATTTAATTCAATCGAATAGTATGGAGAAAACAAAAAGATAATGTCGCAAAATTTGGCGAGTTAAAACGAGACTGAGTGCAGCAAATCTGGTACAGAGCGACGTGTACAAAGTGGCGATATTATTAGAGATAAGTAAGCGACGCATCGAGGAAAGCACGCCGCGGGCTCTGCTCGTTTATGGAGTGAAACACGGTTGGTAGCGCGCGGGCGCAATGGGCGAAGAAGAGAGAGGGAGAGAGAAAGAAGAAAGAGATGATGAGAAACGAGCGCGCGCTCGCGCAAAGTGGCTCAGAGAAGCACAACACAAAAGCAACGCGCCGGTAAGCTTCACCTCGTTTCTGGCAATTACAGGGGATGCCAGAATCCGCCACAAGAATCAACCCACACCGTGGCGTGGTCGCACCCTCCGACGACGTGCGTGCACTGTCTCTCTCTTTCTCTCCGTTTCCCTCACTCTCTGGTCTTTCCCTCTCCATAAATCCATTTGAAGATCACCGTCACAGCGCCATCTTTTCGTCTCACTCAACTCCATCTAAAATCCATCTTTCTTCCTTCAACCCCCACTCTCAATCTTTTGTCGCTATTCTCTCGCTCCATCTTAGACAAAACGAGATCAACTCGCGGTGTAATACGGAAGCTTAAATGGCCTCGTAAGGAAGCGATAAACTTTTGTACTGAGATTTATAGCGTCAAAACATTTTTCTATAACCACTGGTCCTCGTCGATGTCCATTCTAGTACATTTCCAGCCCGTTCGTTCGAAAAAAAAAATAGGCGATTGTCTCACTCCCTCGTTCAATCCTCGAATACAACGTTCCGTTTTGAATCCCCTACCTTACCATCAAATCTACTACTCTCTGGCCTTTCTATATGGCGTTGTCACGCTCACTTGTGAATTAACCCCCACCGACCAAGTGCGGAGATCAAGCGACGAGGAGAGAGCGATTGTTCCACGAGGAAAAAGGACACAGAGAGGTGAATTCGAGGGGATCGAGATAGCGCGTATAAAAGGGGCTGCCCAAGGGTGTAAGCAGGATAGGAATACATTAGCCAGCCTCATACCAAATGGGGATGAAAATGTGTGAGAGAGACAGCAAACACGTGAAAACCAAAGATACAAATCGAACGGGACAGAAAGAGATGGAGTTAGAGCAAAATCACTCCTGTCGAGCTCCCGGACTCGATTACACAATCCCCTCTGACGAAAGCTTAATTTGAGCACCCCTGATCTCGCCATGTTCTCGAAAATCATCGTTTATTGGCTCCCATAAATGTGGCTGAGCACCCGATTGGATGGGACTGGTAACGCCTCTCGTTTCATGTCCTGCCTTCCTTCTATTCACTACCTCGACTTTGCCTTCGCCCGCACCGTATACCCGGCGCGCTTTATTGTCTTCGTGCAGCCTCGTGAAACCTTTCGTCTCCCGCTCACTCGCTCTTCAACATCTCGCGACTCCCCCATATCCCGAGGCGAACGCGAAAGATCGCGTCGGCGGTGGCGTGTGCCTTGCTAATGCCCGCAAGCCAGCGAACAGGCCGGCTAGTACACGCTGGCACAACGCACGCTCAACAACACCCCTTACGAGACAACTACACTTTGTCATTATACCCTGGCTTCTTGTATTTGCTAGATCTTTTTTCTTGTCTATTAAAAGAACGATAAATCAACCATCAAAGATTAATCATCCGAAAGAGTTTTACTTCGATTCATAATCAAACGAGGAAGACATTTCACACCATGTGATTCCATGAAATCCAAAAAACTTTGTGTGTTGAGAAGAAGTTTGCAAAAGTGCCAAAAAGCCTGATGGAAATCTAATGGAAAACTAGAGTGCAACGTGTGTTTTCAATCCTGTGAGGGTGAATTTATTCTTTGATTCCGGAAAATCATTGACACCCGAAAGCGAAACAGTTACAACGTTTATTGTTTACCTTGGTATAACAGTAAACTAGTAGGATTCTGGAATATGACTACACATTGTAGTATTCTGGCCTTTTCATGTATTTTGTGTCGTGAACTCGTAATCAAGTAACGTTTGGGTCGATACTAAGTGGCGAGTGTTATTTTTTTACCTGTCGTGAGCCGGATTGTCGTGTCAACGGAATAAAAGCTTTTATTTTCTTATCCTTGATCTGTACGTCAGGATGATGAGTTCCCCAGTTATTTCGATAATACCGTCGTGTTTTGGTCCATAATTGAGGTGCTTATTCTGCTGGAACATTAACTAAAGGTGAAATTTACGGAAATTAAGGATTCACCACATTAGACTACGATTAGAATCGAACTTGTTCACTCGGAGATGCAATGCTCTGACATACATGAGAACTTAGCGAAATTTCCGGATTAAACGATTCCGCGATCACGCGATTGAACATAATCGGTCGAAGTTTCGACGAATCCTCGTTAAAACGACCAATTATGGATTCTCAACAACTCGTCGAGACTACTAACTCCCAAAACAGCCAAGACGTCGTCCTCCCTAAACCACCAGCCAATACCGTACCAAGACACAGCATAGACGCGATTCTCGGACGTGCAGTACGGAAAAGGAATCATGATGAACTTGAACAATCTTCGAGAGATATTCAAGAAAATACGGGTAATGATGACCATTTTTGATTAATTATTTGCGCTTCGCAATAACTGCTTTATTTTATGACATATTTTTATCTCGAGTTGAGCAATCATTTATAATTTTACGAAAGGTATTCCACCACATATGGGTCTGAATGACCCAAAATTTCCTTTCACTGATATCTCCTCATATAAATTATCAACTTTGACGTTTTCTTTCGTCATTTTGCGAAATCCTGAAGAAAAATAATATAATTATAATTATCATTAATCCCGTAGTTTTCGAGATAAAAATAGCGAAAAAATAAATGTTGAGAGTGAATAAAATCGGGAAATGTCTCAATTACTGAAATTGATATAAAATTTTCATCTGCAAATAATAAGTACGAATATATTGAGGAGAAATAAATCTAAAAAACGAATATTTCGAATGATTAATCGATCCGAATTAATTAATTGTCGGATTTTCTGCATGAGCTGCTTTGAATTATCCGACGGTGAGCATAGTGACGCCATAAAATATTCGCGACGCCATTGCGATCCTTCAAGGATTTCTTCCTGTCTTTCAGTGAATAATATTTGTAGGTTTTTTCAATTATTCCATTAGTTAAAATGATTCATTGTAAACACGCAGGAAATTATGCCGTTAATTACGTATCGCATTATCGACAAACGTTTTGAACACTAGTAATAATAACAATAATAATAATATTGTTAAGGGTTGAAGACTCGTGCATGGCGTGTCTGTTGGTTCGATCGGTCCCCCAGGATGTGCAAGACGATACGTATACCCAACAGTGACGTTGTCACCATTCTACTGTGTCTCTTGTATACACGTATAGTATTCTGTCGCGTGGCAATGTCGTCGTATAATTGGAAAATCGTTAGTATCTCGGTGAGATCTCGTCGTTACCCTCGTCGCTACCCTCAATCGGTATAACACACATAGAACGTTCGCCAAGACTAATTTGTCGCTGAGACCACGTTTTGCCGACGAGTGCAGTGAGCTTTCTCTCTCTCTCCCGGGTTTCAAAGCGACAAGCGATACCCTACATGACAAATACACTAACTTAGTCCCGTCCAACGATAGCGTCACGTTCGTACTTTATTTTATGTGTCACTAAAATAAAAGTTGAAACCATTGCGAAGATAACATTGTTGTAGTAATTAACACATATTCCCTAACTTCTCTGTAACAAAAATAAAATGAAACTCAAACTAAACTACGAGGGAGTTGTAGAGCTTTGCATTTATTTTTTTCATTTTCTAGCTAAGCCATAATTTTTTTACTAGGTGTATGATTGCTACATTTTTTTGTCGAGTAAAAAATGAATTATTGATAATACGCTACCGCTACTGGGCAGTCCGAATTACCTCGGGTTTTTTCTCCTATTTTTCATTCATCATTATGAGCTCGCGATGAAATAATCGAGGCTGATTAATCCTCACACCAAAATCTTGATTTGGAGTGCTGGAGACTAGCAAAGTGGGTAAAAAAAAGAGGCAAAGATGGGGGTTCGTAAGTGCTCTGAACGCGAGCGAGAAGCTGTGACAGAAAGAGGACACGTCCAATGTGCTGCTTAGCTAAAGAGACCGCAATCTTATCCAACTAATCAAATTATTATCAATTATGATACCGGGCTCTGAATTTGGTCTCGGAAAGAAAAAAAGAAGAGATAAGAATATGAAACGACAATGAACGAAAAAACTGAAAATTCCTGAAATTATACAGTCGCAAAAATGCTTTTATAATCCATGAAAAATTTCACTCGAAATTAATACCACTTTCTCCTTACTAATTAATAACTCACGATAGATCAATTATTCATTAGATATTACTATAATTAACAAAGTGAAGAGATGGTCGTCAGCAATTATCATGTTTTTTATGATTTCCTGAAGTGCAATTATGTGCGGAAACGAGAAAAAAAACATCTTTATTTACTATACTCATGCAGAGCCTTAATTGAAATGTCAGGAACGAATGAGCTTCGAAATAATAATTGTCTTTCACGGCAATCGAAGTAATTAAAAAAAATAAATGATTGTTTTGTAAGATCTTTTATGAACTGTTACTCGTTGATGAAGAAAATAGTAAGCTGCACGAAAAGGATAATTAAAGAGAATTTTATGTGATTTTCATTAAAATTCTAATTCGATTCGATAACAAATCTTAAAATTCGGATTTTGTTCCTTTGTTCCTATTATTTTTCACATCTTCAAATCAATCGATCCAATCAATTTGGCACCAAATATGACATTAATCTATACCGTATGAATATTCCCAGTCGAGTTAGTATAGGGCGCCGACTAATAACTAAATGTGTATGAAAAAGAAACGAGAGTCAAAAAAAGAAGAAGAGATCTCCGAAGGGAGATAGAGACGGAGAGGACCCTGCTCTTCTTGATCTTTTTCTCGCTTCTCGAGACTCGAATTGACGTGTCTACTAATGGATCGCGCTTCCCGGACCCACCTCTTTTTCGTCTTGCTTTTTCTTTTATACACGTATACATAGATATACGTGCACACATGTGTTTTGGGTCAAATTTTTTCTCCTCTTTCCTCGCTCGCTTCATCTTATATCGACGCAGACGGTCTGCTTTCCTCGTAATCTCAAAACCGTACAAGAACGGCTCTATTATCCATCGCTATGGTTACCTTGGCGGCATCGTGCCATCAGGATCAAGACCATTTCGATTCGGTCACAATTATAGCGGCTCGCACCATCACATTTTTATTTAAGGCACCGGATGAAGACGAGCATATCTCAGACCTCTGATTTATTTATCTCGGATGAAATAAATGTCATGTACTTAATAATATCGGTTGCATATTTGTCCCGATACAGATGACAAAATCATATCAATCAAATTACAAACGGATAAATGATGCTTGTAAATGAATCATTGTGAATCAGGTATTTATAGTTAGAACAAAACGTACCTGCTATTCAGAGCTTCTTTTATCCACATGAAATATTAATTCGGGTTTTTAATTTATTATATTTTTTTTATTGTATTTGCCATTGCCCAGGGTTCTCCCCTTTTTAGCTGATCTCCCCCTTTTTCCAAAGACATCCCCCTGTGCGGCTGTAACCGACTTATCCCCAACTGTATCGCATTTGCCGAGGGCGAAGGGAAACCGCAGAAAACCTTGCCGATACAGCCGGTACCCACCTAATTTCCCCGGGTAGCAATGCGAGCATGCTCAAGCACAGCTACCAGAGGCGCTTAAGAAAGGTACCTCCTCAGCTGTAATGCAATGAGCTAGCCAGTACACGGCTAGGGGGCCACCATCCGCACGATGAGAACCGTCCACACCCGGAGCCATACACCGACCGCTCAGGCATCACAGCGAGGTCTGGGCATGATTTTTATAAAGTTGGAGTCCAAACCACCCGGGATTACAGTGGAAACACGTGAAAAACATCTCAATTTTTCATTGGTGTTCACATGGTGTCGGGATTCGAACCCGGGACCCGCGGCGAGCGAGCCCGAGCCCTTATCCACTAGACCAACCGCTCTCCCTGCTGTTAATTTATTATATTATCGATCCATAATTCTGCAATAAAAATACGAATATAACAAAAAAATTATTTGTCATTGTATTATTATTTTTAATTCAAACAAAAGTATAATAATATCGATTTGCGAAAACCCTTGGAACTTGACTCACCAATCAATTAAACAAATATATTTCGCTACAAACCCATAATTTCTGATGATTAATATCCATATGTAATGACATGGGACCCAGTACTTCGCAATTGACGAAGGGAGAATATAATGTCTGTATCGAAGAAGGAAATACACGGGAACGATGGCAACTAATACGAAAGGTGTGTGTAACGAGCGCAAAGTACTTTTTTTTTGCTGTGTAGCGTTGTTCTAGCAACAATCGCGGGTCGTGTTAGTTGAGGGACATTGTACGATGAAAAATAATCCATAGACGAATATATATAGCGTTAGGGTGTATGCATTACAGTAACACATCTAATTTGGTGTATCAGTGAATCGTAATAGGTGGTACATGAGGAAAAAAACACGCGGGTTCGTAAAAGTCTTTTGTTAAGTGCAAAGGAAAGAGGAGGGGGAAGAAGAGGGGCAAATTCCGATCGCGTGACATCCCCTTTACATGCATCGCTGAGCCACATGCAATTACGTTTAATTTCATAGCCATTTATTGCCCTGATACCTTTTGTTTTTCGGACCCGAGTCACACTAGTGTCCAAACATATATTCATATGTATAGATCGCGTCTATACTCGCGCATACCATGTTGGAGGTGTGATTCCAGGGTTGAATTCGAGACTGAAATGCGGACAGCCCGACAGACAGATCTTATCACGCATGCGCGCAAGCGCTATCCGAATGTCCAAGATTTTGAACGAGGCTTGATCCTCCGGTGAAAATACTTGGCTCGAGACACTCTCTTGTCATTCAGAAAATTCAGTATCATCGTGTAGAACACAAAATGTTCAAGTTGTAAAGTATTCTAATGTGGAATGACATTTATTGCATGATTGTGATGTTTTTTAAATTTAATTTACAGTAAAATTTTAATTGATAATGTTAAATTGATAAACGGATGAAGGCAGGGAGTAGCTTTTTCTGTTGTTGATTTTTTCATTCTGAATAAATTCGTGAAGGAAGAGAAAATTGTGCACTTTAAGCTGGAGGGTTTTTTGGAGGGTGCACGAAATTTCTTTCCTACCCTTTTGTGAACCTTCATTACACACTCACTTTGGTGAACCCCCTCGCAACAACCCTCGACGACCTCCTGACCCTAGCAGCCTTGCGATGTTCCATTCGAAAAATGTTTCCTTACATATCAAATCCAAAATGAGTTTAAATGAGCCTTTACTCTAACACGTGGAACAGGACATTCAACCTTAAAACCACGAGTGTTTCAAGTTCACCGATTTCCTTAAGTCGTCCGATAAAAAAATAGTTAATGATAGAAAAAAATTATAATTCCAGTTGTAATTAACTTATTATTAAAAACATAATTTTCCAGTGAACACACTCGAAATATGTGTGCACTCGGCTTAGGGGAAAGTAGGAGAAATAGAGGTTTTAAATGTTAGAAAAAAATATCAAAGGGAATCAAAATGGTGAGATCATTTCCATTGAATTGTAACTGACAAATATTGAGGTTAACCTCGATTACATTTCGTCGACCAAGCATGCAACGAGACAATCAGCCCGAAATCGAAAATTTGCTGTATATATATACATATATTTCGATCAAACGGTGTAGATGGATCGTCGAGCATAGTCAGTATCGCGTAGTAGCATTACGCTTGATGTAGTATCGACTTATCGAATTGTCTCGGGGTTCTCTTGCTGAGCGACACCAACAGGCGACAAGCTAGTTACACAGATCGAGAGATGAGGTATGATTTAAGCGAATTACCGCTCGATCAAACCTTCACCGACGTGTTAATGGGGTCCCATCGTATGACGCACATACATCTATCGCAATAAGCACGTACTTGAGAAGCCCTCTAGGCGGGAAAAATATAATGACATCTTTATTATTCATTAAACGGAGAAAATATTTCATGATAGATTTACTGTGTTACCACATTTCCGTGTATACTGTGTCAAACAAAACGAGAAAAAAGCGTGTGTTGTCATATGTTTCAAAGGTAGCCCACAGTAAATGTTCATAATGGAAACACGAAAATTTACGGGTAGTAAATATGCCAGCAACAGTAAAAAGACGTTGCTGATTTTTAATTTAGAATTGTATTCCGTGATTACAATTCCATTTCGTATTTAAGAAAATGTACAGGGCAACAAAGTAGTTAACCATTCAAATTCGATCAAATTTTTCGATTTCCAATTTTTGTCGCTTTACTCTGTAAATTAAAACGGAATGCACGACGCATAGTCCCACCAAAATGTATGGCATAATAATTTTTATAGATGTTTTCGATAAAAAAAGAAAAGAAAATGTCCTTGCATAAACGCTAAATTTTATAGACATTCATTTTCAGGTATGAAAAGAAGCGTTTTGTAATAATGTGAATTAAGAAGAATTTCAGTAAGAGTCAGTGAAACAGAGCTGAAGAAACGAGAGAGTGAAACGAGGGCCAAGAAAAACGAGAAAATATATACGCCCCAAGAAAGAGGAAACTGTGTTTGATAAAGAAAAGAGTATAGAAGGAAAAAATAAACAAGAAATCTCCCAATTCGTTTTCAATGAAGTAACCAGGCCAGACCTGTGCAAACTGTACGTACGAATGATGCGGCAGCACACAAGAGATTTTTTTCATTTTATAGAATGGCGTTTACTGCGGAATGGTGCACGTATATATATTTTTTTCAAGTCTGAACGAAAAAAACGTTTTATTGCCAATACCGAATCAATGACCATAAACGGATTTTCGATTGAATCAACGTGCAACACGATTCCTCCTATTGGAAAATCGCTATTGCCTGATTCTTTTTGAACCTAAACTAGAACCATTATCGTATCAATGTCAGATAAATAAAAATTACTCGAGATAAAAGAAGATCGATCTCAAATATTAAGAACATTTTCAAACATTTTTTAAAGCACTGAAAAATTTTTAAAAATGGCAAAAGGAACTTTTGGTATGAGAAAGAATAAAATACTGATTGATAATGAAAATAAACGATTATAAAAATGTAAATTGTTAAAAAAGCTGTACCTATTTCCGTAGAGAAACGTGTATCATTCGGACAAAGGTAATTCTCGGGAAATGATCAGTAACGACCTCTATTAAGGAGCGAGGATGAGGTAGACAACAGGGGAAGTTAGATAGGAATGTACAGGGGAAAGCAATAACGTATGAATGAAGGTAGAACGGAAAACTAATGAGATCTACCAATGGCTTGAACAGGAAAGGGATATATATATATATACATATACGTGAATATACAGATGAAATTGTAGCCGAGTTTGATGAGAATGTGAGCGTGTATCACGTGCATTAGCACTAATACCAATTAGCAGCTATAGTCTCGGTGTGATTCGTCGTGTAATTATAGCGATTGCCTCGTAATTATCAACGTTAACATGCGTCAAGGTATCGACAGCCCGCAACCGGAATTCGCGTGTTTCACGTTCATCTCTCTCTCTCTTTCTCTCTCTCTCTCTCTCTCTCTTGCTTTTCTCAATCCTCATGCCTCGCTCAAAAATGCCGCGTGTCGTTAAGTCACGGTACGAGTTTCATACACATACAAATTCACACTCACATATACACACTATATGTGTGCATTTGTACAAATTATACAACATTCACATCGTTGCTACATAGAATTCTCGTTTCATCCCTCTTCCTTATTCTCCCGTAATTAATTTGCTGTCTAACTTGGCTGTGCTCCTAATACTTAACTACCTAGATCATTCAACGCTCGATTTGGTTTAATTATTCGATATATCGAATAGACTCCCAAACAGATGAAGCAAAAAAAGTTCGATCAGAATCAACCTGTCAGAATTTACCAAAAGTGTACAGAATATAAAATTTGGTTGACAAAAATACTGAACTTTTGACGATTGACAAGAAGACAAATAGAATTTGTCATGTATTTCATCCCATTTTTTCATTCCACCATTGCATTTATGATTGATTTCTCCTCATTTCCGTTCGTTTAATTAGTTTATTACTGTAACATTTTTATTAAATGGCTAATTAATCACAACAAAGAAAAGTAAAAGATAAAAGTAATTAATGTATTATACGTTCTTGATACACAAAATTTCATAGCTCACCAGGAAATGAGTGTGGGTCATTTTTCATGAAAAAAAACTTGCGGAGAGTTAACTTTGATTCTATTTCTCGGTCACACCCCTCTACCTTTTCCGTTTTAGAGACACATATATTTACGTGTATATATGTATAGTAGTAAACTGTCACGCAATTCTGAGTTTACAGGCGGTACAAACATGTAAGTGTTATAAACACGTGGACATTCGCATGTATCGAGTCGAAATATATCATGCAATGGGTCGTTTGACACACGCATACATTCACCGTTAGATAAAGATGGAATAAGGGTAAACGGGGGAAAAAGAGAAAAAAAGAGAGAATAGGAAACGCGATTTAAACTCGGTGTACAGGTGGGGCAAATTAAAAAAGAAGCATATTGGAGCGAAAGGGTCCGATGCCCGCCAGAGATATCCCAATAAAGCACAAGCACGCTACCAAACAATTAAATTATTAACGGGCGACGATAACGAGGCGCATGGTAGCCCTGATTACCATTATAATGAACGTTGCCTGCTGTTACCTGAACTTAAATTTTACTACCACCAGTGTAAAGCTATACACACCAGACTTTCTTTTTTCCATATCGTTTTTACTATGTGTATAACAGGCAAAACGTAGAAACAAATCATGACTTTTCAAGTATTATAGCCGAAGAGCCCTTTCCTTGTTGAACAAAATGAGCACAGGCCAAACGAACCAGCTTAACACGACCAAAAGTGAAGGAATAAAAAGTAAAATAAGCATGAATAATGTGATAATGAAAGTGATAAAAAAATTATGGAAGAAAATCTCAGAATCACTCTGCTATTAACGTTGACCTTCATGTTTTGCTTTTCAATTAAAATTAAGCAAAGTTGATGGATTAATATTAATTACATATGAAGATAAATGTGTTAATTGTCTCGTACTCGATTCCACTTACTTTCAGTTGGTGAAAGTGATGACTATCGTTCTTTCTATTTATTTTTGAGGCAAGTGTTTTTTTGACAAATGAGCTATTATGCTGTGGCTACTGAATTTGGCCTTTGAAATAAGTCACGAATTTATCCCATAATTTTATTAGTAATAATTATTAATATTTAATACAATGGCAATTTTTCGAGCAATTTGAGTTAACGGTGAATCATTCCTTCTTTGTGTTACGTGTGCGCAATGGTTGAGACCTTAAGATTCATGAAGGGTTTCCGATGCCTTGAAACAGACGTGGGTCCTTATAACACCATGGTTCGCGACTCGATATCTAGGTACGGAAATTCAAAGGTTCTCTATCGTTGCGACACCTTTGTTTGTACTTGACAGTTCGATTTTCCGTGTTTGCCAAGTCTCGAGACTTTAGGGGAGTGTATACAGAAAGGGAAAGAGAGAGAGAGAGAGAGAGAGAGAGAGAGAGAGAGAGAGAGAGAGAGAGTAACGAGACAGTAGCAAAGGCGAGGATTCCTCGACATCTCAATATTTCATCTCCACGTCATCGTCTTATCGAATATTCTGATATTTCCTGAGTTATCGAGTTCTGTACTCGAACAGAAGACTCGCCGAAAATGGATCAATTCGTAAATAACGTGACATATCAATTTTATAACTGTTTTATAAAATTCCAATGAATTAATTTCACGTATAAGTTTCGTATATGATGATTTTAATATTATTTGTAATCAATTTTAGTCTCATATAAAATCGAGCATCGCTCTCTTTCACAAGCGAGAACCCCTCGAGGCAGCTGAAGTTGTAACTCTATATGCAACCCAAGGGGCTCGAACAAAAACCTGATGACAGCTTAAGAGCCTTTGCGCAAACGCCTTACCCGTAATGCTCATGAAGAATTTCGGCCCCGCGTGCGCGCAATGGATTTTTCAATGTTCCATATTAAAGTCTGGATCGAAATCGACTTAGTTAACGTCTAACGAACTTAAGTAGATTCTCGGTAGTAAGAATATCGATATTCCTTGTAGACTTTTACAAAAAAGGGCTTAAAGATGGTTCATAACTGTGAGACCAAATTTAAAAAAACTTGTAGCATTATTTTTTGCCATTTTGGAACGACCGATACGCTTATTTATTTTTTATTTCATTCAAATTGTAAATCCCTTGAATCCAAAGCTTGCAATCTGCAACTTCGACCTGAAAATTTGTCAAATCCAACTGCTACTTTATGCACAGGGCCGCAATTGCAAAGTTAGAGATAAGGACCACTTATTGCCTTCTGGACAGACCGAGAATAGTTGAAATATAAACGAGAGACACACGACTGAAACATGAAGGCACAAAGCCAAGAGAAGCTAGAGACTTTTGTAGCCGAATGTCTTTGTCCATGTACAGCGTGACCCAATACAGAATATCAACAATTTAAACTTAAGTTCCGGAACTAATTCGAAATAAAACGATCTAATTATATTTTTTGATTCACTGTATTATTCATTAAAGTTGTTAGATTTTTTAGCTCCGAATTCTATTTGAGTTATTAATATTAAAAATCGATGCTGCCAACAACTCGAATATGGCAAATTTTTTTCAAATTTTCGCCACATCAACGAAGCTCAATTCTGATGGATTAAAACGTTGATCTGGGATCTATAAAACGTCGTTAAGTTTGTGGCATTGATCAACTGTGTTGGGACACCCTGTACAGTTAAGAAAAAGTCCAGGCGATACGTTTACGTAGAGAAACTACGATGTTGGAGCAGAAGCGAGAGTTCATGGGTTTCTCGAAATCGTTCGTCGACCGACCGAAATTCGGTAATCCTCTTTGGTCGGCGAGCTAAGCTCTCTGTTTGACGGCATCTCTCGTGCTTCTTTCTATAAACTAAGTCGATATACATATATATCTATTAGCCATATTAGCCGTTGGTGTCTTTCCTTTGCTCTCATGAGCTTCGAGATCTTCTTTTCGTTAGACTTTATAAAATGGCGTCGGCCCACGCGAATTATTCAGTCTGCGATGTTGCGTAGAATAAATTGGCTTTGTATTTTCTCGTGTCTCAATCAATAACTTTGACGTGAATTCAAAACTGTCTGAATATTTAAATCGACCACTTTAATCATTAACTTTTGATTCAATCGAATGCAGAACAGAGTAAAACCTTTTATAATTCAGTTTATCATAAACGGATAGACACGAAGAAGGATGTTGGAAAACGAAGGTGTAAGATGAGGATTCGAAATGATGGGAGCAAAAAGAAAGATCGACGAGACAGCAAACGTTAGCTGATCGCTAACGAACCATCAATTAATAATATAAGTCGAGCACGCTATAGTGGAAGAGACTACATGAGTAAGGGTGAGATACAGTCAGAGCGAGACAGAGAGAGCCAAGTTTAATCCGTTTAACTCGCAAGCACGAAACTTGCACCATACGCTTCCCTTTCCTGCACGTCTCTCCATTGCTCTGCTCTCGCTGCAACACTCGATGCACTCTCTCACACATGTACACCAATATATTAAGCCTGTTCCCATTATATATGTAGATATAAATATATGTATATGGTATTATGTGTACCGTTCGTATTATGTATGTATATACATATATTTACTTATGTATATAGAGAAGTGGAGGTATTAGCCGGCTATTCACGAAGATTCAATGTCTTGATTATAACGCCTGGTGCTTACTAATTATCGGCAACGGAGTAAGGAAAATGGACGCACGTTCCTCGGCTATTTACCCTCGTTCATTTCTAGGCACATTAAGGTCTTAGTCATTGAGGAAATTCTCCGTGATAATCGTTCATTTTATTCGTCTTAGAAATCGTGTCGACGAATTTTTATCGTGATTATCGATTTGCATAAATATTATTTCTTTTTATCTGTCATTAATCGAACTATAAATGTTTTAATTCTCATACAATCTTAGAATACTGATGCATTGTTGAAGGTTTTGTTTAAGCCAAACATTGTTTTGTGAAAACGTAAACAAAGCTTCAACACCTGAAGTGGATCGGAGAGGAAAAAATTGTTTGTTCATCTCGAAATAAATAATCGAGCAATTGAATAAGTTTTGAAAGATGTTTTTTTGTGTAACACGATGATATTTAATGACTCCGATTTTTGCAGTCCATAATTATCTATTACCATCAATTAGTTGAACACACTTCGAGATTCGTATCGATACGTCGATCTTTGTGAATGATTTATTCTTCGATTGGCAAAAGCGTTTAAGTAGCTCTGAGATTTAAATATACGATGGAATTTTCACGTGAGAGAACCTTTCACTTGTCGATATATCTATATGCATTATACCGAGAGATACATTATGGGGATTACGAGGAACTGTCAGTCTTGTCTTCGCGTGAAAGGAGCAACGAGAGAAAAGTGACTCTTCTCTCTCGCTCTCTGTCTTTCTCTCGTTTACGATGAATTAAGACGCTCCGAAAATTTAAGATGCAGACGATGAGGCAGCAAGAAGATCACAGGGCTTAGATTATTCAACGGTGCACATGCGGTACCCATATATTATAAGTATATGCACCGTATCCCCCTTCTATCGTCAACACTGGTTATTCGATTAATCTGTGAAGGTAAAGGATTAATTTATTCCACTCGATCAATTTATAAACAAGAAAAAACAAGCCCACTTTAAATGAAAAAAATGATTTCAATAATCGTATAAATCAGCTGTTAAATAAAAAAAAAATAATCTAATATGAATACCTGTAAATTTAATACAACGTTGTTCATTATATTGATTTACCCTCTTTTATTAATCTCTTCCTTTCCATTCGCCCTGGAATACTTTTTATCAACATTTGAAGTGCTGCAATTCTGTTAAAAATAAAGATATCTGGATAAACGAAAAACTATTTTCTTCATTTTTCGATCAGCTTCAGATCGATGTGTTCAAAAAATTCTATTTCTCAATCAATCAATGAGATGATACTAAAAAAGTACCTAGAAAAGTGGTTTTTTTTTGGGGTTTTCTTCGGAAAAATTGAAGTTACAAAAAAGTGATCGGTGTTTCTGGATAGAGATACTTTGAAATAAACTGCTGAAAGAAATATTTTTTTTTTAAATTTAAAAAAAACAATAATAATTTAAGCTACTTAAAAAATGGCTATAACGTTTCATTCATAGCTAATTGTAAGACTCGAAATAGTCCTATTTAACTGGTATTCGAATCCCTTTCAAAATGATGTTTAGTTTGTCTACTTACTTTTATTTTTCGATTTTTGGCGAATTTTTCAAGACAACGATAATTTTTAAATTATTTTCAACATCAAAATATTGTAAATAAAGCAATTTTAATAAAACTTTAGTTTAATAATTTCCTAAAACAAAAATATAACAATCTTTATAGATTCCAATGTAATTTTTTTCTGAATAGAAAATAATTGGATTTAAATCATATTAATTTAAAATGTCTAATACTGATCAAGGCTTTTATATATTCTATATGTAGCTATTTAAATGTTTTCAACTTTAACTCGATTAAAAGTAACAGAGAATAATCGATGTTCGAAGTGTTCTGGAGCCGAAACCCGCAGGCGATTTGACAGAATTTATCGGCAATCAACATGTTGACCCATTAGTTTCTGACGCTGTGACGAGTGAGTTCGGTCTACAATTCATAGCCCTCTGTATATGCATAGAAGTACATACACAGAGAAAAGTAGAAAGAGTATTCGTAACAAGTTATTCCGAATGTTAGTGTACGACGACGGTCTCCATCGACGTCACACCGGTTTTCTTTGTGTCCATTACGTTATCTTGCCATGTCAATCTCTTAAGTAGCTAGAACGAACTAAAACTTTTTACATCGAAGAAAGGGAATGAAAAAGAGAGACGAGGACCCCGTGACGTGCACTCGATAAAATCAAGCACTCTATGATTCTCTCCTCTTTGCACGCTCGTGTCGTTGAACACCTCTCACTCATCATTATTTCTTGCTACTGATCGAATGGTCAATAGAACTGTTACCAGATTATCATTACCCATTTAATAAACACGAAAACGAAGTTTTATTATTTTTTTTGTACGTACGATTGGAACAAAAATTTACAGTTAATGAAAATCTGAACTTTTCGATGTAAAATAAGAATATTAAATAACCATCGATCTTCAATACATTAAGAAAATCAATGCTGGATAGTAATAACGATTTAATGGAATTATTAATACGATTATTTAAAAGATAAGAGAAACCTTTATTTCATGTTCCAGAATTGATTGTCAGCAAATTGTATCGTTGTTTGAATTAGTAGTAACAATTAATAACATCCGCTTTGTTCATGAAATCAACTACTTGGCACCTGCAGGTAGCCCTAAAGGAGTCCCTTCGACCTAACGTCGATACGATTATTGATTGTAGCTGATAATTAGTCGCTACAGAGCCGTCAATCAAGTCATGTGCATGCCGTGGGGTTATTAGGTCGTTGGTTACCCGACGGCGAAGCTTTGCCCTTCCCTACTGTAAACCCTGTCTGTACAATCTGTATTTTCCTCCGGGACCGTTGTGTATTCATTTATATAGGAACACGATTCGTAACAAAGAGCAAAATTTAGGATTCGTTCTTCGCAACATTAGCAACATTTTAAGGTATTCCTTTCGCGGAGGGCCGTATTTTTTGGGTGCATAAATAGGGCCCTCTACATTTGTTAATAAATTAGGCTGGATTTTGTTAAAAAAAAGTTATAACCAATTATTAGTCCCAACTGTAAACAAAAATCCGAAATTTCAGCTTGATTGTGTAAATTATGAAACTTTTTGATATTTTTAGAGAACTACAAATGTCAAGAACCACACTGTCAAAGGGAGAAGCTGGACTTATTGTATTTGGTTAAAAAAAAGTAATGAAATATGAGTGAAAATACGTATAAAGTACGCAGTGACATTGGTAAAAATATGTGAGCCAATTTGTAACGGACAAAAACAAGAATAGCGTTAAAAATGTTGTAAAAACTACCGAAGATAACATAACCTCTTGAACGTCATGGCTACGTAAAATCGTCTGCTGATCACATTATTGCAAGTTCTATCGTGAATATTTTTTTTAAACTTCCGGTGACTCTCTGCTTTTATCGTTGCTACGGAATCTTCAGAATTTGATGTAACCATAGGACAGTTTATATGAATCATCGATCATTATTTGATGTGTGAATTATTAAATAGAAATGTGATCAGCAGGCTATCTCCATAAAGTGTCGTATAAATTAGACGATTTTCAAAGTTATCATTCTTTTATAAAAGTTCGGTAACTTGGCTCGATATTTTTCCAGTGGATTGGCATATATTTTTACTTTTTTGTACAAAAAAATCGGTTAATTGTAAAATATTCGAGTTCGTGAAAGGAATAACTTAACTAGTTTATTTAAAGCGATTTTAATTGACACGTTGCTGTCGTTATTTCGGCTAAATGAAAATATTTCTGTGCAATTATTCGCAGGTGAAAATAGCTGCAATTCGCCCGGAAGCGACGAGGAACCCGGCGCAGGATGTGGTGACGAATTAAACGGAGTAGCTGGTAAAAAGAAACATCGTCGTAATCGTACGACGTTCACAACGTATCAACTTCACGAGCTTGAAAGAGCTTTCGAGAAATCCCATTATCCGGACGTATATTCACGCGAGGAACTCGCGATGAAGGTCAATCTACCGGAAGTACGAGTACAGGTGAACTTTTCAAATATTTTTTTATTGTTACATAAACTTGATGGAATAATAATTATTGAGTTTAATCTCGAAAAGTTGAAGAGTCGAGAAAGTTGAATAAACTCGATGAGAAAGGGTCGATTTTATTGAGCTCTTCCGTCATTGTTTTTATAACTTTGTTAGATTTTTTTTTGCTTTTAAAATACTGATTTCGTTGCTCAACTCTCGCCTTTCTTAACCTCTTGCTCTCCACCCTGCTATTCGTCTCGCGCGCTTGATTAAACCAAATTAGATTAATTATGTGCGTGACAGCGATAAAAGCACGCAGTCGCGTGCCTACGACTTATCGATTATGCTCGCGAGAACTCCGGCTCGAAGGGATCTCACAGTGGAAGAGAGGGAGGGAGAGAGAGAGGGAATTTCGAGGTTCCAGACGTAAGAGCGAAGCTTTCGCCTGGGCAAACTTTCCAGGACTCCTCGGCTTTTCCAATTCTCATACCAAGACCTCAGAAAGTCAGGACTCATGTTACACGTACCAATACCAATACTTCGTTCTCGTCCTTCATCCCTCTCACAATTCTCGTAAAAATGTTCCTCTCTTTGGTACCGTTTCGAACGTTATGATTTACATCGCACGATGTAACTACTTGTTAACGGAATATATGCATAAAATTAAAGGAGAAAATAAAGTTATTAAAAATGATTTATTGATGTCGTAAGCAAATCCGATTGCTTCATTTCTAATAACCGAGTTTTGATCTTTAGAGCATGTGTGGAAACGAAAATATGTTTGAAAATTTGTTGCGAAAATTGTAGGATCAAGAGCACAAAATTTCTGAAATTCTCATTCAATTAAATTCAAATTTTAATAACGAAATGAAAGAAAATTTCTAGCTTATTGAGATTATTTGTTCTGCACTGACCAGTGAACTTTTATTTCCTTCATGGCCATGTGAAATATATTTACATGTACATATGTATTCGTCTGTACTCGTGGGAGTATGAGTTCAGGTTGGCGTCTCGTTGTGGAGGAACGCAACATTGACCGATCCAGGACGAAATAGTAATTAAAATTTTTAATTGCGTTTTAAACCTGCCGCCCCAGTAATCCTTTTCTTTTCCTCTGACGGATACACACACTACGACACGAACTCTGCCTCTCTGGCTGTGGTCTCATCCTTTTATCCTTTTATCGACTACCACCCTGGCGGAGCTTTTTCCATCCACTCTCTCTATCTTTTATCACCGCCCAGACTTTTTTCAATTTTCATTCGTATCTGCTTGATTTTTATTCGGACAATTGCAGCGGACAATACTTTCAGTTGAAATTAAGAATTCCGATCGCATTATTTTGAGCTTAAATGCTTGTTGGCTTAATGTATAATTAAATTACATGTTTTTTTTATCGAAGCCTACCTATAAATTAGCAAAAAAATAGAGAACAACATATACAGTGGAAACAGCATTCGAGGCTTCGGCTGTCTGATAGCAACGTTTTTTCTAATACATAAAACTTCGATTTTTCCATCGATTAAACAAACTCTAGTTACTTTTTATTCATTGATAACCGTGGAGAAAGGGGTGGCTCACAAATGCAGTGAATCCTGAGAATCCTCAGCGGAACTGAAGTCCAACACGGAATTGTAGCCGCTTAGCTACTCTTCTGGTTTCATCATTTTTAATTGACAACGTGCGCCAATCTCGTCTGTCAGATTAATCGCGGACCGCGTATACGAGCGCGCAGTCGCCCAATGATAGAAGGGTATGGTGGCAAAAGTGAGCTGAATATAGGTAGTGAAAGACTGAGGGGTTGAATCGGGTAACGCCGGACGGTTTTAGGGATGCGGCGTGCCGCAGGCCACATGCGCGCTTCCCCCTCTCTACTTTTTCCTCGACTAATAATCAAAGAGTGGCCTCGATTGATTTTTATGAGAAATAAAAGGGTCCAACGAATTGCTTTTTAATTTGCTTTTCCACTGAATTCATTATATTTGATAAATTACTGTGAAAATCATTGCAACGTTCGGACAACACGAAATTTCGCAAATCATCGAACCGGATTTTAATAAAAATCATATTTCTTATTTATTTTAATACGTTTTCTGTAAACTTTGATGCCGAGTTAAATATTTTAAATACGAATTTAAAAATTAGATGGTACAAATAAAATGTTACCACTCACATTATTATTTATATGTATAGAAAGTTTTCAGATGAAAATTTCGTATTTTTAATGAAAATTTCAATGTGGATTTAACATTTTTAATGGAGGGTCGTATAAGTATTATTTATGCTTCACACTCAAAATCCCCGTGTATATATTTTTGTGTAAATACTGCAAATTACAAATTGCACTTCAGTATACTTAAGCAAAAAGAAATAACCGCTAATTTCAGCGTATTTGCTAAGTCCCTTTGAACTGAAATTGCAGTTACTTTAGCTTTTATTTTTGAAGGATAAATAAAAAAACTTTCTAGTAACTCATTCTTTCAATTTTTTAATCATTTTAATCGAGTGAATCACGAACGGTATATTATAATAATTCACCAAATTATTATTATACCTAACTAGAGGGCATTGATAAAATTGCCGACACACTATTAGTGCAAGGTTATTATAATAATATGTAGTACACCACTAATGTGATAGAATAGACCATACAAATAAGGCAGATAATTCAATGATTATACGATAGAGGGAGGAAGCGGTTGTTTACGATAAACGTGGCTGAATGATCGTTGGTTATCGATGACTCCCGGGTGCACGCAGCTGCTGGTTACGCGCATGAGAGCCCTTTGACTCCAACACCCCCGCAATTTATCCTTACGGTAATTCCTCTATACGGCCTTGTATAGTAGTACATACATTTGTGCAAGCTCATTTATTTATAGATCTCCTGTGCCCAGTGATATTATTATTAAACACTTGATCAAAAATAAAATAAAATACGAATAAAATATATTAAATTATATAATTTAGAATATGTATAATCCTTAATGTGAAATGAGTGTTTTCTACAATTAAATAAACTCGATTTATCATTTATTTAAATATGACAATTGAAAGATCCTTTTGATATTTTCCAGCGGATAAAAATGGCTGTAAATCACCGTCACATTTCAAGCCCCTATAATCAAACAACACACGTCCTACAAAAAACCTTAAAAAATCGAATTAAATGTATCGCTTACAGATCATACGTTTTTATCACGCGCTTATCCTCCTCCATGTCCATTTTATAAATACAATACATCCATTGTTTTTGCTCGTTTATCGTATCGAAGTGTATAGAAAAAAAATAAACGAACCGTGGACGTTTATTTTCACGGTACTTACGCATCGGTTTGTAATAAAAGCCAAACGTTCGTTTCCTCCATTTGTTCGTGGCGAAAAAAAACATTCTATGTGTGAATTTACGCGTGTATACACTCGTATATCTGTGGATATACGAGCATACAAACATTCACTTATTATTATGTATTCAGGAATATATTTTCGCATTTATTATTGTGTGCGAGCACGAGTTCACGAGTAACTCGAGCGAGTCCGTTCCTATGCCTGATGCTTTTTGTAGAGTTCTGGATATACTTCATATTATATCCAGGGACTATTGTCGGCAGGGGCGTACATTACCTTTCCTGTCACGCGATCGTCTCCCATGTATACCGAACCCGACAAATAAAAGGATAGTGTGTATCCAGCTAATTCGACGATTTCGTAGCTCGCACCAGAATCGTTATATATATATATATATTGAATGAATAGATTTGTATATTGTGTGGGTATAATTTTTTACAATGTAGTGTTATTTATGCAATATATGTAGACACCTATTATATGAAAGCTTGCATTCGTATTGCAACAAAATCGATAGGGGTTGAAGCCTCGTGTAGCTCGTAAACGCACGTATTGCTGCTTAATTCACGCCTGAAACGTTCTCAGATACATTTGTCGTTCGTTTTCACATAAAAATCAAACTTTTTATAATTAAATTCATTTGTATTCGATAAAAATAGTAAAATAGAAATTTGATAATAAAAAAAGCAGTTTAATAAATAATAATCATGCGGTTGCGAATCAATCGGAGTATTTTCAACATCGAAAAATTGAAATCTGAGGTCGAACGGAACGAAACGAGCTAAACGAGGAATCCTGGCGAAAATATATATAACGCAAATGATTGGATCCCATGGACAGGGGGAATATTGTTTGAAATAAAACCTATTGAAACGAGAGTTCGTGTGAATGAAAAGAGTTTCGTTCCACGGAGTTTGGGAATGAAAAGAGCCGAGTGAGAAGGAAGGAGAGAGTGAGATAGAATTGCAAATATAGAAGATACAGCAACGAACTATTTTCGAGCTGACCACCGCTCGAAATTGGCTATGACAGATACCTGCGACACACGACAGGAGGAACTCTGGAACGGGCAAAAAAGGAAGATTGATTTTTCGCGGTGCCCCAGCTAATTTGGCAATGCGTTTCTCTCTCGTTCACTCGTGTAAAATATTCTGTTTCTTTTATTTTTTACCCTCTATCCCCGTTTTTCGGTCGTCAATTTTTAAAATGAAGGGAAATTGACATTCTCTCGAATCCTCGTAACACTTTTTCAAATCGAGGCATACGAAACAATGAGAAAAATGCGGAATCGAAAAATCGTGATAGAAAAAATAATAATCAAAATATTTTTAACAAAACGAACACGTTTTGGATTTTATCGTTATTTTATTTTGTGCTTATCAATTTGGCGTTATAGCATGCTTCGAAAAGTGCAAAAAAAAACACAATTCTTCAAACTATTGGGTGGGGGTAAAATTTTCGAATGACGAAATTTCGAACAGCTAAAATAGCGAATTTTAACATACAATTATATATATATATATATCGATAACTGTATGTTAAAATTCGCTATTTTAGCTGTTCGAAATTTCGTCATTCGAAAATTTTACCCCCACCCAAACTATTAACCAAAATATTTTTCAAAATAAACTATGAAAAAGTTAAAAACTTATGAATATTTGAAATGAGGATTTTTTTTTTAGATACACCATAAATTTTGGTTTTAATTATACGTTTCCTGTGTAGCGTTACTTAATTCGATATTATTGGAGTTTAATCACTATCTCATATTTCACCTGTTAGGAAGTGGAAGGATCACGAAACGATTACCGTACAGGTGATACGAAAGGGGGTAGCGCAGTGCTGTATAACGTTTATGACTCTCGAGCACCCCGTCTCATTTTCACAAAACTAGGAAACTCGCGGTGTCAAGGAGAATTATGTGTTGCAAGTTGTATCCAAAGAAGGGGGTGTTGTGTTTGCAGCCCTCGTGTCCCTGATCAAAAATTGGTCACGCACGTTTGTAAGCAGCGGAGCGAGGCTGGCGCATTAATTCGACGGGGTATTCAGCCCCATTTTTAATTTTAGTTCAATAGTGTAACCATGGAAATCACATCGAGAAAAAAATCGAGTAAATAAAGTTTAGATTGAAAAAACACAGTCAATGGAAACAGAAAAAACGAGGCGAAATATTCATAAAAATAATAAATTGTCAACACAACAAGTGAACGATTGAACGTGAATAATTTTCAGATCGTAAAAATCAACCTTCGCCATTTTCAATATCGTTAAGGGGAGAAACCAGTTTAGGAGGCCGAAATTTTTGTGTTTTTCGTGAATTTTTTTAACAGGGAAGGAATAATCAGAATTTGTTTAAACTTGGAGCATATTTTGTTCATATTTTGAAGTACACTTTGTAATTTTTTCAAGTCATTACCACCGGAAATAGTGGAGTTAGAAGCTACTGCCCATGGACGATCGCCATCCGAGTTTTTTACTGGTGGGCATTCCTGAAGTCACAATTTTTATCTGTAATCATTACAATTTTCTTTTTTCGTTAACAACATATTTCCTAAGAATATGAACCTAATTGTGATAAAAAAAAGTTGAAAATTGCATGTTTTTGAGGTGTTTGAACACAATGTCATGTTTTTATACCATGTTTTTTCAGCTTTTTTGCATTAAAAAAAATATTTTTAATAATAATATCATCCCAGAGTTAAGTTCATATAAATTGTAATTGAATAAAGAATATTCACACAAATTTTCAGAACGATTGGTCAATAACTTTTTGAGCTAGAATGCCCACCAGTTGAAAAAAAGTCGTCCATGAACGGCAGCTTCTAACTCCACTATTTCCGGCGAAAATGACTTGAAAAAATTACAAAGTGTACTTCAAAGCATGAATAAAATATCCTCTAAGTTTAAACAAATTCTGATTATTCCTTCCCTGTTAAAAAAAATTCACGAAAAACACCAAAATTTCGGCCTCCTAAACTGGTTTCTCCCATTAATTTATTCCACGCGAATTGTTTCGAGAGATCCAATTTTTTTTGTTTATTCCGCCAAAATCGGATAAGCATTAGGCAGAATGAAGAAAAAAAAAAACACGAAAATAAATGCTCCCCGTGGGAATATTAGGGTGTATAAGAACCGTGGTGATGCGGTGAGTCGGAATTGCCTCGGGAATTGCCCGAATCGAGAATAATCCCCTTAGTTACACAGTGACAGAGGGTTATTCCGTGTTTTGCTGAGTTTGGCTCATGCTTCTCACTTCCATTCTGGACGACGATATTTCTCGGATTTATCCGAACAATATGTCTACATATATATGTATTCATACATACATATACATAAATACTCAACAGAGCGTATATTACATAATGATTTAGGCCTCAATCCTACGATCAGAAGGCGATAATAAAAATAATGACGTTTTGATAACCGAAATTATCATCATTTATTATCGTTGTTATTTTTTCTCCATTGCATTTAATAGCCCAGCAATATATATCATAAATCGGTTTAGCGTATAACGATATATTGGTGTGAATTTTGACACACTCAAGGCGAGTCCCCCGTTTCGAGAACTCACAAAGTTCTCTCGGCGAAAACGTAGGGGAAACGAAATGACAATAATTTATATCGCACGTACAATAATACTCATACGTTGAAAACCGCAAATAATAATCGTAGCAATATAACATACATAAATCAAATTAATACATGCGGTTGCAGTAAATGCAAGAGTGTATTAACGTTTGACACAGCATTGGTATGTGTTTAGTTTTATTAATGGTGCATATATTCGGCGATGAATTTAATCGGCGAGTCTGGAATGAAGATTTGATTAAAAATATATTATGAATGACAAAAAATACATTATCCTGAACGGTGGTAATTTTTACCATTAAAATACGAATTGATCATTATAATTATCCTTGGAGATAAATGATAAAAATTGTACCTGAGATACGTCGATTTTTCAAGCATTTTCGAAGAGAATAGTGTGAAATTGATGATACAAAAAGAGGCGCGTACAAAGTAACAGCGAAGTGAGCTTCTGCTCGTGTCTCGAGAGGAAAAAACGATGAAAAAAAGAAAGGGATGAAATTACTATACGTTTTCTTTTCGCGTTTCTCGTACGTTATCATGTTCGTATCCACAAATACACTAGCAGTTTTTTTTGTTCTTTTCGTTCCTCGAGACTGGTGTTCGCTCTTCCGCGAGATCGTTTTTCTTCGGCGGGATCGTGATGCTCTCGAGCGTAAAATAAGATAATGGCTGAGAGGCAAAAGGCGTGCGAGAAGCGCACTCGCCGGTGAAACGGGCGCGAAACACAGAGGATTTGGATGACGCGGGGGTGGTGGTGTGTGCGGAACGGCGCGAAGAGAGTAGTAGGGGACCGACACCGCCGCTTGGTTTGATGGAGAAAAAGGGACCGCGAAAAATAGCAAAAGACCGTGGGACGAGTTACACCTGCCGCAAGCCACGCGTCGAAGGGTGCTCTTTGCTGCTACGAGAGAACCCTGAAGCGCGATAAAGACGGAAGAGAACAGATGTATGAAATAAAGGTAAGGCAGGAAAAAAACGAATGAAGAAAAAAGAAATGAAGAAACGGATAAAACGAATTGTGATATCCAACGGAGAAATCGAGATACGAACGCCTCAATTCCCGAGTAAACGACACAAACCATCTTCGAGATAAACGACTAAAATCTGAAAAAAATGATATGACCGATGTGAGGGAAAATTTTCGAAAATCGTACACCGTTTAGAATTGGTGATTTCAAAACCATACTACGAAATAATTGCTAACAAAAACAGTGTTAAAATTCCATTTAAAAATAGAGTCGTACCCTTTTGAATGGCAAGCTCCAATTTTATTGCAAAACGTTTGCAAACATTCGCATAAAAAAAATGATATTAACAACAATGTTTAAATCTCTAAATCCGAAGATTTTCCGATAATCATATTTTTTTTCAAGAGAGAAACCTGTTTAATATTAATAACAGTTCACGTGTCAATAGCTTCCTCTAACGTACCGCTTAATCTCGAGAATTAATTTGGCGGTTTTACCGGATGATAAGGGCCTGGAACGTTCTTATCTTCTTCGTTAATACTTTGGTAGCGTCATCTTCTTGCATATGCACCCTACACTTTACCACATCAAAATACATGCTCATATACACAAATACAGTTATAACTGGATTATATAACTAACTATAACTATATATAATTTTATATATACCTATAGTGATGAAGGCGAGTTGGAAAATCCGCACGTGGACGAGGAGCGAGGTCCCCCTTTTCCTCTCTTCCCTTAAGTTACCCTCCCCATAAACAAGCTCTAACTTTTGCCAAGCGCGTCGCGTCTAACGAGTATTATAATTACTGTCGCGTAACTCAATATTGCCTCCTCCCTCGATATGCTAAACTCAACGGAATATAGTGTTAATAGGCGTCGAATGGCGCGCGAGACCGACGAACAACGTGCGGGCAAACACACACAAATTCGAACCGTATATACAGCAGTTATATGTATTAACATGTAAATATATCTATATGTAAATGAATGTGTGTGTGTGTGTGTGTGTGTACGTACAGGAAAAGCAAAGCAACGCTGCACACCCCGCTCCTATTAATTGCGCTTCACCCTAAATGCAAATTGTTCGAAATTGAGCGAGGGCTCCCCGAATATTTGGAAACTCCATTACGGCCAGTGTTCGTCCTTTCGTGCATCTAACCATCCCGCGCAGCTTCGAAGAGAACTGGGAGACACAAGAGAGCAAGAGAGAGAAGGTGGAAGATGAGGGTGGAGAGCGTTTCGAGTGAGGGAGATCGAGTACGGAGAATAGAGGTTTATGTATATGTGTGAGGTAGGCGGTTACCACCGTAAGGATGTTAACGTCGTAGCGAGCCACACAAAACTTGCCTTCGATATATCGTGGTGTTTGTACTCGATAGATCCACTACACCGTATCCTGGACTCCTCAATCGTGTAGATAGGGTTTGTATGTATGTACAGTCATGGCCAAAACTATAAGACAACGTTTTCTGTCTCACTAGCAAAATTAGGAACTTTTTTTCACTGTTGAGGATGTAATCCTTCTGAAAACTTCGATTTCATTCAGGAATTAATAGAGAATCTTGAAGACCTAAATGTTTTAAAGAAATTAATAATCAATCGTGTGCTCTGTTTTTGCTAATCAACCAAGTGGGACAAAAACTTATTACTTTTATTTAAGGGAGTTGTATCGATATTTATATGACATCATACGAAAAATACATTATATTTGATTATTCCAAGTTAATGTATTGAAATTTGGCGTGAATCTTCTTGAACAGCATTTAATTATGTGTGAAAAATTTGGAGAGGTTTCACCGTCTAGTAATCGAGATATGCATTCTTGAAAATGACAAGTTTAACATGAGCTCTTATGGAAGCTTTCAAAAAATTGCGAAATTCAGCAATAAATATCTCAATTTTGAGACGATGAATCATCGGCATATTCCGCCAGAAGTTTAATACCATATTAAGCTTTCTATTTACAAAATTTTATTATGTAAAGTTGGAAAATAATTTTTACATGAGAAACGCTATAACCTCCTTAATCTACCGAAGGCAATTTGGGAATCGTGATGATGAGGATTAGACATGGAAACGAAGAGCCGGCAATTTTCTCCTGTATTATTTTTGTTTTTATCTCGCTGGAATTCATTTGTAAAAACGAGCTTAGCTGGTGAGCGGGTTAAGGGTCTTTGGGCAAAATAAATTCCATTAGAAATACCGAAAAGAGTGAGAGGTGAAGAAAACGAGCAAAGAAGTCCATCTTTCGACGTGGACGTTTGGTTCCACTGAAGAGTTCATCTAGAGCTGTAACTGTTGCAAATATATATATGTATATGTGTATGTATTTGTCTGTGTATTTATATCCACCGGAAGATTAGCTGTCCGTCGATCGTTTCCCGTAAGGTCTGCGGGCTCAATTAAGTACTCCGTTTAGTGCGGGGGTGAGCTCGAGTAAAAAGGGTTCTAGGAGTCGTTCGTAGCTCGTTCAGTCGGCGAGAGAGGCAGCATCAAGCGTGCTGGGTTCCGCGGCCAGAAACCCTTATCCAGCGATGGGAGAGCAATGCGAACAAGCTCATATATATATATATATATATACACGTATGTGTCAAAGAAAGAGAGAGAAAGGATAGAGCAACGAACTCCCCTCGAGCATCAATCATGTCAGCAGCAACCCTTTACCGAGGGCGGTTTTACTCTCCATTGAGACGGAGTGTTGTGCTCAAACACAAAAACACTTCATTTGGCAGATTAGCTGTTAAACACCCGGCTCTATGCCGTACTATTCTCTCTGAATGGTATACATACACAGTGTACAATACAAGAAGCGGTACACGTGTCATTGGGTGCCATGTAAGAGTGCCTTAACGACGCCTCTCTTTCTCTTTCGCTTCATCGCGGTTGCTCCTTCAAAAAATTCCATAGACCAGATGTACTTTTAGTCAAAGATAAGAGTCTTGATAGACAAGCTGATAAATTGATGGCGCTAATAAAGAGAGTAGAAATTTAACCTGTTGGAACTAAATCGTTACAGTGCCCTGGAATTTCAGGAGATATTATTGAAATTATTTTTCAATTCTTTGACGAATATTCACCAGTTCATACAGATGCCATTTACTTGCCCAATTTTTACAACAGCGCCAGGCGCCTTGTAACCAGTTGTATAGAAAAAAGAATATACGTCTAGCAAATTGGAGTTTTCTCATATGGATTTCGTTCTCAGGGGATAGTACAAAGTTACGTAATACTTAATGAGGTATGACCTCAAAACTAGATATATACACCTATAGATACGAAGGACCTCGAGAATTGGCCGTGAAAGGAAGCGAGCTGAAGAGCCAGATATCGTAGCTTTGTCGGCGAGACCGTCAATTAACAATTAGCTGGCGGTCCTTGTAATCGAATTACGTGGTCTATTGTCGGTACCAGGTACAAACGTATTCAGTTCTGTTATTGGCTACCCTTCAGGGGTTGCCGTTTTTTTCTTCTTCTTCATCTTATTCTCATTTTATATTTATTCGTTTCCTATCCTTCTCGTCTTTCTCTTCAACGAGGCGACGTCTTCCTCGATCTCTTTACTCCGGCAGGCAAAACGCCGCGCGTCCTCGACCTGAGATCGAGTTTCTTGCCGCGAGTGCGCGCGCTCTCGCGGACCTTTCTTATGTGCACACACTACGTCACTAACAAACACTAGCACACACGTTTCTTTGCCTCAGATCTTCGTGTATATATTTTCGAGGTCTAAATGCGATGAAAGTGACCGAATTGGGACCGAATCATTGCCAGGCATACCAGCAATAATGTCACCTTTATCGTGCGGACACTCGATATATAGGACCGCCGCATAAAACTAGATGCAAAATGCAACCTGGAGGGATCTCTTACAAAGGCAGCCAGGCGGTCTCTCGACAAGGCTAGCATCTCACTTTCTTCCTTGTCCTTTTTCCTTCTCTCGAGATAATACAGGGTGAGAGTGAGAAAGGGAACCCCTGGATGAATGTCACTGAAAATATATCCGTTTCACATGCTTCTCCTAAGTTTTTCTGGCTCCGATCTCACAACACAATATATCTCGTAGTTTGCCGGGTTCGCGTCACCTAATACGTGTAACGCACCCCTCTCAACCAATACATATAAATCTCAACGTATGTTTTCTCCTGCTTCAGGTATGTTAACTTAATAATAAATCAGAGCTACATCTTTGCTGAAATAAAAAAATATAAGATTTTGATATTTTTATCATTAGTATTTAACAACAAAACATCATTTGGCTACGAAATTGGTTCAGACAATTTTTCAACTTTTCATCAAGTTCGAATGGAAGGAATTTGCGTTTCACGATTTAAATAATTAATAAACTAAACTCATGAAACAATTCAATGCTATATTTTTTAATCTGTTTTCATCTCTTAACGAATGTGATTTCTTTCCAAGCTAAAAATCGTCACATAATAATGGAACAATCAATTTCAATATGCTTCAATTTTAATTTCAATTGTAATCAAATCCAGCATCGTTCTATATTACCCAAAGAGACAGTGTCTTATCGATGCCCATCAAGATGTCTCAAAAGTTTCGAGCGACGTTTCTGCTCTGGAAAGACGTCTGGTGGTGAAATTTTGAAACTAAGATTGTCCATTCGAGATAGGTAACGTTGTCAAATGCAGGGAATATTCTACGAGTCGACGTGCACATATATAACTAGTATATATGTATAAATATATGGTATTTACATTCGTTGGATGTTATACACTATGTGGATAATATACAGGCGAGACATATAGAGAGCAAACGTAGACTATCGGAAGATATATCCAAACGGGTCCACAACTATTAAATTGGTTCCCAGAAGCAGCGGGAAATCGGTGCTGGTGCCTCCGGGGCAACAGATTACTGTCTGTGCAGGCGATGTATATATATATATATATATATAAGCGAACGTGAAAGAGAGCTTGGACGCGAGTGTTCTCTGTCCTTTCAACGTTCTCTGTTACTCGCTCAACGGGACACTCCTAGTCGCCCTGTGAAGTTAATAATCATCAAAAGTCGTAGTGTTTGCCGAGGGCGGACGAGACCCTTTGTGCAAAGGCCTCGCGCCACGCGTGCTACTGACGCTAATATGACTCCACTGGGCTTTATTACGAGTTATTATAGCAACGTTCCTTCTACTCCGATTTCGCATGACTGCCACTGGAAAACACCCGGAAAAGGACACACTGCCAATACTGGATAATACACATTTACCCATCGACACTTATTTTTCTAATTTCCAATGTAATAAATGGCGGACCCACTTTGATCCAAGTGGTTTATCATTGTGTGCAACAAAACTTGGGACTTTGATGAAAGTGCCCAGTGATTTTTCGATCGAAATAACTCGATACAGGATTTTTTGATAATTCTGCAGATTTATCGATGAAGCCTTTTTGAATTTGAAGCTAACTTTTGAAATATTGAAATAGGACGTAAATAAAAATTACAGCATTTAGGAACAGCTTATACTACACCCATTAAAACCGTCCTAGTTAATATGACCTCGGCTATTTATGGTAGCACCCTCAAAAAAATTTCACTATTCCCCCTTTAGTGCTGTTTCTTCTTTTCAAAGAATCAACAGTGAGAACTATGACCTATGACAACTGTCAAATTGCGGACAAGCGGGAGCACGCCCTCGCGATTTTCGTTCTTCTCTCTCTCTCTCTCTCTCTCTCTCTCTCTCTCTCTCTCTCTCTCTCTCTCTCTCTCTCTCTCGCTTTTGCTTTCTTTCTCTTGATGGGCTCGTAGCTTATGTAGGGCAAACATATTGCCTCGTGATATACCTGCGATCCAATGAACAAAGGGTGCATTCAAGCACGTTTGCTAGACCCGGTTCATCGAAAGAGAGAGGAGAACGAGCGAGGGAGACAACGAGATACGGAACCGCAGACTCTGTAAGACAATGCTCGGGACCGGTGTCAAAATACACGAGGGCCATAAGGCTAATTTGGCGAATTAATCGAGCACCATTTTTCGTATCACCCTCTTTTCTTCTTCGCTTTTTTTTGTTTTACCCACTCCGTTTCTTGTCAGTGGTGCACTATGGAAGCTGCAATATTGTGGTTAGCCCGTCTCAAAATGGGACACGTGGGACCGAAGTGTTTTTTACTTTACGCATTGGAATCGTTGATTCAAATTTTTATTTTACGTTCCTAACCAAACATTTGATTCGAACTGTATTTTACTGTTAAGCAATTCGGCGAAAATAATTTTCAACAATAACTTTACCAAAAGTTATTTAAACATTTGTTCAACGAACCCGCAGACCATTTTTCTCAATCTTTCTTTAAAATTCCTCTTTTAGAATTTATAAATGTGCTTCTGGAAATATTGTTCTTTCAAAAACTTGGAATCTTTTAAAGTATATTATTGAATATGTACACAAAAAAGAACCTGAAGGATTCGCAATTTCCTTTAATTTCTTCGGGTTTCCAAAAAAAAAAAAAAGAAATCAGCATGAAGATAAGTTATAAAATATTTGGGTCTCGTTCAGAAAAATCATCAATTTGATTGCAAATGATGAAAAAATTGAATTACTCCGTCGGATAACTTTCGGGAGATGATCCGTTGCTCTTCGAGATCTCACGTACCCGTTCATTCACCCGTTATCTTTCTTTCGCTTCCTCATTCATTTTTATGTTCATGTATCAATGACGTTGAGACTATGCAGAGGGCTTCATTGTATAAAAATGAGATCGCGTCTTGTTTGGGATGTTATTTGTAGCGCATTATTATGTCGCGAGGCCAAAAAGAGAGACATATAGAGAAAGGGAGAGACATACGGGGTTAGAAGCGGACTCGGGGCGTTGGAGTGTTTAAGGGTGATTACACGCAACGACAGGGGTGGCTTTATTGGAGAAGGCTAACCGTGGTGCTCATTCTCAGTCTCTTTCGTACATATAAACACGAGAAATTCACCACCCATGCTTCTTTGCTTCTTTGCACTCTTTGCTTCTGTCGTTCATTGTACCCTCGTGTTTATATGCACGCTTTGCTTCTGTCGTTCATTGTACCCTCGTGTTTATATACAAGTATCCGTACATAGGACATTCCGTGTCGAATGAATCAATTTAAAACTCTGTATCTCGAGTCGACTTTCACCATTTTTGTTGTCTCACAGCTATGCAAAAATGAAACGTACAAGTTTTCAATGTGAGGGTGCCCTTAAAAGGCGTCAAAAAGTTAAATTCTGACTTCAAAAAAGAACGTAGTTCCATTTACATGAAATATTGAGTGCACTGAGAAAATAAATTTGTTGTTTTAACAAAATTATTGTTGAATCAACAAATTATGGCGAACAAAATGAGATTTGTTAATTCAACAAAAATTTGGTTCATTCAACAATATTTTCATCGTAGTGAGCAATATTTATTGGAACCAGCAAATTAAGTGGTTGAATCAACCAAATTTTTGTTGAGTTAACGAATTTCATTTTGTTCGCCATAATTTGTTGATTCAACAAATTTCTTTTCTCAGTGTGTGTTTAAGGCGTACCACTAGTGTGACTGCCCAAAAAAAAGATGATTTTCGGGAATTTATTGAAAGAAAAGTATTGCATGGAATGTTTTGAAATTTCGAGGATATATTTGTGTATAAATTATGTATATACAGTAATTTTTTTGTATGAAAATATTCAATTTTCAGCGACTTATGCGCCATCTCCCGAGTCTCAAAAAAAAAAAGAAGTTCTCCCACTGCTGCAGTGATTGCGGCCTTCAAAGTGCCTAAAATCAAAAAATAAAAAATGTCCATTAAATAGAAAGTATTGCCTGTACAATGACGCACGATTTTGAAAAAAAAATTAAAATTCAACAAAATAGCGGAGTTTTGAAAAAAAAAATCCAAAATTACGCTTAAAAATCTAATGGTTTTTTGCATGGCAAATTGACATTTTTTATCCAATCGAAAAACTGGAGGGTCATTGTATGAAGAAACAAATACTAAATACGTTAAAATAAGATTCAAGTCGATTAGATGATTTGTATTCGAGTTAGAAATGCAGCAAATTGGAAAAATGTCGTTTTGAGAAAAACGCGTCGGAAGATAAAAATATTGATTTCATTGTTATAAATGGATAAATATCGTACCTAGACTGCTACTCCAGGCCCATACAAATCACCTTCCTCTTCTTCGAAAAACACGTGCGATTTTTTGAAAGTGTCACACTAGTGGTGCCCCTTAACTCGTACCCAGATTGATTGAACAAAAAGTCTGCGAATTGTTCGAAAAGTAAAATTTGATTTTTAATTTTGCATTCTAAAAAAATTAACGAACCAACGAGTGTTAAATTTCAATTTCCTATTCGAATTGATAATTGTTGTTACTCCATAAAAGGAAAAGCTGCGGAATTTTGAGAAAGAATAGAGCCCCATTGTGGCATAAAATTGGAATTATAATTAATTCATAATATAAAATAAGATAATAATAATAATAATAATAATAATAATAATAATAATAATAATAATAATAATAATAATAATAATACAGGTTAATCAATTTGCATGGAATGTTTCATATGATAAAAAGTGTGTGTAGAAGTGTACATGTATGTATTATAAGGTACATAGCTCCGTGACGAGGAGAACGCGATCCGATTACGCTGTCGAGACTATTAGTGAGCTGTCCCACGAAAATTCACCGAGAAACGAGAAGCCGGTAAGGGATGCCATGCCACAGAGATAAAATCATCCCCTTGTGCTTTTCCTCTCGCTCTTTTTCCCGCCGCGAATGTTTTTTTTGATTCCCCAACTCTACATACATATGTATACGTACAACAATTCATAATATGTCTCTTCATTCTCTTGCTTTCTGTGTGTCCTTACCATTATTCAAGTATATACACAGACATATATATATAAATCGTTTATTTTCACATTTTACGAGGGAATGAAGAGAAAAAACAATTTGTCGGGCAGTCATTCCCACATTGTACCACCAATTTTGATACGATACTGTTATAAAACACAAAAGACACCCCAATTAACGTAGCTAGTTTTGACTTTCCGATTAAAACACTTTGATAAACGGGATTTTATGAAAAATAAAGAAATAATTTTTAAATTGACTTTATAAATAAAAAAAAAAACATCCAATTAACATAGTTTTAATTCATAATTCAACATTTTTTCCAAGTGGACTTTTAATTTGAAAAAGGATAGCGATTTGAAGGATAATCGCTTAAATTTTTATCGTTAGAGTGAGTTAAAAAAATAATTGAGAACGGTTTCTTTTCGATTATTTTTCGAAATCAGCCATATTGGACAAGAAGATAAATGGTTTGAATTTCTTCCAAAAAAAATGGTTTGAAATACAAGTAAAATGCCCTGCACAGTAAAAAGATACGACTGTCGTTCTTTCATAACAACTAGAGACTGATTAACGAATAATTAAATTTGTATGCTGTGTACGAAACATTTATAACCTTTTTTTCAACAATTTGGGGAGGAGGAGAGAGCCACTCGATTGAGAACGACTGGTTGGGATTGAATTTGCCCGACAGTTTGACAGAGGGTAGTGGTTGGTGATGATGGTGGTGGCAATGGCATCGGTAAAGTTGAAGGAGGGGAGGAGGGGTGTGTATAAAAAGCGCGGTGAATAATAGACTGGAACCCTCTCGAAAACATCGCCCTTCGATCGGACGTGCATACCGCACGAGCCTGGAGATTCTCCAGAGTTCAATCTCTCTCTCTCTCTCTCCCTCTCTCTCTCTCTCTCTTTCTCTCTCTCTCTCACTCTCTCTCCCTCTCTCTCTCTCTCCCTCTCTCTCCCCCCTTTCTCTCTTATTCTTTCTATCTCTCTGTATTTTCCTCATACAACTGGTTCTCGTGCCATTTCTCCCTTTCTTTAACCCTCTTCAGTGTATCTAGGCTTATTCTACGATCTAACCCCTGCGATTACACTGATAGGTCTTTAATGGACGCTCGCACCTAAATATACATCTATATACATATACATAAAGCGCACCCTCCGAATACGAAATAGTCTGAAGGAGTTGGAGCAGTCAATCGATGCTCTCCTATCATTCATTAGGTACTTCACGCGGGATTTAATGTTTGCAGGATCCACACGTTCGACAATGGCCCTTCAGACCCACTGGAATTCCATAAGTTACCAAACAGTTTGACTTTTTTTGTTTCTTCAATCTGAATTAATTTTTTTTTTCGGCATTTTCGTTGGTTTATTATAGAGTACCGAAAGTACGAAGTCTCTTAAAATTTGAGAAAGATTCTTTATAGCAAGATCAATAAAAACGAACCGTTCGTTACTTTTTAAAATTATTTCAACGAACTTTTTGATATTCTAATACATCTCAAGGGCTTCACGAATTAGTATAGACTGTAAAACTCTTCGAATACGATTCCAGTAATGGTACTTTAACGTATATACATATGTATTTACTTACCATACAATATACATTTATATATATCCATATATATTTGTATTATATCGTATCTAACGAACAATGGTGAAAATCTGTTAATACGACGGGGAAACGACAATGTGTTCATCGCTCCGTGATCGCCTCGAATACCTTTTACCGTCGCTAATCCAAATTCGACGTGCCACGATCGTCCAAGCGTATAAAACGCGGTTCCCGAGATTCTGCATTCTCCATCCGTCCTCAGCAAAAGTGCAGGACACTCGACAAAAAAAAAAGAAACTGCATCGATATATACTCGACCGGGAAACGTTTACACTCATAGTTTTCGGGTTTGAAAATATATACATATATATCGCAATGTCATGTGACCGAACGAGGACAAGAGTGAGCTGATTTTTCTCGCGATAATAAAATTTCGAGAGTGCTCGCATTGTCGAGTCGAACGTTTTTTCTCGAGGACCTCCAAACGCCGTACGTCGTTACGTCGAATCGTACCGTTGCGTCATAGCTCGGAAATATGTGAAAAATTAAATTAAAATCGTTAAAAAAAGTTTATGAATGATGCACGACTTTTTTAGGAAATATGATGAAAAATTCATAAATGTAATGATCCACCATTTTTGTTTTTAATATTTTGTAAATATGGCTTGTGAACTAGAATTATTTATGCATTTATTCAAAGAAAAAAATATAAGTTTAAATGTGAGTCAAAATACATTGCGATATAAATGAAATTTGATGTTACCAAATTGAGAATCTTGGAAAATCTTTTCAATCTCATTGCATCTTGGCGTAAGCTTTTTTAATGCAATTCCTCTCAATAACACAGATTGCTCTGCTTGCAAGGAAATTTCAACTTTTCCATTACAAGAGCTGACGATAATATACATATATATGCAGAGAAAAAGAAGAAGGGAAAAAGACGAATGAGATATACTAAGAAGAGCGTTCGATATCGTCAGCTCATTACCGTATAATATAAATCCAAAACTCACTTTCGTCGAGATTTTCTTCTCCGTTGGTCTCTCCGTATTTCCTCGTTCTTTTTCCATCTCTTATTCTCATTTTGCATCAATTCTCGCTCAGTTAAAGCCATCTAAACGAGTTTATCCTCGGCAATATCATTCCTCGACAAAGCTCGAGGTCGTATTCTCTCTCTCTCTCTCTCTCTCTCTCTCTCCCTCTCTCCCTCTGTTCCTCTCTCTCTTTTTCTCGGGCGTCTTATTCGCGATGGTGGATCCCGTGCGCGCGTAACGAAACATTTTGTGGACTGAGAATGGTGTGGGTATACGAGAGCTTTCGAAGTACCTACTCTAATAGATTTACGACCTAAAAAGGTTAAGCCACGTTAGTCCTCTTCTTTATATTTCCGCGAGGAGGCGAACGACGTTTCACTTCCTCGAATCTTATTTTTCATCCCCTCGCGCGCGTGCCTCGTCCTCTCTCTCTCTCTCTCTCTCTCTCTCTCTCTCTCTCTCTCTCTCCCCCTCTTTCTCTCTCTCTCTGTTTTTCTCTTGCTCCATCCTCTTTTTTCGCTCCCTCTCTCTCTTTGTTTCCTCTCTTATGTTCATAGAGAAAGAGTCGCTTCAAGAAAACGTCACGATATCATTCGACCAACCCTCTTCACCTCTCCGTCTATCAGCCACGTCTTGCCTCGGTACAGATAAGAGGGTGAAGCAAAATTCGCTTATTTTCCCATCATTTCAACGTGGCATCTTGTCCCTTCATCCTCTTCCTCCCGCAGCCCGAACCGAAGCCTCTTTTATCATCGCCCGGGGGTGGCCGAACGAACATTGGATTATATCTATGTATATACATAGATATATTTATATTATGTACATAAATACACCCTCTGACGAACGAACAAACGAGCAAGCGTGAAAGAAAATTGCTTCTTCGTCATAAGCGAAATATCATCCTGATGAAGAATCGGAAATTCGCGTCTTCTCATTATAGTAATAGGATATATTTTCATCCTGCAGCATCGCGACCCGAACAAGTTTACATTCAATTTACTCTATTTTCAAGTTTTTCATTCATTATAATAGATGGAGAATACGATCGACGATAATGGCCACTTACAACGTCGTGTACATCTTTAAGAAAAATCATTCAGGACGTTCTTCTTTATTGGATTTTTGAAACATAAATTTTCTCACTTTTGGTCCAGAGCAATTCAAAATTTCATTACGTTTTGAGCTGGAGATTAAAAGATTGAGTATATTTTGGGAAATTCCTATTAGACGAACATCCTATTAAGAATTATACTTCGATCAATAAGAAAGTCGCCAGTTCTCATGCTCTTTTTCGCTCAATAATAGCAATTAATTTCCCAAACATTTTTCTCTTATTTTTGAAATATTTTCTCATCAATCCTGCGGAAATTCATCTGGAAGAAAAAAGGTAATTGGAAAAGTTGAAAAAAAGAAAGCCATTCTTCATTCGTGATTTGCTTTTCTTATGTACACGCAGCTTTACATCTCGTATTTCTTAACGCATTTACATTTTTCAATCATTTTTATTGAGAAGAGAATTTGAAATCATCCAATAAGGAAAGATTCAGCTGAACGGAAGCGCCTTGTACGTCTACATTTATTGGCTTTTTTGAAATACATCATCATCGAAGTGTACGAGTTCTATCGGCGTATCTATAGTTACTTTTACCAAGGCAAAGGAGTTTAGCGACCTGCCAACAGCAGCCATGTTACAATAAAGAAATCAACATGGCCGCGGTTGGGTTTCGCCTCGAGCGCTCACGAGACGCTCGCTTCTTCTTCTTTCATCTCCTTCGGCCTTCTCTTCGCTCTCCTTTTCTCTCTTTCTCTCTCTCACTTTCGATTTCGCCCCCCGAGCTTGTTACCCTCTTGATGCTGAGGAATAAGGGTGGACCTCTCCGACAGCCCCTTGCCTTTTCTTACAAGCTAGTTTTAGGGGTGGATCCGCCCCTTTCCCTTCTCACTCACTCTTTCTACCTCGTTCTTATACCTATTACCTTCAAGCAGTATTCCTATTGCACTTTTTTCTTCTTTCCCTTTTTTCTCCTTCTCTTTTTATCTCTCTTGCTCTTTGGTATTTCACTCGCCTTTCTCCTCCATTCTCGTGTAACGAGCCCGCGGCTTTTCTCGCTTCTACCGAGTGATGCGATCCGTTCTCTGTTTGTGCCTCCCCGAGAAAAAAAAAAAAAAAAAAAAAAGAGAGAATTTCATTTACCCACCCCTTTTTGTGACCCTTCGTACTCAACTGTACATTGGTTTCTATCTTCAGTTTACCCACTCGAGCACCATTATAGTTGCTTTTTATATACCAGCAGCTGATAATTCCCTTGGTTCTGGCACTTTTCGAAATTACCCTTGATTCGTACAAAGCCCGTTTAATATTACTGTGAATGAATTTTCTTATCCAAAGAATAATAAATTACGGCATTCTCGACGATGACTTTTCACCCTTACAAACAATTGACTTAATAAAGTTGTTTCAAACGTGCGAAAAAACGAAATAACCAATTCATCGAGATTAAATATGTAACGAATCAAAATAAAAAGGTATTTCATTCCACATTGAAATTTTATTTCATATCTTTTTTTTTTAATAATCTCTCATGCAATCGATCGCGTTGCAGACAAAATTTTGATCAATATTTTTATAAAATATTATGACCAACGATAAATAAATTTATCTAAAATGACTTTTTATGAATTAAAAGAAATAAAAAGAGAAAGAAAATTAATAAAATAAAAAGAAATTTTATTCCCTTTTTATTTTAATCTCATCGTTATTAAAGATAATTGAAAACAATGAAATTTCAATTAACAGTTATTTATCCGTTCATCTGACAGTATATAAGGAATTTAAAAAAATCCTCAGAACTCTTTGATTAATATCCGTTTTTCTTCTTCAAATAACTTCTACTTTAAATAATTTCTCATCATAACTCAGACGAAAGTTTTTTTTATATTTCTCTTTCTCAATGATAAATAAGGACGAAGGAATGTGGTTTCGGTGTATGAGTAGTCGATTAGAAAGCTGGAATATGCCGAATGCGAAGTGGAAAAACACAACCGTGGCATTTCCCTAATGGACGTTTTTCTACACCGTAAGCTTCCAACAGCTTATTACATCACTCGGATCTTACAAAATATATAGCACGACGATGGCTAATCGACGGCGTAGCACGGTGGCAAAATGGCCCATGAGTGGTTTTAAAAACCACTAATTAGCGGATAGAAGCTTCAGATTATGCGTTGAAGATAAGTGGATCCTATGTGTTAGGATAATGCGAGGTTCCAAGCTCCTTTTCGAGGCCTTTTTTTTTGCTCACCAGACTTTCAACGTCTTTTTCCTATTGCAGTCAATCGCGAAGATCATCAACGATGCTTATAGATTCGAAAATGAAGGAAAAACCTTTTATCGAAATAAACACTTCATGAGAACTGGAATAAATATTAGGAGAAAGTATATGCTGAAAACAATTACATTTGAATAATAACCGTGAAAATAATAGAAACAAAGTGATAATAAAAAATTCTTTAGATCATTATTTATACTAATTTTACTTTTGATTTATATCAAATAAAATTTATTTGTAAGAAAGCCAAAAAACTTCGCAATCACTGACAAATACTAATGGCTTATAATTCTTCCGGTATGAAGTTTGATTTCGAAAAAAGAAACTTCATAAAGAAAACACTAAAATGTTTTGTACAAAAGAATTCATTCTGTTTGAACAAAATTCACAATTACGACATTTTTTCTCGCTTGCCGTAGGTCTGGTTCCAGAACCGACGGGCCAAGTGGCGCAGGCAGGAAAAAATGGACGCCGCAAGACTCGGCATCACGGAGTATCGCCATCCAGCAAGCATCAGGTATTTATCAATCAAACCTTCATTCTCGTCTCATTTTTGACAGATTGTCAAAATTGTTAACTAACTAAATATCTTGATTAGTTTCGTTAATAACAAATAAACTGATTTTTCATTTACTACGATCTATTTTCGGCTACGCTAAAATTTGAAAGTTATACAGTGGCGTGCAAAAGTTTCGGGCCACCTTATTTTTTATGCACATTGAACAGAAATATGGTGGTGCGAGAAAAACAAACGTGTTTTCCTTAACTCATTTCTCAAATTCTTTCTCAAAAAATATTTCTCAAAAAATAACACGTAATCACTTATATTTGGAAACAATAGATTGTATACATTGATATCGATCTTAAATCATTAATTGTTCAACAATTTTTTATGACTGACTGTGCAAAAGTATTGGGCCGCGTATTTTGGGTATGAAAAAAATAACAAAAAACTTGAAAAATAAGGAAGCATGTCTTGGTCTTCTCCACTCGACTCAATACTTTGTTGCCATGCCCTTAGCAGCGATAACTGCAGCGCACCGACGAAGCATAGACCCAATTAGTTGTTTGATTCGTTCTTGTGGCAATTTTTCCCATTTACTTCGCAAATGGTTCCACAATTCCGTTTTGTTGGAGTAATTTTTCGTTCCAACATGATGCTTGAGGTCTTGCCACAGGTGTTCAATAGGATTTAAATCCGGTGACTGCGATGGCCAGTCAAGAAGGCGGACTTTCCGGCTTTGAAGAAAATTTTTAACAAGATGCAAAGCGTGTTTCGGATCATTATAGTGTTGAAAAACCCAACCACGCGGCAAATTTTTCGTTGCAAATAAGAGCATATGATCTTGTAGTATGTCCCTGTACATTGCAGCGTCCATATTGCCATGAATTTCCACCAGCGGACCAACGCCTTTATCAGAAAATGCTCCCCAAACTTTAATGTTTCCGCCACCGTGTTTTACGGTATGAATTTGGTACCTTACATTATATCTGATACCTGCTGGACGTCTTACGTACTTTCGACCATCATTTCCGAATAATTGAAATTTCAATTCATCGGAAAAAAGTACTTTCCGCCAATCTGATACCGTCCAGCGCTGATATTTTTTCGCAAAGTCTAATCTAGCCTTCTTATTCTTTTTGTTAATCAATGTTTTTTTTACACCAACACGTCCAATCAGCCCCGCAGCTTTGAGACGTCGAGATACCGTACTCCGACTAACATCAGCTAGATTTTCACTTCGCAATTCCCGGGAAACATCTGCAGCACTTTTTCGTGGATCTACAATGCAATCCCTTTTTATAATTTTGTCGACGCGATTCAAAGTTTTTCGCGGTCTACTGTTCCGATTTTTGTCACACAGTGTGTTTGTTAATGTATATTTAGTAATAATACGATTAACGGTACTTTTGCCAATAGATAAAGTCTCCGCAACATCACGAAAACCTTTTCTTTCTGACGAAAGTTTTAACACGATTTCATGAAGCTGAATATTCGTGTGTTTCGGCATTGTGGCAGAAAGGAGACTGATTTTCCATTGTAGGATATGTTTTGAAACTAATGAGGAAAAAAATGTAAACAAACCATGCATACGAAGCCGCAGCGATATAGTGGCCCGATACTTTTGCACACCGACCAATGCCATTCCACGTTGTACACGAAAAATACGCCATAATTAAATATAATATACGACGTTGTTACCTTCGTTCTAACTTTCTTGAATACTTTGAACAATGAACGAGTGGAGAAATAAAATATTTTATCAATTAACTGGAAAAAATAGGGTGGCCCGAAACTTTTGCACGTCACTGTATTTGATTACAAATGAATTAAGAAAATAATGTAATAAAAATGGAAATAAATATTTGAATTGGAGTTTTGATGGATATTTAAATAAACGAAGTGTTTATTTTCAAAGGAACGTTGGCGGTCCTGGACTCGGTTTACCGGGTGATCCATGGCTTACACCACCAGCACTTTTGAGCGCTCTACCAGGTTTTTTACCGGCAGCCCATACAGGATATCCGAGCTATCTGACCTCACCCAGACGGTTACCGTCGCCGACAAAGCTCGGAGCGGTTGGCAATGGAATCCCAGGTGAGAAACGCACCTTTAAACAAACGTACCTTTTCCAATTATTTTTTCTCACCATTCTGTTGCATCTAAAAATCAATATTGAAAATAAACATATTTTTATTTCGTAACGTAAATTGAGTCCTGAACTTCATCATTTTTTCTTCATTTTCTTCGATTGTTTTTTTTTTATGAGAAATAAAACCTGTCAGCTTAACAAATTCGAGTTTATAAAAAGAGATTCTGTCAAAAATCTGACCAACAGAAAATAATTCCAATTCCGTCGTAACCTTTTTTTCAGTTCAATTTTCTCTTCCTTTCAGATTGTGGTTCAGGTTAAAATATCACAAAATAAAATTTAGAAAAAAAGTTAAAAAATGTATTTATTAAAAAATCGACTTTTACAAGTTTTTTTCTTAGCCGCATTTTGTTTAATTATAAAAAAATCGACTTTTACAAGTTTTTTTTCTGCTGCATTTTATTTGATGTTTACAATGAAAAAATTGTATCGTTATTAATAATTCGAGTTAAACAATCAGTGCAATCACTTAGTAATGACAGTCTGTTTCTACGCGCCGTAGGCACGATGAGCGGGGGAATCCCCGGGATGAGTAGCAGCGGTGGGCACGTCCAGTCATCGCCGAGTCCACCGGGTCACGATCCTCGGACATCGAGTATCCAAGCATTGAGAATGCGAGCCAAGGAGCACGTGGAGAGTATAACGAAAGGTCTTCAGATGGTGTGAGCCTCGATAACGTTCGATCCTCGAAGCGGGCGATGATCCAAATCCCAAATTCTCGTGTATCGAAAAACTCTGAAAAAGGGGAAGGAGGAAAACCCACAAAAAGAAAAATAGGACTTTCGACTAGGTGCTCGTGTCAGCCGAAATAGTGAATCTTCCTGAAGTTTGTGGTCGATCACAGTGGCGAACAATGTGGCCTGAAAAACTAAAGATCCATACAACGTTTTTTTGCGATCCGCGTAATTGAATCGCTTCAGCGTAAACGAAGGTGCAATTGACGCGTAAGTGAACTCCGACGATTTCATATTTTCGTTTTTTTCCCCTTGAGACACTATAAAACGATGAAAATGAAAAGTGGAGATTAAAAAGATCATTCGTGGCTCGTCGAAGTGGATAATCGTTAAGAACGTTGTATCAAGTATAAATAAATGAAAGAATATAGATATATAAATATAAATAAATAAATAAATAAATATATATATAAATATAAATTTGTATGTAGAAAATAGATGAAATTTGAGGATTGACATGGAGGGAAAAGGATGAGAATAGAGCGTAAGATCGCTACGACGTTTTCGGACTCATATTGTTAATTTGATCAACGGGTAATGGGACAAAGTCGTCCAGGGCGGGGGATAAAAAAAATGTCTGCCAAAATGGAAGCTGCGTAGTGTCAACAAAATCGAATCCGGTTAACTTCAATTTTGCCGACTTGTCTTTTTGAAAAAAATAAACCATTGAAAAAGGAAAAACAAGTACCCTCGATGAAAAGTACGATAAATGAACATGTAGAACGATTATCACGCAGTATTAATAAGTTAAGACGACGAGGAAGAGTTGACAAGTCGCAAAATTTGATAAAATCGACACGAAACGGAGAAAAAAGGGACGAAATCATAAAATATATAGTTTAGATTAAAAAAAACGGTCGTTTCATTTGTAAGCTCTGTCGCATTTTGTCGTCGTGCACCCCCGATTATTGAGCGACGTTTCAATTACGATTTTTTCAATTCATTCACTCGTGCTCTTTGCAACAATCGAGAGTTACGAAGGAAAGAGAAAAATTGAGGTTAAAACGACAAAAAAAACAATCAAGCAAATAAATAGGGAAAAAGCCTGGGACAAAATAATAATAACGTCCCACACATCCGAGACTCATCTATTTGTATATAAATTGATCGTGATGAAATAAAAGAAATTTGATGTACATATTTAATCGTATATATATATACATGATTTATCTGTAAATCCCACTGTTTTATTTGATTCTTCACGTTCATCGTTTTGCACAAACGTTATCATAAAGAAACTTTCATTTTTCATAAATTTCTTCGCTTACGATCGTTAACCCGAAAGGAAACGCTGACAGAGTGACGAATTTTCAATATTAAAACTTGGTATGTATATACACATTTATACACACAGATATATATCTTCATAGAAAGCTTACCAGCGGCGTGCTCTGTTTGTTAACGAATTACCATCTCAAAGAACCGTTTTAATTAAGCCTTAATTAATTTCGTCTAGCATGAACGGTGCCCTGGAATGGGAGGGGAGGAATAATGGAAGAGAGACTCTCCCGAGCATCTAATTATTCGGTCTTCTTTCGGTTTAATTAAAATCACAGGACTGCCGATACAAGGCACTATTAAAGCAAATTCTCATATAACAAAAAACAGCCCCCAATCGAATGAATATTGAAACATTTTTTTGTGGAGGTTTAATCACGTTTTATTTATCTCGAATGCACGATTTTTTTAAATTATTTTTAATTAAAAATGGATATAAAAAAGCATTGCTTGATATGAAAAAAAAAAATTACCCCCGAATTATTCCTCTTCCACTCTTCATTTTATTATATTTTATTCCCAATGCACTCAATTGACTGATTACTGCAATTGGAATTTTCCAGAGTGGGTTCAATCGAAAAAAGAAATGACTGAGAATGTTTTTTCTTAGGAAATTCATGATTTACTTAGCCTGTAAAGTTTGGGGGTTACTCTGGGGACACTGTGTATACACGCACTGCAAACGATAGATTCGAAATGGTCACGAGAACGATTAGGTATTCCAATCCCCGCTCGCATGCGAGGACTGACAGTGAAGTGCTGACAGGGTGGGCATCGAGAGGAACGAGACCGGGACGAGGAATTTGCTACTGGCAGAGTTACGAGAATATACGTATACAGAGGAGTGTAGATAGGCAGAACAGAAGGAGGAAGAAAGAGGGATGAGAGGGTGAGAATAGAGCGAGACGAGTAAAATGGGTAGAAGGTGGGACTGTAGTAGCTCAAGAGGCCAGAAACTCACCCAATAAAATGCTAATTTCTGTTTGTCGAAGTTAACCATGCGAGCGTGAGCGTAGAAATTCGAGTCCATGCGTTCTACTCCTCTGGCACTTCTAACTCCTAAGACCAATATAACGACGACGAGAGAAAGGGAAGGGTGTATATACTAGACGAAGAAAAAGCTTTAGCGGCTGAAAAATGACTCGTCCCAGCTAGTTCATGCAGTTGTATTATTTATAAAAAAAAAACTAAATGCCTGATCAACTGATTGGACGAGAATTTAGTTAATTATGACTTCTGGCAGGGGCTACTTAGTTTCTAATTAAATGATTAAATCTCTATTTGGTCTTCCGGCTTTCGGAATGGGAATATGACTTCTGGACTTTAGTCTGCCATTAATAGAAGCATTCATAGAAAAATTCATATTCAGGATCTAAACCAACTGTTTCAAACCAAATTTTAACATGGACTAATTCAACTCGAGGAGTTTCTAATGCGTATTTTTGGAATTATTACTGTTTAATCAGTTTAACCAGTAACCACAGGAATATTGACTTGTCAATAACATCGTCGAGCTGGAAGTTAACTCCCACCTCGATGATCCAACTCTAGATCGAGATCGATTTGAAACCGATAAACCTATACCGATAAAGCTATAACTTGACGCAATTTACAAAAAAATGAAGAAAAGGTAAGTAAATATACTAAATAAAATAAAATAAAGATACTGGTGCAGCAATGAAGATGAAAAAAAAGAACGGACGTCCGTCATCACGGTGGATTCGAGGACTTAGTAGCTTAAAAATTGGAACGGAGATGGCAAGCTTATTAAATTTGTTTAGAGGAAACTTGCCATTTCTAGTAAAATGGAGACAGGTGAGCAAGTACAAAAGACACGGGAATAAGACTGGAAAAGGGAATGAGAGATAAAAAGGTTGTGGTGTGTTTACTCTGCACGAGCTTCTGTGAAATCGTCTCATTGGATCGTACCCCATTCCAACGTGGTCAATATAGAACTGAGATGGTCCGCTCTGCTGCCTCTATTATATGTATCTGATCTCTATTGGCTGACCAGAGCAGAAGAAAAAACAAAGATTGAGAGAAACAGTAAGAAAGGCAGAAAAAGAATAGGAAACAGGAGAAAAGACAGATTACTAAGATTCTGGACTTTGCACAAATCGACGCTACCAATTTTACAAACAATTCGTTTTACCACAAGAACAACATTTTTGCACGCGAGCTTAAACTTCAAAATGATGTGATTCCCGACAGAAATTCTTAACCACATATCAAAATTTCATTTAGAAATACGAAGGATTTTCATAAAGTAATTGATAAATATAAAAAATGTTGAACTGTCAGTTGTACTGCGCCATTCTTCAATTTATATTCGAGATGTTTGACTACATATTCGTAATTGGCAATTTACAGCGAGAATTTAGTTAGATAAAACATAATACGACATTTTCTTTTAAATACAATGAAAAAAAATAGTAATAATCTTAACGATTTCTTGGCGCGTCTTCGTTCCTCTAAGTTTCAGGTTAATTATTGAAATGTAATTTCACTAGAATACAGAACAGAGAAATGTTAATTAACCTAGAGATTTTTCCATGAGCAAACAAAGTAATAAGAAAAATGTGAGTGATGGTGAGGTAAAAGGGACAATTTCTATATATTGAGGGGCTAATTAAACTGGGTTGATCTCAAGCTATGATAGCAACAATGTCAACGAGGAGTGTATACGGTTTAGGATAGACTTGGGTAAGTATGATACGGCGTTAAGGGCATAGATGATGCTTAACGTTGGCGGTAGAAAGAGGGTTTGTTGGGTGGGGTGCCGAGGTTGAGCTATGGCGCCGCAAAGGCTGTTTAGCATTATTAATTAAGACCAAAGACACACTAAGTTGGCGAGTACATAAGCAGAAATAATATTTGCTTGGCGTTCATTAGAGGATTCCCAGGCGCGGTATGCGCGAGTCAGACGAGTGATGGAGAATGCGCGTTCGTTGGAGGGACCAAATGGGAGGGAGGTGGTTGACTGCCTCTGGTAGTGGAAAAGCGAGAGCGAGCTAGCGCCACGTTAAAAGATGGCGAACGCCTCAAACGAGCCAGATTCTCATTAAAATAACCGCGGGAGCCTTTCCTCTCACAGAAGGATTCTGTGAGACCATCCATGCCATTTCTCCTCCTCTCATGAAATTCTCCCTCCTTCGCTCCACCGTCCCATCTCAAAAAACTGGAAATAAAATGGGAAAATTGAACTCGAGACTCGCTGAATTCGTCTTCGTGCAAATCTAACCCCTCTGATCGCTGCCCCGGAAACCAAGGGCGAGAGTTTTGATGGAGGTGGGAGTTCTAGTATGAGCTTTCGCCAAGCTTCACTGAAATCGAGTTAATCCTGAATTCAACTACCGGAGAACCCGAGGCTCATCTCTTCCCTCTCTTTCTCTTTCTCTCTCGATTCCATTCTCTTCCTTTCTCTTTATCTACGCTTACTCTGTTATGGATGATACATACAAAGGGTATACGGCTATTACGGATAACCGGGATATTGTAAGTTTCATAACTTTTTAACAAATCGATTACACCGAATGCCTCTTTTATCATTTTCTCTTTACTTCGATACAAAGACGTAAAAGTATAATAATGAACTTCATCCTATAATTCTAATTATAACAATTAATTTAATGAAGACATAATATATTTTTTTATATTCACATAGCGAAGAATTAAACGCATTTTACAATTTCAGTTAAAATGTCTGCAAAGAACAGTATAAAAGACAGATAAAACATACGATCCTCTTGAATCAATAAACGGGAAGATAATTTTGATTAAAAGGTAGAATTAACACTGCGTTAATTTATATTCCAAGGAAATGGAAATGCTTTTCAGACATCCTGGGAAAAAAAATTCTGCGTCAAATACTTATTGAGTTACGAAGTAATTACGGTCTCATCTTTGAGAAAATGAACGACGTTTTTTATTGGAATTAAAAATATTTTTCGACATTCAAAAACTCGCGATCGATGTTTCATTCCATTTTTTAATCAAAAATTACGGGCACAAGGATTTGAGAACATTGATTAAATGTTCGCAATGTTTTTTGCTTTTCCAATGTTATGTTTTTTTATTGCTACGTAATAAAAAAACACGATGTCAAAGGCTTTTTTGGCGGGTTAATGATGAAATCGAACAGGATAGAGAGAGAGAGAGAGAGAGAGAGAGAGAGAGAGAGAACAAAAGAGAGAGCTCTTCAGGATCCACGAAAAATGCACTCAAACGGATCGCGCTACGCAGAAACAAAAAAAGCTACGGTGCCAATTGAGAGAGAACAAGTAAAGTCGGGAAATGAGTATCCGGCAAATATTCGAATTCGCGTCATCCTTTTACCCACTAATTGCAATCGGCGGTTGTTATTTTTTTATCCTCCTTTTTTCTTGTTGTTGATTGTCGATTTTTTTATAAGGGTGCAGGTGCAGTACACGATAAAGTTGAAAAAGGGATCTGAATTTGCACTTCAAAGAGTCACAGGGTTACTATCGGTGTTAAATTTGAACAAAAAATGGACGCACATATATTTACGCGTTAGAAATCGATCGAATCACCATCCTAAATCTTCTTGTTATTAACTCTAAAGTCATGTTTAATCATTGGAAGATCGACGTATTGAAATCTTTAAAAGAGTCTAAATGAAAAAGCATTTAACATTTAATCATAATCGAATATGATTCAAACAAATTTCCAAACACTTCTAAAGCACACAATTTTCCTATTTTTTGCAACTTTGGACTCGTTACAATTGAAGTATTTCACGTTCGGTGATTGCAGTGTAAAGCTCGCCATTTGAAAAGCATGAAAAAAATGATTACGCAAAAGATAAGAGACACGCCGGGCGATTTGGGCTGATGCGACGAACGTTTTCGCTTCCTGGTCGAAAGTGGCCGGTATTTGATTTTATGCAAACTCAATACGCACTCTCGTTTGTATATACACATGCACTTATATATAGATATATATGTATAGTAAACCCAGTCGGTTTCCACGAACGTTAATTATCACTGACCATCTACAGTCCCATTACGTTCCAATCGACCCCTTAATCAACGCATGATTGGTACAGTAATTGATTGCTACTTCGTAATTATAACAGTGCACTGTCGCGGAAACGATATCGCGGTGCGGAAAATCAGGAAGCGGTCGAATCGAGGTATCGCGTGTACGTAATTGTCGACCAGATCAATGCGTGCATATATCTATATAAATATACATGTATATTAGTAAATGTATATTTAACACGTACGTAGACGAGCAGAAAGCAAATTGTAGAATTTCCACCGACATCCTCAATGACAAAGAACGACAAGACCGACTGATGATATGTGCAGATAGAAAGGACGATTAACCAGTGACAAAATAAGCTAATCAGATGGGAAATAATAAAAACAAAAATACCCTAATGAATGAATGAGAAAAAGCGAAGAATAACTAGTTTTCTTTTCATCAGATAAATATTATGTCAGTTGATGAGAAATGAGTTCCGAATAACCTCGAGCTTTTGGCTTTTGTACTAAAAATAATATAATTATATTATATTAAACATTTTCTGTCGATATTACAAAACAAAAAATCCTTCTTTGATATTCACGATGTAAAAAAATGTTATCGAAAAAGATTAATAAACGAAGATATAATATTCCATTTATTTCGAATTTTCACGACTTTTGTATTGCACTGAAAAGTGAATAGCTCGTTTATAAAAAGTAATAGTACGAAATTTTTCTGTGTAATCTCGTTTCGCAACAATAGAAATTTTGTGAGAGAAGCGTGATCGATCGCTCCGGGAGGAGGGAATGAAATTATCCAAAAAAAATGAGAGAGTTAAAAAACAGGACAATCGAAAATAATTGTATTCTCTTTTATCAGCTACGACGGCTATTTCCATCGCTCTTCCATTTATATTTCCTTTTTTTTGTGCTTCACACAAACGCGAGCGTTTTTTTTCAACGAAGCAGCAGATTTATACGACTATATAAACATGTACATAGAGATAGCAGGTCCATTATATCGTAATACAATTTATGGATCGTTCGTTCGCGTGAATGGGTCGTTGTCGTTTCGAGTTCGCATTTTGTTCGGAGCTTTGCTGCATCGCTAAAGGGGGAAAAGGAAAAGAGGACGGTTGGGGGTATTGGGTGGATCGCGAGGGTTGTGTGAGGGTGCTGAAAAAATTATCGACCATTGTGCGATTTTATCGAAACTCTCGTTCACGAAAACAACAACAAAATGCATGCGACGATTTGTTGCTTTTCGATAATATTGTTTTATCGGTGTTAAGGTTTATATAAGGAAAATTTTGTTTTTCAATGCTCAATCGATAAACTTACCGACCGATCGGTTCTTGCCACCCCTGCATAATCCTCGAAAGGTACGTGCTGCCACGCTAAATATTAGCACCGAAACTTTTCGTAACTCCGAGAGAACTTTGCTCGATCGGTAAACATTGGAAAGAAGAAATATTCCATCAACTGGTACGGAAGAACTCACCCCTAAAACAAACCCCTGTTTTCCGTGCAAATTACGAACTTTGCGACGAAAAATGTAATCACTATTATCGTCTTAACAACCACATGTTGAAGAACGATAAATTTGTTCGCACTAAAACCACCCCGTTTAGTTCGTCCAAACAAAAACCACCCTTACTCGCAATAAAAGCTCAACATGTCTAAACAAAATGGTTGCAAGATCAATTTTATAGAATCAACCTTCCATTTGGACAGGAGGATTCTTATCCTCCTGTCCAAATGGAAGGTTGATTCTATAAAATTGACTTTGCAACCATGATCGAAAGTCACATCCAAAAACCAAGAGAAAAAGATGCAAATTTCGTCTAAGTTTTGTGGTTTCTTGTATACTTTGGCGTGTCTAAAAATTGTAGCTTATTTAATGAATTTAGAACGGTGAATAGACTGTCCCTTGTGGGATCGGAGAATAAGCGTGGACACGTGAAACTTTGTAATCGAGTACTTACGTATGGGAATTGAAGTTAAAGTTAACTTACCGTTGTTACGTATGCATGTAAATATAGTGGTAAGATTGAGGGGAACGCGTAGAGACAAAGGAGAGAGTGGGCAAAGGGGATTATAATGAAGTCTGAGCGAGGATTTTGTTTTCACGCAAATCCCTCGAGGGATGATGGGCAATACGGTCATTGTTTATCGTAGTCATGAACAGTGTTACCCATGCAGCATTCGGTTAAGCTCAAACTACGAGTTATTTCATAGGTAATATGCATTTTATATATAGTGTGGATAATAATGGTATTTAAGCACGTATACAGTGAATGTGAGATGTTTTCATACATGTATGGTGGTTGGTTGAATAATAAGAGAAGTGGAAGGGGTTGAGAATGCAATGCATATTCAAAATTCAGCCGCAGGCGTCGTCAAGAGAAACTACGTCAGCAACAACGCCATGACGAGGACATATCCCTTGTTTTTGACCTGTCGTTTGACCGCACCACACCCCATCGCCCTTTCCTTTCATCCCTCTCTCTTTCTCCTTTTCTTTCTTCCTCTTTCTCTCTCTTTACGCACACAAGAGACGATTTCGCATGCGTGCTCGAGCGAGTCCGCAAATTTGGTTACTTCATTTGAGAGAGCTCTCTCGAAGCCCCTCTCAACCCCTAGAGCTTTCGAAAGCACACGGCCACCCCTTCGGTGTATGTCCGGCGTTATGAATTTTAATAGCTTTACCCGCTCGTCCCGACAGAGAGACGAAGCGCGAGACACTCTGGGAGAGGGGGAGGGGGGGGCGGAAAAAGTGAGGAAAACGAATGAACGAGCGGGCGGCAAGGGGCGGAAGAGTGAAGGTACATCCACATAAACACACACATATATACACATCATCGTTACGCAACGAGCGAGAACAAAAATGGCGACGCATTTTTCGCCCCCGTCAAATTGTCGATAGATTAGTTTAAAGATAAAAAAAAAAAAAAAAAAAAAGAAAAAACAATATTTTACGCTCTCTTTCCATGGGACATTCCAGTCAGACTCTTCTCACGTATACAAACGCATCATTTTCAACTAGACAAATTCTTGACGATCATTCGATGACTTTACTCCAGCCAAGTATGGTCATAATGATTTTTTTCAAATGCTTTTCATTATTATAAGCTGAAGATACGTCAAATTCAACATCGAACTGCAACTCAATTGTTTTTTTCCTTATTCTTCACAATTCGTGCAATAAAGCATTAAGGAGGTTATATCGTTTCTCATGTAAAAATTATTTTCCAACTTTACACAATAAAAATTTGTAAATAGAAAGCTTAAGACAGTATTAAACTTCTGACAGAATATGCCGATGATTCATCGTCTCAAAATTGAGATATTTATTGTTGAAGTTCGCAATTTTTTGAAAGCTTCCATAAGAACCCATGTTAAACTTGTCATTTTCAACAATGAATATCTCGATTACCAGGCGGTGAAACCTTTCCAAATTTTTCACACATAATTAAATGCTGTTCAAGAAGATTCACGCCAAATTTCAATACATTAACTTGGAATAATCAAATATAATGTATTTTTCGTATGATGTCGTATAAATATCGATACAACCTCCTTAAAGAAAGATGAGCCTTGGTCTCATTGCGAAAACTGTTTCGTCGCATTTCTTCGAACATTATCCGATAAACCTATTCTACTTTATATGAAATGCCCTATATATACATACACTATCAGACACCACTATGGGCATTTTATCTCTCTGCTATATACGAGAATGATTTTTTTCACGATAACTGGCGCTACGTCCGTCCGTTTCGTGTTCCTCATCGTAGTCGTCACTTCCTCTTCCATTCCCGAGGTCCATATATATATATATTTAACAAAAAACGCTCAACCGTCGCTTGTTCCTTCGTGTTTAAACATATATGGTTTTTTAAATCAATCAATCGTGATTTTTTTTTATTCCAAATTGTTTTTTTCCCCATTGAGATTGATGGAATTCGTTGCTGTAAAGTGTCGCGAGATGAAAGAGACAATCGGTATATTGTTTGGTATTTCGGATGCAGAGATAATAGATATTGAAGCTCTTCGATCGATTCTTGATGGAGAATTACATCATTATGAAAATAATTAAAAAGGATTATTCTCACAATTATATTTATGTGCGTTTTATGCTCTGTACACTAAACATATTTATACGTATATATATATCAACGACGATCCCTGCAGGACAAACGATTCATGAGAATCAAATGAGAGAACGAGATTTTCCTCATTATAATCATTGTCATCTACAAAACACCATAACAGATGGTACCCAAGAGTAACAAGAGAAAAAGAGAGGGAGAGAGAGCGAAAGAGAGAAGGGGAAGTAAATTTCGTGAGTGAATTTAGTCTCTGCCCTATTCCATCCGATCATATAATTCGCTTACGTTATTCGTCGAGGAAATTTTGTTGGCGCGTTATGAAACTCATTAATACGGCAACACACATTCACTGTACAACAATTTTCAATGATTAAACGTTCATCGAATTCATTCTGTCTCTCCCCCCCCCCGTTCCCAAAGCATCGCCCTTTCCACCCCTCGAGTCTCGTGATTGCGCACCCATATACATGCATTTTGATCTCGATGATTCTTCTTGACACCAGGCACGAGTATTTTTAACGAACGCCCTCGCAATCATTCGAGTATTTCTCCTGTAATTCGATTGGCAAACGGTACGAATATGTTTTTTTGTCACTACAAAAAAAAACGTGAAAAAAGACGAACATTTGTGTATTCATTGATCGTCGATCAGCATTTTGGCCGAAGTGAAAAATCACTATAGAAGCTTAAATGTGCGGAAGAGGAAACCGTTGGAGAAATTTTCATGGACTTAACTAACAATCAACGGAGACACGAGGAAAATCAAAAAATTGATATTGTACAATTTTTATAATAAATAAGAATCTTTATGTTATTTTCATTAAAATGAAAATTAAATTCACTTTTAACGATAATAATTTACTTTTTAATTATTATTAGCATGGTTAATTTTTCAATTAAATTTTCTTTTCAGTATTACTACAATAAGAATAATAATAAAACGAATCATTACGCAAGACAGAATCGTGTGAATAAGGTGCTCGTTTCGTTACACACATTGCATTTCTATGGGTTGCCTGATGTTTGGCCATTGTATTTGGTGCAAAGAGATCCGAGAAAGCATTCGTCGCGCCATTACAGGTTGTTCTCAACGGATTGGGCGAGTGATCCTTTCCCAAGCGGAGCTTCCAGCGGTGTATATATATATATATATATATAGAACAGAAGTGTATATACATCTAATATGAAGATTTAAAAGGGCGTAAAGCAGTCCATTTCGAAGGTCCATTAAACGTGGTATACGTCTTTTCTTGGCTTTTGGAATCGTTATAATACGGTAGATGTGCAACGTGAGTGCATCAGGTATTCCTTAATGAACTCTTCGGAGGGATTTCTCAAGTACCTGATGGCGAGTATATAGAGAGCTTCGAAAATATGGAGAGAGGCCGCAACCTCTTTCTCTTGACGGGGCTTGGATTGAATGGTGTTAGTTCTAACGCCTTGCTAGGCTTGCTTCTTCTTCTTCTTTTTAGATGCCGTCAATGTCTTCACCGCGAACACGAGCCGCCCCGGGGCCACTAAGACCATTGAGTAGTGTGCATGAGCTTTTCCTGTCTCTTTTGCCCCCTCATCTTATTCCTCTATATATATTTCTCTCTCACCTTTCCTTTTTTTCTCACTCCTTCCCTGATCGCTCACTCGCACACTCGTCCTCTATTCTACCCCCTCTCTCTTCCTCTACAACGAAACCACTGTCAGTGGATTCACGAGTTTCGCAAATTCGGTTCATTTGCCGCATTGTCAGGGGCTTAAGGAGAAATGAGACCCTCTCGAGAAAAATCGTCGCAAAGACGCTTGAAGTTTACCGCACCGATGTGAGCTCGCGCGCCCGTTAACACCCTGGAACACCGAGACTGGTGTCGAAGTACTAGCTCGAAAACGACCACTTTTTTTCCTTTCCTGCTCAACAACTCCCTCGATGCAGTTCTCTTATAATATTCCTCGAAAATCCAAAAAAAATAATACAACAATCGAAAACTTACGTTAAATGCCAATTTTCATTTTTATTTAGCACGATTTTTTTTCTTTTTTAATTTGATTTTCTCAATTAGGAAAAGAACGCAAGTTAATTGATTGATCTTCATATAATTCCAAATGTTTCTCGAGCTATAAAAAAATTTGTCTCGATACAAAATCAAATTTTCTTTTATATAATAGAGAATGAAAATTGGCTTAATCCCTTCCGAAGAAGTACTTGTAACTATTTGTTTATCCGAGTATCCTAAAACCACATTTTTGTCGAAAATTGTTTTGAACCACCGGAAAAATACGACGATTTCATAGCTCGTGTTGACTGAACAATCGGAAAATCTGGAGAAAGAAAATACGAACTGAAGCGTTCGTCGGAGGAAGGTCTGCAGGTCGTTTTTCTCGTAGATTTTTGTGACTCAGAACAGGAAAGACTCAGTACATATATGAGAAAGAGAGAGAGAGAGAGAGGGGGGGGGGAGGAGAGACAAAATGAAAAGAACCTCCGGCGAACAAATAACGTGTTCGCTCGCATTTATTTTTCTCCTGTCTTTCTAATAAACGACTCAAGGCGCGTGGCCACTTTGGGTCATGATTCCCACACTACGTGATACAGATGGGAATTTGATCTAACGTATATATAGACCAGTAAAAGACAAATGAGAGAGAAATAATCGAGCAAACTGGAGCCGAAATGCACAACTTTTGCTAATTCAATCAACACACGTACGATGCTACGGGCTATTGATCAAATAGGAAAAAGAAAGAGAAAGAAAAGAAAATGAGTTAAATAGCGGAATAGTAGTGCAGGCAAAAGTGGTGGGATTTGAAAAAGAAGAGAAATAGAGATTGCAATACTCGGTGACAGATATATTAGGGAGGATTCAATGGAGCTGTCTGCATTACATTATTCGGTTGGTAGATCTCTAGTGCAAACACGACATCAACTTTTCCCATGTGCGCTTACCACCCTCTAACGATTCAACCGCTACCAGTGGTTCTCAAAAAAGGCTCAAACCTATATACTCCAATATAATACACTCTCGAGTCATCGACATATATATATATATATATATATATATATGTATTTACCCCTAAATCTCACTCATTTTGGTTCGCCCTTATGGACTTAGCGATTGCACAGACGAAGCTAAACTCAACTCTCAAATCTCGGAGAAAGAGGAAGGGAGAGAGTCGAACGGGCATCCCTTTCAATAAACGGTCCAGGGGCGGTGTGTGAGTCTGGCGCGCGACACGTTCGCTCCTCATCGTTTCAATCCCCCCCCCCCTCCCCCTCTTGGCTCTCGAACCCCCCAAAAATTTGCCCTTGGTTACTTTGCACCGGTTGAAAAAGCCATTCAGTCACAACCAATCGAGAATACTTTCGTCCTTATCGCGATCATTTTTTTTAAGACTGCACTTTTTCAAGCACGCAGGAATTCAAGATCGTGGTATTTCACTTACTGTTCAATCGAATTTTTCAAAAACTAAATCGTTTATGAAAAAACGAATAACTAAACAAACCACAACGATTGTAAAAAGTCATCGGAAAAGCAAATAATCATTAAATGGTAATTAAAATATGATTGATTGATTAAATATGATTGTTTTTGATAGATTTACAATTCGAGAAAGTCTGAACGTATGAATTAACAATTAAATTGACGAAGAAAAAAAATTGGTTGACATTAGAAAAGTGGAGTCATCGTAAAGATGACAAAGGTAAATGTTGGATATACGATAGCTGTGCAGACACACGGGAATGATCGTTTTGGGAGAAATGGAAAGAGAAAACGAGAGACATACACACGAAGTGAAAAAGGAAAAGTGGAGAGAGCTGGACCGGTACAAACAAGGGGAGGCTTGCGCATGCAATATTAGGGGCATTAAGTCGTCATAAAGAGCGCATTAGGGGTGCGCCTACCCTCGAGGGGTAGTTTAGCGTTTAATTGTCCCACCCCGATGTATCAAAGGTTTCAATTTCTATGCTCCAGTACACGCTTGTTCAATCCAACCTCTCTCTCTCTCTCTCTCTCTCTCTCTCTCTCTCTCTCTCTCTCTCTCTCTCTCTCTCTCTCTCTCTCTCTCTCTCTCTCTCTCTCTCCATCCACGCTCGTCATCTTTAGACCATAGTTTTCGGATATTTTTGAAAATTTTCTAAATTTAATGTTTACTAACTATTTTTAATCCACTAGCGTAAAAAAAAAACAAAAGCACGCGTTTTAAAGTGAACCTCGTGTAGAACAATGGAGCTCGAATTAGTAAAATTAATTGAATTGATTCTTTAATATCGATTAATTAAATTAACTGAATTAATAAAATGCCTATAAAGTATTTTTTATACAAACTTCAATTTTTCTTACAGCGATTGCAATATCTTCGCAAAAAAATGTTCGTTATATTTGCTAGTTAATAAATTCATTACCTTTTCTTCATTTTTGAAGAGATTTTCCATTTGAAGAATTATTGGACAGGAAATATGATATTTGAAACCAGAGAGAATTTTCCCACAAATCGTTGGAGTTCTCGTTTACAATAACGACGTAAATACATGTATATATGTGTATAATTACATATATAGGACGCATTATGTACCCTGGATGCAAGTATACACCGAAGTTCATCTTCGCTACGTTTGGTCCATGAGTCCTGCCACGAAAGGAGCAAAAGAGAGAGCGAGAGAGAGAAAGAGAGGATTGAAGAAGGGAAGATACATTTGGCAAATAAACTATCGCCACAGTAGTTCATCCATGACGAACGATATTATCAGGAGCCGAAGTAAGTTGGTCTATTTGTGTGTCTCTGTGTATTCGTATGGTTTGCGGCAATGTCACGATTCGTTCTCTCTGTCTCTTGGCACGAGACTCCAAAGAGGTGGAGAGGTGAACCAAAAGGAAGGGGGTCATGGAGAAGAAAACGGGGAAGTTGGAAGGGATTGGCGAATGTTTATGACTATAAACGAAGGATGAAGATAGTTGTAACATTGGATGGCGAACGTATAAACGTGGATGCATAACATATAAATACATTATATATGAATATATATCGAGAAGTGAGAAGTGAAAAGGGCGCTGCACAAGTATAGAAGGATTGAGGTAACCGCTATTTTATTTAGGATACTACTATCAATATGTATATCAATGTATATTGAAGGTATAAGAGATATATAGGACGAATAGACGAGTACCCAAGTTGCTATTGAACCGATTTTGAGCAAATATCACTTGAACAGATATTTCTCTCTGTCTCTCTCTCTCTCTCTCTCTCTCTCTCTCTCTCTCTCTCTCTTTCTGTCTCGCCATGGGAGATCGAGGCAAAGCCATATAGTGGCTATAGTCAAGAAACTCCCCGCACGATATGGCCCCGTTCACTTCGCTCCGTTACAGATAGAAAGTTGTGGGAGGAAGGGAAAAGGGTATAGAGGGCTAAGCGAGATGGAAACGCGACTGACAGAGAATTTACTATAGGTTAGATAGAGTGTAGCTGAGAGAGACAGAGAGAGAGACAGAGAGAGAGAGAGAGAGAGAGAGAGAGGGGGGGGAAAGAAGAGGTAGGGAGAGTGAGGGCTCACAAGCCCTTCGGCAAATTTCATAACCGAACTTGTCGTATTTGCTGAGATTATTTCAATATATTCGACTCAACCTCGGAGATAGAGAATCTGTTTGCGATGACGATGTATGCGTGAATGGAACTTTGGCGCCAGAAGTCTCCTTTCTGTGCGCTATGAAAGTGATGGAGATACGAGATATATAACCAAGAAAGGTGGGAGGAGAGCAGAGAGCAGAGAGAGAGAGAGAGAGAGAGAGAGAGAGAGAGAGAGATAAATACATCGACGAGAAAAAAATGGAAAAGTTTATATATACGTTTAATCCTGACAGATTATATTTTGACTACTGGTATAACGATTTGAATAGCTGTTTTTTCAAAAGGTTACAAGTGTTTCCAAAATATTGATTTTTCTTAATATTCAAAATGTAATATATTCTTTCTCGTTGAATTTTCAAAAAGCCCAAGAATCTCTTGCCTAGCTTAAAGATCAAATGTTGGAAAAATCTTCACAAATCTTCTACACTGACATAATAAGTGGAGTAATTTCGGTAACTAGCCCAGCGCATACGGGACGATCATTTATTCTAGTCGATTAAACAAATCGACGAAAAGAGAGAGAGAGAGAGAGAGAGAGAGAGAGAGAGAGAGAGAGAGAGAAATAGGGGTGAGGAATTGTAGACGAGGGTAACGATATTCGAGTGTAGCAAAAATTGTCATTCTCATCGATGTATTAACTGGCTCGTTCGTGGGTCACATCGCTAATTAAATAAAGGGTCCGGGAATTGGTGAAACGAGGCGTCACTAGAATAGACTAGTGGATGACGAGAGAAACCTGGCGCGGGCTATATTACGTATCTAAGCATTTTAACGGGGGTGCAGTTTGTACCGTGTGCACGTGGCGGCGCGTGCGCCACCGTAGATGCTTAAAATAAACGTACATACATATATGTAGATATATTATATACCGATGTATAAACGAGATGAACAGAATAAGAAAAGCAACAGTATTGTACCTAAACGATACGCGATTTAACATAATACGAGTTATTAGCCGTTAACGCTTCGTTACGACACATTACTCGTACGAGAAGAACAGCTTTTGTCATTTTTTCAACATGGGCCACGCTCCTGTAATTCCTAGTCTCCGAGTTTTTTTACTCGATTTATCTCGTCCCTAACGAATCTTAGTGTTTTGAAAGGTTGCTCTGCTAGGGATCATTTATATTATGAATGAACCAATTAATGTTAACATCGATGACAATTCGAGGCAGACAACTTCTGTCAAACTTTATATTTGGGTGTTTTTTTTTAACGAGGAAACGTCATGTAAACGTACGTTTTTTCAACATTTTTTTTATTAAGAAATGAAATAGTTTATTGAATTAACATAAAGCATATCTCAAAATATACGATGTAAGGTATATTGGCAAATTTTTTTAGACTAAAATATTTCAAAATGACGGCGCTATAGCTGCTGAAAGTTGACACCTCAGATTTGCGCCGTGCAGCCTACAGATCTCAAATCTCAACTAAAATAAAAAAATCAAATTTTTACTGTTAAAATACATTAATACGCTTTGCGTGACGGAGAGGAAAAAAATAAAAAATTTAGGATCATTTTGAAAAAAAAGTCACTTATTTTTGTATTTTTGTAAATGGTCCTAAATTTGTAATTTTTTTTCTCTCCGTCATGCAAAGCGTATTAATGTATTTTAACAATAAACATTTTATTTTTTCATTTTAGTTGAGATGTGAGATCAATAGGCTGCACGGCGCAAATCTGAGGTGCCAATTTCCAGCAGCTTTGGCGCCGCTATTTTGAAATATTTTAATCTAAAAAAATTGGTCAATACACCTTACATCGTATATTTTGAGATATGCTTTATGTTAATGCAATAAACTATTCCATTTCTTTAAAAAAAAATCTTGAAAAAACGTACGTTTACATGACTTTCCCCCTTAAGTTGGCTGTTTCAGGAGCCTATAAAAAAAAATTATATTATTTCCTCGGAGAATACACTTCGAAAACTTTCATAATTCGATTCGTTGCATAATCTTACTTTCCATACCGGAGATCATTGTAAAGCTAATAAATTGAAATGAAATAGTGCAATTTCATTAGAAGTAGGAAAAACTACAGCTATTTCATTTCTACCATATTTTTAATTACTATTTTTAATCAAGATAGTTCGAAGTAACGGATGAAAAAAGATCTTTCGATATAAAAGTAGAGTTACGATAAAGAAATCTACGAGTTTGCATTTGTTGTGTAAAATTCTTTACGAGCGAAGAAATAAATCTCGGTTATATCGATTTCATCTTAATCAGATCTCGATATCTCAATTACGTTTTGTGCCTCAACCCCCTCCCCCCCCTCCTCCGTCCTACCCTGGATTGTTTGGTCTAGCCGGACCGTTTTCCAAGCCTGTAGAGAGAAGCGAAGGAAAGAAGGAGATCGAGGTATGTCCGAACGTGAATGAGCAACAGTGAGATAGAAAGATTTCTAGCGTTTGTTTGCCGTCGAGATTGTAAAACCGAGGCCCATTGTCTGCGAGCCACCCCTAAGCTCGGCACCGGCTTAACTTTTCATTCTCCTGTAAATTGCACAGGTTCGCCATGTGCTTCTGTACCGTACACCCTGTGTGTATATACTGTACCCGTCAACCTCCCTCCCTCCACCCCACTTACCAACCCTCTAACCATGCCACGCTTGTAATATGCATTTATACATTGAGACACATGCATATATAGATAAATGTGTGTCGTACACACAGTCGTAAATATATTATAATAAAACGGTGCAATCTCTATATATATAAATCTGTTAGTAAAAAAATGTTTGGCCGCTTTTCAATCGAAGAATACTGAACCGATTTCGATGAATCTTTCACAGGAAAAAAGCTCATGAGTTAGACTAAGTTGTAGGCTATATAACATTCCGATATATTATTTTTTTAAGGAAATGTGAAAAAGAAGTTCAAATTTTTTATTCTATGTTCAACTTTAAGAACTCATCAGGAATTAAAAAATATAGATAAACAAAAAAACGAATTACCAATTTAAAAATAATTCAAAAACGAAGAGAATAACCGGTGGCTGGGGTTCCAATTTTGGACAGAAAAAAAGTTACAGCTATTTTAGTGAAATGGTAAGAAATTTGAAAATTGAGCATCTTTTTTTGGAGTATTTTATTTGAAAAAAAAACCGAAAAATCATGTTTAAAATGGAAAAAAATGAGAAGCGGATAGGCCGTGTAATATGTCAATACATTGTTTAATACAGAATTGATTTTTTTTTCTCTCATAAAATGTAAAACTGATGAAAATATGAAGAACCGCAATAGGTGTGGACGGACGCTAGCGAAGCCGAGGGTTTAACTGTGTGATTGACTTAAATTATTTGTATAAACATAAACTTTTTTTAAAATTTATTTTTTTTATCTAAATTTTTTAAATATAAAATTTAAAGGATTTATTTTTTTCAAATCAAATTTTTTAGCAATAAAAAATATAATTTGTATGGCCACGGACATGGTCAAATCTATTGTTTGCTTGTTCGAATGTGCACTGAGAAAAAAATTTGTTGACCGAAACAAAGTTCGTTTCTCTCAACCAAAATATTTAGTTCGATACGGGCAACACAATATTTTTGAGATAAGACAAAATAATTTGTGGATGCTGGAGCAAGTTATTGGCCGAACCAACGAAACTTTGATGCAGCCAAAAAAATTAATGTTAATGCAACAAAATATCATTCAAATAAACTAATTCATTTATTCGTCCCAACGATTACCGTTTAGTCAATTTGGTAATTGAGATTCAAAGTAATATTTTATTAAAGCAACTAAAAAGTATACCAGTTGTTCGAACAAAATCATTTGGCTCCGGTGATTTAGTTGATTCATCTACAAGAAATTTTCATGATTTAGTTGAATAAACTAAATCATTTTCCATTCAACAAAAAAATTGTTGGATCTACCAATTTTTCGTCCAACAAAATGGAATTAGTTCGATGAACAAATTTTTTTTCTCAGTGTGCGTTTTTTTATATTCGTTCCCCATCAACATCGAGCTTATTGGCGAGTAATTCGAAAGAGATTTTCGGTAGCTACGCTTTAGTCTAAGCATCTTATAATACACGCCATGTATATATATAAAAGCGGGATATAATATTGAAAACTGTGCGAAGAATGGGCGTTACGATGGTGAGAGTTTCAAGAGTTTGGATACCGATCTGAGGAATCGATTTTCAAAGTGTACAGTAACAAGATCTTCAAGCGTATAAATAGCTGACCGTCGTTTCTCGTCAATGGAGGCTTTAGAAACGTTATATTCGAATTCGCTCTCTTCACATTAACACACACAAACGGACATGCATAAATGCCTCAATGAATAAGGGAAACACGATTTTGGTGGCTATACTTCGAACACGAATGAGAGGATCGAGAAAAAAGTGATCGCAAACTAGAGCCACCTCTTGAAAACGCCACAGGAGTCTCATGCTAAATACAAGTATCTATAAACATACAGCCATTGCCAAAAGTATTCGGCGCTCCTATCTGTTCGTCTTAGTAACAAAATCATGTCTCCAAAACTCTTTTACTCTCAAATAAGTGTAAAAAAGTGTGACAAAGAAAAATAAGATTCAATTTTAAGCCTTCTGAATCAACACGTAGCAACCCAATCGAACACTCACGATCCTTTTCGAATGTTAAAGTCAAAATATATCAATGATGACGAAAAAATTGACGAATTTTCTACGTAAATAGAACAAAATTTCTTGTTCTAAGCGTCATCGATTATTGATTCCGTGCCAAAAAAAAATGGTTTTACTATCAGCAAGAATGGTGGAGCTAAAAAAATTTACTAAAGGAATCCGAATGACTTACCAACGTTTTTTCTGAAAATTAATGATTCGTGATGAGTTTATCTTCATTGAAAATATCGGATTATAATCATGTTAATACAACGTGCGCCTAATACTTTTGACCAAGGCTGTATATATAGATTTATGTATGAATGTAAACGCATTGACGACAAGTTTTCGCGGCTAAATAGAGCGAGTACGAATACGAGAGAGCAAAGAGGAGGAACCGCGTGTCTGCTTTCATCTATTATATCTACATATAACAACTGTATTACAATAAAAGATATACTTCTGTGGCCAAACACGGGACAACGGTATACAATAATATACCGGGTGTCCGCATCTGCCGTCTCGACGGGAGGTCCATATTACTAAACGCGGCTCTCGTAGATGAATTCTCGCATGGACGAAGAGAAAGAGCTTGTAAGCGGAGAGGAAAAGAGACCAAAGATTTCGGGTTTTGATTAAGCTTCTTTTTGTTACCAATAAAAAAAACATTTATGAAATTTATACGGCTTAAAAAAAAGCATTAACCAATTAGAAGTTCGAGGTAAGAAAAAATTAAAAATCGGTCAATCGAACAAATCGATGAATTTCATTTTTTTTTGTAATTCAATCTGCCTAAATTATAAATAGAGTCAGGTTTATGTCACTGCTAATTCGAACAATATTGTGGCCTATCAAATAAGTAGGTTTTTTTTTGTTATTTTGGATTGACTTAAAATACATCAAATAAAACAATTTTTTCACATATTTTAGTTTTAAATAATTATTTTTTTTTGTAAATTTATTGTGAATTGAACTACTTTTGAATTGACATAGATTTGTGCGATCTCATCTCACCTAATTTCACAACCTAATTTTTTTCTGAGGATTTTGGAATTCGACGAGATCCTCGATCACGAAATCGTAAAAATGAGGAACACACGATTTTTTTGCCTTTTTTATCCCATTTATTTTTTGCTGACGAAAGAAAAGAGTGAAACTCCAATGGGCACTTCTTCGAGAAACCGTCCAAGTGCACTCTGACCGTGTATAACGCGTGCCAGAGATTTTTAATGGATTCGCGAGGTCTCCAGTGTGCATTCAGAATTCAGCTATTAGCGACCCTCAAGAATTCAGAATCAAACTCATATATACGTATATATACGCACGTAATCACTCATACATAACGCCATTCGGGCTTTCTTCGCTTTTTTTAAATGCCTTTACTCATCATATACAAGCTATATGCCAAAGTTCCGGAAATGTGCAACAATGCTCTCAAAATTCTTGCATTAAGCTGCGTCTGCATTCGATGACATAATTTTTTTGCCAACGCAATAGCATATTTAAAATCTCACGGCCTTAAAAGTAGCAATTCTGCATTACGGAAGTTTAAGTGATGTAAATGGAATGAGAGTGAAGAAAGTCCATTTTTTATGTCGTGAACTAAAACCCATTTACACTCGCGATTTAAAAAAATACATGAGAGATATTTCTGGTCAAATGGGACGATGTTTAACCCTGATTGAATTGTATTTAAAGAAAATTTAATACTTAAAGTAAAGATTAAATTGTGTTAATTTAGTCCTCAATTAATGAATTAAACAGAGCATCAAATTTTGTTATTTATATTTTTAAAATACATCGAAAAACTGGTTAAAGTAGAGGCATAACATTTGGATCCATATTTATGCACCCACGTAACTCAATCAACGACGAAAATCCAAGTTTACCAGAGGAATATGGTTTGAGAGGGGACAGCACATGGGTAAAGGAAATGATTTTAATAAAGCGTGGGAGTCTCAAAGCTGTTTCGACTCAGTCATCGATAAACCACTACCAGTCACATTAGATTACAGTTAGCTCTCATTATCTCGATGTATTATCTCTGTATACATACAGGTTGTAATTCTAGTTCATACATCAGCCACAGCATATATATATTTACTATTAATACATATCGCGTGGCGGTGTCGAGGCAACCTTTAATTTCCTGTTGTTTGTCTACATGTTGATTCCTTTTTTCTCTTTTATATACCATAGAAAATAAATTTTTGATAATAGAAATACAGTCACATTTTTTGCCAAAATATATCATAGGATTTTCCACGTAAATCATAACTTAAATAAATCAAAATAACCTAATTGATTAAAGATTAAAATCGAATTAAAATGGAAGATTTTAATCGAGCAGCTTCTGACAAATTTCCAAGTGTTTCCAGTTAAAAAAAGAAATAAAAAATTCTTTTTTGTTTCCATTTTTCATGGACTGCGATTGAAATAGCCCAGAACCGATGTATCTGAATTAGTTCCAAGTGTATTAAGGGGAGCAGTAATATTATCGTGGACAAATTTACGATTCAAAAGAGCTTCTCGTACGTATAAATGGGTCAGAACTAAAAGAGCATTAGTTCTGTATCCATCTAATCTCGATACGCCCTTTTGACAGTAATTTAACGAAGGTATATAGGCATAGTTATGATTGAGACACGAGAGGAACCCCCCGCGGTGATGTTCTGGATGTGCGCCTCCTCTCTCACGTTCTGACCCCTCAAATTCTCCCACCACCACCTGCATCTATCGCTATATCCGGTTCCACGCACGCATGCCTTGACGCACCTTTTTTTATCACCCGTTAAACGCGCCGACCATTCGGACGAATCGATCGAGCGAAAAAGGTCCCCTTATATTTTCTCTATAATACAACCATTCTTACTATATATATATATATATATATATATGGATATATAAGCACGTCGAAGAGAATTTCCGAAATGCTTTTGCAACACACCGGATGCTTTTGATCTTTTCAATCGAGAATGTACATCATTCAAGCCACTCGAGGATCATTACGGGGATCCAAATACGTGTTCATAAATATATAACGTATATATTGTAAGCTATGAAATACATCTAAACGTGAAATTAAATCGCGAACTTTATAAACGCCTATTTGCCTCTGTGTACGGGGACAATAAAGTTTTCACTGAAACCCTCGACACGGTAAATCGAACGCTTTCATGGGAGGCGACGAGATTTTTTTTTTTCAGGTGTCAATGAACGATTGACATGTTTTTCCACATAAATTGTAAATTTACTACTTACTATTTAATTGTAAATTTGTTATTTTCTTATTATTATTTATAACGTTTGTTAAATATTGCACAGTCTATTTGCGCAAAATTTAACTATAAATTTTGATGTAGCCTTTATTGAATTCGCCTTAAGTTTTCCCACAATTACGATAAAAAAAACTGCACAAAAAATTTTCCACCAGAATCGCTCTACTTTTAAGCATCGTCCTGTCCAAATTTAATAAGCTATCGATAGCGTTTGGCGAATAAAAAAAAAATTTCAAAGAATACGTGATTTAATTTGATCCCTGTAATCGTTCCAACTCGGTTACGTCAATTCCCAAGGGAATCGAGGGATCCGAAGGAAAAATGGTCCGCGCAGGGAGAAGGGAGAGCGAAAAGGGAGAGAAGGGAGTTTAAGGGTGATGCGCTTGCACCTATCGGTCCCCCATTCGCGGTATTGTTACCCCGTATAGCGTACTCCAGGGTCACAGGGATCGGGTCTCTCGCAGCGCGAGTCCGTAATACCCAGATGCTTCTTAATGGTCTTAATGAAGTGTGTACACCCTGCGTATGGTATTAACCAAACGGCCACGCTAACGCTCAACCTCACAACGACACTAATTTTTAAGCATAATCGTACACTCAGCTTAACAACGTGCGAACTCTTCGTAAAGTATACATTACGAAGACGCGTCAATAAAAATAATAATAATAATGATAAATATTTCTAAGGTTCGTCGTTATGTTGGCAATTTGTTCCCGCGGTTTCGGAACCATCCCACTGAAATTAACCAGGTGGAATTGCTGAAACGTCGAACATTCAAGAAGCAAAATTCCATAGACGTCTTTCGAAAAGGAAAATAAATCGAGCACGTTTTGGTCTTAGAATGGTCTTGAAAATTGAATGGCATAAAAACTGACATAGAGTTCACGTAGCGAGTCGTGTGATCAAAAAATTGCGAAAAGTATTAATGTAGAAATATTATTTATCAAATTTGGCATTAAATTATTAAACAATCTAAATGTCCATTTTTCGCATCGTAAATAAAGAATATTATTTCATGAAAAGATGAAAAAAAAGTCTGAAGGGTCGAAGCGAAGATAAAAATAAAAAAATGCAAGATCACAGTTGCGGAAGAGTTAAGGGAGAAAGAGAAAAGTCGAGGATTGGCGATGCTGGCAATAATCCTCACGACGTGTGTTCGCGAATGGACTAATTGATGTCATTCAGAGTGAAAAATCAAGAGAGAAAGAGAAAAAGATAGAAAAGAGTAAAAGAGACGTCGTCGTTAAAGTTTTGAGTGATAAGCCGGCGTGATGAGCCGCAACTACGCCGCGAAGTATCCCTCAGATTTATACCCCTTTTAGATCGTCTGGGGTATGAGAAATTTGCTGGTGATATAAGCGTGCACAGACTCAATATTTTTTTTCACATTTGAAGCAAAAATTTACGTTTCACGAGCGAGACTAGCGCATTTATAAGAATTTTTGTTTGTTCCCTTGTTTGTTTTTCTTACAAATTTGTAATAAGTTCAAGAATAATTTCCAAAATTACATATTGCTACCACATTGCCATCATTTTTGAGACGATCGTTCGAATATAATTCATTCATAAAAATAATTAACTCAATAAATCGCAAAATAAAATTCGTATAAATAAAAATCAAATTTTTTATTCGAATGGAAATAAATTTGACCCCAAATCTCCAATGAACAAGCACACACATACTGGAATATGTTTAAAAATGTAAAATGGATAAATAGAGGGTGAATCTGATCCAGAAAACGAAATAGCCCTGTGCGCAGTGTTGGACGAGAGCGGAGGAGATGCTGAATTTGGAAGGAGGTGAAAGCGAGTGAAACGTGGCAAGTATGAAGTGAGCATATTACTATTGAGAATAAGTACCTGAGCTTCGTGATCGAGGAAAGCTTGCTTGGCTTATACCGTCTATATACGAATGAGAGAAACTCTTCTGAACATATATATATACCCACGAATATCCACATATAACACAGTTACACGGAGTATTCTCGCTATAACACCGCGCAGCACACCGGCCTGAACGAAAGGAGATGGTTGAGGGGTTGAAGTCGAGGCAGGAGGGGTGGAAAGGCAGTAACGGGGTACAAATGGGGTGGTACAATGGGCACTAATGGATCTCAAGCCGCCGCGAGAGGCGCTGCTTTTAATCTAATTGTCCTTCTCGTCGTATATAGAGAACCACCCCCGCGACAACCAACCCTGGCTTGCCGAGATCTGGAGAGTTACAACCTGGTCACGATGGTTCTCATTTTCAGTTCTTTCGAAACATCTAAATGTAAAAATTGGATCAGTTAAATGTAAAAATATAAAAATAAAGGAAATATCCCTTTTACGCTAATTTATGACGAAAACTCCGAATTAAAAAGGCGTGAATCGCATATCATGATAATAGGAAAAATAAATGAAAAATAATATCGTCAATTATAAAAATTAGTGGAAATATGTAGCGAGAGAAAATTCAGTGATTTTTTTACTTTTATAACGAAAATCGTATAATAATAGTCTTGATATCGTAATTTAAAAATGTAATGCTTTAAAAAATCCTTACTTTTGCTTTTTAATTTGAAGGCTATATAAATTAAATTCCCTGGGCGATTGAAAAATTCATTCTCTTTAGTCACCCTCGAGGCAATATCCCTGGAACGTGTGGCTCACGTCCACAAGCAGTAATATACATATAGATATATATTTTTTCGATTTTTTGTCTGTTATTACCATATTTTAGTCTTTATTTCATTCCCTCGTGATCGGAGATTATACAGTTATTACATAAGAGAGAGAGAGAGAGAGAGGCGAGTTCCCGAACGCGCAGTTTTTTTCTGTGTCTGAATATTATTTTCTCTCACTCGATTTTTCCCTCTTTCTCACCCTCTCGAGGAGTTTCGTGGGGAAGAACTCATAGGCAGGTGCGACAGTCACGAGGTAATTGCTCTTGCACGCGCTCGGACACCTTCGCGTTATCTTGCCCGCTTTACGTGCACAGTAATGACTACTTCCGATCGCCGAAATGCCTAGGGAGTGTTTTCACCCCCGGACCACCAAATCTACGCACACATAAGTACATGCGTATAGATTCAAACGTTGTACATATTTGAATATATATAATACACACTCTGCTTTATCCACAGCACCGAAGGGAACGATATTCGTAGACCACGATAGCGTAAATAAATTGGTACGATTGTAATTGCCGTTGTGCGTGTCGCAGGCGTTAGCGATGATTCGCGCCCTCCTGCTTCTCTATTAAATAATAAATTTATGACTCCATCACGTACGTGTATTTTTAATATTCCAGTACCGTTCGATATCGCGATACTTTTACTGCATCAATATATATTTTTTTTGCAAAATTTTATTCGTCAATATTTCGTAGAAAAAATTTAAACATTTTTTTCGGTATCAACTTTTTTGTCCAATACTTCTAACATTTTTTTTATCGTTCCAAAAAACGATTTTTTAGAGAAAACATTTGTTTATTTGGATCATGATTTTTTATAAAGATTTTGGAGTTTTACTCACTTGAATAAATTCTCGATGATTTTCCAATCAGGTCCTCGTAAGTAGCGTTTTTATGGGGTTCAAAATAATAAATACAGCTTTATTTTTTCTCATGCTTCACTCTCATATATTTTTCATATACTCCTTATCGTATATTCATGATAATGATGATGACAATGGCAATAATGATAATAATTGTAATAATAATAATAATAATAATTGTAATAATAATGATAATAAACTTTTGACTACATATTTACAGGAACGTAAAATGACATTTTTTATGGTACAGCGTATAATACAGTCGAAATAAACTTATAGATTTATCTATGTTTTTTATTTATTTGTATAGAATAACTTTGAGAATAATTCGTCTCTCTTTCTCCCTCTCCCTCTCTTTCTGTCTCCTCGTTAACGCTTTTTTATTTCATCGTTAAAACTACAGCAGAATCACCAAAAAATTAGCCCTCGAACATCACACGTGGGTCTTTTTCGCACCCGGAGCGAAATATCGTATTTATCGTCGATCTTGGAGTCTTTAAAATTGAAAAAAATACATTTTTTTCTGACAAAAAAAAATAACATGTTTGCGTTTCGAGCAGCCAGAGCCAGTGTAATGTTCGAGGGTTTACTCGTGTCTTAAAATCTGTCGTGAATAAGAAAAACTCGATAATCAGAGTTTTATTCCAAGTCGAAAATTTAAACTTCGTTGCACCATTTTTTTCCGAATCTTTCCCACTAATTTGATCACATATAATTGTAATTTGAGAATTCAGGACTTTTTTGGTATCTCTGGTTTGTGGCAGAGCGCAAAATTTCGACTTGAGTTTGTTTTCTCGTATTTTATACAAAGATGAGAAAAATGGAGTGTAGCAAAAGGTAATTTGACTGAAACTCTAATCAACTTTTCATTGCATCGTATCATCACTTTCATATTGATATATTCATATTTACAGAGACGTCAAAATCAAATCGAAATAAAAACCATTCACAAGATCCTGTAAAACGGTGAATAATTGCTCAATTCATTTGGAATAACAGTTTTGAAAATCAGGATTTTTATTGTTAATTATTAATATTACTGCATAAATAAAATTTCAATAAAATCTTTTCAAACGATTTTCTTTTTAAGATCTCATACGCCTTTTTGAAAGTATTTGAAAGTATTTAAAAAAATGGTGTTTCTACAATAAAAATGATTGTTATCGTGCTAAAAATGCTTTTGGTTAAACTTTTTTCAAATAATCAATCGTATCTTTACGTTTTCAGAGATTCTAACATAAATGCCTATTTATTTGGATTTATGTATAAATTGTGAAACATCTGACAATTAATAATAATTGACTGGAGGGAGAGCGTGAACAAGGACGTTGTTGTATCGTGCACAAAAGGTGAGGATTGGCGTATATTAAAAAACATATACTCGAACGGGATTCAAAGGATATTGAAATGAAAAGTGAAAATCGAATCGTCGATAAAAACCTCGACCTATTCCGTCAAATGTCAACGTGTTTACATACATATAAAAATCGAGTTTGGTGCTTGCACGATGACGTACATTCACGCGATGCATGTATACTCGACCATGATCCAGTGACGCTCAAATATATTACTCGACTTTGAAATTTAATTCCGTCATAAGAGACCGCCCGCGGCCTTTGACCTGTCATTACCAAAAAAAAAAAACACGTTGAAATATCAATTTCGTTTTGTTTTCCGAAAGTTTATAGAAATATTGGAAAAAACAAAATTGATTATTCGGTATTGAAACAATAATGAATGAAATGAATTATTTTTTAAAATTCATTCATACTTTTTTCTCAATCATTTCAAAGGCTCAATAATTTCGAAAAATTAAGAGTTTTAAGGATGTGTTTACCGCGCCTTTCCAGCCAAAAATTCTCTTCGATCACAATTTCGATAAACTCCATTTTTTTATCGATCGTATTTCGAAATTTTTCATTATTGTTTTTTCTTTCCACTCGATTTCCCAACTACACTTTTCTCACAAACTCAATTTTCATTGATCATTAGCTGAAATATTTACAATTTTCACTCGCTGTCGACTGAATTTTGCGTCAGGATTGTCATAATACATGTTACAATATTTACTGCTGTCAAAAAAGGCTCGAATTCACTTTACGTTTTTCACTCGAAAGTTCAGGTCAAGTCCTTTCGTTTGCTAGCACTATGCATTATGTATTTTTTACATTCTCCCATCTGTTTCTTTTTTTTTTTTAATTTTTTATATATTTTTTTTCATTTCACTCACAGGTATTTTAGGTCCGCAAAGTTAAACCGCATGTATGTACTGAAAAAAGAGTCTATTTTGATGTTGATGTAATTATTATCACCAAATTTCGTAAAAATCGACAAAAAATGCGAAAGCTGAATTACTTAAAAACTTTACGTCGCTTTGATCGGGGAGCTGAAATAAAAAATAAATTTTGTTAAACAAAGGAGATTGTAAAAAACGTTATTGTCAAAATTATGCTGAGATAAACTCGTGTCGAGTGTCACTGAAGCTTGGGAGATGTTTGAAAAACGTACGAAATCCAGTAATAATTTCAGTGATAAAAAATGTTCGTTAACATCAAATAAATTCCTTTCTCAGTGCACGTAATTTTTAAAATCAATGCTAATTCTCATAACTGTATATATTTACAAACAAAAAAATCACTTTTTCTATGACGTAAATGTTATTGTTATTTGTTGCTGTTATTGTTGTTTTTTTGTTGTTGTGTGAAATGTAATAACTAATTTTCGGCTTCACGTAAAACTTCCTGAGCTTTGACTCTGAGAACTTCGGCACTTTGTCTTCTCATGCCGTCCTCCGAGCCTGAACCGGCGTCGTCAGAGTCTCGAGACTCTGAATATTTCGAGCTTAAATTTTGTGGCATATTTTGCATACCGAGATTCAATGGGTGTGAACTTTGCTGCTGTTGCTGCTGTTGCTGCTGCTGCTGCTGCTGCTGTTGCTGACTCGGACTCAAAGAATGATGCGCCCTCGCTGCATGTGCGTTGTGATTCAAACCGTTAAGCGCATCGAAACCCACACCGGGTAATATCGATCTTAAAGTAGCCAAATTTTCGGCGTAAGGTAAGTTGAAATATTGCGAAAAGAACGCGTGAAACGACGATACTTTTTGGGGATTCGTTGGCCAAGGATTCGACGCAAATATCGATGAGAACCAGGGAAATAGTGGCGGTCCTCCAAGGTCACCGCCTGGCATACAAAGTGCTCGAACATCTGAGACACAAAACAATTCGTACGCAGTTATTACTCGACGTCTTTTATTTATTTCTTATTTTTTTAAATAATTTTTCATTATTAACAGTTCTTTGGAAAAATTATTGAAAAGATTCCTTAAGGTAATGTGGCTGCTTCACACTATTTAAATGAGTGCTAAATTTTCAAAATACATTTATGCAAAGTTCAATGCACTAATTAAATTAATTGAAGGTTGACTCGTATTACAGCGTGTTTCATTAACCTAAAAAACATTTAAAAACGATGGATTTGCGAAATCATCAACTGATAACTGCAAAATTCCATGATGACATATTTTCTTCGAGATTTTTCAAAGAATAATCCGTATTTTTCAACATATTTTAATGCACCAAGTCTTATTTTGTTCCTCAAGAGATTTTCTACGAATTCATTGCGTACACTGAAAACCCAAATTTGTTGAAATATTCAAATATTTTGTTGGACGTATTCAACAAAATTATTTCGTCCAGGCAACCAAATTTTCAATGTTTCAACAAAACTTAGTTCAACTGAAATGAAACTTCGCTGAAACAATAAAACATTTTGTTGGCTAGACAAAATAGTTTTATTGAACGTATCCAACAAAATATTTAACTGCTTCAACAAAATTGGCTTTTCAGTGTAGGTTTTTCTCTAAACTTGTTAATATGAAAATTACAGTAATGTGTTTATGCACATTTTTTTTAGCCAATTAAACAATTGGCAGCAACAGTAAAACGATGAAACTCAGAAAAAAATCTACACGGTGTATTCGTAGAGAATCTCTTGAGGAACAAAATAAGACGTGGTGCATTAAAATCGGTTGAAAAATACGGATTATTTTTTGAAAAACATCGATGAAAATATAACATCGTGGAATTTTGCATTTATCAGTTGAAAACTTTGCAAACCTATAGTCATTAATATTTTTATAGGTTAATAAGACATGCTGTAATACAAATTAAGCATCGATTCATTTGTTTAGTGCGTTAAACTTTGCATAAATGTAGTTTGAAAATTTAGCACTCATTTGACTAGTCTGCATCAGCTATTTTACCTTAAAAAAGAAGAGGGAAAATATTTCATGACAAATTACTGTATTAGCGCGGATTCGTGGGATAACGTCAAACAAAACAAGAATAATTGGCGTGTCTTCAATTTTTTTGGAGACAGTCCACAATTATTTCTGTAGTGAAACCACGAAAATTTGTACGACGGAAATATTACAATATTTTACAATAAAAATACGTCGCAGAATTTTCAACATTTACTGAAAAAATGTGATAAAAAATTCGCGAACTGTATTCCATGATTACTATTCCATTTCGTATTCATGAAAATTCACACAGAGACACACTAATCTTTTGTCTGCATGAGTACAAAACAATTCATCCATAAATTCTCCTGCTAGAACACAGTAATGAAGCTTTGAAATTTTATTAAATTTTTCAGTTTATCATTCTGACTGTATTCCCCTGTAAACTAAAATAAATTGCCTAAATAAAACACAGTAATTTTGATAGATTTATTTAGTAGACAAAAATTGGAAATTTTTCCCCGTCAAGAGGGCGGATATTTTTTTTAGTCTGTTTTTCTTTGAACGAAGCCTCATTTTTACTTCCTAGAGATTTTCGAAAACAAAAAAAAAAACAAATTATCAGCGCTTTTTCACATCGAAATTCGATCATGATTCGAAAACACATTCCTCAGGATTTATCGACGTGATGTTGTTTTTAGAAATATGTTTACGAAAAAGTAAAAAATTATTATAACAATTGATCGCCTATTTTTCGTAATAATTGACTCAAAGTTAAAAACAATAATAATGTGAAAGAGGGAACGATGTAAATAGATTGAGAAATACCAATAAAATAGGGCAGCGAGAGAGGGGCATATGGCATCTCGGGGTTTCGCCTTTTCGCTCGCGAATAATGTATTCAATGTTTGTTCTCCCTCTCGAGAAGAGCGAGAGCGAGTCTGTCTCTTTCGAGCTTTGCCGGTGCTCAAGAAGAGATCGGTCGATTGACTCGCATGCCTGATTGAATCGACGATGAAGAGAGCAAGGGATTCCGGAGCGCCGGAGAACGGAGCGAGAGCAAGGGCGGGGGAGGAGAGATCAAGCGTCAAGGGGAAAGGGAGAGAGAAGAGAGGAACAAAAAGAAAAGAGAATGCGAAAAGGCAGCTTTGAATGGAATCGCTTAAATATCGAGTAGTAGTTGTGCTCTCTTGAAGTAAACAGTACAATTCGAGGAGAGAGCGAGAATGAATGGAAGAGACAAAACTCTTATTTAGGGGCGGCGAACCCTTCTTATTTTTTACGTAAAGTATTATCGAACAAAAAGAAAGAAAATAATTCGAGTATAGCCTCTGAAAAGTCCTTTTTTTCCATATTAATAAATTAACTAATCGAGATCTATTTAAGTAACTTTGGAAGAAACATCAAGTACACTAATGAAAAAGGACTTTTTCAAATACAAAATATATGCAAACTTAATTCAATATTGTTTTGATAAAATCCAAAATGTGGACGAAAAATTGAAAGATAAAAAAAAAGAAGTATTTGGTTAATGACAAAATGAGAAGGAAGCGACTAATCGAAAAGGGAAAAATGTTGCTTTAATCCAGTTTAAAAAAAAATTAAACTTCTTAAAATGTGTCAATGTTACACGTAACAGTCGCTCGAATCCTGATACATCGATCTCACGAAATGAATAAAAGAAAATATGAAACGGAAAAAATAAATAAAAAAACAAAGAAGAAGTTGGCATTAAATGAAAAAAAAAGTTGGTCGATTTATTGTCTACGCGATAGAGTATATTAAGCATGTTGGTCGATTAGATCGTCGTCGTGATGGTAATAAACGATCGTCAGTGAATATGAACGCAATTACGATGTCTGCCCATCGCGTAATTTTCCACGTGCGATGTGTGCTGCAGGACACTTTTCGTATATTTACACGTTGTTACACATTCTAGGGTAAACTGTATGCTCTCGCGTGTAATATTTTACACGATTAACAACGAGGTCGTCGTGGTCTCGCACACTAATCTCGGATTTCTAGTGAAGCACAGGTGGCTTCATCGTGTCGATTCGTGACACTTTATAATTATACCAACGAATGATTAATGACCGAAGCCACGGACAAGAAACGTTAAGTATAACGAGACTGAAATATTTGTCGTTTTATGTTTGTTTTCATTATGTAGACAGGGGCTTTCGAGTTTTTTGTGAATTAAACGTAAAAACAAAATGTAAAAACTCTCATCGTTGGGTATGAGTTGCGATTTTTGACCAAAAAACCTTCATTATTTTTTGAAGTTTAATCCATTTTCAAATCTTCTTCTCCCTGCCCAAATTACACTTCACTAAACATAAAGAAAAGGAGAGAAAAAATGAATACTCACTTCCGGGTTCAGGCTGCAAAAAATTCGTATCCCTGCCGAGGGATTTTTCCTTCTTGCGCCATTTAGCACGTCGATTTTGGAACCAAACCTGAAACCAAAAAAGAACCCACTCGTTTATACATTTTTAATCTCACAAATTTAGAGCCCTGATTCAATTAGTGCGTCAACGACGATCGTATTGAAACGAATTAATTAGGAGAAAGTTGCTACAACATCTGTCAGATATTAATCTTTTCAATTTACGTAATTCACTCGTATAGTGATTTTGTGTTACTGGTAGCATTTGATCCGCGATTTACTAATCGTTTTCTCGGTTCTTAAGCTCTATAAAGGGCGGCCGCAGGGGTAGGTCGGAGAGCAAAATGGATGAAGGCGATACTCGCATCCAACTGAAACTCTCACTCACTCGATCCTGATTAAGCTAATTGTTAACAATTATCCTGATTTCCTCTGAGTCTCTGAGTGCAGCTTCTTCCCTTCGCTCTCATCATTATCCGTGGCTTTCACGGTCAGACCTTCTCTCTCCTACTTTACTATTCTATACTATACTTCGATACTCAGCAGTATGAACCAGAGTATATTCGCCACACTTCCCCATGGCTGACTCCTTCCTGTCTGTACTACTGGCTCTAATGTACAGATTCAATTTCTACTCGAATTCTCATGATTTTGGGTACGTCATAAGGAAACCATTATATTTTTTTTCTAGATCTTTTTCTACAGTTCTCCCTCCTTTTTTGACATATTTTAATAAATTTAATTGTTTTTAAAACCATTTCCAAATTATTAGAACAGACATTTTGCCCTAATTCGAAAAATAAAATGACTTTCTTCAAAATTATTGAAATCCTAATGATAAATGATTAAACACTTTTCTATCGAAGTGAAAAGACCGAAAATGTTTAATGCTTAACATATTAAAGTTTATATTTATATTATGTACTATTTAAACCGATAGCGATGGGTGCGCGGTCGGTGTGTGGCTCCGGCGATCACCAAAGTTAAGCAGCAGCGAGCGAGGCCAATACTTGTTTGGTTGACCTCTTAGCTATGCACCGGCTCGCGCATTAATCACTGAGCGGGAGGCAGTTTTTCTGAGTTTCTGATGGTGCTAATCAATTGAAACTCAGTAAAAATATAGCCGCCTGTATCGACCGGGTTTTCCACAGTTTCCCTTGGCCCTCGTGCAAATGCGATACAATAGTGCATTAGAAAAGAGTGGCTGTGGACAAAACTCCTGGAGGAGTCTCCCAGGAACATGGAAATTAGGAAAATTGGAAATTAGTGAAGGGGGGTTAAAGCGATGGGACTGACTCGTAAAAACCCGCGAGAGTATACGCAGGAACAATAAAAAAATAAAATAAAAAATAATATATCGTTATTATGAATAGTCTCAATTAGGGGAAATACAACTCGCTGAATACGAAAGTACGTGAAATACGAAACGAAATACAAATAGATGTACTAATTAAAAACATGCAGCACAACTACGTCGATGGAGAAAAAACGATTATGCGAAATACGACAAACACGCGAAGTACAATAATCGCGTGATGCTTCAGGAAACGCGATATTTTTTTAATGGACTACGAATTAGCAGGACTTAATTATTCAAGGTACAATTATTTGAAGAATTGTATATAAAAAAAGTAAACGTAAACAAAATGCAATTGTTTTTCGTACGATTGTCCAAAATACGTTGTGAATGAAGTGAATGAGTATGTAACGAATGAATACATAGAGTTTCATTATGCCGAAACATGAAGTTCATGAATGAAAACCATTGTGAAGAAAAGACAGAAGAATTACAGATTTCTAATGTGTAATGCACGAGACTTCGATATGCGATGACAAATTTGTTTAAAGAAAATAATAAACGGTCATTACAGAAAATTTGAGAGCCCCATCGAAACAAGAGACAGAGCATTACTGCACAGCGACGTGGATTTGTCAAAATCATCCCTCTCGAATCCCACACACTGAGCTCGGGTAATTCACTTGGCATCAGAATAATTGCTGTTAATTGTTTAATAACTCTTGCTCTCTCCCTCTTGAATAGCAGCCTAACGCCCAAGTGGTCCACGAGTGAGCCGAAGTAGTGAAAGGCCATTGCAGTCTCCTCGTGTACTTCGTCCTCGACGACAACGCTGGAGGCTTCGTGGAGAAGCAGAAGGGATGGTTTTCCCATCAACAACCCCTTCTCGTCTCCTTTAAATAGGGTCGACGATATCGGAAAGTCAACATTATTGGGATGCGTATTAAAAAAATTCTTCACTAAATTGAAACTGTCCAATCTTTTAAATTGTTCTCAATTAATTTGTTTTTATTTTCATTCATAATTTAATTTTGCATACTGAGAAAAAATATTTGTTTATCGAACTAATTCCATTTTGTTGGACGAAAAATTGCTGGATCCAACCATTTTTTTATTGAATGGCAAATGATTCAGTTTACTCAACTAAATTATGAAAATTTTTTGTATATGAATCAACTAAATCACCGGAGCCAAATGATTTTGTTCGAACAACTGGTACCATTTATATCCTTACGCATACTTTTTAGTTGTTTTAATAAAGTATTTGTTTTAATCTCAATTACCAAATTGTCTAAACGGTAATCGTCAGGACGAATAAATGAATTAGTTTATTTGGATAATATTTTGTTGCATTAACATTAATTTGTTTGGCTGCACCAAAGTTTTGTTGGTTCGGCCAATAATTTGTTTCAGCATTCACAAATTATTTTGTCTTATCTCAAAAATATTGTCTTGCCCGTATGTAACTAAATATTTTAGTTGGCAGAAACGAATTTTGTTTCGGTCAACAAATTTTTTTTCTCAGTGCAGTAAAAATCAGTAATTTACTTCACCTTTCGATAGCAGAAATAAAATGTATTTTTTATTACATTCGATGAAATTTGGTGCATCGATATATATTTGTTTAATAAAAAAATGAAACTTTGCTTAGAATAACTTTATTTTTTTGTAACTTCCCCATTCTCGTCGATACTGAAACAATTTTTCTAGGCCCATTCCCCAATAATTGACGACACATGTGATTCGATGTTTATTTCGATTTGTCCTGTCGAATTTTTATGAAAATTTCATTTATGTCATTTACCTGATCGTGAACTTAGCGCCAAGGATCGTAAGTATTCGACCAAAATGGCATTAAATTGAGCAGAATATTCTAAAAAGTGATTTTCATTTTTCTTCATCGACTTTATTGCGGTTCAAGATTAATTTAGCAGGAACTCGAATCTTTCGATAATAGAGAGTAAAATTAGGTTTATCAGAGCATTCACAGTCAACGGTGGAAGAGTTTTCAAGGCACGATGTTGCTGATAAGATCGACGGATCGAAGTGCCTAATACTTTCGATCAAATCTCTATATAAGTTTTATACATACGTAGAGAAAATATCTATGTATGTATATGGGAAGGGATTCCGGAGACTCGGTCGAGATTGAAATAAAGTGGCCGTGGCACCCACTGCGACGGCGGATCATTTAGCGGTTTTGTCGAGCGACGGCCAATTGCCGGCATTGTCGCTTCGCTGTACCACAATGGGCCAATCGGAATGTTCTCTATCTCTTTTCCGAAACGACTGGTGAGCGAGTGCGAGCTCGCAATTCCCCCTTGCGCATTCTCTCGCCTCGCGAAATACATGTCTGTCTCTTTCTGCCCCGCACACACACACCTACACACTCGAAAATACACACACGTGTGTATAATGTACGTTGTAACTGAGGGTATTCTGTATAGAGATAGATTTTACGAGGATCCAGCGCGGACCTCGTGGATACGAGCAGTTATAACGGCACGCGCGTGTATTGAGGGTGGTTTTCCGCCCTCGTCTCTTTCACCCTTAAATTCACGTCGATTTCATCTCTTACACAGCCACACCATACATTTCTCCGTTATTCTTTACGCGATATATCTATACGGGGGTGTCAGATAGTTACGCTAATCGAGTAACCAATTTACCAGCAATAGAAAAGTAATTCTACACAGCGGAGCACCGCCAATTCCGACGTATATGTACGGAGAATATACGTGTATATTTTCTATATACATAAGTGTATATCTATATAAAACATCGCTCGTACAAGCGGTAGGTATCAGCCTCGCTACAATTGTACGTGCCAACGAATATCAAACTTCAACTCGTATTCAACTGACGGTACGCGACCAACCGGTGCGGTGTGACATTTAAAAAGAAACGTGGCAATATTATTTCACGAAGAAAATCGACAGCTTCCCGAATTATTTATCTTTGCGTACGTGTTTTCACAACGAATCGAGCTTTGGTTGAAAGAAATTCTCTTATTGGGGAGAAAATACAAAATTGTGAGAATCTTCATTCGATTATTAAAAAATACGAAATAAAGACGAGGAAATCTTGAATACGAAGAAATTTTTTGAAAATGAGTATTGCCTGAGAATTTTCAAAAAAATAATACGTTCTTGATGATTTTCTTAAACTTTAATTGGGAAATTAATTCATAAAAAATCTTCCGGTTGCATTGTTTTTTTTAAATTTATTTTTAAATTGTAAATTATGTAATGTAGTGTGTATTGTTTTTTGTAACATTAACTGCAACCGAGTTTTACGGATGCGATAAAAAATTGTATTACGTTTAATTTGTTAATCTATCGCGCAGTAAAAGGAGAAAGTCAGTGGAGAGAGAGAGAGAAAAAGAGAGAAAGAGAGTCTCGTGAAATGCGCCAAGGGGGAAGAGAACACGAAATTAAGTGAAACGTTGCACAGGAGCAAAGTATAACGGCGCTCGAGCAGATTTTCTGAACAATGGCTACTAATTAGTTGAGTGGCCATCGTGGAGCAGGGTCGGGAGGAGAGCCGAGACAGAAAGAGAGAAAGAGAAGGAAAGAAGAACTTTCACTGACGAGGGTACTTTTACAAAAGAACACGAGGTTTTTTTGAGGAGTATAAGTTACGCTTGTATAAGAATGACGTTAATAACGAAGTCCCATTATCACCATTTTTTGTTCCTTGCCAACTTCATTTCTCCTGCTCCAAAAAAAAAAAAAAAGAAAATAGCTGCCTCGAGTCTCGTGGAAAAGTCATTGAATAAACGACTCGTAGTCGATAAATTATCGCAGGGAAAAAAACCGTGTAATCCAAAAAGTCAATTAAACCGAAATCAATTCTGTGTCGAATGAATTTTCCTTAATTCATTCATTCAATTTCTTTTTCAAACAATCCCTGAAGCTTTTGTCTTACGAAGAAAAAATATCAAGATATTGATAATTTCGGAATTTTTATCAGTAGTTCAAAGATTGTTCACGATAAAAAAATTCTTCAATACTGTAAAAAAATAGTGTAAATTTGAATAAAAATGAAAGCAAAAATGGTTCATTTGTTAACTAACCTGCACTCGCGCTTCGGAAAGTGATAATTTGTAGGCAAGAGTTTCTCTGAAGCAGACATCGGGATACTGTGTCTTCTCGAAGGCGCTCTCCAGTTCATGAAGCTGTTGAGTGGTGAATGTGGTACGAGAACGACGAACTTTTCTAGGTCTGTCAGACTCTGGATTCATATCGGGAGACTCGTCCATGGGATGATCGTCTAATCGTAGATTTGTACCACCAGAGCAAAGAACGATTTCCGTGGGTCTGGCGTGATCTACAATAACACAATAACGAAAAAAAAAATACTAGAAATAAATTATGTCACTGGTAGATACAAATATCGACGTTTAACAATTTGTGGAAAATCTTGAAAGTGTTTCGAAATAACGAAACGAACGCACGTGTACCGAACTTATCGTTAAACCGATATTTCGTTAAACATGAGAAAACAACGAAAAAAAACGTATCTAAATATATAAATAAAAAGATAAAATCGGAGGATGGAAAGAATTGAAATCATACACGAATACAATGTGAATTATTTAGTGTTTTTTTAAGCTTCGATGCTTAAATCCATGCACTTTGAGTATTACGTGCTACAGTATATAATATCTGTACAACTGAAAGGGTATTGGAAACGATGAAACCATGCATCGATGACGTCTGGCCAAAGGATTTGCCAATTTTTAATCCTCTCGAGTATTTTATTTTCATTTTTAGCCCCCTCTTTGCCTCTCGCTCATTCTCAACGATTCTTTGCAACACAATATACGACGTACCCATACGCGTTGTCAATATACGCATGCATATGATTCCCTCCCCCTTTTCCCCACTTCTCCTGCGATTTCATAGTCTAATATACGTATATATAAATATTTGGGTATCGAAGCGAACAAACCGATCCATAAACGCACAGTTTGGGCTCTTAGTGATTAGCAAATATCGGGAATTCCCCGCTAAAGGGAATCCATCCTTTTTTTCACTCTGGGCAACACAGCAAGAGAGAATTTATAACAAAAAAATCACTTTTGTGTGCATATATGTAGAGATCGAGCATTTAAACACACTGACAGCTTAGCACTCCTGCCGAGATGAGTCTCTCGTGTACGTACTCAACATCGATTGTATATTACCTACTTCAATATCTCCATCACCCCTTATTTATCGTAAACTCTTTTCGTTACGAATCGAAAACAACATCGATTCGTAAACGTCATTTTCTTTTTTTAAGTAAGTCCATATGCGTATTGCAGATTGGGACGAGCATCAATTTTTTGACAAGTAAATTGAAAGCTGCAAATTCATAAGCCTGTCACCCATCCAACTACTGGATATAATCACTTTTACTTCAGGGTAACAGCTGCGAGTCAAATGTTCGATCAAATGTCTCATTCCTTAGCGTCAAAATTAAATTATGCTTTAGGGCTTATGGCTACTTATATTCGATATGCTACATCGAGCATTGATGTCACTTTGACAACTTCAAACGTCACAACATAAATACAACACACGTTCACACTTAGGTATTGACATAAATATATGGTAAAAAAATTATACTTACTAAAATGACACAAAAATCAGAGTAGCGAAGGAAAAATTAGACTTTTCATACAGCGGCGTGCAAAAGTTTCGGGCCATCCTTTTTTTTCAGTTATTTGTTAAAATATTTTATTTCTCCACTCGTTCATTGTTCAGTATATTCAAGAGAGTTAGAATGAAGGTAACAACGTCGTATATTATATTTAATTATGGCGTATCTTTCGTGTACTACGTGAAATGACTTTGGTCGGTGTGCAAACGTATCGGGCCACTATATCGCCTCGGCTTCGTACGCACTGTTTGTTTACATTTTTTTCCTCATTAGTTTCAAAACATATCCTACAATGGAAAATCAGTCTCCTTTCTGCCACAATGCCGAAACACACGAATATTCAGCTTCATGAAATCGTGTTAAAACTTTCGTCAGAAAGAAAAGGTTTTCGTGATGTTGCGGAGACTTTATCTATTGGCAAAAGTACCGTTAATCGTATTATTACTAAATATACATTAACAAACTCACTGTGTGACAAAAATCGGAGCGGTAAACCGCGAAAAACTTTGAATCTCGTCGACAAAATTATAAAAAGGAAGTGCATTGTAGATCCACGAAAAAGTGCTGCAGATGTTTCCCGGGAATTGCGAAGTGAAAATCTAGCTGATGTTAGTCGGAGTACGGTATCTCGACGTCTGAAAGCTGCGGGGCTGATGGGACGCGTTGGTGTAAAAAAACCATTGATTAACAAAAAGAATAAGAAGGCTAGATTAGACTTTGCGAAAAAATATCAGCGCTGGACGGTATCAGATTGGCGGAAAGTACTTTTTTCCGATGAATCGAAATTTCAATTATTCGGAAATGATGGTCGAAAGTACGTAAGACGTCCAGCAGGTATCAGATATAATGTAAGGTACCAAATTCATACCGTAAAACACGGTGGCGGAAACATTAAAGTTTGGGGAGCATTTTCTGATAAAGGCGTTGGTCCGGTGGTGGAAATTCATGGCAATATGGACGCTGCAATGTACAGGGGCATACTACAAGATCATATGCTCCCATTTGCAATGAAAAATTTGCCGCGTAGTTGGGTTTTTCAACACGATAATGATCCGAAACACGCTTGGCGTCTTATTAAAAATTTTCTTCAAAGCCGGAAAGTCCGCCTTCTTGACTGGCCATCGCAGTCACCGGATTTAAATCCTATTGAACACCTGTGGCAAGACCTCAAGCATCATGTTGGAACGAAAAATTACTCCAACAAAACGGAATTGTGGAACCATTTGCGAAGTGAATGGGAAAACTTGCCACAAGAACGAATCAAACAACTAATTGGGTCTATGCCTCGTCGGTGCGCTGCAGTCATCGGTGCTAAGGGCACGGCAACAAAGTATTGAGTCGAGTGGAGAAGACCAAGACATGCTTCCTTATTTTTCAAGTTTTTTGTTATTTTTTTCATACCCAAAAGTACGCGGCCCAATACTTTTGCACAGCCAGTCATAAAAAAATGTTGAACAATTAATGATTTACGATCGATATCAATGTATACAGCCTATTGTTTCTAAATATAAGTGATTACATGTTATCATTACTCGTTTGTTTTTCTCCCACCACCATATTTCTGTTCAGTGTGCATAAAAAATAGGGTGGCCCGAAACTTTTGCACGCCATTGTACATTATTATCCAAATATATTTTTATTTTAATGAAAATAATATAAAATTAATAGTTTACTGCTGAATAAATGTTAGTTTCCAGTAAAAAGTTTCGAACATAAATGAAAAATGGCATGATACGAGTAAAATCTTGCACTTCATTATTTGATATTAAAATCATTTTTGAAAAAAACATATCTTGTTACTATGTAAAATAATTAGTATAATTTTTGATCCTCTTTGCAGTTGAGGGATTAATAAACGTTTTATCCGGAGGGAAATTGAAAGAAGAGGATTATTCTGTATTAAGGACCTCAATTAGTTGGGTCTACATGATAATGGCAATTAATAAAGAATTAATTTCCCTACATCTATACACTTAAAGCTTCATATTTTCAATGGTAGAAACCGTGGAAACCATAGGGTCAGTTATAGGAAACAAGCATACAATTTTTCTCTCTCTCCGACACAGTAATCTCGCAGCTGGGCAGGAAGAAGGACGCTTTTGAGCGAGGTGAAGAGGGAGGGTGATGGGATACGTCTAATTAGGCAGACGTTTATACTATCCCGTAGTTAATAATGTTAATCCTGCACTCGAAGCTGGAAGGAAGAGAAAAAGTGGGGGGGAGTTTATAAACGCGAGATTCTCTTTTGCTTTTTCGCTTGCTCAGCGCAGTTGTGATAGCTCGTGCTCTTACTCCTGAGTGAACTACCTCCAACCTTATTGTAGGGGTAGTTTTATCCGCGAAAAAGAAGAGTGGGGCGGAAAAAAAGGTAGATGAACGAATCCGCGCTTGGCCCCCCTATCAACTCTTGTGCCCCAACAACCAGTCAACCAACAAACGATTGACACAAGCCATCGCACACACACACACACACACGCATACATACACACAGATCCTAATAAAACTCTCACAGCATATTTTGGTTTTGCATCGAATAATCGCGTCAATATACATAGATCCATGCAGAGAAAAAGAGATGAGAATGCCTACGCGATTCCCGGACATAACGAAACGAGTAAGACCGAATCATCATCGTCCCTCGCGCCCCTCAACCCCTTCGCCCGGCTAATCCATCCTGAATAGAGAGATTTTAATGTTTTTATACGCCATAGCACAATTGCTTCGGAATATATCCACTTGATGTCCCAAGCTCTTTTTATCACCCCCCTCCCCCTTCTCTGTCTCGCCACTACACTCTTTCATTTCTTTTTATTAAATCTACGAGTACCCGTACTAACAAATACTTAACTCAGCTTAATACGAGTTATATGAGGATACTTTTTTTCACCATTTTCACCGTTTATTCTCGTGGTCAGTACGACGTTGAAATGAAGAGGGCGAACATTTTACAATCGTAGCCGTTTATAAAATTTTATTTCTTCCAAGGGCTCGTGGAAAATTGTACGTTTATCGTTGAATCAACTTTTGATAATTGGTCCCAAAATAAATCTTGCTTTTTTGGGACGAAGGAAGTATAATATACAATAAATAATATAAATATAATAATAATAATAATAATAATAAATATAATATAAATAATAAATATAATATAATACAAAATAATAAAATATAATAAAATATAATAAAGTATAATATAATCGGCCATCATTTGAATCTTCCAATTTCACGATTTTTTTAGGGCCTGGTTTTGTTAAAAACATTAATCCTTCCCTCGCTCATTGCCAAATTAATACCGACTCGATAGGGTTTAATTTATGATAATTAAACGGTAATTGAAATATTATGAAATCTCTGATACTGATATTTGGAAAATGAACATTCGTGATAACCAATTTTTTATTCACAGAAATTGGAATTCATAAAATTATTGTATTTCAAAAAACACAAATTTTTTAGGTACTCAATTAATTATTAATATTAATTGTTGATCAAAGTCTTGGCTCATCTTTGAGTTAATCTGATTTAAATCAACTGTAATCTTACTTATGTTAACAGAAAAATTTCGCATATTCCAAAAACTCGTAAACAATTAAAAAAAAGCGTATAATTGTAAATAAATATGAAACAATTAAACTGAAAGGATAATTCGTATTTTTAGATCAATTCGAATTTGTGTTATAGCAATGTGGAAAAAAATTATTTAAACTATTTAAATAAAACGGTTATTAAAAACAAATTGCAAAAATTAAATTTCCGGTTTGTAATGACTCGTGTGATCGAGTTTAATTTTGTCCAGGAATCAACCACGATGCAAACACTCCTCTGTCAGTACAAATGTATATACAAATATACATTAACCGCAAAATGGTAAAAACAAATATTCACGTACGCGCAGAACCACCCTTAACAAAAGTTAATGATAAGTCATTAACTTTTAAGTTGATAATTGGTAATGATAATTGGAAATGATAATAAATGGTAATGATAATTGGTCAAATAAAAAAATTAGAAAGATTTTTGTTACAAAATTCGATTGTAATTTTTTAAAATGGTAACATATTTATTTAAAAATTGCTATCAAAATATTAATATAAACGTAACATTTTTATATTTTATTCATAAAAAATCCAAAACTAGTAATAATTAAATTACATATTCCAATTTTTTCCTAAATTTCCCTTTCTTTTGAAGGATAATTAATGAATTAATTAATGCACGAAATTTTTATAAAAATTTTTTATAAAATGTGTTGAAAACTATTTATTTTATTATTAAGTAAATATTGAATATGACTATTCGGTGTATGTTGTGTTCCAAAAAACGTCTCTTAGATCACATTCATTTAATAGCCAAATCTTTAGCAATGAATGGAAATTAAAATAATTATTTATTGCGAATTTGCGTACGAATTGACAATTAATAACTCACCGTCATCTTTAGCGTGACCCAATATCTGATCGATGCTGTACACGTTCTTTTTCTGATTGCACGTCTTAGCCATCATGATCCACCAATAAGATAGTCTCCAGAAATGGTGGCAATAAACGCCGAGACAACAATGTCGGAGCAATTCACTCGATTATTATAATAATTATAAGTAATTAATATTATTATTATTATTATTATTAAATCACCGTAAATGTCACGCGAACGTAAAACTGTATGATAGCACGTGGAATAAAAACAACGTTCCACTTGAGTCCCATGTACATTTAAATGGAGTTGTAAATAAGTGATAATAAATAAATAATCGCAGTTACACCCAAGTGCTTATCGTTCTCGTTCTCGTCGTGATCGTTGTTGTCGTTCGAATGCGTGAATCGACGGCGCAACACGAACTACCCACCGTTTGACTCAGTACAGCCCTTAATATCGCGTGTACTTCAACCCCCACCTTTGAATCTCAACCCCCACCCCTTTGAAAGACCGCCATATTAGCCAATCGGCCAATCCAGACGAGGCGGCTTTACGCAAGCCTCCCCCACTTGTCACGAGTTGAATAATGCCTGGGCGGGGAATATTTTACTCTTCCGCGTAAATCTGCTTTTTTTCATCCCTCGGTTCTCCCTCTGCCACCTCGAATCATCCCTTTCCTGCATGTTGCTTCTTCGCTCTTGTTCTCTCTTTCAGTTACTCTTCTTCTGTACATTCCTACCCTTCAACCCCTGCCCCGGATATCACTTACTCTCTCCACCACCGAGATACGACATCCCTTATAATACGCGGTACACCCTCGGGTGTAACATCTTTCTTTTCGCTCTATTTATCTCCTTCTCTCTCTCTCTCCCTCTCTCTCTCTCTCTCACTCTTTTGCTCTTTCTCTCTTCTTTTGTCTCGCATGGTCGGTGTAACTCGCCCGGCAACGTTTCACGTCCGGTGCTCTCTTTTTCTCTTCCTTTCTTTCTCACCCCCTCTTTTTCAACGTTTAAGCGGTCTCTATTACCACAGCGCACCTCAGAGGTGGAAAAAAGGACAATCCTCTCTTTCCTCACAGCCATCCCTTTGCCTCACGTAAATATATCTCCGAATATGTAAATACATTTATGTACATTGGGCCTGGAAATTTTCTATGCTGTTTCTTATTGCATCAGTTCGGCAAACATTTTTTTCCGAATCCTTCAATGATGGACCCTTTAACGTCGCTTTCCCTAACTTACTACGAAAATATATATCACCAATTTTTGTTAAATTAACAAATAAAGGTTGGAAAAAACGATGAATTTTCTTATTAAGCTTACATGTTCGGGAATATTTATCATACTACATCGGTCTTTTTGAAAAATTACAATCAGATTATTATAATGGTTGAAAAAAAGGGCTGAAAACGATTATTCCTTTTTTTTCATTTGCTACACGTTGAAAACGAGTGAGCATTCCGGTTCGTATTCATCCCTGACTAATATTCTTTATCGCTTTTTCTCGCTGAAGGGATTCTCGTAACGAGACGATTAGAGGAACAAGCATATTTACCTGGTGTACATTTTCATTCACGTAAAGCTTTCTTAGAGGAACAAGCATATTTACCTGGTGTACATTTTCATTCACGTAAAGCTTTCGTTCCACCATTTTCCCGAATTCGTGCAATATTCAAGATTGTATTAGATTTATTTCGCAATATTGACGAATAATCCATTGAGCGAGAGATCAAGAAAGAACGTGGAGTTGTAGAAAATTTACGCAGGTAAATAACCTCGAAACGAAAACGTAGCACGGTTAGTTTTTCGAGATAATTACGAAAAACGAGATTGTCAAAGGAGGCTAAAACCAACAATGGAAAAACGAGAATAGTAACATAACTTAAAACATAACCCAAATACATTTTATGATAAATCCGGTAAAAGAGATCTGGAGCAAGACACTTTTGGCATTGAGAAGAAAAAATCGGCTGTAACGATTATCCCACCGAACTTACTCTAAGACAACGCCCTTCCAACTCTCTTTTCCTCGTCAAAACCCCCTGCGTATATACTTAAATTTCTATTCTACTCTCGTGAGCACATGGCAAATTTGTAATCCGTTCACGGACACTCAGCAGGAAACATCGCTTCGTCTTTTCGACCCCCGTAGGACAAATAAAATAATCTTGAAGTGAGGACAATACGCAACGTGGTAAAATTCATCAGCTTAAAATTACAATTTGTCGAAAATCTTAACACGAATGGAAAAACCGACTATCAGTGAATTAGACTGTAAGTGGCAGCCATTTTGCTTTTAATCAATTCAGATTGATATAAAAACTTGGTTTTGTCCCTTCGTTCCTGTCGTTTTCGGGATAATTTTCCGAATCTAATTCTACATTTTTAAATACACCGTGCAATTATACTAATTTAAAAAAAAAAAAACAATGTTTTACTTATTTTTATTTTTACTCTTGAAAGTCTCGATGCAACTCGTAACTGGGGATTCAAATGCTTCATGGTTCACTTTTCCATCAGCATGTCGCTTAATGATAATCCACTTAACGCCACAGCAGAGAATAGAGTCCGTGTCAAAACGCCTCGAGGTCGCTATGGTCATAGATGCGAAAATCCGACGATAATTTACAACACTCTCTTTCTCTCAATTTCTTTCCATATTCCTCTTTTTCTCTCTGTCTCCCTCGCGTTATTGGAGTCCGGTGTGCGTCACAAATTCGGCAATTGCCCCGAATGTTGTCCACATCCCGAACCGTCACTCATTTTGTAGCACTTTTGGCTGGTGTGCAATCTCGTCACTCACACTTTGTTCAACTACAACAGATTCGCTAATGGCCAATTTTACTTCGGATACGTATGTCGAACACCAAAAGCCTCCAAACGATCAACCATCTACATGCACATGAACGGTTTTCATTCTTCCCTCGATTAAAGCCCAAAACGATTTTCTATTATCACGAAAGTAGTGCAAAATTTTAATTTATTGCAAAACAAAAGATCGAATTGTTAACCATTTCCTTATTCGTTAATTATTATGAATTATTTTGAAAAAAAAAAAACAACAAATTATTGAATAACAATTAATTAGCATTATTTAATTAATCATTCATTGGCGATTTTAGTCCTGAACAAATTAATTTTAGTTTCGCATACACATGAACAAATAATGTAAAAAAAAATATGCATAGAGACACAAAAATATATGCGTATTAAAATATGAAATAGCACATATCACAATAATCGGCTTAACGATTTTCGTCAATGATTATCGCTTCGAACAGGAAACGATGAAACGGTATAAGCCTTTTTCCCTGAATGAATACATACTTTGTGCAAATTTATATGTACGGGAGCGTATACCGCCCACAATCACAAATCCATTCGGGGGTTTTCAACGGACACTCAATTGATGAATACCTGGGAAAAGGCGTGAGCGATAGAAATTATAATAGACTTCATACGTGCAGCAATCTCTGCAGCCGACGAGTTAAATCATCCGTTGTACGAGTATTATTCAACGTGATGGACCACATAAAATATGTATATATTTAATAATAATCCTGATTATTATTCGATGTACAATGATCCCATGACGATATGAGTTCTTCAAAATAGATATTATTTTACAGAAATTATTTGCGTATATACGTGCATTTTTTTTTTGTATTATCGTTAAGGGTCCTTCATTTAAATCTGCTGAATGAGGAATTTTGCAAAATCATCACTCCACATTGAAACGATCGTTAAATGTATTTCGCAAATTTAATTTTCATTTCGTGAATTGAACAGTCTAACAAATTGTTATAAATTTAATGAATTTTCGGAACAACATTTGTCGTTTAGATACGTGTTATCGATTGTATTAAAATTTATTTATGTATAAATGCATAAGCGTGTAAATCAATGGATAAAATTCTGCCTCGTATAACTGCGCATTATTTACAAATTATTACAAAGAAATAAAAAAAAAATAAAAAATAAAACAATTGTCCTGCGCAATGAAAAAGTAACGGGGAATTCCCCCTCCCAATAAATAGTTAAATATTTGATTTTCGCATTATTTGAAATAGGCTTAATTAAAAGAGATTTCAACGGTCGTAAAGTGCTACTCTCAAAGTAATTATCGAGCTAAATTGGAAGTGTGCGCTTGAGCATGATTCTAATTTTTTGTCGCGTTTACTTATCCGGATATAACCTTTATTAATGTCGTCTACAGAGATATTTCTATTTGAATTTTAAACGTCGTCAGTTAATTCGTAATTCCTCACTTCTCCGCGTGAGTCTAATGTCCTAATGCTGATTAGTCCGATCTTCTCTCGGACGTATCGTTATTCCAATTTCTAGAAGCGATGGTTCGAGGATTTACCGTCTGGAGAAATGGGAAAATCCCAACAGATTCTTTTATATTTTCCATTCTCTCGAAAACACAAACTTTCAAGTATCGATTCATCAGACTAATGGTTAATTAACATTTAACAGCCGTTTGTACATTTTTTTCTAGGTGTGTGAATTGATAAGAAAAATGTATATTAAAACTCGAATCATTGCATAACACTGAGAGAATTAAGCCAATTGTGAGATAGGTGATTCAATCAATGTTTCAAAATGAATTATTCATTTTCAAAAAACCAAAATCAGCTTATCAAAATCCTTTGACAAGATGCCCAAAATGTTGGGAGTTCCTAAAGGTTAATTAACATTTAACAGCCATTTGTACCTTTTTTTCTAGGTGTGTGAATTGATAAGAAAAATGTACATTAAAACTCGAATCATTGCATAACACTGAGAGAATTAAGCCAATTATGAGATAGGTGATTCAATCAATGTTTCAAAATGAACTATTCATTTTCAAAAAACCAAAATCAGCTTATCAAAATCCTTTGACAAGATGCCCAAAATGTTGGGAGTTCCTAAAGAGGAATCGTGTTCGAAATCACTATGAATGCGATCTAATAAAAGAGAAAAATAGACAGAGAAAGAGATACAGAGAGAAAAGGGAGAAAAAGAAAAAAGGTAGCGTTGTGAAAAGAGGGGGTGATGGACCATGCGCGAATTGGTTCTCTCGTTGTTGCTTCGTTGACGTTATATCGATAAAATGGGTGACTATTAAATCTGATGAAAAGAGGAAAGAAAGAAAAGATTGGGGAGGCTTTAGTGAAAGAGCTGCCAAAAGCGAGAAAGAGAGAGAGAGAGGGCAGGGAGGTGAGAGAGGGAGAAAGAGGGTTGATAGGACGGTGGTATCCCAAAGCCAGCGTCGGATAAGTGGGAAAGGATCTTTCGTTGTGGATGAAAAAGGAGAATGGAGAGTAAATGGTTAAAGTATGCGAGCGATAAGGATGGAAATAAAGTGGGTTGTCGCAGAGGGGTTGAAGAGGCGTAAGGGAAGTAGATACAATTCACAATGGGCTCGGCGAACCGATTTGAAGATCAAACGACCTTTTCGCTGGTGTGCTTCTGGATTGCTGATGGTATAGTTCATCGTATTGTACGTACCTGCTATGTAAAAGTACGTGCATGTATATATACGAACGTTACATAGTACGTATTTTCTGAATACTTTGCTTGGTTTGTTATCGAGTCCAGATGATATTCGATTCAAGCTCTGGCTGGCCTTAAAATAAGGCTAAATTGGTGTTAAGCAGTCAGAATAGTTCCGACTGCTTAACTGGCTGGTCAGAATAGTTCTATTCAGTTGAAAAAAGTAATTTTAATTTTCTTGGAACGATTCGATTCAAATTTACCGAGCATTCTTTCCAATTCAATTGCAAAATTTTATTCATTTGGGTACTGAAGCGAAGTTTTTGAAAAATGACACTATTTTCTTTCACTGTAGGAGAAAAAGCAATGAAATGTAATCATAAAAATCGTGATAACGTGTGTAATCGTTGTGCAAGTAAATAAAGATCGAGAAAGGTTAGAGACAGTTTTAAATACTTTTAAAACGTCGACTAAGAAAAGACTTTTTACTTTATATTTTTGCTCTACTGCATGGGCGGATTTGCATTTTTACAATATCAACATTTACTCGGTTATGTGGCGAATAAAAATGTTCTTTGCATTAAATAAATCATTTGCGCGAGCTACGTCGGCAATTTTTCGTGAAAATTGTGTACAACATGCAGTTTCCTATAGACTCAAAAACGAAAATAATCGAACTGCCGAAAATAAAAAGGAAAACAATCGATATGATGGAGAAACAGAAAGAACGAAAGAACGCGAATTCGAGATTGCGAAAAGGATCCGGAACATGAGCGCGAATTCGAAATCACCGACAACGTGAACACCGGATGAGAAGAGAAAAAGAGAGCGGTGAGGGGGATGAGAAAGTGGCACGCGAGGGTGGTAGAGGGTTAAAACGAACGCGCTCGCGGACGGCGTCGTCGGCGTTATTGGGCCCCGAGGCCACGCCATTGTTGTGTCTGCGTGCTATCTCTAGCTTTGGATAGAACGATTGCATAGAGAAACTACGCACGAGGAATAAAAAAAAATTAACAAAAAAACGGGGGAGAAAAGTAATCGTAACAATTCATTTATTTATTCCTTGAAAAAAACATCGACTTTTCGCTCTTGACGCTCCACAAAGGTTCAAAAGCCTGGGTTACTTCTTTATTTAACTTCTACCGCCAGTGAACAAGAGTCAGTGTCACCAAAAATGTTTTACAATCACAATAAAATTAAAGAACGCGATTATTCATATTGCGTTCGAGCATTACAACGGGTCTTTCTGTGTGAAAATGGAAATGAAAATTTGGTTCTTAACAATCACTATCGTTTTCGTCGATAAAATCTAGTTCGTAGTCCCGGAGAGAGGCGAACTTTTTGTACTTTTAGAGTGCTGCAATTTTTTCAAAGATTGAGATATTGGATTCAATTTCCTGCTATTTTTGCTTGGTTTTCTATGACCTTTCGGAAAAAAGAATGGGAAAATTGCAATTTTAGTCTCACTATACGGTATAAAAAAAAAGTGTTTTGTTTTGTATTTACGTTTGAAAGTTCGATAAAAATGAGCGGTGACTTCAGGGTTTTTGGATGAAATTACATCGAAACAAGTTGCTAAAAAACATAAAAATGCAAACATTTTTCGACATTTTGTCAGTTGACCTTTGATGAATATTTCATGCATCATAAGTTACTCTTACCCATGAATCTCGCAAATATATCGAAAATTAAAAATCCCAAGCAAGAAAAATACTTTCTAGTCATGTAAATCAATATACTTCAAAATTCAATAACTCATTGAAAGGCAGTAATATTAAAAATGGTTTTGGTCGATCACAAATATGCGGGGAAGTACGAAAGTATATTTTTTCACGATTTTTGAGGATGCTGATAGAGGCGGTATATAGATAACGGGCAAAGCCGAACAAGAACGAAGTGAATGAACGAAACGAAATGGGCGAGGTTGCTACGCCTGTGCTAAATAAACTAACCCTCTCCTGGGCCAGGGGAAGAGTTGTTAGGGGTTAAGGGGTGGGGGGGGGAGGCGAAGAGAGAAAGAGATAAAGCGGTGTGTGCGGTGAGGCTGGTGCTGCCGGGATTTTATTAACTTCTGTACAACCGAAGCAGTAAAGAGGTTGGAAGGAGGAGGAAAAGGAGGAGGGGTTGGAAACACCCGCAGGATCCTATAGATAAATCTGTACTGATGTGCGTGGTGTTTCATCCTCTTTTCCACGTTGTCTCTTTGTACATAGATCTACCTCGCTTTCGAGTCCCATGCTCTCGCGAATCTCGTCGTCCGATGTTGGTTGTACCACCACAATCCTTTCGACCCCGATAGAGAGGTTTTCTCCTCCCGAGGCTCAACCACCCTGGGAATCAACCATACAGCCACGAAAGACGACTGAATTCTCAGTGTCATCTGCTCTCCCACCCATTTTCTTCTCCTCGGGCGAAAGGACACACCGTATCGCCGGAATCAACCCCTCCGCATACCTCATCTCGCGGACTAACCCTGAAACACCGCGTGAAAGAGGAAAAGGAGGCCTGTATATACATATACAGCGAAATACTCTTGCAGAGTATATCCGACAAACACGCCAAATAAAGGGATAGTAATTATTGTGTTTGTGGCTCGGTTCATTTATTTTCTGTAAACGAGCGTGTTCATCCTCCAGAGAATATAAGGATATAGCAGAGTGAATCTAGCGATGCTAAGATCGTTCCCCTGAAGAAAAATTGAGTCGAGAATGTTTTTTTTCGTTCTAACATCGCGTGGACGTTGGTGATTATTCCTTGAATTATTTGTAACATAACTTAGAATCAAGTGAACGGACAGTTAACTGAAAAATCGTCTGGAGTCGTCCTTATAGCAAAAAGATCGCGACGATGTGGACTCGAGGAAATGCCAAATTGGGGCGATTTCCCTCACACCTCAGGACCATTTTCTTCCCCTTTCCAACCGCTGGAGTTTCAAATGATCGCGAAATAACCACTCGCTCATAACATATATAGATATTAATTCAACGACGCGACATCGTGCTCTTTATGAAGGCGCATTCACGCGTGCTACTCGCAAGATCTCCCCCCAGCATTTTATCCCATCTACACACTAAAGTCGCCCTCCTATGGATCTCGGTGGAAAAAAACGTTCCCACATGTACATGCATACACTTATGTATATATATTTTGGGGAATAGAGTCAAAGTTGAAGAAGCACAAGCGGCTGATTGCTCTCTCGCCTCTGCGGCATTCAGTGTGTGCTTTCCCCCTGAAAAGTGAGACGTAACGTGCTGTATCCTCTTCCCACCCGCCCCTTTGACAAGCATCCGACGAATTGCCCGGTATCATCCCTTCCATATTTCTGGTCAATTTACAGCAACGCTTCAACTTTTCTCTACTTTTCACATCCCTCTCTTAACGGGACAGACCTAGTTGGAACGTCAAAAAAAAGGCCTTTTTTCCGATTTTTTTTTGGTCAAACGATAAAATAATTCACAACAAAAGTTCTTCCGTTTAAAAGATACATATGTAATGTATATGTTGCAATTTTTTCAACGCAATACATATCGAAATAAGCTGGTGACCGTCAATTGCCGAGGACGCTGCAAAAAAAAACACGGTTTGCGGTGATCAAGCTCACGCTGCAACGGCTCATCTGAAACAAAAAAAACGGAGGGGATTTTTAGTTAATGATATAATGCTCCGGTTGAACGAAGGGTTTTGAAAAATTTCCATTTTTCACAAAATGGCGGCCGTTAAAAGTCAAAAGTGTTTTTTTGACCAAAATATCAGTTCCATTTTTTGCTATTAAAAATAAAAATAATTATCCAAAAAAAAAATCCTTCGTTCATATGGAGGACTACCATGTATAGAAGAAGTGATATAAATTTCAACCCGATCGGTAAAGCCGTTCTCGAGCTACAGTGATCACCGACTTCAAAAACATGGTTTCGAGAAAAACGCATTTAAAGTTTTGAGTACGGTTTGCATGGCTCAGACACGACGTGCTACAAAGTCTTGTATTTCGGCGAATAATGGTCCGATTTACATTTATCTGGGCGGAAAATGTTCGTAAGAGATTCTACTTTTTGAAAATGAAATAAAAAAAAAATCGATTTTTCGAAAATTCTAACTAGGTCTGTCCCGTTAAATCCCCGGAGCGTTTTCACAAATTTAGTCCTCCTTTTTTCCTTTCTCGCCTATATAAAAATCCTTCATTCCAATAATAAGCGATTGTCGCACTTATTAGTTTACACTTATTTGATGAAAATTTTGTATACATTTTCTGAATTATTAAACCAAAATGCTTAGGCATGTTGAACCGTGAATTTTTGGAAGAAAATATAGATTTTTTGTTGAATTGATTCTTCAATTCGATTTTTAATTTTTTCTGTCAAATTATTTGAAGTAAATTATTCACAGTTTTCAACTTAATTTATAAAATTTACTCGATTTAGAAAGAACTTTTATCGCTTCAAAATTGCCCTTTTGAAATCCTACTTTTAATTCGAGTCCTGTTCGCCTGAATTTTTGTTTTTTTTTTGTAAATCATGATAAAAAATTAAGCTATGCTTATACAAACTTTTGAATGGTGATGTATATATCCATACGAAACTACGAAAATCTCTCAATTCCTATTTCCGTTTGGTCGACGTTTGGAGGAGAATAAGAGAAGTAAAGCTGACATTAATTTTGCGCGTCTGCTCATTTCCCGTTTTAACTGCATATGCATTTGTGTAAGTGTGACTTTCACGTTGGTTCGCAAAGTTTCATTAATGCTAGTGATATATGGTAGTTATAATAGAATATGATGAATCCTACATGCGTTCGTACGCGAGTATGATAAACGCTCGCGATGAGAAACTAATAAACTTCACTCAATAACGCGATGTGTCTTCATACGTTTCTATACATGAATATTTAAGTGTGTAAATCCGTAGGAGGAAAATTGACTGCACGAGTTCTATATTAACGATCCTGATGAAATATTACACGTACGAAAATCGCGAAAAATTGAGCATTTACATCGTGTGTGTCTGTATTTCGACAGGATTTACCGTCCAAACACGAAACTCATTATTTCTTCAACAATTTCGCTCCTCGTTTCAATGAAAAAAAACAAAGAGTTCCAATTCCGAAAGCGTCCGAAAGGAATTATATTTTTTATGCGATAAAAATATAAAGATAATAAGACCAAAGAAAAAATAGCTGAAAAAAGTATAATGAAAAATGGACAATGAAACAAAAAGTCTCGTAATAAAGTGATCAGAGTTTACCTCTGATTCTCGTAGTACAACCCTCGTAAGAGAAAAAATTTAGCTCGATGATAAAATTAGCCAGACATTAGAATGAGTGGGTGAAGAGGGGATGAAAAGTGGTGGACGGGGCTGAGTGTGTAATAGAATAGGAGGAAGGCAATGGAGGATTAAAACCGCGGGACGATTATATAATAGATTGAAAGGATGGAGAGTTCTGACGAGAGAGGAATCGAAGAGTTATAAATCTATGTATATATATATATATATGCGTTTATATTAAGGAGGATAGGAGAAAAAGTAAGAGAATCCACGTATCGACGAGAATGAGGAAGAAAAGTATAAGGGATGGAGATGAGGAGAGCGTAAGGTTGGTAACGAACTAAGAGACAATATGCTCGTATATATATATATAAACATAAAACATATGAAGTCGGCAGAAAAGTCACGAAAGGAGAAAGTATAATTGAGCGATTTGTGAATCGATCAAGTGAGCGAGATAAAGAAAGATAAGAGAGAGGAAACAGGGAGGGGGAGGGGGAGGGGAGGAGAAGCCTATCTCTACCGCGATAAAGTATAATTATTTTCCGATAGAGTGGAAATTATTCGTGAATAAGAGCGGGGACTCGAGAACGACGAGTTATTGGCGATATTCCTACTTTTATTAAATGTGCTCCTCCCACTTCTCTCGTACCACTGTCGACCATTTTATTTTATTTTATTTTTTGCTTTTTTATCAGCATCCCGACACAGGCACATCCCTCAGTATGATTTCATTCCCTCGACCACTTCTCACGACGAGACACTTTTCATTCAACCGATATTTTGTATTAGTGATCAGAAATTTTTTTCGCCCTCTTTCTCTTATTAAAAATATCACTCTTTATTTGAGAAAAATTGATGAATTCGCAGCTATGTTCATTTGGAATAAATCGATGAATATTTTCGTGAATTCGGCTTATTGTTAGACTGGAAATTTCGAACCACACGTTTCACAACTTCTAATCTTTTTTCATTCGTATTAGATCGAATATTATCATCCTGAGAGTTTCATGTATTCTATTCCGACAAACTATTCCATTCTAAAAATAATTAATATCCGTTTTATACCCGGAAGAAGAAGAAGTACCTCACAAATGAGCTTACAAACTGCACTTTCTTGCATTTTGTATCCTTAATGCCTCGCGAACTTCATTATTTGCATTTAGGTATATATATACTTTGTGTCACAAACATCCTTCTTCTGGGTCTCTATCATTCGCATCAAGAATTCTCCTTTTATAACGTCCTAAGATGAAAACGTTCACTGAAGTACGTATAGTGACGTGTCTTAACGATTTTTCTGATACAGAAAAAGATTCACTGTAAATATTTCACTGGTATAGACATATATATATATATCGATATACAAAGATAACTCGCTGGCAACGACGCGTTGATAATGATACGACGATGCTATTCATACAAGGGGCACACGGTAACATCGTTAACTTCTCGATGAAACGACGTGACTTTCGAATCGCGAGTGTGGGACGATCGAAGAAGAGGGATAAAAGGACGTTCGTAAGAAACGTAGGGGGATGGAATGGAAAGGGGACGCAAAAGGTTATGAGATCGAGAAACCGGAAATTTCCTATCTATTCTATGTAGATATGCTTTTACACGTTCTTAAATATACATACATATATATTTATTCAGAAAATACAGTATAAATGTATTGTGTACTGCGTTGTCGAGGATCTGATAGGGATGATAATAGGTTGGCATCTGCACGGAACTCTCCCTTCGACGAGTCTTTACTTCCGAACAAAATTAATATCACTAATTAAACCACCTACTCCTGTGCCCCTTCCCCCGAATATTCCAATATTGAAGGATACATTTTATGCTGCGAGAGATTCTGTTTATGAATTATGCTCTCATCTAACACGATCTAAAGTCTACGATAAATAATTAATTTTTGCATGAATTGTCAAGCTTGGAAAACAATTCTGTAACGAGAAATTGAAACTTTTTTCAGCAGTAAACCGTACGATGAAGCTTTACATTTTGGTAATTATATCGAAGTGGGGCTCCAGAGCCAGAGGGGTGGGAGAATTTTTTTATAACTTGTAAATGATAAAGGATTGTTAAAAAAGTAATAATAAAGTAGAAAAAGCTCAGTATATGCAGTAAATAACTTTTTTCCGCAATTAAACATTTTTTTTTATTTTTGGAAATAAAGTATGGCCTTACAAATATTACGGCTTTTCCGGGATATTACAATTTTATCAAAATAACAATTACAACAAATTTTATCAAAATAATTGAAAGAAAAAAAATGCTGGAAATTAAAATTTGCAAATTGCTTCCTCAAGATGGTAAAGATGCACGGTGCTCAAGATGCACGATGCTCAAGATGCACGATGCTCAAGATGCACGGTGCCCAAGATGCATGGTGCTCAAGATGCACGATACTCAAGATGCAAGATGCTCAAGATGCACGGTGCTCAAGATGCACGGTGCTCAAGATGCACGGTGCTGCTCTAGATGCACGATGCTCAAAGCTTACTCTATGAGGTGCTATATTTTTCATTTTGGCTTCCTCATAGAGGAAGCTTTCAGCATTGGAAGTACAGACTCATATACAATATCTTACAAAATTTGCAAAAATTAAAGCGGTTAGACGATTTTTCGAAAAACTCAGATTTTCGTAAAATTCGAAAAATCATAAAATTTAAACCGCTCAACCGATATTTCCCAAATTCAATACCAACCTTCCTATTATGATAATCTATTTATAAAAAAAAAATTAGTAATAAATCTTAAAATTTTCGGAAGTTAGAGCGTCGACACCCTTTTTTTGAAAATTTCAAAACGTCGCAGGATTCGTATTTTTTTTTAAATTCTGACAAAATTATCAGAGAATGAAGAGCTTGTATAGATTAACATCTGTGCAAAACGGGAACCCAGTATCTCAAATCGTTTTCGAGTTATAAGCGTTTGAATTTTGCAGTGCCATAACATACACACACACACACACACACACACACATCCGGACATTTTTTCTAGATATGATTTTTCGATGTTTTGGGACATTTTGAGCACATTGACATTGAAAACTGGAAAAAAATATTTTCACCGTCATATAGCTTCCTCTATGAGGAAACAAAAAAACAATTGAAACTATGATAAACAATCGGAATAATATTCAGAAACAATTTTGACATTTGTTCAAATATTCTGTTGAAATTCAATTCGAAACTGAGAATAATTTTGATAGCATATCATTGTTATTTTCCTTTATTCTCTGACCTCTTATATTTATCTATTTAAGGAGGTTGTATCGTTTCTCATGTAAAAATTATTTTCCAACTTTACACAATAAAATTTTGTAAATAGAAAGCTTAAGACAGTATTAAACTTCTAGCGGAATATGCCGATGATTCATCATCTCAAAATTGAGATATTTATTGTTGAAGTTCGCAATTTTTTGAAAGCTTCCATAAGAGCCCATGTTAAACTTGTCATTTTCAACAATTAATATCTCGATTACCAGGCGGCGAAACCTCTCCAAATTTTTCACACACAATTAAATGCTGTTCAAGAAGATTCACGCCAAATTTCAATACATTAACTTGGAATAATCAAATATAATGTATTTTTCGTATGATGTCATATAAATATCGATACAACTTCCTTAAAGAGGTATAAGGAAGGATAGATACCTGTTTGTACATATTATAAAATGTAAACACGTCGATGTTCATCTCGCGTTTCACAACATAACTCCGGAAAAATACGAAACATTTCGAAAATTCAAAATTCTTAAAAACGCTAAATAATAGTTTTTTATTGCTTACAATTGGCTTTTCCCGAGCGAATATTACTATTTGAACCCCCCTTTAACAAATTCACGCAGTAAAAAAAATTTTCCACCCCTCTGGCTATGGAGCCCCACTTCGATATAATTACCAAATGTCACTTGCACCATGCAATGTTTAAGTTTATTCATGAAATATTTGGCCGCACATCAAAATTAATTAGTCAGTTCAGAAAAAATGCTGATTATAAAAAATAAACTATTATATTTTTAGTAAAAATATCAATTTAGTTGAATAAAATTAATTTTAAGGATTCCCTAATGTTGCTTCGTTTCAACGATTGTTATGATTTTTCAAATATAGTTCATTCGATGTAGGATATATTGCAAATTCTTCAATCGCGTTTTATTGTTATTTTGATCTTTCGAAAATATCATACCATTAAAATTGTAACTTGACACGTAAAAAAGAGGAAGAAAAAAAAACTTGTGGGCAGGGCAGCAGCAGAGACGCTTGGGCGTAGGGTAGCAAACATAATAAGCGATATAACAAGAGTAAAATTTATTTGTGGGTTTGTGGTAACCCTCGGGATTCATTTTACGAGAGCGAGAGAGAGAGAGAGAGAGAGAGAGAGAGAGAGAGAGAGAGAGAGAGAGAAAGAGAGAGAGAGCTCCGCGGGGACACCCCACTAAAAACTGTCAGGCTCAGGTCAACCTCGCCCAAGTCAACCGCCCGCCGTGTACCCTAATTGCAACCGTGGAAAACAAGTATCGATAACAGCTGTTAAGCACCCTAAGTTTTACGACCAATACAATAAACGCGCCTCATCAAATCAAAACAACAAAATTACATGTTTTTTTTTTTCATTTGTGTACGTAAATACGGCAAAAATGACAGTGTACACTAATTTATCCGATTTATTAAAACGTTTTAATTACTTTTTTCCACTCGTTTTCTATTTTGGCATTGACCGTTCATTTTCAATCCTTTTTGTAAACAAAATCGACCCAAATCCTCGATGCATCCCAATTTTTTTTACCTCTGAATGTTGAAAAATATTTTCATGAAAAAAATGAAGCTCATTTTATCACAAATATAATGGTATAATTTATTTCCAATTATTCTAAAATCGAGTCTCGAATCCACGAAAGCTCATATTTCATAATTGAATAGATGAAACTAGAAACCCCCACACTAAATTAAATGAATTCCGAATGTAAAAATGCAAATTCTGATTATAAATTCTCCATTTTTATGTGCTTAAACAGGTAGTAATTAATACTCGTAAAAATTGTAATGAAAATTAGAAGAACGAAGTAGAAATGAATTTGTAACGAGACACAGAGTTTCACGTGTAAAAAAAAATGACCAGACGAGTTGACGTGGCTGCATTTCATAAGTATTTGCATACATTACATACGCTGATACATAGAAATTTGTATATGTGGATGAGAGGAGTGTACATGAGAAGCGAGTGATAAAAGGTACAGCATGAGATGGATTGAGAGAGAGAGAGAGAGAGGCTGTGAGAGATTCGAGCTGATATTATCGGTAATGGCGCAATTAAGATAATAGCGGGTAATTCTGCACAAAATTCAAGGGAGAAAACGAGAGAGTGTATAGCGAGAGTGTGCACTGCGAACTGAGACTGCTAATGAAGGAAACAGTTAGTTTCAAACGGCCTCCAATAATTATGCTGTCGCGGCGGGGGTTTGTGGGAGGGGAAAGGGCTGAAGGACGGAGGGGTGGAGTTGCATATAACCATCCCGATATTACGGGCCCCTCTCCCCGACACAATGCGCGAAATTGTTCACACTTCCCTTGACATTACTGTATTCGTGCGACGCTCCGTAGTTCCTGTACTTCTCTTCTTCATTGCGCGCTTTTACCAACTAAGAGTGTTTAAGGGGCTACATACGATTTCACGATTCATGCTTTTCGTATTAAACGATCTGATGCACGTTATGTATAAGAATGTACCATTTTTTCTGATGAAAGTTTCTTCGCCTGTTTTCATAAAAACTTCCAAGGTTTTGGGGTTATAAATCCTAATAAAATACGTGAGAATATTAAAACAGTTCTCGAGTATTCATAAATATATTAAATATTTCGAACTGTATGCGAGATGAACAAAATTATATTTTTTTAATTTGATGAAACAGTGAGACTGGTAACAGAATTTTCGTAATAGAAACATTCGAAAAAATGAAAACTATACGGAATCGGTTTGAATTCGTCAAATTATTCATTTGATTTTGAGGCTTTAAACATTTGATACGTGAAATCGGTGAAGTATTAAAATTGTAATAGTGATATTATTTAGTTTTCGGAAATCTCATAATGATTGGATTCTGCAAGAGAGATTGCCAAGGTTTCTGGCTCGACCATGGTAATGGCAAAACTATTAGAAACAAACTTGTAACCAGAGAGAGAGAGAGAGAGAGAGAGAAAGAGAGAACGAGAGATTGAGAGAGAAAGAGAACGAGCGAGAAGTTCCTTTGGGGAATAATCAAAACGCTGAACGGTCCTGTCGAAGCTGGAGAACGATGAGAGAGAAAGGCGGACTGAGAGAGAGAGAGAGAGAGAGAGAGAGAGAGAGAGAGAGAGAGAGAGAGAGAGCGAAAGTTCGAGGATGGAATGACGAGCATACGTGTAACCGACGTATACTCTCTCGCCATTTTACCTTCTAGTGTATCGATGTAAATACACATAGTAAAAGGACGAGAGCGAGAGAGAGAGAGAGAGAGAGAGAGAGAGAGAGAGAGAGAGAGAGAGAGAAGATAGTACACATACGCAGACGATGGTAACCATGGATTCTGGTATGACGGTTATTCGGTAGCTTCGAAGCTCTATTAGCAGGTACGAGAGACATCAACCGATCCAGCCAGCTACAGGCGTTCCCATCGACATCAATGTGTTAATATTGGTAGAGCTAATTTGATAGTTTAATCAATTCCCGTAAGTTCCTACGGCAGTTTAATAATCATGTCATCATTTTCAACGAGTACCACAATGGGATTAATCTCGCTCGACGAGCTAATATTTCCTGGAATTAACAGTTTCAAATGCAGCCAGTCAACGTGTCACTATATTTACTCCTTTATCCACATCATCCACCCACGTTTTACTTTATACCTCAATAATGTATACGTACATTTACAAGTACATGTGTTTATTCAATATTGTATACTTTATGTATTTTATATATAATACAATATCTTTGCACATTATTACGTCGTTCAATCATTCAATGTATACGTGAACTTAAGGAGGTTGTATCGATATTTATATGACATGATACGAAAAATATATTATATTTGATTATTCCAAGTTAATGTATTGAAATTTGGCGTGAATCTTCTTGAACAGCATTTAATTATGTGTGAAAAATTTGGAGAGGTTTCACCGCCTGGTAATCGAGATATTCATTGTTGAAAATGACAAGTTTAACATGGGCTCTTATGGAAGCTTACAAAAAATTGCGAACTTCAACAATAAATATCTCAATTTTGAGACGGTGAATCATCGGCATATTCCGCCAGAATTTTAATACTGTCTTAAACTTTCTATTTACAAAATTTTATTGTGTAAAGTTGGAAAATAATTTTTACATGAGAAACGATAGAACCTCCTTAACCGTAGAATCCAACGATCTATTTTTCCGAACGTAAACCTCACAACGGGATTGGAAAAGAGGCCAATCTTTTCTTTAGCATAAACTGTTCCTCGTGTGCGATAATAATGTTTAATTATACACTATTCTCTTCGTTTTTTTATAACGAAGAGAATGGTGTATGGTGACGTCACATTTGGTGAATATTTAATGATGAAAACTCTATGAAACGAAAAAAAGGTTTGAACAATACAAGAAAGAAGATTTTTACTAAAAAATTGGAGTCGTTTTCGACCCCGTTGTAGGAGTCTAGGGTACAGGAACTGAGAAATAATATAAAGATACAAATGTCCACTTTTTTGTTGACATTGTTGTATAAATAGATCGTCATATTCGAGTATATAAGAGTGCGGCAGAGCTCGCGCAAGCTTTTCTTTTAATACTTGGCGTCGACCGCGTCTCTTGATATTTCTTAACATTATTCCATCATTCTGTAATACGTAATCCAAAAAAGTATAAATGCAGGCCCAGCTGGTGCAAAAATACTCGTTACTTTCACCACTTTCTAATTAAACAGAGCGCAGCAAATAATTCACTATTCAAACTCTTCAATATATTCTCTACTTTATTCTCGTTCTCTTTTTTCTCAATTAATCAAACATTTCTATTAATCGATACATTTCAATGTTCAAACTATTAATTTCTCTATTTTATTCTCTTTCTCTTTTATATCAATGAAAAAAAAGAACAAAAATATGTTAATCGATACATTTAAATATTGAAACTATTAATTTCTCTATTTTATTCTCTTCCTCTTTTATATCAATGAAAAAAACAAATTTCTGTTAATCGATACATTCGAATATTGAAACTGTTCATTTCTGTATTTTATTCTTTTTCTCGATGAAAAAAGAAAAAAAAATTCAGTTAATCGATACGTTTAATATGAATTGAATAAAAAAATCTCAGTACACCAGAGTTTCGTATTGTCCATATTCGTCATTATTCATGCAGTAGAGGATTAAGAAAAAAAACAAAGAGCATAATGCAGCCCTTAAACCTCATTTGACGACTCCATAATTACCGGTCGTCGCTTTATTTGGTTAAACTAAAAGTTTTAGTTGGGCCAAATAGAAAAAAACAACTTCATCCCTCAAAACTAAATACACTGAGAAAAGAAATTTGTTGTTTCAAAAAAATATTTGTTGAATCAACAAATTGTGGCGAACAAAATGAAATTTGTTAATTCAACAAAAACTTAGTTGATTCAACAATATTTTCATCGTAGTGAGCAATATTTACCTATTTGAGCGACCAAATGAAGTGATTGAATTAACCAAATTTTTGTTGAATTAACGAATTTTATTTTGTTCGCCACAATTTTTTGATTCAACAAAAATTTTGTTGATCCATCAAATTTCTTTTCTCAGTGCATGTTCGACAAAAGTCGGACATTATAGTGGCTAAAATTGTCACTAAAAGCAAATCATTTCGGAGTTATGAGTATTTATTGAGCGACCACAGAAATGCATGTACATATATCGATATCAACACGATATAATGTGTCTAGAGATCAGAGCGAGAAAAGGATTAGCGCGAATGGATGGAAAAATGTGGATGAAAGGAGAGAGGAAGTGGAAAAGAGAGAAAAGCGTGGAAAGGATTGAGAAGAGTCATTATGAAAGTAGAAATGTGTGTGTGTGTGTGTGTCGGTAGCAGAGCGGAAGTGGCACGGTGGTTGGAGCAGAGTGGCGGTGATAGAGGGCGTTCAGCGGTTCCCCGGGTTGGCGGGAAAAGAGGGTTCGAAGGATTGGGAGAAAAGGGGGAGGATTGAGGGAAGAGGGTTTGAAGGAACGGCGGAAACCGGGAACGCGAAGAGCTGTGTGCCGAGAGGCAGGGCTTCGAGCCTCGCGTTCGCCACTGTGAATTAGAGATTTCGAGCGACCGTGTTCGCAGTTTTCGTTCGGGAGGCTGCTCCTATCTCCTCTCTCTCTCTCTCTCTCTCTCTCTCTCTCTCTCAAAACCCCTCTCTACTCACCCTGTATGCAGATCCCCGGACGAGGCAGGCATATTAGGTTGAGGTACGCAGTTAGGCAATAACCGCTGTCAATAGAACCCTGCGCCTCGGTCTCGTTCTTTCTCTTTCTCTTTCTCTCGCTTTCTCTTTCCATCTCTCTTACTCTTTCTCCTACATCGAAACACCGCAGCGATTTCTGTCTCCCTCTCGCTTCCACTCTTGGAGTGGTAACCACTCGAAAATGCTACTCGCCAAATTAGGTAGGTTATATGGGCTTCGTTTCATTTGCGAGCAAACTTTAATAAACGCTAAAATTGCGTAAAAGAGCAAGGATTTCAGACGGACCAAGAGTCAGGGGGTGCGAGGCGGGTACGCGGGGGTAGCAAATGGGAGAGGGAGGAAAAATCCCAAGTGGTGCGAGAGTCCCACGCGGTAAAAAACAAAAATAGAAGAGGCGCGATTCCCAACGATCCGCATCGTATACATCGTACCTCCCGATTATATTGCCACTACAAGTCGCGAATTTCATTGAACTTTTCCTTTTATTTCACTATTATGTACCGCTTTTTCTTTCTCTCTCTCTTTCTCTTTTTTTTTTTTACTCGTTTCTCATGATTCGATGTACCGGATTCGATAAAAATGAAGCCCCGATTTTTCGCTTACTATATCAAACCTGACTTTATAACCTTTTTATGCTAATTATCAAAAATTCGCGTATTTTATTTAATTCGCTTTTCTTTTTTATTCAAATTTTCATTCAACGAAGTCACGTGATCATAATTCCAATTCAAATCGTATCACGTAAAAAAAAACTCATGGTTTGGTAACGATTTACAATTTTTTTCAACACAAAATTGTTAGAAGTTTTTCAAGATTTTTTTAAACTTGTTTAACAATAAAATCACAGTAATTATAATTTTATCGCGATAACGAACACGTGGGTCGATAATTGCTTTCAAATTTTATCTGCAGAATGCCATTGAAAGCTCAAAAAACAAAAAGAATTTTTTTTTTAAATAACATTTTGGTATTAATCATTGTTAATAATTTTTTTAATTCATTACCCAATAATCTCTTTTCAATTAGGGCACAAATATCGTGAACCATTCGAACTGACAATGAAGTTGGATCACGTGAGAAAAATTCGAATTCAAATTGCAATGACGAAGCAAGAGTTTAATTTGAATGTTCGTTCTATTTTGCCTAAGAAACTCATTAGAAATTTGAAATAGAATAAAACATTTTTTCAATTAAATTATCGAATTTTTGTACATTTTGTTATAGGTAAGAATAAGATAAATAAATTTTGGAATCCATCAACAGCACGTTTGTGCATTCAAACAAATAAATGCAGCGCGAGTGTGTAATTTTGACGAATTTTCGTAACGAAATAATTGTCGAAGGGTGAAATAATCACGATTTGTGTCATGCACGAGAATTATTGGTAAACGAAGCGTATTGTGTCAACGGAAAATAATTATTTCGAAATATAATTATAGCCAGGCCACTCGTTTAAACGAATAATTTATGGATAATTAAGATATTTTGGATGAAATTATATAAATTCGTTTACTCGATTTTCCTGCTTTTCGTTTAGCGAATCACGATTATTTTCGTTTTCGCATAAATTTCCTCAAATATTCGAGAATTCGACTTAATCGGTAATAAAGAAAATATTTTAAAAAATGATACTTACTTTATCGACTGGGACGAATGAGATTTCCATAAGCACGTAGTTCTCATTTTTAGAGGGAAATTAAATCGTGCTCTACAAATCGCAAAAAATAATTTCTCAAAACTTCGAGTTGACGAATAAATTTGACATCGAACCCCGGTCTTGTATACAGGTCTTGTAACTGTAGATTTTGACGTGGTCCTCTTAACGCGTTAAGCCGCTGACGTCGCTGCGCTCGAGGGATATTCGGTGCGACAAAGATGACAACAGTCGCGCATGCGACTCACGCGAGCATTGAACTTGAAGCCAAAATTTTTGTTTATACATTATAATTTCTATGAATTTAGTTTGTTTGAAGAAAGAAGGATGTGTATCAACTAACAAATCCAAAGCCAATATATTTTAAGTTAGTTGATATCTAAACTTATCCCTAAATATCAAGCAACTATGATAAGTATGAACGAGTTTTTAATCATTGTTTTGATAAAATTCGTGGCTCAGTGTGTTGAGTCATGAGCTCTCGCGCAGTTATTTTGGATTCAAACCTCGGTTGATATAATTTTTTTTTACCCTTTTTTCTGTAAAAAAAATGAAGTAACTCTCCTTTTTGACAATATTAATGCGTTGTGCAGCGTGTATTTGACGATTCAATATTTCTTTTGGACGTACCTTTTTTCCATAAATAGGATATATAAACATAGATATATAAACATATTCTTACGATGATTTTGGAATTCTTGAATAAATAATTTCTGTACCTTGAGATAGCTTTCCTAGAGACACAAACAGGAAAAAATATTAACAACGGTAGAGGAGGTAGAAAAAGAAGCAAAACCATATGAAATCGAGAGGAACAAAGCTTTATTGGTTCGTCAATTTTGACAATTTTTTTTTACAACAAATTTTTTCGTCACTTTCATATTTTCTTGATGAACAAACTGTCGCATTCGCAAACGAATGTAGTAAACGATGGCAAATGATAAAATGTCGGAGCAATGTTCTTGACAGGGGAAAGAAAACTTGTAAGTCGCCAACACCTCTTCAACCGTGAGATCAAAAACGTGTAAGGTAGAAGCATGCTTTGTGAAACACGATTCGATATATCGGATAAGGTGGAAAAATTTCAAATTTGCATGAATCAAGCCACCTCAAGATTTCATGTCGACAAATTGAGCGACGGAAGATTTGCCAACACAATTTGATTCGACAGCTTCTCGGCTAATGTGACAAGAACCATACCGTTTCAAGATCTGCTTGCATAAATATCCTGAAAGTATATACATTATAAAATGATTAGCGCATAGCCGAAAGTAAAGCGTGACCATTCCGCAGTGAGGAAAGTAATATGCGAGGCTACAAATACGTGTAAATTTTTATTATCTCCCAGTAAAAAGAATCTGAGAACGCCAAAAAGCAGTCAAATTTTATATGATACAGTAAGTAAATTCACATGCTGCAGAATAATAGGTAAGTATTCTCTGTACTGGGATTCTAACTCATCTAACTCAGAGGACTACACAAAAAGAGGTGTTAGAGTATTCTACAGCTACCAGCGTTGAGTTAACAAAAGATGAAATAACTTAATCAAAGTAAAAACCTGTCACGTAATAAATTATGCAGTCTATAGCCGGAGAAAGGGTATAATCATGCTCAGGATTCCACTCGATAAGATCGTCCGCCTCCCATGACTCGTTTGTCAAAGCTGTATCCAATTTTTGACGGATTTCTTCTCTGCATTTTGCCATTTTTGATTGCGAATTTTTTCCATTCTCTCCATTTAAACCCTTGAGGTCACTAAGCGATACTAATATATGTGGCTCCGTTTCTGCTGTGACGGTACAGTTACCGTAATTCGGAGGCTTGATGATACTATAGACAGATAGCAATTTATACAATTGCAGAAAAGTGGGACAGTTAGGATGATCATTGCAGCCTGCTGCCTGTCGGATTGCGCCAAAGAATTTCTGAAACAGGTGAGTTATAAACATATGTTAGAATAATATTGATAACATGACGTTCGACCAACGTTCATCAAATTACTCATAATAAATAAATAAATTAAGATAATTAAAATTGGTTTATTTACCTCCAGATGATCTTGGTTTACTTTGCCAGTCAGCAAATATTTGAAATCGAATTTGTTTATCAGATAAACGCACATGTCCATGGTTGATGTTAAAGACAATCTTAGTGCCGTAGATGTGTCCTGCGTTAAAAATTCTTCAGCACTCAGTTTGCGAGCGAGAACAGCCGTCTGTCAATCATTGAGCCACTGCATAGTATCTTCTAGTACCTGAAAAAGTGGCGCATAAATACATGACATATCTTTCCCTCATGTTACCCCTTTGCGCGCATGTGTGTGTGTGTGTGTGTTCGTGTGTGTGTGCGCGCACGCGTGTGTGAGTGTGTGCGTGCGCGTGTGTTTGCGTTTATTTTTTTCAGGAACCAGTAGACGAAATAAAAGATCAAGGATCAAGGACGAGGACTGAGAGAGGTCGGGAACTAGACCTACAAGGGTAAGTAATAGCAAGGACTTCAATGAGGATCAATAACTATAATAGTTCAATTATTTCGAAAACTGAATGAGGTACGTATATTGAAGATATTTTATTTTTCAGACCCAAATTGGGTATGTATTTTTTCAGCGATAAAAAAATATAGTTGAGTTACCTTGAAATCTGGAGAGTGAGGTGTAAGACCTTCGTTCGGTACTTTACGATTCAACGCATCAAAAGTATCATTCAGACGCTTGCAAAAGGCAATCGTTTCCTCACAATCTGTGAGCGCTTCACATTTTTGAAACGCGTAAAACGCTAATCCCTGCGCATCAGAATTACTGAAGATCTGCAAACATAACGGATAACATAACAAATCGAAAAATATTGAATGAGGCATATTTATAACGCGCCAATATTTAAAAAAAGGAGTACCTGAGTCGCTAGACGAACACGCATCTTAGACGTGTTATCTAATTGAATGTGACGCTTCGACAATTTCGGACATTCTCTCGCGTTTCCGACGTGTTGAGTGTCCAAGGCGAATAAAATTTCGAAAAATTTCCAATCGACGCACTTTTTATCCGGACTTGTCTGTAATTTTTTTTGTATATAATCAAATCTATTTACGTTAGTATAAACTGTATCACGCTTTACACGTGACAGTTTGTTAGTAATTAAAATATGGCCCGAAAAAATGATTTATCGAATCCATAATAAATATTTTAATTATCTACATTATTTAATAAAAGATTGTAATATTAAATTAAATATATATTTTTGGCATGACTTACCCTCAAGCGACGCTTGTTGTATAAACGGTTGCGGATATTTTTGAAGACGTGCGGTCCGTCAGAAAATACGAATACTTTCCGTTCATTGTCGAGAGGGTGAGTAAACCAGGATTTTGTATCCGAGATGGAACCTCTCACGTTCAGAACAAACCACATTTTTTGATTCGTTTTAGCGCCATCCGCAATGACTCCATGAATTTTGGCGCCACAGTTTTCCAAATAAACAATCGCCTTAACGACTAGTTTTGCCAACTCGTCACCCTTCACTGAGTTTTTCGACACAAATACAGCGATGGGTTGCGTATACTTGTCCGCTAATGGTTGAAACATCATAACGAGGCTATGAGTTGCTTGATCCGCTAGGTTTGCAGCTTGTGGTCCATCATCGCCAAAGTCCGTTAATCCCGCATACGTGAGATTTTCGAACAAACGGCAACGGATTTCCTCAAATTGATTTCGTCCAGAAGAAGTACCCCGTGTCGTTGCATCGGAGTTTTCGTGTCGAAGTGCTTTTTTAAAAGATGGCTAAATTGTTCATCAAATCCGCACTTTGTATTAATGAGAGAAAAATAAGAGCGAATTGTTCGTTTCAATGGCAGTGGCATAACATTGTTTTTCCTCAAAAATTCGTAATGTGTAGGTGACCTTATGTTCATTATCATGTACAACATAATCCAATCCTCGGAGTATCTTCTTCCTTTCGAATTTTTCGTGGATGCAGCTGCGATTATTTCCTTCATGGCTGTTTTTTGAGCCGCGGGCACCAACAACTCGGAGCATTTTTTTCCAGAGTTTCGTCTTTAATTGCAGCGATTTCCAGTTGTTGAGCTTTCAAGGAACTTCGGAGTATGGAAAGTCGACACTTTGCTCGGTTTTTTCCGCGTCTCTCACACAGCATTTTCTTCTTTAGGATTTTTAATTTTTGCTCGTCTCCTGGGTTCGATAAACGAGATATTCGGATACGAGAATGCAAATTCTTGATTCTTCTTTCTTTTTGCAGAATAGTTTTCCGTAGTTTGCAGCAATTTTCACATCTTCGTTTTTTCCAGAGCAAAGAGCATTTATTGTGATGCCATTCATCGCTGTAATTCTTGAAGCTTTCCTCTGTTGGCAAAAAACGGATATCTAGTTCCCCTATCCCGGAACACAACTTCATCTGTTGGAACTTGCTTAGGATGACAGGAAGTTCGGTTAGGGAATCCAGTTTTTGTTGAAGATTCGCTCGATCGGTATCTACGAGATTCCCATGAACGTAATAGTGCAGATTTTTTTGCCCATCGACTGTTACGGTTCTGGTTGTAATAGGAATTTTGATTCCGCGCTTCTTCGTAACTTCCAGGTACAAAAATACTAGGCATTTATCTGGCTGTGCGGATAGCTGTCCAACAACCCAAGGCGCTGGTAGACTCTTGACACAATCCTCATTGTCCGCAACATGTGCACTTGACGAATCTGCAATATCCAAAAATATTATAAATTTTTAATACGAAAAACGGGTAAAACAGACGCAAGACACTCGTAAAAGAGTAAAAAACGCAGATTATGCGATCAAGCATCACGACTGCGAGAAGGCATGGATGGTAAAATACAGAGACATCGTGAGTTCGACAAGAGAAACTACAAGCGAAGTGATTTTTCAAGGACTACGGTAAGTACTTTTTGCTTCTTGTAATTTAATTTCCTTCAATTGTTCATATTATTTCTATTATATTTTGATCTAACAGAAACTTCATTATGTTGATGTTGAATTATTGATTCCATAAAAACATATAAAAACATTTTAACATACTCGCTTTTAAGAAATGAATTTTCAGCAGAGCAAAAAATTTTTTGACCAATCTAGAGCCACGACGGTGACTTGACTTCAAGTATTGAAAAAGAAAAAAAGCCATTCTCAAATTTTTAACGAACTGTGAGCAATTTAGATTCAACAAAACTTACTCCCACTAATAGTGACTGGCGATATGTTGAAAGTTGTGTCTGCGATAACCTCATGAAATGATAGATCCGCATCATCTGATGATGTGACGGGAGTCTCTGTTACATGAACAGATAAATGATCGCTTGCTGTGTCTGGAAAAAGCTTTAAATGAAATACTCAAATAAAAAAATAGAGCAAAAACAAAGCGTCATATATGTACCCTCGGCTGCGACATCCATCAGTATGTCATTCGGAGGAATCCCTGCATCACCGTCCATGGAGACCATGCATTTTTCCATCGCCATGCTTTCCATCGAAGAATCAGGCTCTGGATGGATTGTGGTTGAACCATTGCGTCCTTCAACAGAGTTTTCATTCGACTCATCGAATATGGTCGGGATAGCTGTCTCTGTTAAACGAGGATGCTTGTAATCAACCTGCAACCAATATAAAAACATGTAAAACATAAAACATCAAGTTTTACATGGAAAACAGTATTGGGGCTAAATGTATGAAAAAAGCCGAACTCACCTCTGCGATTACTCTCCCATTTGCGTCATGCTTGATATATTTTCGAAGAATATATTGTTTTTCAAAATGTTTTTCACACACAAAATGAGAAGAGGTTAGCTGCTTATTTGGAATAGCGCTTTGCCACTTTTTGAGTCGCTCACTATTCGATGGCACTTTAAAAACCGATCGTTTAATTTTCAGATTGTTGTAACCCGTTTTACAGCGCGGCACAACACAAGGCTTCGTCATAATTCGAAAAAAAAAATCACCACTTTAATTCATGCACGGAAATAATAATACTGCACTCAAATTGTCACACGTCACACGCGAGAGGATTTAACAAATATAGGTTATATTGATATATCCCTCTATCGCTGCGCCACCTAGATTCGGCTTCAACAGTAGAGTCACTGCCTTTTATTGAAATTCTACCGAGTTGCAAGACCTGTATACAAGACCGTGCATCGAACACAAACGTTCTCCTACGCTGAAGTGTCATATTCCCCACGCTGAATGAGATAGCCAGAGGAAGGAGCAAGAAGAACACAAACGTTCCAAGAAACGATAATTGTTATTAAATTAAAAAAAAAAACAAAATACAGTTGAAAAAGAATCTTTCGAATTATCGTCTCATTCTTTTGATTCGACAATGAGTCTCGTGGCGTACGGAAGTAGCGACGAAAGTAGTGATGAAGAGGTTAATGCTGAAGAGAAAGATGGGCAAAAAAAAGTTGAAAATGAACTGGAAAATAAATCTTCGAACGAGAATGTTGATTTTTCAAAAAATTCCAATACTTGCATGTACATGCCAACACCGAATAACCCACAAATTCCATTAGTAAAGAGTTCGAATGGTGACGAAGTTGCCAGTGGTTTGTTGGGCTTTGGAGCTTTACCAAAACCCAAAAGTTTTCACAATGAATATGAAAACGTTCCTGAGGACGATGACATTCCTCTGTTTAAACCCAAAAAACCCGTCGTTGAAGTACCAGCGAAAAAAGACAGAACTCCTGCAAGAATTTCTATTCCTTCATTGTCAGAGGTAAAAAACTAATTGGCTTACTCAATTACGAATTGAATTAAAATTTGATTCAAAATCCATGAAATTGTATTCAATCACTGCCTTTGACGTTTAATTGCTCAAATTACGAGCAAAGTCCATTTTTACAGAAAAATTCGTCCTAAATACCTAAAATCCAGAATTTTAAATCATAACCTCACTTCCTATTGTTTAAATGCTCTATCAAGAGAACAAAGTCTCAAATTCTTTTTTCTTCTGTTTTTGCAGTTTAAAGACGTCGACGAAGATCTGGAGAACAGTAAACATCGACCAACAGCTTCAAAAGTATGTAAAAAAATATGAAAAAAGTTATAAACATTGTGAAAAGTAAAAAATTATCTTATTCTAACCCTTGTTCATACTTTTTTCTGTTTTTGTAGAAGGGAACAGGATTATTTTCAATTCTTCCTCCACCAAAGAGTGAAATAACAATAAAAAAGAACAATCTCATACCACATGTGCTCACAAAAACTGCACACAATGCAAGGCCCAATAAAACAATGCCAAAAGTTCGAACCGCGAAGCCGGAAAAGCCTAGCGGCATTAAAATCGCCGAAAAACAAGTTCCTAGGCTTTTGGCTACGATGGACTACGACTCGAATTCCGAGGACGAGGAAGAAGGACATCAAGATTTCTTTTCACTGTCACAACCAGTGATTTCCCCAGAAATTCCAATATTATCAAAAACGAACACTTTGACCATCGCTGCAAAAGACCAATTAAAAAATCCACCAATGATCAATAATGAGGAAGCCGGGATTCAAAAAACAGTCGACAATTCAAAAGTAAGAGAAACTGTGACTGCGCTGGAGAGCGATCATGGACAAAATTCTACTTTAATAAGCACAGTCATGAATTTACCACGAGAGGAAATTTTACTGAAAAACAAAGCAGAAGTCGGGCCCAAATTGCCAGTTCCAGAGCAAGAATTCAACGTTGATTCCAAGGGTAACGTTGCCTTTGATGAAAAAGCGATTGAATATCTTTGCGGCAAACGCGGAGTCAAGAGAAAGAACAAAATGATAGAAGAAGCTAATATCATTGAAATCAATGGCGAAGATATAAAGCCGGACGAGAGAGAATGGTTAGTTAAAGCCATGACGGAGGAACCTGTTCAAAGGCCTGTTTCGATGCAGGGAGCTGGACCCAGCAGTCAATCCAAGAAAAAACATCAAATTACGTATCTCGCGCATCAAGCCAAAGCCATGGAAGTCGAGCTCAAAAATACGTGGTCTCAGAACCGCATGGCCAGAAAACAAACGCAATCCAAATATGGATTTTAATTCGATCTTTTCTCACGTCTCAAAAAGTATTCAATTTTTGCTTATTACTCAATTCGTTATATCCAAGTCTGTTGTAAATATTATTTGTATTTTTGGGCAAAAACCAATTTTCGTTATTAACAAAATATTTCATTTCGTACTTACAGAATTGATATTTTCTTTTTACAATAACATGTTTTGAAATCCATTATATTGATTGCTCAGACGAATAACGTAGCTGCATGATTAATGTGTAGAAATCTTTTGTTTATCTTTAGAAGAAAAAAATTTTTTTGTTTTGAAAAAAGTTAGAGATTCGTATGAAATCGAAACATCGCACGTGTCATCTCTGGAGTAAGTTTCGACGTTTGCCACTGCACGATAGCCCACGAGTGTACAAAAATACGTTTATTTCCTTAATTAAGATTGTACATAGTGAAAAAAAAAACAAAAAATATATATATTTTGTGAAAAGCTACGAATTCATTCTTTCGAAAATCGTACATTCGAGATCTTTCAAATACATTTCTTTTTCCTCGAGTTTGACTTTTGCCTCTGACAGATTCGGAGGCAAATCACCATATTTGTGTAAAGTTTTGTCCAAAGCGTCGGATTCTTCCAAAAGCTTTAAATAAGTCTGGTATTTTTCCAACAGCTTTTTCGGATAGAGATCTCCGGGAACCTGTTGGTCCAAACTCTCCTGAAGTTTTTCAGCTGTTTGTCGAAAGTCGTTTAATTTAGTGGCCAGAAAAATACGGTTGGCGTACTCTTCCTCGTTGTTGGCCCATTCCATTTCTACAAATTTTTGCAAAGATTCTGTGCTCTGACGAGCCATAGCTTGTCTCTTCAAAACAGCTCTGTGTCGTTCGCACAAATCGTCGTAGCGGCTTTTCAATTTTCTTTCCTCGCGCGTTCTCTTTGCAGTGTCCCTTTTTTTCTCATCCATTTTTAGTTTCAACAAAGTTTCGTCCACTTCGGACAAACCTTCGGCTCGTAAAATCAATGCGACTTTGCCCCATGTCTCCTGGATATTTTTTGACAGGGAATTTGGATCGATGTCCAAAATGGTCAATAATTCCGTGATTTCTTTGCTACGAACGTCTTGCTCGGCTATCGTCTCGTTTATCGCTTTTTCGATCAGTAACAATTTAGCTGTGTTGTCATCCGGAATAACCGTTTTGTCTCTTTTTTGATCAGACGATTGGGAATATATGGACGAACTGTCGATCGAACGGACGTCTGAACCGGCTATCGATGTCGCGTCGAGCTTCAAACGTGAAACGTCATTTTTGTTTACTTGTTGGAGAATGTGATGAGAAAAAAGAGATTTAATGAAAATCGAATTTTTAACCTAAACTTCATCGAGGTCAATGTGCATAAATAATTTTGAAATTTTCAATTTTAATTATGGAATTTTGGAGTGGTTTTTCTTCGTATGAAAAAAAAAAAAAGATCGAAATTGACACGTTATTTCTTTCAGTATTTTTATATTAATTCTTGCACTATGAGACTGGAAAAACAAAAATTTCTTTTTACGGCAGATACGAATAGTTTTATAGTGAACTCAAAATAATACTTACATCTCGTGGAAACTCCATTTTTTTGGGTTAAATTGTCCGAAAATTCAAAACACGAAAAGATGTTGACAAATAATAATAACGGATAAAGCAGCGGGAAGACGATTGGAGGGGAGAGGTTGCGCGCGCATATTGCGATTGCGCGCTCTTTTGGCAGGGGGCTTTACGGTTCGTTCTCAAAGTTGCTAATTAATTTCTACAGCCATCTTCACAGCTTCACACTCGAGTTTTGTTTTGAGAGCTTTCGCGTCATCGGCATTCGAAATCCCTTTTTTTTTCGTTGTCCGGTCGAATTTTAATTACGTGATAAACGAAGTCACGAGAGCGTTAAAAAATTTGTTCTTGTGTGAAGCGAAAAAAAGTGTTTTAAAAACTTTGCATGATAATTCGTCGATTTCAAAGTTGCCTCATTATTTTAACGGATTGTTGATGTGTGTAACAAATTTTTGAATCTATCGCGAGTTCATCGCCGTTTCGAGACTCGATTTCCAACCGGTGATACCGGTGATACACATTTTCGCGTGTTAAATTCGATTGTATTCTTCTCGTACCTGGTAAGGGGGACGACGTTCGAGCAGCTGCATTCGAGTTGAGAGACGTGTTAGAACGTGCAAACATGAGCGACCAACAAACAATTGAGCCTACTCAACCTGCAGAGGTAAATCGTATCTTTTATTTATTTGTTTAAATTCAATTTTACTCACGATCTATTATCATTCCGTTACGAAACTCAACAATTCGAAATTCTCCAGAAACTCTCACTTTTACCGGTGCGAAACAATTTCATGCAACCTTTCAGGTTATGTTCGTGGTGACAATACAGTTCGACGTTACTGCGTTTCAAATACAATTGTACGATTCTTTTCGACATTTGAATATTTAAAAAACCTATGCGTTTGTTTGTCACTTACTGTAGTTATCTCATAATGACGTCGAGAAACTCGAAGAGGCCAAGTTAAGAGCCAAATTTCCAAATGCTGGTGGGAGACCAATTAGCGGACACTCTGCTTTTTTGCAGAAGAGGCTAGCCAAAGGGGTGAGTAATATAATTTCGATTTGTCTTACTATTTTCTTGTGATTAAGTATTTTTAATCCTGGAACCCCACAATCTATTTTATCCAATGTAAACCCCACACTGGGGTAAATAATTAGCCCAATCTTGTCTTTAGCATAAAATGTTTCTCGTATGCGATAATAAGGTTTAATTATATATCATTCTCTTCGTTTTTTGATAATGAAGAGAACGGTACATGATAAAGTCACATTCGGTAAATATTTAATGGTGGAAATCCTATAAAACCGCAGGAATGGTTTAACAAAATTGATTCGGGAAAGAAATTTTACATTTTCGTGGAGTGACTAATTACCCCGTTGTGGGGTTCTAGGGTTAATGGAAGATTTTTCATTTTTACGAGATTCCACAAAAATTTAAGTTTTTACAGCAAATTTATCAACTTTCAATTTTTTGTTGCTTTTTATCCAATAAAACAATCGGCAAAAATTTCAACAAATTTGCCAATAAACAATTAATCGAATTATTAATTATCATTATATAATTTTTTAGCAAAAATACTTTGATTCGGGTGATTATCAAATGGCCAAACAAAAGTCAGCGGCAAAACCAAAGCCGACAGGAGTATTGCCGACAGGAGATGCGATACCAACTCCAGAGTCTGTGCCGCAACGAAAAACGTCGATAATTCAACAAAAATTCAACACATCAAGTAGTTCGTAAGCGTAGAGAGTTTTACGGCGTACGGTATTCTGTGCGAACGAAAAGTTTCGATGGATTATTTTTTTCCTAAACCAGTTTAGTGAGTGTAGAGGAGTTTGAAAGAAAAGGAGCGTCGAAACGCTGTGAGTGATGTTATGTCGTAGGAGTTTTTTTAGGTATTAAGTTTGTCGTGCATAATGAGAGAGAGAAAAAAGAGAATAACATTACGATTTAGAGTTCACGTGATTGGGATTCACCAAAAATTGGAAGAAATAAACAAAAAATACAATTTTTTGTCAATCCTTTGCTCACGAATGAAAAAAGTAATAAATATTCACCAATTTTGAAACGTGGCTCGAAGGAAAAAAGGAATTTTCGTTGTGTTCCAACGTGGTAATATTGGATACCATAAAAAAAAATTGCATCATACTGGGCTTTGATCGTAAGCATTATTTTCTTCTTCGTTCGACAATGTAAAAATATCTCGAAGATCCGTACCTTCGTTAACTTTCGCGATTATTCGCTAATCAGTGTAAATCACACGCAGATAACGACCTCGTCGTAATCATCGATTCAAACGAAGAAAGGCAAAAAAAACTAATATATATAGATATAAAGCTCTAATGTATATTTTCATTTTATTGAAAAATGTGATTCACGCAGCGTCCAGAGAATCTTATTTTTCATGTCAACCGTGAGAACTACAAGCCGATAAACTTTCAATTATTCTTATTTTCGTGAAGACGTAGAATAAATAATGAAAAACAAAAAAAACAAACAGAACTCGAGTCTCTTTTTCACTACAGTTTTGCGAACGATGTTATACGTCGGCAAAATGAACCATAGTCTAGTGATTTATGGCGTAAATTGGCACACAACAATTCTAACGTTCGGACAAATCTGCTATGCGGATTTTCTTCAAGTTTTTTTTACTCGCTTATTCGAGACTTACGTTTTTGCAGAAAAAAAAAGTCACAATGTTTATCCGTCTTAGACTTCGAGAATGCACGTGCAGTCGAGAGTCTTCAATCGAATTCGGATTATCCTTAATATTAATATATATAAATATATTTACAAATTCATTCACCTAATATATTTCTTAGTTCGAGCTCGACAACGCTAAATTGTAGTTTACAAAAAAAATCCTTTTTCTCTGTTTCATCATCCTCACCGATAGCCTTGCTAATGGAAATTCGATCTTATTTTTGTATTCGTTTTTGAATAATGGAAGACGGAGATAATGTAATTTAAAAATAAAGAGTATAATTATTGAATAAAATAGGCTTGCTTCAAATTTATTGACTTTTCGTTGCTTTTTTGAAATTTTCTTTCAACGTTTTTTTTCTGAAAAATATAAATTGAGGTCTTCGTTTTTGGACTATTACGAAAATGTCCTTTATTCTTCTTTTTTTTAAGTACATATTACTATTTGGCATTAATTTCTTCAGATGAATTAAAATAACTAATCGTCTTTGGTAAGCAATCCCAAAAAAAAGTGAATTTTTCATAAAATCCCTCCCAAGATTGAAAGTTAAATTATATATGACAATTTAAATTGTGAAAAAAATCAATCCAATTCTAATTATTCGTACATTTCGTTAATGAGATCCGTGTATTTGTTGACGATTATATTTCTTCGGATCTTTAACGTTGGACCCAATTCTCCGGTCGCTAGAGAAAAATCGTGAGGCAAAATTCGAAACTTTTGGATCTTTTGAGCATTACTCGTCGCACGAGCGTTCGTTCTTTTTAGGGCTTCCTCAATTCCTATGTAAATCTGAAAAAGAAAAAAAGTACAGAATCATTGTTTACAATTTTTCTTAAATGTGGTCCTTTTTTTAATAAAACGAATGAAATTTACAAAAAATAACAATTTTATTTGTAGAACTGGTCCATTAAACTTTAAAGTTTCGTTTTTTTTCTTCAAAATTTTAACATTATATTATTCAAGAAGCATTTTTAAGTGTTTAATTTAACTTTAATTTAGCCAATTTCTGAATATCGTTGACAAAGTTCCGCTCGCAATTTAGACGTTAATTTCGTGCAAATATTTACTCACCGCTGGATCGCGATTGTTTAAGATTTGCGTTACGGTCGTAGCTCCAGATCCGATCGATGTGGCCCACAATCTTGTTGTTTCTGTTAGAGTGTCGAGTGGAGCTCCGGTTTCTGGATCCATATCGGTCTTTAACGAAATTAATGAAAGTATATTTTCGGAATTGAATTAAAACAATTTTCTTTGCACAAAAAATGTCTTACTTTTAGCGTGACCAGAATAGTCAGGAACTTTCTCTTGTCACCGATCAACAAAGCATTGCTCAATGCTGGTAATTCGTTCAGTAAAGTCTGTTCGACCGGTACTGGAGGAACATTTTCACCCCCGGCTGTTATTACGAGTTCCTTTATCCGTCCTTTGGAAAAATAAGAACAGAAGCCACACAAATATTTTCAGTTATTATTGAAATATAAAAATTATTAAGATTTGCGAATCGGAAACAAATTTTTTTTTGTAAATTAGCACAGTTCGTGTGTTTTTTAATTGCTTGCTGTTTAATTTATTTGTGGTAATTGAATTATTTTAGAAAACGAAGAGTAAATTTCGTTAATTTCAAGATTCTATACTAAAATTTAGAATTTTAATCAATTTAGTACATTTTTGGATGCAATGATTTTGATTTTTGATTGAATATATATTTATAATTGACCTGTTATGTAGAGAAATCCTCGGTCATCGAATCTCCCAAGATCCCCACTGTGCAGCCATCCAGCGTCGTCCTTCGCTTCTTTAGTTTTCTGATGTTCGTTCAAGTAGCCCATAAAAATGTGTCGTCCTGCCATACAAACTTCTCCCTCACCTGTGTTATCGGGGTTGTCCAGTTTCGTCATAAAGCCAGGCAAACTTGTGCCCACACTTCCTATTCTGTTCAATAACAAACAATAAAATTCTCTTTAATTGATAAATAATTAACAACGACGATTTCATGACTGTCTTGACAAAATCATCAATGCCCATGAAAGAATTAGAAAAAAGACAAAAATTCATTTAATTGAATAATTAATTTTTGACCTAAAATTATCGTTGGTATTTAAGGAATGACCTCCGGTGCTTTCGGACATTCCATAAACCTCCATAAGTGGTATATCGAGGCTCATGAAATATTTTTGAATATCAAAACTCAGAGGAGCAGCTCCGGTGATGCATAATTTGCATCTATCGAAACCAAGATTCCCTTTGACCTTGTTAAAAATGACAGCTTTCGCTACAATATATCCCCAATGTTTGTAATCGATGCCATTCATTTTGTTCATATTGTACTGCAATCCTTGCGCTTTAGCCCACGTTGCTATCCACGTTTTAATCGCTCCGTTACTGCGTGCCACATCCATCATTTTTTCGTAAATTTTTTCCCACACTCTCGGCACTCCCAAAAATGCTGTTGGTCTTGCCATTACAAGTGTCTCTACCAGAGAACCCTTCAAAGCATTTTTATCTGCGAAATAGACTGTCGCAGCCACCATTATCGGCACAATTATATCCACAATCTGGAAATAATCGTTATTTTTCTTTTATCATTTTTCGACAAACAATTTTTCTTCCAATTCGATCATTCAAAAATATAATTTAATTCCTGTAGATTCCATTAAGTTTTTGAAAAATTGATCAATCCTTGAAATATTGATATCAATTTTAAAAGACACCAATAAAATAAATAAAATAATATAAATAAAAGACACCAAAAAATAAAAAAAAATCGAATACTCCTAAATTCGATTTCTTGATAATTTGAAAATATTCGAAATTGTTTTTTGAAACATTAGTTTTTCTTTTCATTTTTTAAAGAGATTTTGACGCTTAATTAAACTTTACCTGTGCTGCGATGTGCGATAATGGGAGATAACTAACGATAACTTCTTGTGCCATAACAAAACCGATTCTCTGACAAACTATTTTGGCATTGTGCACCAAATTGTCGTGACTGAGCATAACAGCTTTCGGATTTCCCGTAGTTCCCGACTGTAATTTTTTTTATTTCAACAGTATGTTTTTAAACAATAATATTGAAATTATCATTATTTTTCTCACCGTATAAACCAAAGTACAACATTCGTTGGCACCGATAGTTTTTAGAAGTGCATTCAGTTGGGTGTCTGATTCAGCTTTGCCAATCTGTAGAATTTCCTCCCACTGCAAACAAAATCATTACTCAGAGAATAAATGTAAAAAATCAACATTTGTTAATTCTTATTTTTTGAAATAGCATAGAAAAATATGAGGTAAATTTCATTTTTATTCAATTTAAATTCGAAAATGAGAAAACATTTCTTGTACGATAAATGCAAATGAAATAAATAATATTTTTAAATTAGCAATAAATGCAAATAAAATGAATAAATCAAGAGCCGCGTTAGCGGCTTGACGCCAATTTTTTTGTATTTTTTTTTGTATATATTAAAAATTTGTAACCCAAAAAAGAATTTCTTTGAAACTTTGTTCTTTCGAACGATTTATCAAGTAATTTTAATTTGTTTAATTTGATCGACTGGGACTGAAAGTTTGAAAATAGGCGAATTAATAGTTATTTTAATGATAAAATTGTGCAAAAAATTTGTTGATCTGAATTTTGCTATATCGAAAGATTAAAAATAAACTTACGCTGTAAACATTTTTCTCTTTCGATTTCCCATCGATTTTTACGATGGCTTTTAAATATGTCAACTTGTTTCTGACGCTCAAAATTTTATCCAATTGTTTGTTGTCCTCAACGAGGAGGATATTGGCTCTGCTATTTTCCGCGCAAAATTCGCACGCCTCGGGCGAATTAGTTGTATAAATTCCAGTCGCAAAACCCCTAAAAGTCGACAATTTTCATAGCTATGAATTTTTCGAATTGTTTTTTCGATCTAATAAAATACATAATTTTGATATAGTAAAGAAAAATAAATATCGATGCAAATTATTGCCAAAAAATTGAAAAGAGAAAAATGAATTTATTCTTTATTTTACCCAGCATATATAGCAGCAATATCCGCGATGAACCATTGCGGACAGTTGAAACCAATAATTCCAACGCTGTGATAACGCTCCAGGCCCAACTTCAAAAAAGCTTTCGCGACTGTTCTCACATCAGCCTCGTATTCCCTGAATGTAATTATTAGGACTCGATGCTATTATTGTCAAAACGACGAAGCATGCCAAAAACAAATAAATGTTTCTTATATTTTTTTGACAAAATTTAAATAACGATTAAAATTGTGTCAAATTTCAATTCGGAATAATTTTACGATTTTTTTTTCTCAATGCATATTTTTATTTGTTATTTCAATTAAAAAATCGTTCGCGAATAATTAAGCAAATTTGGCTGCCCTTTGCAGTAGTATGGCTGCTTCACACTAGTCAAATGAGTGCTAAATTTTCAAAATACATTTACGCAAAGTTCCATGCACTAATTAAATTAATTTAAGGTTGATGTATATTACAGCATGCCTCATTAACTTAAAAAACATTTAATAACAATGGATTTGCGAAATCATCAACTGATAACTGCAAAATTCCATGATGTCATATTTTCATCGAAATTTTTCAAGAAACAATCCGTATTTTTCAACCGATTTTAATGCACCACGTTTTATTTTGTTCCTCAAGAGATCCTCTACGAATTCACCGTGTAGGTTTTTATCTAAACTTGTTAATATGAAAATTACAGCAATTGGTTTATGAATATTTTTTTAAGCCAATTAAACAATTGACTGCGACAGTAAAACGATGAAATTCAGAAAAAAATCCGGACGATGAATTCGTAGAGGATCTCTTGGGGAACAAAATAAGACGTGATGCATTAAAATCGGTTGAAAAATACGGATTATTCTTTGAAAAATTTCGATGAAAATATGACATCGTGGAATTTTACATTTATCAGTTGAAGGTTTTGCAAATCTATTGTCATTAATATCTTTTTAGGTTAATAAGACATGCTGTAATACAAATCAACCGTCAATTCATTTAATTAGTGCATTAAACTTTGCATAAACGTATGTTGAAAATTTAGCACTCATTTGACTAGTCTGGATCAGCTATTTAACCTTAATGTGAACAAAATCGAAATTATTGTGTACTTAAGGCTTTTTTCCAATAGCACTAGCTCAGACCTCGTTCATATCGATTTGCTTCAAGTTCATTTTATAATAAATTATTCAACGTTCCAATATGCTCATTTCGCAGTTATTATACACGCATTCGTGTAGACAATTCGTGTAGACGTTTCAGGCTAGCGCAACATTTTTATAAGTGAAATACATATCGAGTTCGAAATTCTAAAAAAATGTTGCAAATGATTGAAATATTCGAAAAAATTCACTATCAAGAAAATTAAAAATAACTAAATTGTTTAGGTTCGTTTGGTTCGGTTTCAAAGTTTCATTATTAAGGAAATCAAGAAAAATAAAATTGTTTGGGTTTAAGAGTTTCCTTACTAAGGAACCTAAAAAAAAAAACAAAATTGTTTAGGTTGAAAATTTTCATTATTAAGAGGGGAAAAAAATTGTTTGGGTTTAAAAGTTACAGACTTGTTGATTCAGCCTAGAATTCCCCATATATAACTAAGTAAGTAATTATTGTACAAACTTCCAAGTCCACGTCTTGCTATTTCCGTCAACTCCTGGAGTCGATATCAGTGCGATATGGTCGCCGTGGTTTTTCGCAGTTCTCATAAGAACACCGGGGACTGATATGACCTCGTGATTACGATCGTTAGCGTCGTATTTTATACGAACCCTTCCAGAGGGTTCACACGTTGTATCAACATCCGAAGGCAGTACCTGATCCGGACCTTTGTTTTACATATAAATTATTATATTATTTCCAAAAAGTCGAGAAATTTTAAAGAATTTTGTCATTTTACTCGAATTTCTATATTGTCATAAATTTATTATTACTCCACTTCTGGAAGATCGAGGAATTTTAGACACTGTTTTTATTCCAAAAAAAATCTCAATTGGCACGTTATTAACTTAACCCCTAGACCCCTAAACCCCAATAATCTATTGTTCCGAACGTAAACCCTACAACGGGGTCGAAAACGGCCCCAATCTTCTCTTTAATCTTAAAGTGTTCCTCGTATGCGATAGTAAAGTTTAATTACATACAATTCTCTTCGTTTTTTCATAACGAAGAGAATGGTGTATGATAAAGTTGAATTTGGTGAAAATTTTATGATGTAAACTCTATATAACGAAAAAAAAGTTTCGATGAAATGCACACTGAGAACAAAATTTTCTTTACCGAAACAAATTTCGTTTCTGTCAACCAAAATATTTAGTTCGATACGGGTAACAAAATATATTTGAGATAAGACAAAATAATTTGTGAATGCTGAAACAAGTTATTGGCCAAACCAACAAAACTTTGATGCAGCCAAACAAATTAATGTTAATACAACAAAATATCATCCAAATAAACTAATTCATTTATTCGTCCCAACGATTACCGTTTAGTCAATTTAGTAATTGAGATTCAAACAAATATTTTATTAAAGCAACTAAAAAGTATACGTAAGGAAATAAATGGTACCAGTTGTTCGAACAAAATCATTTGGCTCCGGTGATTTAGTTGATTCATCTACAAAAAATTTTCATGATTTAGTTGAATAAACTAAATCATTTGCCATCAAAAAAATTGTTGGATCCACCAATTTTTCGTCCAACAACATGGAATTAGTTCGATGAACCAATTTTTTTTCTCAGTGCAAAAAAGAAGTTTTTTACTAAAAAAATTGGGGTCGTTTTCGACCCTGTTGTAAAAGTCCAGGATTAAGTACACTTACCATCCAAACCATCTTTGCTTGATGCTGCATATTTTGGCGGAACGGCGAAATCTGCCATCTGAAAACAAAGAATTTTTCAAACTTATTTGAAAACAGAAATACGACGTCTTAATTTATCGTCTCAAATTAATGATCGAAGTATTAACCCCTGAGCTGTCGCGGTATGAGACTTTTTCTCACAGTTCTATTAAAACGATAATTACCCAAAAATTTCAAACGCCCAATAAGCATTCAACATTTTTTCTATCTTCACCAAATTTATTATTCTGTATGATAGAAGAGTTAAAAAAATCTTTTTCAATTCTTATTTTTGATTTTTTTTCTTTTTTCTTATAGCGTCAATCACCGTTATATTTATGATTTCCAAGAAATAAAAGTCTTTAAAAGCCACGATATCACTGTGGCGAAACTATTTACAAGTTTCTGTTTATCAAACTGAGCACTTGAAACTGATGTGAGATAATCTCTCATCACGCGACCAATGTTTAAAGTGTAAATAGCGCGACCGCTGATAGCCTATCTAAATATCAACATTTTTCGTTATGTAATTATTCATTTGAAGAATTATGGAAAATATTAACGTTTATATTTATATTCATTTCAGTTTCTTACTTCGATAACTATCATTTTTGATCACTTTATTTTTTACGTATCTCTCAATCCATTAAAAGTTGGTTTTATATGTTAAATTTATTGCACATTTTATCACAATATTATTGACGACGTGATTGAATCGGTCGATGTAAATTAATTTATTGATTTACACGATTTACTCGATTTATTTGAATAATTGCTTAAGTGACCAGATATTTTTGCTTAAAATTAATTAATTCATCTGGTTAATAAGGTACTACAACAAAAAGTATAATTGCTGACATTTTTTTCATTATTTTTCATATATTTTGTTGATTAATCCTTCAAAACAATTGTGTATTTCAAACAAAACGAGAAAACGGTACTAAAATACACAGTTTCAGCGCTCATAGCGGACTGAATCTATAGTCACTTGAGAATTCGTTTACAAGTCTGCTGGACATACTTTTTTTTTATAATAACATTGACCCGCCTTTTATGATTGGAGGGTCACAAAAAATATGCGTAAGTGACAGAAAAATCCGATTTACAGAATAAAAGAAAAAAACCTTCCGGTTGGGAGACAAAAAAATCAATAAAATTATTAATGAACCGCAGTGAATCAAATCCAATGTTGAAAAATGTGAATTCTATGCTTGAAGCTTCACGCCATGAAAAATACTTGCTAGAAATGAATTTTTTAAATGTCCTAAAATAGAAATTATTTTTGAAAAATGTTTCCTACCTTGCTGTCGAGAGTTTTTAATGAAAACAAATCCTAATATAAAAAAGTTCAAACTTAAATGATTAACAGTAAACGATTGGTATAAAATCCTCAACACTAAATGATATCTCGGAAGTTTGTTTTTTTCTTTGCAAATATATTTTTATCGTCAATGACTCATCTGGTTTTTAATACGTACTTATAGAGTAATTATCCTTTAGACTGTGAAACCACCTACAACAGCGTATTGTTCGTCCTCGGTGCCTTCTATCACGCAACGAATATACCTTGATTTTGTTTTTGAAACGTCAAACGTATATTCGAAATTATTGAATTTTCACAATTTACTGATCATTTTTAGAACTGTTTGCCTCTTCAAATTAAGTTCAATTTAACGTCCCCGTTCTTATAAAATTTTTAATTAATGTTCATTAAGCTCATCAATATTCACCTACAAGTTTAATCAATTTAATGATCGTTCGAAAAAAAAAATAATTTGCATTTATGAGAACTTAGAAAATGTTAATCAATTTTCTGCACCAGTTAAAATTTATGAATTTCATTAACGTGTTCAAATTTTGTCATTCTGCTTAGCACTGAAATGATTTCAAATAAATAAAAAAACATCAGAATTATGAAATTTGTCGATTCTATCGAAACAGTTCAATAAATTAAATACTATTATCATTTTTTCATTTATTTTCAAGTCATACTGTCATTTTTTAAAATTAATAACTTTGTCAATTTTTTCACTTACTTGAAAAATTGTAATCCTCACTTTTCTGCACAGACACAATGAAAACGAAGTCAAAATTTATGAGATTTATACACTGCACAAATTTTGTGATTCTACAGAAAGACGTGAAACGATTTTAAATGAAAATAAATGTATTTATCAGAATTATAGAATTTTCGATGTTTTTTTGGAAGAGTTTAAAAATTGAATTATTTCTGTGTACGTTTGATCGAAAAGCAATAAGGATACTGCTGTTCCCCGATGCTTCGAGTGGATTGATACTTTTTTAAATCCTCGCAAACTCCATTAAATGCATAATTCCTGCAATTTAATTTAATTATCGTCCACGATACGAGGCTCTCTTGATTATGTATCGTTAATTAATAACTGTGTCGGAGAATTTTTTGTTATGCATCATAGATTCCGTAACTCGAGTCAAACTGAAGCAGCATATTAAGTATTTTCATTTCGCATGCGAAAAATAAAAATAACATAATAATAGTTGTTATATCTCGTGGAAATATAAAAACTTATGTGTAATGGTCGAACCCGTCGGTACGGCAGAGAGCGTGAGGAACGGTCCAGTGACGATGAGAGAAAATAAAAATGATGAGCCGAGTGGACTCGATCTCGGGATCCTCGAAGTCTGAGTCGAGAGTGCTAACTGCGCTGCGGTCACCTGTTTTTTCTCTTGCGAATTGTCTATTTAGATGGAACACTGGACCGTCACAGAAGTAATGGAAAAAAGTGTAATATAAAGTCAAGATTTTCAGGAATAAGGACATATTTCTCCATCTTCTAATTTTCACTTTTACTGTCAATCGCTGTATCTCCAAAACTAAACTATTCAAATTCAGTTTTCTTTTAACAAAGTTCGTCATATGTTCCTCTGTAATAAAGAATTTTTTTTTAATCTTGAAACAAGATTCAAAGTTCCCTGGTAGCAATTTTCAAAACGTTATCCGAAAGTTATCGAACATAAGATATCCTTAAGATAACTTTCGGATAACTTTTTGAAAATTGCGACCTGAGTTATTGCAAATGTTGAACTTTCAAGTGCTTCCCATAAGAAACGAGTGTAAAACTACGAAATCTTTGATAGGAAATATCTCGAATCCGGAGCAGTGAATCCTTTCAAAATTTGGCAAGTAATCGCACCTCTGAAAAAAAAAAAAATATCATAGAAAAACGCTTTGGTGAGTTACTTTAAAGTATTCCTTTCGCGGAGGGCTGTATTTGTTGGGCGCATAAGCAGGGCCCTCCACATTTGTTCATAAATTAGGCTGCGTTTTGTTTAAAAAAGTTATAACCAATTATTAGTCCGAAATGTAAACATAAATCGAAAATTTCAGCTTAATTGTGTAAATTATGAAACTTTTTGATATTTTTTGGAGAGCTACAAATGTCAACAACTGCACTGTTAAAGGGAGAAGCTGGACTTATTGTATTTGGTTAAAAAAAATAGTGAAATATGAGTGAAAATACGTATAAAGTAAGCAGTAATAGTGGTAAAAATGTGAGCCGATTTATAACGGACAAAAACAAGAATAGCGTTAAAAATGCTGTATAAACTGCCGAAGATAATGTAACCTCTTGAACGCCGTGGCTACGAAAAATCGTCTGCTGATCACATTCTTTCAAGTTCCATCGTGAATATTTTTTTCAACCGTCCGGGATTCTCTGTTTTTATCGTTGCTACGGAATCTTTACAATTTAATTTACCATAAGACATTTTATATCAAACATCCATCATTATGTAATATATGAATTATTAAATAGAAATGTGAGCAACAGGTCATCTCCATAAAGTGTCGTGTAAATTAAACGATTTTCAAAGTTATAATTCTTTTCTAAAGGTTCGGTAACCTGGCTCGATATTTTTCCAGTGGACTGGGATGTATTTTTACTTTTATGTACAAAAAAATCTGTTAATTATCAAATATTCGAATTCGTGAAAGGAATACCTTACAATGGAATGAGAACGAATAAAAATAAAGTCAGGAAATTGGGACCGGAAAGTGCGGGGCCTAATGAATGGTTTTTCCCGACTTTACCATGAAAACAATTTATTGGGTTGATTGTGATTTATTTTGTTTGGTTTTTATCTTTCGCTTAGCGATTATTATTGTTGTTGTTGTTGTTGATATTATTATTATTATTATTACTTACACTTTGCCCATTTAGCACTCGAGTCATTTGTACCGACTACCTCGACGTATCTTTAATTAACCATATTATGCCGATGTGGTTATACGAAATAATATAACAATAAATATCAGACTGGACCGTGGCGTTTCGAAGATTTATTATCGTGAACGTTTTTCAGACGCATTCGTCGCTGTACCGAATAACCGAGAAAAAATATGAGAGCAATGTAGTTGGCTCGATCGAGGAATCTTCGAAGAATCCTAAAAATCAAAAATCAGCCATCTACGAAGAGAAAAAATTTGCACCTATTTATTTATTCTCTCTTTTCTTTTTGTTTTTCCTTTTTTTCTATCCTTCTCAAACATCAAAAGGCACTTTTTTAGGATTATTGATTAAGTATCTCTCGTTCCTCTAACAAATCATTCGATGTGTGTAAAAAAAAACGTTCTCACAACGGCAAATTCTCGTTAGGCGTTCTCTCTCTCTCTCTCTCTCTCTCTCTCTCTTTCTCTCTCGTTTTTGTAACACTATTTTATCATCTTTTTATCAGATACAGCGAAATTCGGACTCTATCCATACAAATTATGTACATATTTTCCGGCAAAACGCTCGCATATATATTACATAGATATATATAAATAAAAATATGCGTTTGAACGCAAGCACGTGCATATTTATGTGTGTGTATATATATATATGTCATCAGATTTTTACAGTAGGTATGAAAGTGTATCGACGGATACGCTTTGCGATTGCTCAATAAATGAACTGATAACCATCGTTATTGAAGAACAATTTAATTTACTGATTATATTTGCGATCAGGATTATCACCGATCGTAAATGAACTCCATATATTATGCCTTTCTAATTATTTTCTTCTCTATTCGTTATTTATACACTCAAAAGAGCACTTTACATCTCTAGATTGGCTAATATTCGGTAAATCTTGTTTGCTGCGGTACGAGGATTATTTTATTATCTTTAAGACCAAAAAAAAATGAAATTGATCGAAGTCTCCAGCCGTTAACAATCACCGGAAGTTTTCTATTGTTTCGTACAACGTTGAAATTTAAATTGGGGAAATAGAACGAAATTTCTTGGTTTTTAGCCCAAAAGCTTTCGCATTTTTCGGCTAGGAAAATTGGTCTGTTTTTTGAGCCTTAGGAAAAAAAATAATAATATTCATTTAAAAAATTAAGTGAGAAACGAATAGAGACGTTTCGTTGTGTCGCAACGATGTAAATTTCAATCACACTTTTTATGTCCTTCATTTACTCAGTGTAGAAAAGAAAAATTATGTTTTTCTATCTAATTATCATTCACCTTTCGATTTTGACGCCCACAAAAAATTGGCAGCTTTCTGCGGACTTGATTATCGTAGCTGGATCCGACAACCCTCCTCCCTCTTAATTTACAAGAACCTCATCCCAACAAAGCGCTTTTTACAAGCAACATTTTTTTTCTTTTTTCAATAGTGCGCACATTTTTTGTTCCATCGTTTTGGAATTGTCCGATGAAATCGTTATTTATCAATAGTACGAAAAATTTTACACGAATTTTGTTTATCGTTTCGTAACTATCTGACGTTGCCGAAATATTCGAACAGTGGCAAAAATTCAAGAGATTTTTGTCCCTGTTCAAAAGTTCCGAAATTTTGGGAAAAACAGAGAAAAATTTCCCAGTTTTTTTTTTCTGGTACTGTTCAAAAAGTTCGAAAAATATTCGTCTTGAAAATGTTCGACGATACCGAAGCATTTCAATAGTACCAAAAATACGAAATTCCCTTTTCTTTCGTCATGGTCGCGAAAACAAAACAAGAAAATAATATTAATAATAGTAATAATGAAAAGCCAAATCGAATAATCAATTCTCCCGTGGAATACAAAATTGCGTATTAATATCACAAATAATTAACCGGAATCGTCGCTCATCGCACGCTTTCCATGCGCATAATCCGACCATTCTGTTTATTTTTATTTTTTTTATTTTTATAATTGCCCGAGAATCATTATAATTTTAGCCAGTCTTGAAGCAGGTACACGAGGAGCATGGACACTTCACCATCGCTATTACAATTCACTGTTCATGTGTATGCTTTGGTTTTCTTCGTTTTTCTCTCTCATTTTTTTTTGCCTCTTTTTCGATGTACCTATAAATATATCTCAATCGCCCTCGCGATTTACACGCAATCGATTCAGCACGTTTCTCTCTCTCTCTGTTTATTTTTTTTCTTCTCACTTTCTAAAACACTCTCGTACTCGATTCGTCTCGTCCAATAAATGTGGATTCATTTGTACATCTCCTCGATAAGATCCAAGTACTTTTTAGTGATTATGTTTCTTCTGACCTTAAGCGTTGGTCCCAATTCTCCGGTCGGTACCGAAAAATCGTGCGGCAATATTTGAAACTTTTGTAACTTTTGAGCATTGCTCGTCGCATGATTGTTCGTTCTTTTTAACGCCTCCTCGATTTCTTTATAAATCTGAAAAAAAAAAAAAAGAAAAAAGTTTCAACGAATTGTATTTTCTATTATTCCATTTCACATATTTTTATTTCATTATCATGCGCATTTTTTGTTTCCATTTTTAATTGTCCAATGAGGCACAGATATTTTTTTCTAGTTCACAATGGAAAATTAATAAGCATTTTTCGAATTTTCCACATTTTTATAAATTCGAGCCCAACTTTTTTATTATACCAAACCCAAATTTTCTTTTTTTTTTTTAACTTGAAAATCATTTTGGTCGAAAAATCAATTGCGCGAATTAAATATCGAACATAAACTAAATTTAATCTTTCATCTTCGAAACGAAATCATTATTTAAAAAAAATTACAAGTTTATGTAAAAATTTGTAGAAAGAACCCAAAATTTGTCAGTTCGGATTTTCGTTTTAAAGATCGATATAATTGTTTAATTATTGCTCACCGCTGCGTCTCGAGTTTTCAAAACTTCCGTCACAGTCGTTGCCTTAGATCCGATTGATTTGGCCCACAATCTCGTAGCGTATGTCAATGTGTCCAGCGGTGCACCAGTTTCCGGATCCATGTCAGTCTTTAAAACAAAAAAAAAACAATCAAATTTATGTTATCGCTTCGTTGCAAGGCTGTACAAAAAAAAATTGTTTTTTTTTACCTTTAACGTGACTAGAATCGTGAGAAACTTTCTCGTATCACCGATTAGCATCACGTTGCTCAACGCTGGTAATTCTGCCAATAAAATCTGTTCGATAGGAACAGGCGGAATGTTTTCACCACCGGCGGTTATCACGAGTTCCTTTATTCTTCCTAAAAAACAAATTCAAACTTTAGAAACATGTTTTATTGAAAAAAAAAATTGCAATTTTTTCATGAAAATTCAAATTTTATTATCCTGTTTTCGTACCTGTTACATAAAGAAATCCACCCGGATCTATTCTTCCGAGATCTCCACTGTGCAACCATCCATTTTCGTCTTTCGCCTCTTTAGTTTTGTCCGGTGCATTCAGGTAGCCCATAAATATGTGACGTCCTCGCATCCAAATTTCACCTTCGCCCGTGTTATCAGGATTATCCAATTTTGTAATAAAACCGCTTAAAACGGGCCCAACGCTTCCCAATCTGCAAAAACATGAAACGAAATATTGTCGTTACTACAAAACATTTTAATTATTGAAACAATTCGATGTTTCGATCGATCTATTTAAAAAATCGCCATTTCCATTTTTCGGAGTAAATAAAAAATGTATATAAAACTCTAAATTGATTTTTAAGTTGCTTTTCCGATTTTTTGACCTATATTTTTTAACTGTACAAAGAAAAAACTTTCAAAAAATACACGGAAAGAATTAAACTTGAAAAATTACCGTACAGTAATAATAGTGAGATGACAACATGCAATTTCTAAGATTATTACTGAACAAAACACAAATTTTCATGAAAATTAAATAAAATTACTTGTTTAAAATAGGAAATTTTACCGGAGTATCTAGTAAATTTTCATGTCCAGCAAAATACGCAGAACATAAGTTTAAAAGTTGTACGATAAAAGTGAATTTTTACCGTGTATTTCATTATTTTATCAAGAAATGTCCTTGAAAAATTGCCGCACTTATGACGATTATTTCAATATTTATTTTGAAATATTACATGAGCGTCATGGTACATTTTACCGTGCTGCACGGTAAAAATTTCCCTACAAGTGTTGACGCCAGGATGGCGTAGTATTTGAAATTTTACGTTTCGCAAGTTAAAAAAACTTATCGCTTACGAATAAATACTTTTCGTCATAATAATAATAATAATAATAATCTAAAAAAAAAAAATTTGCCAACGTGTCCCTAGGTTCAAATGTATCACGCTAATTTTTCTCGTGAATTTCACGGTAAAAATGACGCTTTAATTCTTTCCGTGTAAAAAATACATTTTTTTCTTCACTTTACCTATATCTATTGTTTGTACTAAGCGTATGCGCTCCACTGCATTCGGACATTCCGTAAGCTTCCATAATTGGCATATCGAGACTCATGAAGTATCGTTTGATATCGGTACTGAGTGGTGCAGCAGCAGTTACAAAAATTTTACATCTATCGAGTCCGAGCGTCGCTTTGACTTTGTTAAAAACGAGCCACTTCGCTATGAGATAACCCCAATGTTTGTAATCAATTCCATTCATTTTGTTAATATTGTACAACAATCCCTGTGCCTTTGCCCACGTCGCTATCCACGTTTTGATCGTTCCATTGTTGCGCGCGACAACCATCATTTTCTCGTAAATCTTTTCCCACACTCTTGGAACACCCAAAAATGCTGTTGGCCTCGCAGCTAACAGAGTCTCGAGTAAAGATCCTTTCAGTGCATTTTTGTCAGCAAAGTAAACCGTACCAGCGGCTATCATCGATGTAAAAATGTCTACGACCTGGAAAAACGTCGAGTCATTACGCGTGCGATTCACAGTGACGTAGAATTGATTAAACATATATTTTACTATTAATTTTTTAAGTAAATATTAAAAAAATTAACTGGACATGATTTTTTTAGATATTTATCGAATATAATGAATTCAGTGTACTTTAAAAGATTCTCAACGATAATGGAGTGTAAAAAAAATGGAGGTCCCTTTTTCGTTCGTAATAAACGTTTCATAATGACGAAATCTTTTCGAATCGTAGTATTTTTACCTGCGCTGCCACGTGGGAGAGTGGCAAAAAGCTGACAATTATTTCCCGTCCTTCAACAAACTCGACGGCTTCAAAAATTCCTTCCGAATCGTGCAATAAATTGTCGTGACTGAGCATTACTGCTTTTGGTTTTCCAATTGTTCCCGACTGAAAATTCGATTGAAATTTTATTATTAGTTTCTTTGACGAGGAAGAAAAAAACATGATCTAAGATTAACTCTTGAAGTATACAAGGAAATTTATACTTTAAGGATGAAAATAATTTTTTTCGTATCAAAATATATTTTACCGTATAAACCAAAGTGCAGCATTCATTAGCGCCAATAGTTTTTAACACCGCATCGAGTTTATCGTCCGATTCGGCTCGACCAATGTCCAACAATTCGACCCACTGTCAAATATTTGAATTAACATTTTTTCAACGAAAATTTGAATTGAAAGATTTGATATGATGGAGAAATCTCTTTCAAGACAATAGACAAAAAAAGGTTTTTTTTTTAGTAACTCACACTGATAACGCCTTTTTCCGTTGGTACTCCATCGTACTGAATGATTGCCTTTAAATGTGGCAGTTTGTGCCTTATTTCCAATATTTTTTCCAACTGTTTGGCATCCTCGACAACCAAAATATTGGCTCTGCTACTTTCGGCACAATATTGACACGCTTGGGCCGAATTTGTGGTATAAATTCCAGCCGCAAATCCCCTAGAATAAATCATCTTCAATTCAGTGATTTCCAACTGTAATTTGTAGGCGCGACTATTGTCATTTTCACTTTTTCAGTGAAAACCTTAAAAAAAAAAATCAATTTCTATCAAAAAAAAATAATAATAAAAACATCAAAAAATTTCATTTCAATCTATTTAATTGTCAAATCGAAGAATTATTATTTAATAAAAATTCGTTTATTTGATATTTTGAATTATATTCCGATATTTTACCCAGCGTATATAGCAGCAATGTCAGCGATGAACCACTGCGGACTATTGAAACCAAGAATACCGACACTGTGATAACGTTGGAGTCCCAATTTTAAAAAAGCTCTAGCAACGGTCCTCACCTCTGCCTCGTATTCTCTGTAAACACAAGCGAGGATTTATCGGTTAGAAATAAAACTCTGACGCGAGGATTGGATCAAAGTGGATCTTCGATTAAAATGTTTATTTATATCATTCTCTTGACTATACCAAAAATAATTTTTTTTTACTATTTCTCATCTAATGAATTTGTCGTTACACAACAAATTCATTGAAATTTATTTATGAACACAACAAAAACGTTGAAATGTAGCGAAATTTTGGTTGCCCCTCTTTTATAAATTCGATATTGATTGTGAATTTATAAAAGAGAGGCAACCAATTTATATTTATAAATTTATAAAATTTATCAATTTAATTTATAAAAGAATTTAGAAAAGAAAAGAGAAAGAATTTATAAAAGAGAGGCAAGAGGCAAAAAATAAAGCAGGAAACATTGGACTTCCGGTATAAAAAAAAGTTGAGAAATATACGAACTTGTAGGTCCACGTTTTTCTTCTTCCATCAAGGCCAGGTCTGGACACGAGTGCAGGATGATTGCCATACTTTTTGGCGATTCTCATCAAAAGACCAGGAATCGATATTACCTCGCGATTACGATCAGCCTTTTCGTATTTTATTCTAACTCTTCCATTAGCCTCGCACGTTGAGTTAACGTCCGACGCCAAAACTTGGTTCGGACCTTAAAAACGAAAGGAATCGGATTTACGATTGGAAAAATAAAATCGCTTATTGCGCAGTTGATCTTTTTGTTGTACAAGCGTTAAAAATCAATTTCCACGATACAATGATTGATTTACCGTCCAGCGATAAGCCTCTTTGTTGCTCTTTCATATTTTCAATATCGGAAAGTTCCATGCAAACTCGTTTATCCGATATTTCCATTTTATTTTATTTTTCATATTTGAATTTATAATTTTCAGCAATGAATATTTATACTTGACTCGCGAATAAAATTCTGAAACAAAACTAAAATTTCTATCGCATTTTCTGTGGTCGAATTGTGACAGTAAAGTATCAATTAATTCGTAATTATCGTTGCATTTTTTAAAATAGATTATTGAAATTCCATGGTATTTGACTCGAAAGATTGTGTTCTGAATTTATCGAAAATTTATGATTGAATAAAACTTTTGGCTGGCGAAGAACTGTGTATTTTTAAGAAAAATAGGATTTCGAAGTTTTACCATCAAGTCCAGTTTCGCTTGGAGTTGCATATCTGGGAGAAGTTTCGGACGGAGCTACCTGAAATAAAAAAAATAATAATAATATAATCGAATTAAGAAATCAAATGAATTCTAAGCTCAAAGGAAATGTGAAGTAATTCAATGAACGAAAGTGCAGCGCAACGCAAAGGTCAAAAGAATTGTTGCATCGAAGAAATCGCATTTACAATCGTTAATCGATTGATCGCTGGTAATAATATGCTTCAAAATTCTCTAAAATGTTGCTCTTAAGTATGAAAACAAAAATTAGTGCTTTATTGTCAAACTGTAATGATTTATGGCTTGATCTAAACACACATTTTTTCTTTTTCTTTTCAAAGGAATATTTTGCTCCAATGAGCAAGTTCCAATTGCAAAAGGCTTGCTTGATAGAAAAATTCATTATACAGCGTGTTTCAAACCTCGGAACCACGATTAGCATGACGAGCTAATCGACTGATTTTTAAAAGAAAACTTTTCATGCATTTTCGATCCGTTGTCAACAAAATTTCAATTAATTTGTTGCAAATTATTCGAAAGGAATTTTTTGTAATAAGATTTATTCGAAATCCCTTTTTTCCCAATTAATTCATTTTCCATCTTGAACAAATGTTAAGAAATTTCGAAAAAAATTATATTAAATTGATAAAAAAAAAAAAATAAACAAATTTGATTATTCGTGAATTTTTATTGGTTTTCATTCATTTGAACGTCGAATAATCAAAAGTAGTTCGTGAAATTTACGACCTTTATTTGGTATATTGTTCATTTCGTTTATTGCTTAAATTAATTAAAATAAATAAACAATAAAGTAAGAAATAACAAAGTTTTCAATAAGACACAGAATTTTTCATCGGTTTTTCGTAATCAGAACATAAAATATCCGTTAATATAACCGTTACAATAGTTCCGGAAGACTGACCTTGTCCTCCCGAGCGAATCCATTTAAGATTCCGTTCGACAGATGAGACTGCACCCCGGACATATTATCTATTAGAACAAAAAGAAAACACGAATAATTACAATAATTGAATTAATGGTAGTTCGACGTTGAGAATTATTAGTAAATCGAGATAACCCAATAATTAAAAAAATCATAAATAATGACAGTGTAATTTCGCAGTTGCATTTTACTATCGCAGAATTTTTCTGCACTAATGCATTTGTTTACGAGGCAAAATAAATAAATCAATGTGCAAGCTTCAGTGCCCTTTTCTACTCAGGAAATCAGAATAAAAGCAACAATAGAAGTTTTCACCTTTGTAACGCAACAAAAATGTTTATTTGATTGCCAATTTATGACTTTTTTTCTTTTCTAATATTTTCTATTTTTACTCAAAGCTTTGGCCTCAAAGAAATACAAAAAAACTCTTCTTATTCCAAAGATCGAAACTCCAATATTTTGTCAAGAAAATACACAATTTGAAATATTTGCAGAATTGAAAAAGGTACACAAAGTTTGCTTGCAAAAAATACAAGTGTCCATTACAAAGTAAATAAGGAATGGTGCAAAAAATTCGTTTTTTTTTTATTCTTATTTTTATTTTTTTCCAATAACATGGTATATTTTTTGAGGTTGGTGTGATTAAATGCCGAAGATCCAAATGCATCGTACGAGAGATGTTTCAAAAAGTAATTATATCGATTGGACTATGAGTTGTGGAGCGTTACAAGAAGCGTGGCATTCTTGTTTGTCGTCAGTAATGACCTTGAAATCTCTCACTTATTCGTTTCAGATGTGTGAGTCTCGATGATTTGCAAGATTTTTTATTCATTGTATTTTATGATGCAAAAAAGGAGGAACAAACAGATATATTCATTCAAATTTTTATAACTCGCAAAGTTTATGCAGTAAATATAAAAAAAAAAAACAACAACAACAGTGTTGAAAAGAAGGAAAAAAAGGGAGTTAAAAAAAAGAAAACGCGGTTTTTTTTTTCAACAAAACAGAGTGACTTGTTGACACCTCGTTCGTAATATCTTATCGTTTTATGTGTGTCGTGTCGCTTTAATCTGCTTCTTATTTTACAACTTTTCGATAAAAATGATAATGTTTAGGAAGTTAAACCATGTAACACCGTGTACGTTTAAATTAACTTTCAAATACCTTTCTATATGATTGCCTGTCATCAACAATGTCAGGCTCGATACATAAATTAACAATATCGCTCAAACTGTGCTAGAATCGTCGTGGTTTACAATGATTAAATCAGTTTTGCCATGAGATTGCAGTATTGTTGAGCAGTTTGAATAAAAAACGATTTTAAAGTTGGCATTTTTCTTGTACAACAATCTTGTTCGATTTTTCAACTCGCATTTATTTACAATTTAACAATAAAAAATATTCTTCAAGGGAAAAATTGGTCAAACTTTTATTGTAATCAAATGATTAAACGAGCTAAAAGAATTTTCACAATTATTTAAGTTCTCAAATTCTCGAGTAACGAGTTCAACGATGCAAACTTCAATTTAGTCTTAAAATACGAATAATTCGAAGGGACTATAAAAATCGTAAACGAGTGCTTTATTTGTGGAAAAAATTATGTTCGTTCTCATTTTTTTCTGATGGTGAAAAACATTTACAGTAATAATTCTGACAGATCAATTCACAAAGGTCAAAAAATTAATAAATTAATTGAATTAATTCAGTTTTAAACGATTCAGCATCCAAATTTCAATGTTTCTATTCTTACTCGACGTATGTGTGCAAAAATAATATGCTCTCAATGGTCGTACCAATTATTTCTGAACTAAGAACATAAAAAGGCAATAAAATGGCCAACGTTAGTGCCGAATTTAAGCGCGATAACAGAATGAGACGTTGAATAAAAAAAGAGTATTTACACACTCTTTTTTTCTCTTTTAGTCGATAATTTTCTTGAAATGACTTTTTTATTAGACAATTTTCGGCTATGATAAACCGAGATAAAAAGAATAAAAATCAGAGATCATCCAAATCGAGCCTTTCATTCAAGAGTCTAAATACGAAAGAGATTTGTGCATTTTTCCACAGTTTACTCAACGAAACCAATTAGTCTTCGTGAATGGTTGTTTCTGATACAAAATCACCTCATTATTTCCAATCTGCAAGTCACAAAAGTACACGCGATAATAATTTTCGAATATTGAACTCTCTCGCCAAATGATTTTGTTTTTCTCCCTAATCTCGACCCTGGTCAATGACATTTTATGAACGAATGATAAGATAATCAACTTTTATAAAAGACAAGTAAATTGAGCACAATTAAGAATTATTAGCACGAAACAATGGTTTATCGAATTCAAATAATAATTCGAAGCTACTTCAATGGCGATCGATAATTGCCATTAAATTTTATTCGCAATCATATCAAAAAATGATTGTTCACACATGCCCAAAAGCATGAATTATTTTCGAGTTATTGATCATTTTGGATAAAATAATGTAATTAATTGTCAAATTCGACTATTCAAGGCCACGTGAGCATCCAAACTCGAATTAGAAATAAAGAAACAATTGAAATAAATTCATTGAGTATAAAAATGGAACGAAGTGGGGAAAAAAGTACAAAAAAAATGAATAATTGTACAATTGAGGTGAAATTAGACAAAATAAATTAGTAAAAATTTATAGAAATGTGTAACTGTACAATAAAAATGTATAAAACTCGTGTATTATTATAATACAAAATTTAATTATGATAGATTTAATTATGATAGAAAATTTTATTATGATAGATTATAATCTCTCATAATAAAATAATCAATCACGTTATGAAATTGCTACTTTTTGTTTGTCCACACCGCAAATAATTAAAATGCAATTAAATAAACAGCAGTTCGATGATTAGAAATGACAAAAGTAACGATTGTGTGAAAGATTGCGAACTGAAAAAAGGAGGACTCACGTGATCCCGACGTTCGAAGTTCAGCTAAGGGTCAAATGTATACGTGTCAGTTAACGGTCTTGGTACGATAAATTAAATTATGTTAATCTATGAGAAATTATGGTTTTTTTTGCCAGTAATAATGATAATTTAATATTAAATAATTCCAGAAAATGGAGGAGTCAAGGTACTGCAGTGAATATAAAAACAGAAAAGAGGCAATAGGAATGGAAGAGTACTGGGAGAGGAAGGACGTGAAAATAGAATTAAAAGAAGCATGGGCAAGGATGGGGTGTGGAAATATAGGAAGAGAAAAATATAAAGGGTATAGGGAGAACAAATGTAGGATGTGCGCAAGAGAAGAGGAAAACCTGAAGCACATATTAGAGTGTAGGGAAATTAAAAGTAAAATGGTAAACAAATTGATAGGTGGTAGGGAAAAGTGGCTTGAACATAATGAGGGACAAAAACTTGAATCCAAAATTAATAGAGTACTAAGAGGAGAAACTGTAAAAGAATTGTGCGAGTATGTTAGAGGATACGAGTGGAAAAATGAAAATAAGGCGCACGAGTGAAGGAAAAAGAAAATATGGAAGAAAAAAAGTTGAAATGACCGTTTGTATTTAGCATATAAGAAGGGAAATGTCAAAAGCGGGGAGAACTGTGTAAAAACCCGCAAGGGTATACCTGGAAATAAACAATACTACTAATAAATAATTTTAGTAATATCGAACATATCCAGAAAAAATATTGATCATTTATATTGATGCTAATAAAACAATTTTTTGGCCGACTCACGATTGCTATTGTGAATAAACGATTTAATTGTATTTTTAAATCAATTAAATCAAAATGATTTGACAGATTTGCATTATAATTTCTCATTAACTTTCGATCTGATTTGTCTTTATTTTTTTATTCAAATATTTGTCTACTTTGAATACTTCAAGGTCGAAATTTCGTCGAAGCTCGCGGACAGAAAAAAAACGAACTTTATGAACGAACTTTAGACGAAGAGGAAGGTCACAAATATCGAAACACTTGAAAGTCTTTCCTGTGTTTTCATCACGTCCACATTGCACAAGGAGTGCATGAATAGTTTTTTGAAAAACAAAAACCGTTTTTTATTGAAAATAGCTGGGTCTACGTGAAATTTTATTTGAAAAATAAATGCACCGAAAATATCACTCAATATTTAGGATTATTGTGTAATGTTTCGTGTTTAAGAATTATTAATTTATATGAACAACGATTAATAAGTTCAATCAGAGTACATCGTGATTTGCCTATACTAATAGCATAGTCTGTGGTACGCGAACGTACGTTTTGTTTACTAGGTATTTAAGGGTATGGATCACCCGGTAACAGGAAAATTCGTCCCTCGAAAAAATCATCCCCCGTTAGATATTTCTACAGGGTATACTTCCGAAAAGCGGAAACCGCATTTCAAGCTGAAATTTGGCACACTCCTTCACTTTAATATTATAAGACTTCCCTTAAAAGAATTTTTGGCGTATTTGAATATTCTTCTAGAAATCGAAGCCCATACCGCCGATTAATTTGCAATTTCGTGTAACCATGTATTTTGACTCGCTGATCACGAATATGATAGTGAAAATACCCATAAATTTAATTTTCAGGGTTAAAACTAGTCTTAAAGTTTTTCTATTTTATTTTAATAAGTGTTAATCTTAGAAAAAAATGTTTCCCACAAAAGTTGTAGTCTGTAAAAAGATTGATCTTTCGTGTTTTATACAGTTTTTGCCTGAAACGATTGTTTTTCGAGAAAAATGGGATGATGCTCCAATAAATACATTTTGCTAAACTCCATTAGTTTCGATATTATCTATTTACGCACATTACCGCGGGAAGGTTGGAATTTGGTCTTTAAAGTTCATGTTTATTTTTTGTTTTTTTTGTATTTTATTTTATTTTTTGTTTTTATTTTTTTATTTTTTACCCGACCCGGTTTTGGATCGGGTAACCGATTTTTTTATCGGCCCCGAACCCACCCTACTATTTCCCCATGTCCAACTATTCAAACAACAACCCAAAGATGACCCAAACCCACCCTACTATTTCCACATGCCCAACTATTCAAACAACAACCCAAAGATGACCCGAACCCACCCTACTATTTCCACATGTCCAACTATTCAAACAACAACCCAAAGATGACCCGAACTCACAGAACTATTTCCACATGTCCAACTGTTCAAACACCAACTGAATTACTCGAAAAATATTCAAATACGCTAAAAATCCTTGTAAGGGAAGTCTTATAATATTAAAATGAAGGAGTGTGCTCAATTTCAGCTCGAAATTCGGTTTCCACTTTTCGGAAGTATACCCGACGAATTTTCCGGGGACCAATTTTCCGAGGGTGAATTTTCCGGGGACGAATTTCCCGAGGATGAATTTTCCGGTGCGAATTTTCCGGGGACGAATCTTCCTAGATTCGGATCACCCCGCCCGCTTCGAATTTTCGAAAGTGAAATTTTTCCATGCCGTTCGTCCGATCGGAATAAAAAAAGTATCAGCGCACGCAGAAAAATGGCAAAAATGGGCTCATACTTTTTTTATTCCGATCCGACGAACGGTGTGGAAAATTTTTCGCTTCGAAATTTGAAGCTATCTCTCTCGCACTCATGGCGGCTCAGTCGGTATGATTCCTAGCCTTATAATGGATTTGTTTGGTCTCAGATAAATCATATACCCGCTAAGCCGCCATGTGAGCGAGAGAAATAGTTGCGAAGTGTGAAAATTAATTTATCCGAAAGGAAAAGCAACCAATGATCGGGATGAAAAAACGTCAAATGATAAATTTCCAAAAAAACAACAAAATGATAACTAGAAATTAATCGTTTATTTATTTTTATAATTCAGTTTATTTAATTAAGAAATTATTGTTCCGAATAAACTTTGACATAATGAAATGTATGAAAGAAACGACAATTTCAACAATTTAAAGTTACACTTGAATTTGTTTTTATTTACTGTTAACTGTAGGAATTTGATTACTTATATTTAAAGAAAAATGTTTGACAAACATGCGTTATTTCGAAAATTGGCAAAAAGTAAATAAATGTTTGTTTACTAACAAATTGCTATGCCGTTTTTCAAGGTGAAAACCCTACACCATCACGCGTGACTCAAGATTAATCGATGAAAAGCCGTTAACACCATTTCTTAAGGTTTACCATTTATTCCGCGAAATGCGTAGTGTTATGACGAACTTGACTCGCAATTTGCGACTAACTTTGGGCTTCGGTTCGGCTCTCAGTGTTGCATTAGGGCAATTGCCATGAAAGCTTACTTCATTACAAAAACATTCGCTTTTATTTAAATAACAACAACACTGCGACTGAGTTAGTATTGACACAAAGAAAAAAAATTATAATCAACAATAATTCACATAATAAAAAATAATTTTATTACAATTATTCGGAGAAAAAATGCCTTTAAAAATGATTCCATCGAATTTTAATTGGTGCAATAACATTGCTCGATCATACATACTTACAATGTTTACGATGATCGTACAAAGATTCAAATTAAAAACAAACGTAAAAATAAATTTGAGATTTTTTTATTAAAGAGCACGATTTTTTTATTAAAATCGTTTTTTATAATGAAAAAACAGTGAACTTTGCTGTGCATTTATTTTTTTCAATTGTTTTTTCCTGCTTTAGATTTTATCGACACGGAATTAAAATTAATGATGAGATCAAAAGATAGTAATAATAATCGTAATTATAATTGAACTAAAAATAAGAGTTGAACAAACGCGCAATGACAGGGGTCTGAGGGGCACTCCTAGGGTTTCAGGTACACCCACGACGATGATACGACGATCTATATTTCGCGAGTTATTCGTAGGAGTAAAAAAATAATAAAATTGCGTCCCCGAATTGATCGGACGATTTTTCCGATGCACCGATTGTTCGCTTTTTTTCTCTCATTTATTTCATTTTTTATGAAGATTTTTCTCGTTACCTTTGTACACCAGAATCACCATTGCAACTCGAAATCGCGTAAAACGTTTTATTCGCGTGTCAACGAGTACACACTACGTCTCGAACTGCAGTCTCGAGCTAGGCGGTGAGAAATCAATAGAGGCCCCTCGCGCGACTACCGCTGCAGCACTAACCCCCTACATATAAACACGCACACGTGCGCAGAGTCAAACATTTCGTGGCGGCGAAATTCAAGCCGGAAGTACGCGACTGACCTATGGTGCCGCTTGGAGGCAAAAAATTGAACGAATCAAAACGAAGTGTCAGCATAGTTTTTTATAAGTTTTCGCGTGTTGCATGTTGAACTCGGTTACTTTTTAAATATTTACGATCCCAAAATTTTTGAAAATTTATTCCAAAAATTTCAGTTTTAGGTTACGAATATTGGTTAAATTTTTGTCTCTTTTAAACACTGGCAAACATAATGAGCCGGAAACTGTCAACAAATTAAAAAAAACGTTTCCAATTGAAACTTGGAAGAGAGCAAAAAAATATACTTTAAGGGGATGGGTCAGTCGGTATCTCGCCACCGTGAGTGCGAGAAAGATAGCTGCAAGTTTCGAAAGTGAAATTCTTCGACACGGTTTGACCGATTACAAAAAGGCCCTGTCAGCCCATTTTTGCCATTGTCCTGCGTGGGCTGACAGAGCTTTTTTGCAATCGGTCAAACCGTATCGAAGAATTTCAACTTCGAAAATTCGAGGTGAGGTTAGGTGACTAATCCATCCTCTTAAGGGTATGAGTCAGTCGGTATCTCGCCACCGTGAGTGCGAGAGAGATAGCTGCAAATTTCGAAAGTAAAATTCTTCGACACGGTTTGACCGATTACAAAAAGGCCCTGTCAGCCCATTTTTGCCATCGGCCTGCGTGGGCTGACAGAGTTTTTTTGTAATCGGTCAAACCGTATCGAAGTTGAAATTCTTTGATGACTTCGGTGACTTATCCATCCTCTTAAGAGGATGGATAAGTCACCTAACCTCACCTCGAATTTTCGAAGTTTAAATTCTTCGTTACGGTTTGACCGACTACAAAAAAGCTCTGTCAGCCCACGCAGGACGATGGCAAAAATGGGCTGACAGGGCCTTTTGGTAATCGGTCAACCGTGTCGAAAAATTTCACTTTCGAAATTTGCAGCTATCTCTCTCGCACTCACGGTGGCGAGATACCGACTGACCCTTACCCTTAAGGTAGATCGGTGACGGCTACGTGATCTTTGCAGTATCTATTGTAGACCAAAGTTTGCAAATGCAAAATTGACTTTGAAATTATGATTTTATTATTTTCGAAATATAAACAGCGGAGAATGGATATTTTTATATGATTTTATTGTTCAATAAATGTTTAATAATTGAAATTTGACGAACGCAGTGGATTGTAAAACGTGTCATGGCCGTTACTGTCGTCTGCCGAAACCACGGTCTTGTATACAGGTCTTGCAACAACTGTAGATTTTGACGTGGTCCTCTTAACGCGTTAAGCCGCTGGCGTCGCTGCGCTCGAGGGATGTTCGGTGCGACAAAGATGACAACAGTCGCGCATGCGACTCACGCGAGCATTGAACTTGAAGCCAAAATTTTTGTTTATACATTATAATTTCTATGAATTTAGTTTGTTTAAAGAAAGAAGGATGTGTATCAACTAACAAATCCATAGCCAATATATTTTAAGTTAGTTGATTTGCCACTTTTTGAGTCGCTCACTATTCGATGGCACTTTAAAAACCGATCGTTTAATTTTCAGATTGTTGTAACCCGTTTTACAGCGCGGCACAACACAAGGTTTCGTCATAATTCGAAAAAAAAAATCACCACTTTAATTCATGCACGGAAATAATAATACTGCACTCACAAATTGCCACACGTCACATGCGAGAGGATTTAACAAATATAGGTTATGTTGATATATCCCTCTATCGCTGCGCCACCTGGATTCGGCTTCAACAGTGGAGTCACTGCCTTCTATAGACCTTTTCATCAGCAAAACCGTCCGTCTTTTTTTTCGGACAGTTTTTGTACGTAATGCATGCGCCTAACGTCTCTAACGTTCGCTTTTTTCGGACAGTTTACGTGTATAACGCATGCGCTGTACTACTCGCAAAAAGGCCTATTGAAATTCTACCGAGTTGCAAGACCTGTAAACAAGACCGTGGCCGAAACTGTCAGGTTTGTTTACAACCTATATAGTGTATTTACACAAAGGAATTACGCAACGGCAGAGATTTTCCAGTTTACCTATCACCATTAATTCTATCGATATTTATCAAATACGGTAAAAACATTCGAGAACAGGAAAGAAAAACAGTCAAATTGGCAAACTGTCACATTTGAAGGCATGTGCTAGCAGACCCCGAATACAGAGTTGCTAAGCGCTCTCGCGCTCTTTTCCGTGTCATTCCTGTAGAAATCTCAATCATTTTACAACGAATAATTTTTTATTTTTCAGTCGATTTTTAACGGTAACATTCAAAAACCCAAGCACTATTATATTCAGGAATATTCACGGAATACAGTGATCAATTTTTTATTACGAAATCTTGGAAATACCAAATGTAAAAATTCAATAAGTCTTGACTTGCATACGATTTTTTTATCCTCGTAGGGATAAGTATCTGGAAACAGTCGATGTTTACGAATTAATTACTACCAAACTAAATTGTAAATAGCGTTCAAATTGAAAATATCAATTCATCCCATATTTATGTGTAACTACAAAAATTATCAGCCCTTCATCTTGGATGGCTCAAATTCACCGATCTACCTTAAGAACGTATATTGTATGTGAATATTTACATGTATGAAATCGATGCAGCTGTACATCAAGTGCAACGACGCGGCACATTCTCTATACAGTAGAAGTAGAAGTTCGTTTACGCGAGCAATAGGACCAATAACGGTGTCAGTGGGACGATTCCAGCCCATAGAAACCGTAAAAAGATTTTAATCTGTTTCGTCCACACGAATATCGCTAAATCCACATTAAAATACTCATTTTTTTCATAAACGAAAAAAAAAAGTGCACACCATCAAAATGTACATACCGAAATGAATTCAATCACGATTTCGTACTTCTCGATAACAGAAAAATCCGAACTAAGCTCATCGACACTTTTTATGTTAGCAACATTCATCGTCAAAAATAATAACAAACAAAAATGTTGATAAATTTCTTAATAAAATATTTGAAAAAAATATATATTTAAAAAAATTTTCTTATTTTTTTGGGATTCTTGCGTACGACTTTGCGCTTTTCATAATAATAACAAAAAAAATGTTGATAAATTTCTTAATAAAATATTTGAAAAAATATATATATTTTGAATTTTTATTTTTTATTTTTTGGGATGTACGACTCTGCGCTTTTTACCTCATTCTCATTTCTTTCCAAAATATTTGAAACAAATTTATTATAGGACAATATTTTTTTGAAAAAACATTGAAAATATTACGAAAATTTTCTCCAGTAAAAATAACGTTAAGAAATTATTACAAAATTTATTAACAGGAGAAACCAGTTTAGAAGGCCGAAATTTTGGTGTTTTTCGTGAATTTTTTTTAACAGGAAAGGAATAATCAGAATTTGTTTAAACTTGGAGGATATTTTATTCATGTTTTGAAGTACACTTTGTAATTTTTTCAAGTCATTTCCGCCGGAAATAGTGGAGTTAGAAGCTGCTGTCCATGGACGACTATTTTTCAACTGGTGGGCATTCTAGCTCAAAAAGTTATAGACCAATCGTTCTGAAAATTTGTGTGAATATTCTTTATTCAATTGCAATCTATATGAACCTAACTCTGGGATGATATTATTATTAAAAATATTTTTTTTAATGCAAAAAAGGTGAAAAAACATGGTATCAAAACATGACATTGTGTTCAAACACCTCAAAAACATGCAATTTTCAACTTTTTTTATCACAATTAGTTTCATATTCTTACGAAATATGTTGTTAATGAAAAAAGAAAATTGTAATGATTACAGATAAAAATTGTGACTTCAGGAATGCCCTCCAGCAAAAAACTCGGATGCCGATCGTCCATGGACAGCAGCTTCTAACTCCACTATTTCCGGCGGAAATAACTTGAAAAAATTACAAAGTGTACTTCAAAACATGAATAAAATATCCTCCAAGTTTAAACAAATTCTGATTATTCCTTCCCTGTTAAAAAAATTCACGAAAAACACCAAAATTTCGGCCTCCTAAACTGGTTTCTCTCGATAATATTTTCGTGAAAAATCGCTATAGACAAATGTTGTTTTTTTATTTTATATAAAAGGATTAATTATTAAGAATGTAAATGAGTTTTTAAAAAATTTCATTATTTCGTCGATATTTGAAATGTGCATGCACAAATTGTGCATTTTTCTAATAAAGCCATTAAGAAAAACTAATAACTTCACGATTTTATTGTTAATTAAATCAATGGGCGTAGAATCTTGTTTTTTTTTCTGCAGATTTGTGTCGCGTGGTAAAGTAATGAAAATTGCCACTTAATCTGGCGTTTGAACGCATCATTCTTCATTTTCTCGATGAGATGAAGAGGTCAAAAGAAGGGAAAAGGAAAAAAGAAGGAAAAAAGGTGGGGCATACGCTGTCCCACCTTTTTTTGCAGTTTTTTAATTATTTAACTACTTTCGCCGCAACAAATACCGGATTTTCCGTTTATACATGGTCCGTGAGGCATTCATGAATGTACAAAAAATATGTGCATTCATTATTTGTTAATTGCATAAATACCATGTATAAACAAATAGTCAAAATTCGTACTTTTTCATGAAAAAATGCATTTTCTACTAATCTACTACGAAAATCGCGATGGCAATTTTTTCACAACCTTAATACACTCCAAAGAATTATTTAGAATTTTTTCAAAATTTACACTCCAAATTAATACACTCCAAAGAATTGTTTAGAATTTTTTTAAAATTTTCCTTTCTGTGGTATTCGTTAAAAAAAAAATAAAGATCCAATCGTTTCTGTACGAGATCCAAACTGACAGAAGTATTGACTGAAAACGTTCGCTTATTTTCGAATTTTTAGTTCAGTTTCGTAATCAACAATCCCAAAAACCTATGTAAGCAAATTTTCAAGTAAATCGTACGTAAGCAAAAATGTATGCCTCAGAAGGTTAACCCGACCTAATGCGATGCTGGGGTTTGATGATAAAATGTCATCTGTACTTTGAACGGAACAGCTAAAAGGAGATAAAACTGTATACACGTGTTCAATGAATATTCTCGTAATTCAAAGATCATTATAAGTCACGTCTGCGCGAATATTTTAAATTGTTTATCCTTTTTTTATTTTGCACTTGTTTTTACTTCATCGCAAATATTATAATTGTAATGAAATAATGAAGAAATAACTTCATTTTGTTTAAGGAAGTTCCTGAATTCGGTCAATTAAGTGTTGCGAAATTGGCACGAAAGGTTGAATTAAAAAAAAAAAAATGGGATTCCAACGCAGTTGTCAAAATTTGAAAAACTTATTTTTTTCTTACTTTCTAACCAGGTTAATTTTTTTTATTCAACTTTTTTATGTTATTAAATTAGAAGCAAATGCAAAAGAAAATTGTTCGTAACGTTTATGAAAATGGACATAAATTCGTCGTAAATACGATGTTTTTTTCTCTCAATTGCAGAAAAAGATTCAATTAATAAAAAGATTTACATTCGAATTCTCTTAATCATATGCAGAATTCAATGCGAGTCACTATTCATTCCGGAAAAAAAAGTTAGAGAATTCTCTCTCGGTCTGTCGCAACATCTAAACGTTCTCATTTCCGTAAACCTTCGATTCAAAGTTCGACATCGTGAGAGACTCGCAAACAAACACGCGATCGTACGTTTTCACTTGTGTGTTTATATTGCGTCGTTCTTATCGGTGTCGATTTTGGTTCGCACATTTTTCATAGAATAAAAGTTGGAAAATGGGAGTTTTCTTAGGAAAAACCTGTTTTATGATCTTCAAGTTTGAAACATTGTAGCAAAACTACAAAAAGGAATTTTTTTATTGTCAGCGGGAACCAAATTGAAATCGAGTGGAAGAAAATATCATAAAATTACTCAAAACATGTATTTCTGAACTAATTTACCAGAAATATCAAAATTTTAATAATAAAACTTTCATATTATGAATTCCGAACTTTCTCCATTTTTTCTTTCTCACATCCAAGTCTAATCCATGAAATCTGATAGATTAAACAAAATACACAAGCTTCCACGAATATATCGTAATTATTAATTTGTTTTACATTGCAAATTTTCAAACTGTTACGCAAATTATAATTTTTTTTTTATTAAAAAAAATAGTCAATTTTAAGCGTCCCAAACTGAAAAGAAAAACCAAAATTTCGTTTTATTCTAACATCGTAAACGTCAAAATCGTAATAACTATAATGTCATTGAGTTTTCAAAAAGCAACGTTTTCCGGAAGAATTTCACAAGAAATCTTAACAACAGCGATCAACAAGAAATTCAAATGCATCGAAAAAAAGAAGTCTAATTCCGTTCGCTAGAGTGAGAGGTCCGTGCCCAGGGTGTCGCATGTTCCCGTTTATCACGAGACGCGTATCGAACCATTGAACATGACAGATAGCAAATTTAGACGTGTGTATACACAATACGTAGTGACGGATAAGCCTTATTGCTTGATAATGAAGTTAAAAGAAAAAAAATACCAATGCGGAGAATAAAATGACGTAGCAACGGAGTTAAAATCAGCACAGAGAAGAAAAGGAGGGAAAGAGAAGAAAACAGTCACGAAACCGCACGGACGTAAACGTTTCAAGCTGCTAAAAATGTGTAACGCACTCGGTCACGAACGATGAAATATATTTATTATAACTAAAGCGGATGTCTCAAATGACGCACATGTTGCATCGAATGTTCAAGCTTAAAAAATAAAATTTATTCCAATGTTAACACTTTTGATTGTTTTCGTAATTAACCCTCGTTCTTGATCCTCAAACGTCAATTTTTCGATGCTCAATTGAACCCTCAACAGGTACACTGTTCCAAACAAATTAATAATCGTGGGAGTAAACATTTTGTTTCTAAATTATAGCCCTGCTCTTTGCTTTTCAAAACACTACTTATGTTTCGAATTATTTCATTTGTTGTAGGAAATAGACAGGTTTAAACACGAAAAAGTTTCCCAATTATACATCGAAGCTAGTTTCCTTATTAACGTACATTTTATACGATTTCATACTTTTAAGTTTGTGTAAGAATTTTTACATAAATAAACGCAAATTTGTGTCGAGAATATAACAAAATGTCCCGGAATAGAATTTCTGCAAATACGTCAGGAAAAATGTAAGTTTTTCACGTTTGTTACATTCGTCATACGAATATGGATACTTTGGTTAATGAGGTCGAAAATATGAAAAATATCATTCGAAAATTTATAGACCACTCGACAAGAAAGGGCGCTTATATTTCTATGTATGCTCGAAAGTAACGTGTGATTTTCCTCTCGTCTCGTATGATTTGCGATTTTGATGGGCAGGTAATAAACCGACAGGTCTTTACGTTCCTGGCACTTGGAAAATTAGCATTTCTAGCAAGTACTTTGTTAACGATTTGAGTGTATGTACGTTTTAAAGTTTATTTGGATTTTCACATTATTGACGAGTTTACGAGTAACGTTAATTAATGATTAATAAATTTTTTGTTCCTCAATTACTATTTAAGATAAGGAAATCGGACTTTTTACAAGATAACAAAGTGTACAAAAAACATCGAAAGAATTAAATTACATTAAAAAATTTGAAAGTAAAAAAAAAAGATTTTCTCGTTACTTTCGAACAATTCTTATCTACCATGTGTTTATTGTCCGCGCACAATAATTTTACGACCTTTAGATACGATGATAAGTCAAATCGTATACCGTATTTTCCGTGAGTATAGTACCATTTTCCGTCCGAGTAAAGTTCTTAAGAATGAATATGGTAAATAAAATACCTGTAAGAGAGAATTTCCAGGAAGCAAGAGTAAGGAACGAGTTTGAATTATAATAATCTCGTGAGGGACACACACTCTTCGAAGCAAATCCTGTATGGACGATCGTCGAGTACAAAAATAAATCCGAGTACAGCGTCCTCGATTAATTTTTAACAGACGAGTACGTAAGGCGAGGAACCGTTATTATTCAACGGTAAATAAGTCGAGAAAAAGTACGATTGTATTTTTGTTCTTTATTTTTTCATCACCGACACACGGTATATAAACACGAAACACAAAACACACCCGGCTTTCTTGTAAATAACTGGACTATTTTTGTTTTAAAAACGTGAATATTTAACATAAATGGAGTTATAATAATGATTGTAACGTGAACGCAAGCGTTGCGGTTTACTAATTTCAATTCGGGAGCACGTTTTACTCACGTCCGCTTCGGACAAACGCTATATTGCCACTGGTATAATCGTAAGAGAGCACCATGCGTTTAAGTTTAACGCTTCGTCTCTGTATTTTCGTCTTTCTTTCTCTTTCCTTCTTTCTCAACAGCCGGCTCAAAATCACGCCACCCGGTCTTTTCGTTGATCTTCCCGTTTATTGGCTGTGCCAACCGTTCAAACTCTCCAACCCTTCTCCTCCCCTTTCCCCGTTTCCTTCTGGCGCAGCCCACTCTCCTACCACATGTACGCGCTGGCGTTCGCGGGTTCATGGCGGTTAAAGCCTCGCAGTGACTACCTTCACTCCGCCGCTTTAGTCGGTGCAGCAATCTCTTTTTCCTCAGATGGGAGCTAACACTCAACTCCTTCGTGATTGAGGAAAAGTTTCGCTTCAGATGAACCATGCCTTATTAATGTTGCAGGATAATCGCGTAGACTTTGAACTTTATTGATATCAGAAAATATTTTCGAGTATTGCGGCACGTGTTTCTATCTGACATGAAGAAAACTCGAACAGTTTCGATTTATACATTATACGATATATACATTTGTCGTTAGTTAATAAACGATTTCAACATTGTTTATTAAATATTACTAAATAATGAAGATTAAGAATGATTCAAATACATTTTGTGACGCGCGACATTGATCTCCATTTAATTCCATCCACATGAAATCTATTTTCCATTCAATCCTTCATTTTACTCCGTTTTTGTTATTTCGTCATTTTTTTTCAGTGGTGTTTTAGATTCGGATCATTATAATTGGAGATATATGATAGTTACTGTTTTCTAAAAAACTATTTTTAGAAAATCTCATTCAATCGCTCAAGCTCCATTCGAATGAGGTAAAAAAAATGTTCTCATTCTTGCAAGATGTCATCGATTCTATAAAATTTTACGAATAAAAATATTTTTGATAAGTTATTTTTTTGACCTTCCTAAGTGTACGTAAACCCTCAACAGGATGAAATTGTATTTTTGACTATTTTGAACTAAGTTTAGTAACAAAAAAATCTTTAATATGTGGAACGAAAGTTGAGTTTGTAATAATTATTTTTTTTAATCCACGAAAAACAAAAATAAAATGCAATTTGATAAAAATTGCTTGTGCGCATGCGCCCAAGCTATTGACTCTGAAAGTTAGCGCACTCCAATTGATACGTGTCTTTCAGCCTGTGAAGGTTATGAGTAACTAAAGAACCCGATAATCGAAAAAAAAACAAGCCAAAATTTTCAAGTGTTTACTCCCTGAAATTTGTCTCCATTAATAAGAAATATATCGCGAAAAAAATCGAAAGTTGATGAAAAATGCCTGGAACTCCGATGGATGAGAGCAACGGTGGATTGGCGAAATTGCAAACGCAGAATACGGGAAATATCCGCAACGAGGACGAGGAAAATGAGGATGAGCGACGGGAGAGGCCTGAGCCGGAAGCGCGGGAACTTACGGTAACGGACAGACTGAACAAAAGATTACTCGAGTCGTTGTTGGAACGAATGAATAAATCATCCGGTGAGTTTGACAAGTTTATGGAAAAAGAAGAGGGCGAGGAAGACCGTGAAGAATCGGAGGGCGAGAGCAGTGAGTTTTAGAAGTCGAAAAACATCGATAAAACACGAACGTTCGTCGAATTTGGTTAATTTGGAGGTTATGCTAGTCGCGAGAAAAAAAAACATCGAAGCAATGTTGCTGCATCGAGTGTTTTGCACTTGTGTGATGAACTAAAACTTCAAAAATTCTTACAAAACTCCAAATATTCCGGCAAAACATCAAAATCGTTCGCTACGAGAAATTTTCGAGTCGAAAATCACAATGGAACTTTCCGACAATGAAAACGAACGGGTCCTGAACAATTTCGATTCCAATGGCGATCGTGGAAGTCGTTCGGACGAAGGTGAGGAAGAACCGGTCACTGGGAAAGAGAATGGCGACGAGGAGGACAAAGAAACTAAAATACGAGTCGATCCTTCGACCTCAAGAAAAAGAATCGTCAAGAATCCGCTGCCTAAATTAAACGCTGAACGCATTCAAGGTCCCAAAGGTATTCAAACAATTGAAAAATCCTTCGAAGATTTCAAATTCCAGGGCAAGGGCCATGAGAAAAGTGATTTGAACGGTGTTATGAAAAGATTGGAATATTGGGCGCACAGACTCTTCCCAAAATATTGCTTCGACGATTTTATCGAAAAAATGGAAACTCTTGGCACCAAAAAAAATATTCAAGTTTTTCTCAAAAAATACAGACTCGGTATGGTCGACGCCGATTACAGCCAAATTATGGCAAACGGCGAAGAAGAGGACAACGTAGAAAGAGGAGAAGAAGTCATCGAGTCTGAACCTGTTGATGAATTTGATAAATTGATCGCCGAGCAAATTGAGAAACAAAGAGCGATAGACAAAACTCACGACGTTCCAAAAGCATCCCAAGGAAACGTGCTGGGCTCTGCAAGCACCGTTAAACCGACTGGACTCAGCGATGAAATTAAAGCAAGAATCGAAGCTAATAAGAAACTTGCACTTGAGAGAAAAATGGCTCGGGCTAAGAGACTCAAAGAAGAGAGAGAAAAAGAAAAATTGGAAGAGGCGCGAAAAGATTCTCAATTGGCTGTAATTCAAGCTCACATTCAACAGAAAGTTTCAATCAATAAGGAAATAAATCTTGAAGAGTTACCAAATGATACAGAAACGAACGTTGAAACTTCAACAAACAGCTCAACAATAAATCTCGAAATTTTATCGAATACAGAAACAAATCTTGAAAAACTTCCAAATACTATAGCAACAAATCTCGAAATATTATCAGATAACAACGAAATAAATGAAGACCTCCAAATGGAGAAGAGGAAACGACTTAAGTTGGAAAATTCACGAAAAGATTCCAACGTTAATCGTTCAAAACTTTCGATCCTGGAAAATGGCAAGCCACAATCCATAGAACAAACCAGTACCATGCACAATATCGATCTGGACCAATCTGATAGAATAGAAAACATGATATTGGATTCAGAGGCAAACGTAATATCTCGCATGGAAGAAACTTCTAAAGAAGTTCAGGAACAATTGGACGATAGTTTGCCAGAACTGGAAGAAGTAATGCAAGTTTCTATGGAAAAAGAGACTCAGAAAACACCGGATAAGCCACAATGCGATAATTCACTTCAAGAGAAACAGAATGGGGGGGAGATTGAAAGCGATTCAGAGAAATTACTCACTGAGGAAGAATTATTGAGGGCGATCGATGGGGCCATGGAAGAAATCATCGAAAACAGGAACATCGTATTGTGATTTACAAAGACAATGCTAAAATCCGATGCTCATGGAAGATATTGAGGAACAAACTTCTGAAGAAATTCGAAAATCGTAAAATGTTGCTTTGTTTTGCCAAAAAGCTATTTATAAAGCTAAATAATATTTTGCTTCAAAAAAACTGAAAGAAGTTGAAGAACTATTAAAAAATAACAAAATCTTTGCTTCGTTGTAGAAAATAAAATTGTTATAAGCTTCAAGAAACATTAGATTTAAAAAAATATATATTCTCAGTCAAGTGTTGTGGTGTGGCACTTTTAAATAAAAATTTGCAATGATGGGAAATTTTATACAAACATCCATTTTAATAATAAATAAATGAAGAATTTTCACATTTCAGTATTTATGTTTTACGTTTTTGTGTACTAATATACAGTACATTGTTCCCACGGATGAAAGCATCTCCGTACTTGTCTTTCAGTTGACCATTGACGTATTCTTCGGTCTGTTCCAATGCTATATTCATGTAACCATCAAGACAAGCTAGAACACCTAAGAAATTTTTTTTTTTTTTATTTTATTGTGGAAATTCAAAAAATGGACTGATTTTGATAGTTGTCTCGCAAAACTTATAAAATAATGTAAAGATATATAAAATGAGGTTCAGCATTACAAAAATTAACTCTACAACCCCACGACGGGGTAATTAGTTACCCCACAAAAACATCAAATTTCCTTCCCGAATCAATTTTTTTAAACCATTCCTTCGATTTTATAAAGTTTTCAACATTATATATTTATAAAACTGGACTTTATCAAACACCATTCTCTTTGTTATCAAAAAACGAAGAGAAAGGTATACAATTAAACCTTATTATTGCATACGAGGAACATTTTATAATAAAGAGAGGATTGGGGTAATTATTTGCCCCAGTGTGGGGTTTACGTTGGAAAAAATAGATTGTGGGGTTCTAGGGTTAAAGATTCCCTTATGGCCTAATAAATGCTTTTAATTTCTATCTTTATCTCTGATTTCAAATTAATTTGAAAATAGAAAATGAGAATATTTAATTTTCAAAGAAAAAGCTTTAAAAAAGTTTCATAATTAATTAATTAGAAATGTGAAATTTTCTATTGCTTCCCATAACAAACTCCTTCAAAACTGCGGAATCTTTAATAGAAAATATTTCGAATCCGGAACGGAGAATCTTTTCAAGACACGTTCTGGCGAGACAACTACCCTAATCTGAAAATTCCGATCTTTAGGTTAAAAAAAGTGCGGTTACCAACCTCTGTAATCGACGCCACTGTTGAGCTTGACGACGACAGGTCTGCCATGGATTTGTGCAATAAATTGCGACAATGCTTCCTTGCGACTCATCTAAATAATCAGTAATTGTTAATTTTGCAGGGAAATACCGGTATCATTGTCGTTTAAAGGCTAGTCGCATATATTCGTATTTATTAATTGCACATAATTAATCATAGAACTATAAAGCAAGTAGAAATCTCTAAAAAATTTGAATTTTTCAAAAAAATTTACAAAATATAAAACGAACCTTTGTTTCTGTTTCTTAATCTTTTTGTTTGTATAAAAGCCAATTACTCGCAACGAAGTCACAACTCACAACTTATTGTTGGTGACGCTCCGAGCGGGAAAATTCGTAATTGTTCGTTTGTCCTTTTTGTCACACAGGTGGGCTCGATTGATAAAAGGAGCTGAGCCTTGCGAACTTCCCAAATAATCGAAGTTAAATTCAAAATGAAAATCCAATACTTTTATTGGTGTAACTTAGAAATTATCGTTTTATGGCTAGTTTCTTCATATATCTGTCTTCCTCGATAACTGTATCTGAAAGATATCTTCCAGATTTGGTTCTCTTCACCTCTAGAAATCTGCTATTCGACGGATAAACTTATTCTGTACTCAATGTACCGGATATCTACCAGATATTGACTTCAGTGCCCTCAAGCAGGATTGTAGAGAACTAAAGTTCCGAACCAACGCTCCTAACATAACCAAAAACTTCCAAGAGTGTGTAATTGTGTTATGATGAAAAAAAGAAAACATTGATAATGGATTTTTTATTCATGGATATCAATGTTGAATCTGATGATGATGATGAGTATTATGAATTTGTGGAAGAAAGACCCTATACGATAAAAAATAAGCCGAACAATTTTGAGCAGTGGGATCAAGGAGACTAGAGTAAAGGAGTGGACACAGTATAGGAAAATAAGTAGTAACGGCGTCCTCAAAAACCCCCGTCCTCAATTAGTTATCCGCTTCGCCACTAGCATCGCATGAGTTGGAAAGATCATACAATATAGTAATAAAATTAGTCCACACGATGAAAGTGACCGTTACGCACTAGAAAGATTCGTACCCAAATCCACGATATATTAGAGGTTAGGGAGACTATTTTTTCTCTTCAGTTTCGTGAGTTCTGTTGTGCCGTGTTTTTCATGTGAGAAAAGATATAATTTTATAAAACGTGTCAACAAATTATTTATTTTGTAATACTGTAAATAACTACATCGGAAACGTTATCATATGCTCTTTCATTTTCAAGAGATCTTAGACAGTAAGGAACAAAAAATTTGCTTCTAAGAAAGCAAAAATGCGCTATTCCAACCCCGTTTTGTTTTCCAACCAAGAAAATATTGAATATGTGTTTTTCTGATTTCCAAAAATTTACAATTCGCATAATCATCCGTTCGAAATTAATTTGAATGTTTAAAAGTATCGGAGGAGCTAAGGTAACAAAACATTCTCGCTATTTTTATACCCAAGGAACAGAAAAAAAAATATTGTTGCTTTTTTTGCTGTTTGCTTTTTCAACCAAAAAATAGTGAATATTTGTCTTTCTCATTACTAGAGTCAACCAGAGCGAAGAATAAAAAATGTAAAGTGAATGTAATTATTTAAAAAATTATAATTTAAAAAATAATTACATTTACTTTACATTTTTTATTCTTCGTTCTGGTTGACTCTAGTAATAAGAAAGACAAATATTCACTATTTTTGGTTGAAAAAGCAAACAAAAATCATAAATTAAACAGGTTACTCATGTTTGAATTTATTTTTATTCAAAGAAATTTGATGATATACTTCTATTGTTAAACACAATAAATTAACACTGCACATTAATAAAAAAAAAATTTGCACTTATAAACATAAATACTGCGCGTATTTTGACAAATTGAGGTTAGTAAATAAGTAGTAACGATGTGTCTGATCTAACTATATATATGACTAGGATCTTTTCGATCGCAGCGCCGTCGTTTCTTGCTGGGATTTCGTGTACATTTCTAAAGCACCTCCTTTACTCTAACCTGCTCTAACCTTCCTGAGTGGGATGATGCAGAATTTTTTTACCGATTTCGTTTGAAAAAAAAATACAGTACTCGCATTATTAAAAATCATAAAGTCTCGTCTCGGAAGTCGACAAAATTCTGATTTTCTTTTCGCTAACATAGCATAAGCGATTTCGACCAATCGGGTAACTCCAGATGCATATATAATAGTACATATATGCGCTACCCGATTGGTCAAAATCTCATATGCTACGTTATGCTCAGCCCCCTGACACTGGCCTGCTATTCCTATGAGATAAACGACTACGCGTTTTGTCCTCGCTTTTTAGTTCTCGAAACCGCCACTATGTGGCGCTGGCTGTCATCAGACCGGCAGACAGCCTTCCAGGCTCAAAATACTCCAATCGCTCCGATCAGCTAAGCAATTCGATACTTTTGTTTGTTCTGTTAAAGTCATTAAAGTGAAGGAAGTGAAGAAAGTGAATAAATAAGTGAATGAACGCTGCGAAAAAATATAAAATAATCGTATTGGGAATTATAGTTTTTATGGCAAAATGCCGACGTGCATGGTCCCGGGCTGTACCTCTGGATATTCCTCAAACCCGGAAAAAGTACACTTTTTCACAATCCCCAAAGATCCCGAAACTGCCGAAAAATGGAAAAGTGCTGTAAAACGCGGAGGAGACTCTATTAAAATCGGAAGAGTAGCGTGTGAAAAACATTTTGTCAAAGATGACATTCTTTGGCAACGAGAGTTGCTTGGTCCTGACGGTAGAGTGCTCGGAGTGGTAAGTGCATTCAATCTGTCATGATTTACAAAAGGTTGAAATGATTTGGTTATTTTGTGTAGTTTCACAATGGCAATAAAAGTGTTGAATTATTGAATTACAGTCACAGTACAAAATTCCTAGGCTGCGGAAAGGTACAGTGCCTACGCAGTTTGCTTGGAACGACTGGACGGAGAGAACAGAACCGGTGGAAACTGAACAGATGAAACCCCTCGTTGAGGGTGTTCAGAGTGAAAAGAGTAGTGCACCTGATGCTGCTGTCGACGCACCACCTCCTAACAATGATGACTGTAGAACATCTATTGCCGATGAAATAGTTTTCGAAGAACCCGATTTGCGATCCATCGAATCTACCTCACTTGCTCCAACCGAACAACCTGTGGAAACGCAAGTGCTGGATTTCAAAGCCATCGCAACAGATTTCGACTTGCCACCTGGCTGGTTAAAACAAATTACTGGCTGCACCGGAACGCAGCTGATATTTTTTTTCATCCACAAAACTGAGGAAATCGGTGGGAGCTATGAAACTTTCATTTTAAAAGATGTGACTGTGACGGAGAATCTATCGATTCAAGTCAGAGTTTTAGGCAAACGACTCGACTTCCGGCGTTTCAATATAATCTGTCCCATTACCGCTGTTCACCAACTGCAAAATTTTTTAGTGGAACTTCATCGGCTGAATGTGTGTCGTGGTTGTTGGGCACCACCGGTAAAGCCTGAAATTAAGCAGCTTAATTACGAAAAAATACAAAAAGATCTTTCCGCCACTTGGCGACACGTTGAATGCCCTCTGCTACTTGCAGATAAGAAAATTTGTGAAGATTGCAGCAAGGCCAAGAACACTGTCGACAAGAATCTTCGTCGGTATATACAGGGAAAGGTGCGAGACCAGAGAAATAAAAAAGTCAATTCAAGAGAACAAAAAAAACATCTGTTGAAAATGCAGTCCAAGTATCGTTCAGCCACGAGAATTAAACGCCTTGTAAAGCAAAAAGTAAAATCTCTCAAGCAAGAAGTTTTCGAGATGCGCGAGAAAATGGCGAACTGTACGAGTAGAAACATTGAACAATCTATCGAAAGTGGGAAGGTCTCGCAGAACCAAGTTCATGTCTTAAACCAGATCATTGAAGCAGCAAAACATAAGAATTCGAAAGGACGCAATTATTCCGAAGAGTGGATGCTGTTATATATGTTGTTACATATGAGATCCCCAGCAGGATACGAGTTTCTGCGATGCAAGGAAATTTTGCCTGTCCCATCTGTGAGAACGGTTCGAAGGTATGTTACTATTGTCGATGATACTGTTTTGTATGACAAATTTTTTTTTTATAAGTCCAGCATGTAGTTTTATGGCACTGAAGTTTTCATCGTTGGAACGCAATGGATTTTCTTTTATTCATCATTTTTATAATTTTTGAGTTTAAAAAGAAGTTAAAAAATTTGATACGTGAAAAAATTTGAGAAAATATAGAGCGCCTATTATATCTCATTCATGCAAAGCATTTTCACTATTTACAGATACTTGTCAAACATAAAGACTGGTTGCGGTTTCGATTCGGAGTTTTTTCAAGTTTTTAAAGTGGCTCTTGCGAAAATGGAAGAATCACAGCGACACGGAATTCTTCTGTTAGACGAAATTTCGACACGGGAAAGTGTCACCGTTAATACGAAACAACTCACGTATAAGGGGCTGATTGATTTTGGCGAAGAAGGCCCTAAATCATCCAGTTTCACGGAAAAAGCAAATCATGTGTTAGTTCTGATGTTTCAGCCTTTGAATGCTGGTCATCCTCAAACCATTGCGGTCTTTGCTTCGAGAGGGCCCGTAGCAGGCGAAGTCCTCGCACAACTCATTGTCAAAGCGATTGTTTTATTAGAAGGGATCGGAGCAAAAATCCATGCAGTTGTGAGCGATGGAGCAAGCCCTAACCGCAAGTTTTGGTCTCTAGTTGACGTGAGTGGAGCCAAGGATTCGCTCAAAAACTATTTCGAACACCCTGTAGTACAAGGCCGGAAAATATTCATCTTTTCCGATACACCACATCTCATGAAGACCATACGTAATCGCCTGCACAATAATGGTGTCTTACAGGTTAATATGTTTATTATCGTTGAATATTTATTCTTTTTATACTCTTATTATACTTTTATACTTTTATTATTTATACTTTTTCAGATGGATCCTGCAGAATCGGTGATAAAGTGGGAGTACATCAGACTGCTTCATGAGAAAGATCGCGAGCATGCGGGGTCTGGCCAAGCTTTAGTTTGCCCTAAATTATCAGCAAATCACGTGAATCTCAACAATTCACTGAAAATGCGTGTGCGATTGGCTACTCAAGTAAGCATTTTTATTCTGAAAAAAAAGCAATTTCTTTCCCTCATAAAGGAGCGTACTAAGACGTATCTACGTAGGTTTTTAGCAATTCAGTCGCAGGCGGTCTTCGATTTTTTGAAAAATACGTGCCAGAATTGGACGGGTGTGAGGCCACGGCATCGTTCTGCAAGTGGATGAACGACATGTTCGACGCTCTCAACCGAAAGCATCCGATTGATGGGGTTCAAGTGGGCAACAGGGACTTCAAGGTATGCCTAAAACATTATTTATTTGCGGCATGCATATTTATTTATAGTACGGGTATAACGGAAATGTCATTCTTTAATACATTTTTTCAATGTTATCAGATTTTGACTAAAAATTGGTATTTATATTGTTACAGGTAATTCAAGAATCATTAAGACGGTTGGATTCGTGGGAAGACCATGTTCAAAACGGACGATTGTCGAAGGAAATGTTTTTAACGAAACAAACGGCGGAGGGTCTGCGCGTCACACTGCAGTCGATGTTAGATCTCGTCGAATATCTAACACAGCAGTGTGGTTTTCAGTACGTGCTAACGGGTCGAGTGAATCAAGATCCTCTGGAGGTTTGTGTACCAAGGCCATTAAATAGTGAATTTTTTTAAAGTGACATTTTTACTTAAAGGGCTGAATGTGGTTGGACAGCAAAGTGGTCACTTGAATGTTTAATTAACGACTTCTATCAAATCTGTAATTCGAACCTCTTACTTCCACCCAAGGCGTCCCATTTTCGTTTTGTGCTTTTTTTACACTCTTTTTACGCTTTTTTTTTACTATACATGAATTTGTCTTTGTATCCTCCACGACAGAATTTTTTTGGCACAGCACGGCAAGCAGGTGGTTGTGACGACCACCCTTCGACGCCGACGATTTTGAATATTTTCAAGATCCTTTCTGTGCATAGTGTTTTAAAACCCCCTAAAACCGGGAATTGTTCAATCACCCAGGACAACCCGACAGAGCCTTTGGTAACACTCGGGGATCTTAAAACAATATACACTAATCCGGACGCTTCCATAGATCTAGCAAATTCCATTAAACAACGGTTGCAGAAAATTATTAAGCATGAAGACTGGGATTTTACACAAATCACAGAACACGATTACAGTATGCCTGAGGTAGCCAACTGCGTTACTTACTGTTTGACTGCCGATTTAATCAAACAAATTTGCAATTACGTGAAATGCGTACAGTGCAAAGAAGCTTTGTTAAATTCAAATCATAATTCCGTAATCCTCCCCGAAGCTGTGTTAAATAATTGGCAACGAAGAGATGGGTTGACGCATCCAAACGGCCATTTATACCGCTTCATCGTATATTTGGAACAAAGTTTCCAAGTCCATTGCCAATCTCCTCACGTTTTTGAGGATATTTTGCATGATGTGTGTAATTATGATGGCCTAACATTCCCATGCAAAGATCACGCTCACGAGATCTTTTACCAATTAATACGGTATTACATTTCTAGAAGAATGCAGCAGTTCTGTACACGCATCAATGCTGATCAAAAAAAGGAAAATCAACTAAACAAAAAAAAAGCTAAATTCTGCAAAACATAATCTACACGAGTCACATATATGTACGTATAGATTTTATTGATGCGAAAATAAATTACTATTTTTACTTTCACATACTGGTGTTTTATTCGTCTACATATGTACTTAATACGTGTACCTATTACCCCACCTATGTTTTACAGGTATCTATTAGTAACTATTTCATATTCCGATTTTGAGATGGACTCAGAAAAGAAATATATATATATACGTTGATAAGGCTAAATGGGCTAAGCTAAACAATTAATGGCAGGCTAATAATGCTTTTCATTGTTTTTATCAATTTATCTACAATAGACGTCAGGGAAAATTTCGAAAAACCGGTGCAACATACATATATATGCATGCCAGTCAGGTGACTACTAGCGCCACTGTACGGCGAGGACATTTTGCGAACCGTATTTATCGTCCAGTGTCAGGGAGCTGGTTATGCTCTACTATGCAAAAGGGTGTGTGGGCACAGCGACAACTCTATCAAAAATTAACTCTATCAGGCAAATCTCTACCTGACCAAACTCTACCAAGGAAATTTCAACCAAGAGAGAGACTTTATCATTCAACTCTCCCGAAATTTTTCTGTACCACAGGAATTCTCTGCCAATAAACAATCTCTACCGTAGACATCTTTGCCAAACCCATCTCTACCGCATCCTACTCTACCGACATAAACTCTCCCAGGGAAATCTCCACCATGGTGAATCTCTACCGGAAAGACATCTCTACCAAGGGCAATCTCTACCATTGATGAAGATTCATCTTATTTACTGCAGTAATGTAGATTATTACTTACTTATTACTGCAGTATTACTTGTTTACTGCTTTTTTTTTACTTACTCAGTGCTTACTTACTTAATTACTGCAATAATGTAGATGTAGAAAATGGTAGAGATTGCCCTTGGTAGAGATGTCTTTCCGGTAGAGATTGACCATGGTGGAGATTTCCCTGGGAGAGTTTGTATCGGTAGAGTAGGATGTGGTAGAGATGGGTTTGATAGAGATGTCTACGGTATAGATTGTTCATTGGTAGAGAATGCCTATGGTAGAGAAAAATTTTGGGATAGTTGAGGAATGATAGAGTCTCTTTCTTGGTTGAAATTTCCTTAGTAGAGTTTGGTCAGGTAGAGATTTGCCTGATAGAGTTAATTTTTGATAGAGTTGTCGCTGTGCCGCCGGTAGTGTGACCGGCCTGACCGTGAAGAAGCCGCCATAGTGGCCACGAAAAAACTTATTGACGGACTGTACAAGACAGAGATAGAACCACTCTTTGTAGACTCCATTTTGTAGACTTCTCGGCGCGGCTAGCGGAACGAGAGTGCGCGTTCCAGTATTACTATAGTTCAGTGGGTGCCGTTAAGTTAGCCATGCAATTTTGAATTTTCAACTTTTTCGTAATTTATATTATCGCTAGGTGGTCACTTGCTGGTTGTTGGTAGAGTAATTAAAATACTTGGTAAATAGTAATTTTTAATAAATAAATAATTAAAAATTTTAGCATAAAGTTAGCCGGCCAATGTTTATTTTACGTAAAATGATTTAGGCGACATGCTTAATCGGTGCAGAATCATTTGGTGGTCACAAATCGACAAATTACAACTCTTGGTAGTCAGTAGTTTATTTAAAAAACAAAAAGAAAAATGTTTAACATGCCGTTTATTAATGGAGTAAATTCAGCCGGCCAAATATTCTATTCCTTAACCAATTTTGTTCCAATCAATCTCAATCTATAAAAAATCGTCTGGTGGTGCTTGGCAGTATAATTAGAATGTTTGGTAATTAGTCTTCCAATTACATTGAATAAAAAACAATAAATGTTAAGCATATGCGATACAAAGCGCCGTGAATTGATCGATGGAAAGATCCAATGGAAATTTCTACTACTTTTCCGTTTAAGTTATTTTATATCATGAAATTCATCAGCAATGAACAATAAATTAATTTGATTTATAAATTGAGTAATTTATTAATTACTTTAATTTTTTATATTTTGATTTATTTGTTTTATTTTTTGTTTTTTTTATTTATATATTTTTTTTATTTATTTATTTTTTTTATTTATTTATTTTTTTTATTGTGAAATTTTTTTATTTTGAAAAAAAAAACTGAAATTTCCGCAACTCTGACAATAATTTATTCATATTTTCATACATCTCTGGTAATTTTTTCAAGTTATTTCATGCATTAATTAAGGTGTAATCCGCTGTGTCCCTTGGCGTGTTCTCATCGTCGTTGTCGATTAGCGGGAATTGTGCAGCTCGTAATTCGCATCTGAAATAGTCCAACAATTTTTTATACATTCGTGAGATGTTTTTTAAGAATACGAACCTAAATTTTGAAAAAAAAATCAAGAATTGAATGTTGGAACGTGTTTGAAAAAAAATGATTGATTTTTAGCATTTTCCCCCCCGGTATTTATAAATGTGTTTTAAACAGTCTAATCTTTCCAACTTTTGGTTCATGTTTTAATAAATTATATTATGTAAACGTGTTCCCAATGTGAAGATGATCCATCAATTAGTTTTTGAGTTATGATTCCCGCAAATTGAAAAAATGTCGTTTTGAGAAAAAGACGTTTAAAGTTTGAGCGCGTTTGGGAGTCGAGCGGAGAGTCTTTACTATTTATATACATACCGTTAGAAGGAATTCGAATATCATTTTGAAATTTTCAGGGTATATTCTTAAGATATTTTGCTAACGATTTATGAAATAAAAAAAATGATTTTTTGAAGCATCTAAAGTGGTTGCTCGCTTTTTATCGCATATGCTTAGCATTTATGGTTTTTCATTTAATGTAATTGGAAAACTAATTACCAAACATTCTAATTAAACTACCAAGTACCACCAGACGATTTTTTATAGATTGAGATTCATTGGAACAAAATTGGTTAAGAAATAGAATATTTGGCCGGCCGAATTTAATCCATTAATAAACGGCATGTTAAACATTTTTCTTTTTGTTTTTTAAATAAACTACTGACTACCAAGAGTTATAATTTATCGATTTGTGACCACCAAAAGTGATTCTGCATCGATTAAGCATGTCGCCTAAATTATTTTACAAAAAATAAACATTGGCCGGCTAACTTTATGCTAAAATTTTTAATTATTTATTTATTAAAAATTACCCATTACCAAGTATTTTAATTACGCTACCAACGACCACCAACTGACCACCTAGCGATATAAATTATGAAAAAATTGAAAATTCAAAGTGGCACGGCTAACTTTATGGCAGTAGTTCAGTGCTCCAACAGAATATTCCGTACCCATTGGCTGAATCTGTAATAATTTACATGAGGCCACATGTAACGGTGACCTCCCCTCCAAAACTCCAAAGCCGAAAAGGAAAGAAAAAGAATTTAGCACTTGCCGGGTTTCGAGAATGATATAATATCATAAAAGCAATCAATATTTTTGTCAAATTTACTTTCATTTTGAAGGAATAAAAATGAGTAAACGTGCTGCTGGTCTTGTTGTATTTCGTAATATTCAGGGACATATTGAATATTTGCTAATGCGAACGTCCTATGGGAAACATCATTGGACACCACCGAAAGGTTATAAAAATATGTTTAGTTTTTCATACGTTTTTTCATACAGTTCTGAAAGTGACAAATTTCTGTGATGATTAGAAAAAAAAGTTGAGTTTTTACCACGTTCTTACTTCCGTCAATGTTACCAGTTGTTCCTGTAATCGCTAAATATTTACGACTAAATTACCTAACCTCGAAAATCAAATAATTGAGAACTGCTACAAAGTTTGACATTTTCTATTTTTTCCCGACTTGCATGAAAAACTATTTTATTAAATGAAAAAAAAAACTGATCGATAATTGTATTGAAACAAAAAAACTTCAGGTCACGTAGACCCCGGTGAATCGGACATGGAAGCGGCGCTTCGTGAAACCAGGGAAGAAGCAGGATTCGTGAAAGATGATTTAAAAATATTTGAAGACATTAAACAAGAACTTGTTTACAATGTTAATGGACAACCCAAAATTGTTATTTATTGGCTTGCTGAGCTCATAAAAAAAGAAAAAAATGCCAGGTTGTCGAACGAGCATCAAGACTTCAAATGGCTTTCTATTGATAATGCTTGCAAACTGTCAGGATATAAAGATATGGAACAAGCTTTACGATATTTTGAACGATATATAGCTACGATAAATATTCAATAATTATTATTGTCACTTATTGTTATTTTTTATCCCAGAATTTTTTTTCCTATAATAAATGTTTATCGAGTTCCCTAAAACACTGCAAGAAAAAATAAATATTCATTTTCCTTAAACTCACAGTTACAGCCATTTTTTTTGGTAACGACATAATATTACAGTCAAAATATCACACACACATAAATATAATGACGACAATATATCATTGCCAGGCATGAATTTTTCAAATTATTCCAATTTATTAATGTTCAATGTTGTGAGTGTTGTGTATGAGAGAATATATAACAGTTCAGCAATTACGCTAGAGTGGGAATAATTCCTGATTTACCAGGTCTATCATATGTAGATAATCGTAACGAGAGTTTAGCTATCCGTCACAAGTGCCAAAAAAACTAAATTTTATAATCAACTTTAGGAGCTCTTATTACACCGTAAGTTAAATCATTGCAAGCGAATACGTTCTGCGAACCATCATAGAAATGTCCATGAACATTGCACAAATGCATCATTTACAATTTATTGGTTATTAATAAAAAAAGAAAAACAGCGGTGTTTCGCTCATAGCGCATGTAGCAGAGGATTAGTATCAATTCTGAATTGTGTAGAACGTTATGCCACTTAAATTTCTGATATTTCAGAAAGGAAAGCCACACCTTATACACGATGGCTGTTTGAATTATACATGGTTTAAAATTTGAACCATATATAATTCAAACTTAGGGTGGTTCAAACCTAGGGTGGTTAGACCTTAAATACTTGGAAACTACTATTTACACTCGGTCAAAATACTATTAACCCATCAGCAGGTGAGCTATGAGACTTTTTCTCACATTTATATAAAACGATGATTACTCGAAAATTTCAACTGGCACAAGCATTTGAAATTTTTTCTATCTTCACCAAATTTATTCTTCTGTATGATAGAAGTTGAAAAAATTTTTTGAATTTTTGTTTTTGAATTTTTTTTAATTATTATTTTTTGGTTTTTAGTGTCAATTATCGTATTTATGGTTTTTTAAAAATAAAAATGTTTAATAGCCACAATCACTATAGCGAAATTGTTTTCAAGTTCCTATTTATCAAATTAAGCACTTGAAACTATACAAGTGAGAAAATCTCTCAACGCGCGCCTAATGTTTAAAGTGTACGTAGCGCGCCTGCTGACGGGTTAGTACAATTTTTTCTAAGAAAATTTACGGAATGTATCTTCTGACCTGCATATATATATATTAATTAAAAATAATCTGATTGTGATATTTCGTCGCGGTGATTTCTTCTCGTGTGATATTTTGTCGCGGTGATTTTTTGTCCTAGTGATTTTTTGTCGTGCGGTATTTTGTCAGAGATATTTTGTCGATGTTATTTTTACACCCTACCTGATAAAACGTCATGGAACCATTTTTTTAAGGCGTTTCGGTACAATTCTATTGTTTTAAAGCCCGTTTTAAGCCCGTTTTGTTTTAAAGCGCCAACTTCACATAGCAATGTTTCGTTGAAAACAAACAAAAAAAGCCCGTTCGGTCGATGGGGGGAAAACAATTCACCGTTTTCGTTGATGAATAAATGAATAATTAATAAACCATGTAGACGAGTTATTTAATTTTTGGTCACCGGAATTGCAATAGTATATTTAGTGGTTTGGCAGTTTTTCAATTAGTTTTTAATATTTTTTCTCAGTATTCAATAAGTAAAACTGTCATTTACCAATGACCGTAGGCATCTCACCATGTTAAAAAGTGTTTTTTGATATTTAATTTTAGAAAAACCTTGTAGACGATCGATTTAAAATTTGGTCAGCACATCCAGTATATGTCAAAGAATATACTGGGTAAATTTGAAGTAAATGGTAACATTTTGCGACTTGTCCCGAAATTCCTTAAGTGGCCAAAACATCGAATTTTTTTAAATCTTTGGTATTTTTTTAACGGTTTATTTTTATCCAAAAACACTGAAATCACTGATCATTTTCTTTTGAAACTCGAATTGTTGTGAGAAAACCCCAAAAAAACGACTTAGCAAATTTTCCGATGTTCGTGTCCTAATCGGTTGGGGAATACATTTTTTTCGAATACTTCCTGGAAAGGTGATAGAAAAATGAAGAAAATGCTTTTTTGTTTTTCCCGACAGCTCAATTTTTGATGAAATGGCAGCACTTTGAATTGTCGAATGAACAAAAGATATTTTGTTCATAAAAATAAAATTTTGTCTCAAAATAAATATAATTTTGACACAAAATGGGTGTAAATGCACAATATTCCGATAACATATGATCGGTGTAAAAAATGTACAAATCAATTAATTATTACAAACATTAACAAAACATTACAAAATCGAATTCTGTGAAAACTCGAGTATCTGTCATTGCGTAGAGATGTCGCTGAAACGAATGTGCAGTGCTGCCGCCAAGCAGGAGTTTTTCGAAGTTAAGGAGGGAAAATGTTAAGATGCGCGTGCGCGGGGAACGGGACTGACGCAGAGCAGTAGGTACGTCAGCTGTTTTGTTCGTGGTGCATATAGACTCGAGTGTTGGTGTTGATCGTCGTGAGGATTGCTGCGCGTCTGTGCTTTAGGTCCCTCTCTTTCTACTCGGTTTGATCGCGTTTTCTTTGTTTGTGATATCGTAGTAGTTGCATTTTAAAAGAAAAAAACAGAAAACAAAAAACGAATGGAAAGCATTAAATTCGGGAGCGTGAAAAAGTTTAGTCAGCAACGGCGTGTAACAAGATATCGAGGATTGCCAAGAGTGCGAGGGGAGGAAATACGATTGAGATATACATATATATATTAAATATATACATATATATTAAATATACACATATATATTAAATATACACATATAGCTCGTCGTTTCACGACAGAACGCTTTTTGCTCGTGTAACGTGTGCGTTGCTGCTGTCGCGAGCTTGCCAGTGACACAGAGCGAGAAAGACGGAAATTCCGACTGTATCGAAAGAGGAAAGAGACACAAGTCAGAAGCGTGAGAGCGAAACAGAGAGAGAGAGAGAGAAGGGAAAAAAGGTCGGGAACGCAGAAGAGACCCGTTGTGTCGTGGTGAGGTGATCGTGTGAATAGGCGTCGAATCCTGTGTTTTCCCATACCTCGATCCGTTATTTTTATTTAATTATTTTTATCAACCACGCACACAAAGTTTTGGTGGAAAAAAACGGCAAAAAACGCGATATTGCCTTCGGAAAAATCAAGAAAACGAAAATAAAATTTCGTCGCAGTCAAATTTTCGCTTTTGCGACGAATAAATTATTCGTACTCATTTCCGAGTGATCGTGCTTTTCTGTGTCTTTCCTGTGCGTTTTTTTCGTTCCGAAATTCGGGAGTGAAATTTAAAAAAAGTAACGTTTCGAGACAAACTATGGCACAACCAACGAGCAGCGCTCTCAGGGCACTCGCCCTCGAATACAAGAGCCTACAGGAAGAACCCGTCGAAGGCTTTCGCGTTAAACTCGTCAACGAGGACAACATGTTCGAGTGGGAAGTCGCGATCTTTGGGCCTCCTGATACTCTTTATCAGGGAGGATATTTCAAGGTTAGTTCCTTCTTACTTTCTCCCCCTCTTTCTTTCTCTATCTTTCGCATCGAAACTCTGTAAACATCCTTGCGCACTTTTCATTTGTTTACGAAAAATACTTATCCCTCCTGCATTCGTGCACGTTTATTCATTTATGCCTATGTATGCAGTTTTTAACCTCTTCTTCTCTCCCGCTCTCTGTCTCTCCGAGAGAATCGATTCATGTGCACTATTATTTTCATTTCTCCGAATCGAGAGGGCTCCCACAGTTTCAGCGGGACTCGCCAATGGAGTGGCTTTACTATTTATGTGACCTCGTTATTATTATTGTTATTATTTTTCCTATTTCCATGACTCTTTATTCGTATTTCTTAATAATCTATTGCATGAATTACGAAAGATATGAAAATATATGTTTTGAAAACAATATCTTTCGTTTTGTTCACTCAAAACGTAATAATAACGGAACTTTTTTTTGTTTATTATTTTTAGCCATTCGATCTCCGATTTCTTCAATTTTGGCTTACTTTCATAATTTAATAATTTGGTATAAATACGTTCTATTTTTTGAAAACTGAAAAATTTATAGACTCAAAATTTGCAGATAAAAAACACGAAGTTTTCGAAAATTAACGAATTTAAGGAAAAAAACAATTTCGTTATGATTTTTTTTTCTTTTAATTTCGTCAATTTATTGGACAACACTTTCCATCATGAATAAGTGAAACTTTCAGTCCTCGGACTTGAACTAGCGCTCACACATCTAATGTTTATTTATTTATGAAATAAATGTAACGCTTCGTTCGTGGCGAGTTTTCCAACTATCGCATCGAGTCACTCGACGTGTGTCACCATTGTCAAACATTGTCTCCTTGGCCGATTGACAAAGAATAATAATCTTTCGACTTACTCAGTTTCGAAAATCTTAGGGAAATTATATCGACTTAACTTTTCGTAGCCTTGTTTTTCTATTTGGCATTGCTGGTTGCTTCGAGGTCAGCTGATCTTACAATGGCAACGTGTTTCGACTTCCCTCATTCTTGAAATAGCAAATTGTACCTTTTTTCATTATTTTTTTTTTCAGACGCAATCGCTAAAATTCAATTATTGCGACTAAAAAATTAATCAAAAAAATTGAGTCGATTATTCAATACGTAAACTGTAATCTACAAGAAAAATTGGAGAAAATTGCAAAACAAACGAAATGTTTTTAAAAGAATTGATTTTCTCTTCTTTCGTTAAATTTCGGAAAAAAATAAGTTCAAAATAGAAAAAGCGACGTAAATACTGTCAGAAAAAATTCAAAATATTTTCGAGAAAGTCGATACATAAATTGACATATTTTTATATTTTAACGCAGTTTTCAATAACTTTAAACAGCACGAAAAATCACAAAATATTCGGCGTTAGAACGCAGCGCAAATTTGAAAACAAAGTCTCGGTAAAATTAAATAAACACGAGTCCAAAAATTCGAATTTTTTATTTTTATTGACACTATCAAATTTCCAGTTTTATTTTCCTCCATTAATTTTTTAAATTTATTCATCTTTATAAAAACCACTTACGAAAAATAGTTTTTCAACTCGATGTTTTTTTCACCCTTAAAAACGCACTTCCCTGGGGTAACACTTTTTTTCGTTTTTTAAACAGGTGCCAAGTTAAAAGTAATGAATATTTAGGCTCAAAAAAATGTGTGAATTTAGAAAAATTCCTGAAAAAGAAAGAACAGTTTATTTATCGAAAAAAAAAACATCTTAACAAACATCTTAAACATCTTAACGTATTAGGGAAAAGGATCAAAATTCCGAGGCCACGAGTTTAAATTTAGGCCCAAACTTTGTCCGAGATATTCCAGACACCAAGTACTCCAAGTACTCCAAGGATTAAATGGCTGAAAAATGAAAGAAATATTTTTCGTCAAAATATTCCGCAACGTAGTACAACGAGTTTTGATCACTGACAATTTTCTACACACGAGTTTCTGGTTGCGTATATAGTGTGACACTAGTTTTATGAAGCAAAAATTCTAAAAGTAGTTTATTCCACCCACCAGAGCCAACAGATGCAGGAATATAAATGGTGTATTAATTTTGCGTCACAACGAGACCTCCGCCAAGGCTAGACGCTTCAATATATTTCTGTGTATGCACCCACAAAAAAGTTCTATAGGGACCGTGCGTAAGCTATAGAGAGCAGCACCACCGTCGATGTGCGCGCTCTCTCGTGTCTGAATGTGCAATTTGTGCGGTGTTATTTTGGCTTTGAGTGATAGGAATAAAGACAAATTTTACGATTAATAATGTTAAAAATGAGCAATTAAGGTTTTCAGCTCGTGATTAATGATCGTGCTGAAGCCTAAAATTATATAAAAATTTTTAAAAAATGTGGCTCAAGATATATTTCAAATGTCGTAGAAACACAAAGCACGGGTGACGAATCGGCCATATAATTCATTCCGTTTGTTTCTCGCTCTTTCATGCGAAATGGGCAGCGCTCTCGGGAAAAGAACAGTATTTAAAAAATGGTCAATCTTTATAAATTTTGTATCGTAAATCAATTAAAAAATCTTGTCGCCCGCGTATACGCGTTTGATTACTTAGCACCTAGCTAATATAGAAATTGCTCACTTCGTGGCATTGTAAGCGCCGCGCACGGTCCCTATTTAAATCTACTAGGATCGTTTATTCGAATTTTCTAAATTTCAATCAACAATATTTCTATTCGTTTCAGCTAGAAAACTGTATTTAAATCAAATAGATAATGCTATTTGGATCCGTTTATTCGAGTACCCATGTTAAAGCTTCCTCCGGCCACCACGTGGCGCAGAGCGTCGAGGCATTTCTCACGTACGAATTGCGCTCTAGATGTGCATAAATTGCGGGAACCAAAGTAGTATCATTATTTTGACTGACTATGTCAAGGAGGACGAACGTGAATTTTTGTACCTATCCAGAATCGCACAGACCCATGAAAATATTATTAAATAATATCATAATTGAATATAGTATAATTAACCCTTACGGCACCAACCATTTTTCGGTACACTTACGGCACCAACGTGGGTCATTCGTGTCCAGCGCCGTTTTCGGTCAGATAGCATGATAGGAAAATTCTCAAAAAATTCACGAAGCTAGTTTGATCCATATACTAAAGCGTTACACTTAGATATTTCCCAAATAAATCGACTAAATATGTTTAATATGTATAAATACGAACAATTATAAGCATGATGCATGCAGCGGTGATAAAAATTCTAACTCCCGAACCAGAGGTCGGAAAAAAAAATAAAAAAAGTTAATTGAAGCTAAAGAATTTGAGAATACAAAAAAAAATACGTCATATCAGTCAACTATTACCGGACACATTATTTTCGATGATGAAAAATTGGAATTTTACGAAAAAGAAAAACCGGATTTTTCAGAATTAATCATCGATATTATGTCGATAACAGTTCAATTTGTACGAGATAATATAGAACATTCACAGTCGAAATATCGAATAAGAATGAGGTGAAGAAAAACGGCATCGGTATTGTCGTCCAATATTCGCGGAAAAATAAGAAAACATAAGCGGGGTCATAGAGGAGGGGGGACGCTGACCAAGCATGGAGTCAGTTCCGCGAAGTTTATAGCGCGGCCTTTGGTTAAAGGGTGCGAGAGAGAAGTCGATCATTCGGTGAAAGAACGTTGAGCTTACCAAGAATATCTAAATTAAAAAAAAAAAAATTTCCTATGTTTTTTTCATTTTTTTTTCATTTTTTTCCAGTTTTTTATTAATTATCGGATCAAAAATATATGTTGACCAACGGAAATATTCGCTAATCATTTAATAAAATCATCATAACAGTTATTGAAACTTTGTTCAAATTATGGCTCAATAAAAGACTTACGTACGACCGCAACGTGGGTCATTCGTGTACTTCTGCGATTTCAGTCGCTCGGTACTCGGAGGGAAATGTACGCTGGAACGGGACCTTTCGCGAAAAATTTCCTTTTGAATCAAACTTTTTTTACGGTGGGTACCAATTAAATTGGGGTGACAAGTTTAACAGGACTCGCAGAATGTCAAATGGGGCTGGACACAAATGACCCACGTTGGTGCTGTAAGGGTTAATATTATAAATATTATAGATAATATAAATATTTTTATTTCAACTTCATATTCGTTCAATTTTTAAGACAAAAATATGTCTGATTTCAATTCATATATATATTAAATTTTTCATTAATCAAGAATATAAAAATATTGTGATGAAAAAAAAATTATTTCTTAAAGGTCACCTCTATTTGGCCGTGAGACGAGGAAAAAAATGTATTTAATTTAACTAGATCCTAGTTGAATCGACTAGGGGAGGGTTATTCCAACTTCTAGGTAGCTTATCTGGCGGTTAAAAGCATTGACTTGCAGACCTTTAACTGCCAGATAGGCTTACCTAGAGGTTGGAACAACCCGCCTTAGATATGTGCATTGTGTTTGAATTTGAAAGAAAAAAAAACGTTGAGCGATTATTTCTTCAAGCAAAAATTAATGCGAAGCAAAAACTTTGCAATGGCCAAAAGTTTCGTTCTTCTTTAAATCTCTTCTCTTTTTTCTGTTTAGAAATGAAAAAAAAAAAAAACAAAAAAGAATTTAGAGGATAACAATTAGTAGTAAATAAAAAAATATTAGAGAAAACGACTTTCGAAGTCGATACATATGCATAAGTGTTTTTTTTATATATACAAAGTGGCATGAACTCTGAATGCATTCTAATCGCAATTAGCATTAATTTCATTCGTCATATGTGTCAACAGTTCGCGTTAAGTATATTTTTCCATCGTTGCCTTCGATCGATCTGAAATCAATACACAAAAAGCATGCACTCAAATTTATCTGTCAATTTCATTCCACTCTCGTTCCTCACTCTTTCGAGCTTTTTTTCCCTCGCTCCCCCAGCATATTTGCAAAAATGAAGGATAATTATCGATCTGGAAACCAAAGTTTCGGGGGGGAATTGGATTATTCAAACTCTACCTTAAGGATCTCTGACTCTTACATTTCCAGGCGAAAATTTGATGGAACACGAAATAGTTCATCTGATAATCAGACAAAAAATGTGAAATTAATTCTTTGCTTATTTTTCTAGATACGTCTGATTATTTGAAATGATCTTTTGTGTTTCAAACATCTCGAAAAAAAACTCGAAGAAATGAAATATTTCAAAAGTTGCTTTAATAAATTTCAACAAATTTTGTTCAAGCTTTCGTAAATATCAATTTATTTTGCCACGAAATTATGTCATTTTTACTTGGCTCAATCATTAATCAGCCCCCTAATCATTAGTAAAAAAAAAAAAAAACATTTTGTAATCGAAGATAAGTTGCGGGGAAACAGCGAAATTGAAGTAATTCGTGTAGTAGCTGGATGACGACTAGGAAAATACGGTAAAGAGGGAAAAAACATAGATGGAAGCTTGTAAGTATATCGACCCACGTGGTGGGCGCACATGACTCTAGTGAACATTTAAACGCTATTTTTATCACGAACGTTTTCTGTCGTATATCGTCAAAGTGTGAACGAGTGAGAGAATGAGAGATAAAGAGAAACAGAGAGACGGAAAAAAGAAAGAGAGAGAGAGAGAGAGAGAGAGAGAGAAACGCGATGTCGGGGCCGTCGATGATAAATTGTGTTTGCCGAGAATGCACGAACTCGGAGGCGCTTGGAACACGAGCAACACGCCGCTTTCTAAACCACTCTCCTGTTCTCCTCCGAGTGACTCTCGCTTTTTTGTTTTTATTTTATTATATTTTATTTTATTTTACTTTTTTTTCATTATTTCTCGTCACAAGCATTCGACACGAAACCCCCAACATGAACTTACGTAATTCGAACAATTTCGTGTACGTAACGTAACCAGATTAGTGAAATTGCGATGGGCATGCGATAATCCAATCAGACGTACGTCTCCAATCCTTTTAATTCTATCGAAGTAGGGCGCGATTGTTTTTTAAAACGCAGCAGAGCCTAAATCGGAAGTAAAAATAATCAATTCATAATTTTCTCTTTTGAGAAATATGATTTTTTCGATAAATTCGAATTGGTAATATATTTTTATCTTTTTTGTGAATTAATAATAACATCGTATATGCAAAATGTAACTTTAATGTCGAAGAGAAATTGCATCAACGACCTTCATTCAGAATTGTAGAAAAAGGAAGTTTTTTTCATTGTTTTCCATTTTAATTGCATTCATTTATTTATAATGTTTGAAGAATTAATTCAAAATTCGTATTGTTAAAAATTTTCGATATGGATCGTAGCGTGTTGCCTTCGTAAACGCACTAGAGATATAAAATCATGAAGGCTATAAGCTCTCCCTTTCTCTCTCTCTCTCTCTCGCTCTCGCTCTCTCGTTGGATCGTCGTAATTTCGAGAGCAAGATCGTTCAACGAGACCGAAGCTGTGTTCGGCTCGACGGCAGTCAGCGCGCTCAGATGACCCCCCCTGGCATCGAGAAATCTTCCCACAGAGTTACAGAATGCTGAAACCGTAGCCTGGATTTCTCTGTAACCGCGCGCGCGCGCGCGCGCGAGAGAGAGAGAGAGAGAGAGAGAGAGAGAGAGAGAGAGAGAGAGAGAGAGAGAGAGAGACTTGGGTACATTTTGCCGCCCGCAATATTCAGAATTTCTATTCCTCTTCTCGCTCTCTTCGTCTCTCTCTTGCCCTATTCTTGTCCAGATTCTAGTATAGATAGCATACACTACCTCATCCACTGTAACCTCAATTTGAAACATCTCACAAATCCTCAAGATTCACTCTTTTTACACATAATAATATTAATTAGTGTCGATATTGAGAAAATCCACTATTGATTTATTGTATTCAATAATTCTCATGTTAAAAACAATGAAGAAACATGAGAAAAAAGTTCATAAATTCGTCATACTTGTAAAAAAAAGAAAAACGTCGAAATGAGAAAAAAATTTCCTCGATTGTTATTACCATTGGTCTTTATGACCCAAGCAAAATTGCGTGCTCATAACTCTTGAAGAAGTTCGTATTTTTCGATATATTTTTGTAAACAATAAAACAACTCCTGCAAAAGCAGCGAATGGTACAGCCGAATGTTCGAAAATGATTTGTTCCATTGCTATGGGAGTTTCAAAACAAAGTGCAACTCAGTTTTGTTGAAAGTGATGTCCTGGGTCAAAAGGACCCATGGTAGTAAGGCTTCACATCGCTTTAGCATTAATTTTTTTTTTTTGGTTTGGTAGATGTCCGCAAATACTGTCAACTTTAATTCAAAATGTTTCGAGTTTTACTCAAACGATGATTTTTAAAATTCACATGCAGTTTCCGCCAAAAATATTTTCGTCGGATGTTAATTGTTTTTTTAGTTTACGGTATGGAAACTGATTAAATTTTTTTGTGAACTCTGAAAAATTCAAACATTTTCCAATGAAAGATACAAATTTTTTATTCACATTCCAACGATACAAAATTCCGTATCAATATTCATGCACGAATAACGCAATCGATAAATTTGCCCATTTCACCCTACAACTCCAAATATTATTTTACACTTCGTAGATTTTACATTACGAAATTATACCAAGAAATAATTCACTCACAATTGATTGTATAACCAATTCAAGATCTGGAACATTGTATAACGATGTTTCTTTAAACTCGGAAAAATTTACGCATGCTTAGGTCCGTTATGATAAAACTTTCCAACAAGATTTATTATCATTTTCTTGTCTTTCCAAAGTGTCTTATTCCGAAAAAAGGTTTAACCATTTTTCGTAGCCTGAATACAAAAAATGGCCAATACTAAAAAAACCCGGTTTAGAATTTTTGAAAAAATTGATTTTTCGTTTTCGACGGATTCTTATAGTATAACCTTTCAAAAATATTCTCTGAAAATTTCAAGTCGATCCGTTCAAAATTGAGGGAGTTACGGCCGTTTTTACAGTTAGGTTCCGCGAGCCGCGCGACGTAGGTATAACGGAGCAGGTGCGCGTTCCGAACAGCGGTGGTCCTTTGTGGTGGAAACCTTTGTGGTGGTGTGTGGTGGAAAAAGGAATACATTGGCCATGTCCAAAAGCGAATGGGACGTAGATTGCGCGAGTGTGTAAAAAAAATAAAGGACTTTGCGGCAGAAACAAGCTAACCAAGAAAATGATTGATAAATTGACGGTATACTATGGTTTAACTATTCGTCGGAACGCAGATTCGGTGGAAAATATGAAAAAAGCTATATGGGCAACCTTTGATCATTATAGTTCAACCAATGATGATCCGCATCACGAAAACTGTCCGTCCGAAGATGAGTCTTGGTGCTCTTGGCAGCGCGCTTCCGCGAATGGTGAACTTGCCTCTTATCAACACGATTATACAGCTCTACCAGTCAATGTTTTAGACGCAATAAAACCAATTTACACAGAACTCTCCAACGAAACCTTACTGGAAAGATGCAAAGGTGGTTTTATACAAAACAATAACGAAAGTTACAATCAACTCATATGGAAAATAAGTCCGAAGATTTTACCGAGTGGATCGATTGCGGTGAACATCGCTGCCCATGTCGCTGCATGTATGTTCAATGAAGGATGTGCTTCACTTTTGACAATGCTGCAAGCAATGGGAATAAGCTGCGGCCGAAATTGTCACGCGTACGTGACGGAACAAGATAAAAAGCGCGTGGACACGACCGAGCGCCACGCTCAATCTAACACTCGTGAAGCAAGATTATCGCGAAGGCAACATCAAATTGCAATTTTAGAGGCTGCTACGTCTGCAGAAGGATTGTTGTATGGGGCGGGCATCGATGATTCAATTTAGAGGTGATAAATTACACTTTACCTATGTATATACCCGACTTCAAACTTTAAACGCGTTTTTCTCGAAACGACTTTTTTCAGAATCGGTGACCACGATATCTCAGAAACGAGTAGACCGATTTACTTTAAAATTTGCATCAATTTTTTTTACATCAAAAGGCAGTCCTTAATCGAAGGATTTTTTTTTCGATGCATACTTTTTTTTATATCAAGGAAAATGAAGTGATTCTTACACCGAAATTTAGACTTTCACTTTCGATTGGCGACCATTTTTTCAAAAATTAATATTTTATCAAATCCTTCAATTAAGGACTAGATAATGCGATACAAAAACTAAATTTATTTGGTTTTTTGATTTCAGATGATTGGTTGGGAAGGTACAGTGGTCACCGCGGAAGGCCTTTTTTGAACAGCGGTCGGGGCGATACACTATATATTTTACATTTATGATTTTTTTCCAATAAGAAAATTATGAAACATACTCAAAGATATACACTTTACTGTGAAAAAAAAGTTCGAAACCTGCATCCATTTTCCCAAAAAAAAAAATCACAAAAACACGCCTTTTTTCGGCCGCCAACTAGGTGTAACCCGTTAAATCTTAACGAACAATTCTCATTTACAAAATAAATAAACAATTAACTGTTGGAAAAATGCGCGATAAATTTTCTTTTTTTTTATTTGGAGATTTCTTATCGCTCGCGTAAATGGCTATAACTTCGTCAAAAGAATTCTACGGATATAATTTCGTCATTTATGGGATATCATCGCAAAATATTCACTTCTTTTATCCATTTCATAATTATACCGATGAAATAACATCCGTTAATGAGGTTATAGCCGTTTACCTGGTATATTTATATATAAGGCAATTGAAACGTTAAATTAAAAAACAGCTCGAAGAATTGATGCTAATTCAAGCCTCGTAAAAGTTATTTTGACACGAGTACCGATATTTCGTACATATAATTTAGATACGCATAAAAAACGAGCGGGTAAACACCTGTATACACAAATATTATACATCAGCTTTTACACAGGGTCAAACTATACGATAAATTCGAATCAATAACGTTTACGTGCCACGTGCCAACGTGCCACCTTGTGCATTATTAAAGTCTCCCTAACATGTACTCAATGTCCTTTATCTTTGACCGCCGCTCGCCAAATTGTTTGACACTATTTTTATCCCGTTTTCATATTTTTTGGAATTTCTGTCGCAGAATTATTCCCCTAAATAAAAAAAAAAAACTCGTATACTTTCTATTTTTTCAAACAGACATTACACGAATACAAACAGACATTACACGATTTTTCCACATTATTCCAGTTTTACATAATTTAATAACGCACTAATTATTTCTCAACACCTTAAAAACTGTCTCAAGCTCCGTACGAACTTATCGAATGATAGAGAAGAACCTGAAAATAAAGATGGAAAAGAATTCTAGTCACGTAGTTCAAAGGGTCATGGATTAAATTCGCCAACTCCTCTTTAGCCTACTCAGATTGTAGCCTACATATACGCGGTGTCTTCGAAATCGAGTAGTTTTTTTTATTGGTATAAAAACATATTGCGATTCCGAAGAAAAAAGTCCTTTAGCATTTTTTTCTCCGGTGCACCGTTCTCGAGATATTAAGGAAATAGTTATAGCCAATCGGGAACTTGCTAGTCCCACGCATTTCTCCTTACCGGCGCTCCGGATTGGCTGTTCCAATTGATGTAATATCTCGACAACGGTACATCGGAGCTAAAAATGCTTAAGGACTTTTTGCTTCAGAATTTTATCGTCTAACTATATCCCACAGCTTAAACACGACTTTTGGACCCCAGTGTAGTAACGGTATAATATAGCGCAATAAAAAGAATTACCGATGAATTTTTGAGGACCCTTGTCAGCGAATCGTGTTTCAAGGATGATATTCGGAGGCCACAACGTCGTCGTACGAGCAACTGCAACGATTCTATGTAACGCACTTGTATATATAACTCCACACATGTTTAAATATTGGGATAGAAAGTAGGTTAATTCTGGTGCACATCCCGAAGGATTCTCGGGATTATTCAGGCCATGATCCTGATCAATATATCCTGACGTGTCTTCTTCTGCAAATGTCGATGCACTCCATTTCTTTTTGCCTGACGTCACCATTTTTTAGGTCTCACAAATTAATTGATCAATAAAATTAAGTTTTTTTTACGATCTTTCGTTTGAAATTCTTTTCAATTATTAATCAATCACTTTGGCATTATTATTGTCGTTTTTCGTTGTATAAAAAAGTTTTGGTATCCTGAAATATAAAGATTTCTTTAAACATTTAACTTCGAGTACAAAAATCTCTATGCGATTCTCAGGAATAAGAGAAATGCTTCATACTAATTTTTATTCATACTTATTGCAGTGCAGCTACAACTCCGTATTTGTTTCTATGACTTTACACTAAAATGCCAGTTTTTTTAAATCGATTTTCACCGCTACGACTAATGTCGCGATGCAAGAATCGAGGTTTTCCACAGATCGATCGAGCTTTATCTCGCACAAAGCTTTGTCCTTTTAAAAATACTTTTCAACGCTTTTTTTGTTGTTTTAATAATTCTCCCTCTCTCAAATATTTACCAACTCGTTGAAAATTATATTTAGCAAATAAATGTCCAGACGAATGCAAAGCTTTCTTGGGATGAGACAGCAAAAAAAAACTTTTGCAACTTAAGAATAACCGAAACAGCCGAGACTCGAAACTTTGCAGGAAATCCGCCATTCACATTTGAACGATTTTCCTGAAATATTCAATTGGTGTAGATTAATTAAAAAAAGGAAAAAAAAACATACGAAATTTATTAGAAAAATTGTTGTCAACAAGAAATCCTTGAAAATTCATCTTCATCTTTTTCACTGTTCGTTTTAATTTCCATAAATCTATAATTCCGAATTAAATATTTATCTTCGAAAAACTTAAGCAATTTGTTCAAATTGCGAACCTTTGACTGCAAATTCCAATCGAAACTCATGAAAATTGTCACAACCGAAAAATAATTTAAAAAAAAAAGCTACAAATTTGAATTTACATAATTTCTATACAAATTTTCTGCAAAGTGATTACTGGTGTACTAATTGTTATTTTGGATGATAATTTTTGTTTTTATTCTAGGCACACATGAAGTTTCCACCGGATTATCCGTACAGTCCACCGAGCATCCGCTTTATGACAAAAGTCTGGCACCCGAACGTGTACGAGGTGAGTGAACACGAGAATTATCGATTTTTTCCCTCACAAAACTCCCCCGCTCTCTCCTTCTCTCTCTTCTCATGGCTCTCTCGTCTCTCATGTAACTGTTGGTTCGCGTATGACTTTTTTTTCTTTCATTTATCAATCGCTCTTTCGAAGAAATTTAAGTCTCTTTATAATTAAAATGTATCGAATAAAATGGGGATGAGAAAAAAGACATAGGGAAAATAATGAAATAAAAATTTCTCAATGTAAAAAAAATTCATTAAATGAAGAAAAATTCAATCAATTGAGATTTGATAATTCAAAGAAATTGAACAAAATGTAAATAGACAAAAGGATTTAAAAAAAACTGTTGTGCAGATAAATTGATTTGGTTTAGAATTTGAGACTAATTGGTTTTTTTTTTTTTTTTTTTTTTTTTTAAGTTTTTGTATCTCGAAGACGTCGCTCTGTTCACTGTTAACGATCTCAGACGAGAAACAGGCAAATCTTTACTCACGGATCTGTCCAACTTGCCAATTATCTCTGTTTATTCGTCCGTCGATCTTTTCTCCTGGGATTAACCGTTCCACGTGAAAAATTATGTGTAGCATCATCGTCCTTTTTTCCTCGAACATGAAAACACAATAATGGAGTGAGTTAACGGTCTTGGAGAATAAAAATTCGAATTTTCATACCTCCGTGAAAAAAAGACATTCAAATAAGAATAAATCCCTTGAAAGTGACATTTAAAAAAAAAGAGAGACATATGAATGCAGAACCATTGTAAAACAATGATAAAATCTTTATATAACGCCGCAATTTCGTTTCCAGATATAAATGAAGAAAAAAAAGAAAGTTGCGTGCCCCCGAGCCATTTATTCTTCTTCTAGTGATAATGGATCTGTCGTTACGCTGGAAAAGCGAAACCGCAGCTCTATTCTTTGAAACAAATTCTGCTGGGTTCCGGTGAAACTTATTATTAAATTAAAACAAAAGTAAAAAGATACAGTATGACTTTTCTAATCTCGAGTGACATTTACGTATCGTTCATGTTCCCTTTAGCAGAACTAAATATTTTCCTCAGTATTCGTAAATTTTTTATTCATATTTTTTCATGTCTCAGTACCAAATTTATTCTAAAGCTTTTTATCAACTTTTCCATATTTTTCCCAATGAGAAAAAAGTGAAAAATCCAATTGAAGAAGAAAAAACAAGTAAATCCTTCTCCCTCCCCCCAGAAAAAATAAAAAGAATCAATTTGAAATGAAAGAAACCCAAATGCAATTTGTCAATTCGAAATTGGACAGTTTCGTAAAGTCCATATCGCCAAAATTGTTGATGGCTTATCACAAAATAAACTGATCGTTTCCACGACGAGTAACATCTGCATACACAGCAGAGTTATGGATTTCGCGTCAAATACTGTCGGTACTTACGCACACTTGGTGTTTGGTCTCGGGTTAGTTGAGAATCTCGTCGCCTTGTCCTACTTGCTAAGCTCCAGTTCCTCGCACACTAGTAACGTCGAGATGAGGTCACCTATTTTCCCTCGAAAATCCAGTATCCAGAAAACTATTCGCCTTCGTGCTTTCTCGGACATTGTCCCTGGGAGCCAAACACTTTTTTTCTCAATCCCTCTCTCATCAAAGTTTATTGATCGTAATATTTGTCATTGGGGGAAAAAACTATTGCTCAGATGTTGGAAAAATACATTTTTTATACGAACCGAAAAAGAGGGACTTTTTTTTTTGAAAAACTGACGAGACATAACGAATTAATTAAAATAATTTCAGCGAGGAATAATTCGAGTTTTAATTTCTTAACTACAATTTTTCATTCAATTTTCGTACAACATCATTTTTTTGCTGAACATTATTGCGAATATTTTTTTGCCTGACAACAGATAAAAACTCTCCTCGATGTTTTCAATGTTGTTTTAACGAATACTCGGTAAGTTGAATTTGTTATCTGTAAACCTTGAACCCCGAGGTTGCATGACCATCATTCGTCAACTGTTAGATTCGACAACGGTATTTCCGACACGTACAAACGCGGCGCGAACCCGGAAGACTCGTGAATTTTACCCTTGACATTCTTTATTCATGTTCCTAGGTCTCCTGTTTCTTCTTACTTCCATATTTCACCTTTTTTCGATCAATATCTCATCCAAACGTTTATAAAGAAAATTTAATTGTTCTGCAATGAATATATTTTTTCATAGATGCTTTTTTCACTTGCAGAATGGCGATTTGTGCATTTCTATTCTTCATCCACCAGTAGATGATCCGCAGAGCGGTGAACTCCCATGCGAAAGGTGGAATCCAACACAAAATGTCAGGTACGAATAAATCAATATTAAACAGCCCACAAAATTGATTCTTATTTGTGCTCAGAAAATATTTTTCTTTCCTGCATTATTTATGGACCCCTTTTCGGGTTTATCTTAATCCGCGATCCGTTATCTACACAAAAACACACGAATTTGCTGAATTCATAATTAATTTCAGGAATTTATTTTTCCTTTAAAACAACAAGCGAAAATTCGTATTTTGTTTTAAATGGACAATTGATTCTTATTTGTGCTCAGAAAATATTTTCCTTTCCTGAATTATTTATGGACCCCTTTTTGGGTTTATCTTAATCCGCGATCCATTATTCACACAAAAACACACAAATTTTCTGAATTCATAAAGAATTTCAGGAATTTATTTATTTTTCCTTTAAAAAAACAAGCAACAATTTGTATTTTGTTGTAAATGTACAATTAAACGATTTTTATTTATATAAAGAGTAATTTTCCTCGATTATTTTTCGTAGAACCATTCTTCTGTCTGTAATATCACTACTGAACGAGCCCAACACATTCAGCCCAGCTAATGTCGATGCCTCAGTGATGTACCGACGTTGGCGCGATTCCAAGGGCCGAGACAAAGAGTATGAAAATATAATCAGGTGAGTGATTTACTTTCGTTAAGAGAGACACTTCATATTATAACATCGTGATAAACGTGAAAAAATCCCACTCAGGCAACGAATTTTTCAACCCATAAAAGCAACAAAAAAGTCTACGACTCGTTTACGAAAAACTGCTGGTAAGAAGTTCTAAGACTTTGAACATTGAACCAAAAAATGGTTTAATTAAAATTGCAAACTAGAATGGAAATCTACACTTCGTTGAATCATTCATTTTTCACTCGATATTTTTTTTTACGTTGAAAAAAACATTGTATAAAAGAGAGATTAAGAAACTCGAGTTTTTCGTCATTGAAACACACGTAAAAAAATATTTCCTGATACATTATTGCATTACTAAAGTTTGCGAGACTTTGACAAACAAAACGACAAAAATTAATGTATCGTCATATTTTTTAAATGTCGTTCACAGTTGTTTTTCATGTTGGAAACACGGAAATTCACAAATAGCAATAATCACAGTGTTCTACCGTAAAAATACGTTGTTTCATTTTCAATTTTTACTTAACAACGAGATGAAACATTCGAAAACTGTATCCTATAGTTACTATTCCTTTTCGTATTTATGAAAATTTACAGAGGAACATAATAATTTTTCGTTAGTTTGGGTAGAAAACAATTAATTTGAATATTATCGCGATAAATCACAGTAATAAGTCGTTTAAATTTAATTGAATTTTAAAGTTTAATTTTTTTTACTATATTCCTCTTCGTAGACCGAAATCAAACGATCGAGACATAATAACGCAAAAATGTGTAAAAAAAACAATTCTTATTTTGTCTTTCTCCGTGTCTATGGAATTGAAGTTTGCGTCATTAAAACGCAACAAAAAGGATTTCAATAGCTGTTCGATTTTCTAAATTTGTAAGTAAATAAAAAACGTTTTTTTTTTCAACTTCTAGGAAACAAGCGCAAGCCGCTAAGAAAGAAGCCGAAAAGGAAGGAATCGTGGTGCCGATTACATTGGAGGATTATTGCATAAAAACCCGAGCGAGGCCAGCAGAGCAGCAGCTCGACATGACCGATTTTTACGACGACGAGTACGAGTTGGATGACGACGAGGACGAACAATTGAGCGCGAGTGATTACGAGGACGGGGACGACAGTGGAAATGGCGAGTCGTGATCCATCACTTGAGGATTAATCATCGAGAACTAAATGATAAACGCCATTATCCAGTTCTGTATAGATTCATAAATTAACGAGCTTCTTAACCGGCCGCTCTCCTCTCTCTTTCTCTCTCTCTCTGTCTTTCGATCATTTGTTTTTCTTTTGATATCGTTTATTTATCACTCGGGTCTTTCGTCGTCGTGCGTACGTACCGAGTTGTTGAAATTGGTGCCGGAAATCCGCAAACGAATGAAGCCAATAGCTCTCGTGATTTGCAATCTCTGACGAAGTTAATATATATATATATTTCGTAATGAGAATTTGCACTCGTTCGATACTCGTTCAATAACGGTAACACGTTCGGCAGCGCGGATATCGCTTCGGCCACGCACTGTTGATTTCAGAATTAAAGAGTTATCACAGCCCGTATAATCCGTTAAGTCCCAACGACAAAATCGAAACAAACAAAAAAAAACAAAAAGAATTAAAAATCGAAATATTCGTGCGATTCGGCTGGAGTTATCGTTATTTTAATTATTGGAAAATCGAGAAAAACCGATACGTTTTGAAAACAGGAAATCGTGACTCTCGTCACGATTTAACATTCACGTATCTAATTGTTTCCATCGCCCCTAAATCGTTATTTCGATTTATCTACAACGACCCACAGTCGCGATGGAAATTGTTGTTTTGTTTTCGCTCAAGCCAACACGATCGATACATCGGTTTCCTCTCGCTTCTTTCTTCTCTCCCATCTCTCTTTTTCTCCTCTTTCTTACTTTCCTGCTAGAAATAATCGTGAATCTCATATCGGAAAAAGTGATTCACCTGATTAATGTGATTATTCTCGTTTTATTTTCGTTTCGGCGTGTTTCTCTCTCTCTCTCTCTCTCTCTCTCTCTCTCTCTCTCTCTCTCGATAATAATCTATCAAGTAGACGATATTGACATATTATTCGTATTTTATCGTGAGAACTTAAGTTTCGCATCGAATTACCTTCGCCCGAAACTCGTTAGAATGTCCAGTTTAGAAGCTCCTTAAATTTAAAACAACACACTGATGCGAATATATATATATATAAGATACAAACAACAAAAAATACAAAAAAAACAAACAAAACAAATCATAAATTTATTCGATAGAAGCACTCGTGCTTTGTTTCGTCGTAATTGAAAGAAAAATACGAACAAATTTTTATCGACAGTCCGGTTAACTGTCCCGTTTTCCCAGGTGGTCTCTGAAGAAGAAAAATACAAAGAAAGCAAACAAAGAACAGCCTTTTTTCGACATTTTTCGAAATTAACGACCAGACAGACACTGACACATTTACACGAAATAAAAGCGTCGCAAATTACATTGATCTCCACCGTCTAGTTGAAGTTTTATGATATGCGATTACGATGCACCAGGTCGCTCCGAATTAAATTGAGGAAAATACAAACAAACAAAAATGATAAATAAAATATTCGCCGTTTGGTAAACTCATGGCGTATTGAGGATGAAAAACAAAAATTAATGAATTTCGTATGTCTATTATTTATATAAATATATTATTATTATTATTAAATAAAAATGCCAGGTTCGACTCGGCGATAACGAGATTGCGAATTAATTACGAGTAACTATAATTTTCGGTTTCAATTATTGTTGATTACGCGAACGACTTATTGTTCCGGAATTTACTCCAATTTACCTGTACGTTATTTGGAATAGGAAAATACGTTTTTTCCCTCTCCCCTCTCCGCCCCATTCTTCCAATGATGTCTTTTTCTACTGGTAGATAAGAAATTAACAATTGTTTCAAAATTTTTTCATTCTGCCTATTTGTTAATAGTCGAAACGAAATTGTCCGTAATTTTTGGAAGGAAATTCGACCAGTGGAAAAAGACAACATCTGGTACAACAATTTTTTGTAGCAGCTCAAGAGCTTCATTTTACGACTGTATCTCATACTTTTAGATGTCATATTAAAAAAAAAAAAAAAAAAAAAACGACAAAAAATTGTATCATTTTCATTCAAACTCTTTTTCCAATTTAGTTTTTTCTGTGTTATCGTCCACTCGCCATTTTAGCAGAATGATGAATCCCACGATTCAGTACGAGGTTTATTTATTTTTTTCATCGATCGTTAAATAAAGAAAATCAACATAAATTTACAAGAATTCGTGAATTCTTCGGCGCAAAATTTTGCGGTGGATTTCGATCGATTGTGTTTGGAGCTTCCTGCTGTTTTCGTTTGCAACGTCGAAGAGAGTTCAACGCGATTTTCGGAGAGCTGAAAAAGAAGCTCTTCTACCAACAGCTTGCTACTTGACTTCTTTTTCGATTTTGAAATATTGAACAAAAAATATAAACTACACTGGATGGAGAAATTTTGTTCATACACTAGAGGAAAAAGCAGGAAAAACATAGGAATTTAATTTAAAACGAAAAAAAAACTATACGTGTAAGGTAAATACTTCGTATATTCAGTTCCTTCTCACTTTTTTTTGTACATATCAATAAAGTTTCAACGCATTAATCAGACAATAGCAGTTTCATCGGCTCATACGTATTTTTACGATTAACGGGTAAATAAAACAAATTTTGAAAATATATTTCGTAAAAAAGGGAGGATTGCAGGATTATCGCTTTCTCCTACTTTGAAATGGCACTATTTTTTCCATTGGGACAAAATAAATTGCTTGGAAAACCAGAAATACTAATATTGGTGACAAAATCGTTTGTTTTGCATTAAAAATGTAACAGTTATTAGCCAAATTGGTTGATTATAAAGAATCTCGCAAACTAATATCACTTTTCGTGATTATGAATGAAAATATCGAGTTCTAGAAACGCACAGTGTCAGTCAGTTTGTTTAAACAATATTCAATAAATAATAGTGCAATAAAATATTTATTTCAAAGTAGGATCGTACTCTATGTATTTGGTTGGGTGTTTGACCTATTTTATTAGTAAGAAAACTCATATTGATTTTCTGAAGAATCCGCAGCTCTCAAGGTACTCTAAAAACTGCCGCAAGACTTGGGATAACGGCCAAATCTCGTTGCAGCCGTCAAATGCTTTTTCCCTTAAAAAAAAAAGAGTAAAAAACATTTGCTAAACGGCGAAGTGGGAATTCTGTCAAAGTATGAATTTTATTAAACAGTAAAATATATATATATCAACGATTTGAATGCAAAAATTCAGGCAAGTTAAAATTTCATGAATTTCGGTATTTGGGAATACCAACGAGCAAATGATTCTTCGGAGTGCAAGTTTCAGGAACAAGTTTAGCCAAATAAACGACGTATCCAAATTGTTCGGCTTGTAATTTTCTGTCAGTATCGATGATAGCCATGCACACGTTACCTTGAGCGGTTTTAGCATTTTTAACGTCGTGTGTCTGATCAGCTGAATGACCGAGTATCAGATAATCCCTTTTGTTAATGTTTTTTTGAAAAATATCACTTCTGGGATAAGTTATGTGATGACAATCGTGAACGGAGCCGTAGCAGCAAGGGCAGCTGATAAAAATCGCATTTTTTCTGATACAATGTTGTATGACAAGATCAGTAGCAACGCCACAAGCGTGCAACGACATTCCAATGTCAAAGTAACCCTTGAAATAATCCAAATTGCATTGATAAAATTGAACGTTTTTCAATTGTAATTTTCTCACACGTTCCTTTGATCGATTCAAGGATTCTTCTTTATTTTCCAGAAGTATAACGGTGCACTGTGGCAAAAGATGAGCTACGAGAATACCGAGATGACCACTACCCGAGCAAAAATCAACGATAACGTCGTTTCGTCGAGCCAATTTGAGCACAGGCTTGCACAGGTTCTCTAGTTGCTCGTACTTTCGTTTCAATCGCGTGATTGGCAAAGCACCACCTTCGGGTGTAGCCTCGTGAGGAATTTCCCTCCAATCTATCGCCATTTCAACGCCATAAGGCTCGATATTCAATCCCCTGTTTATCCTCAATTCGTCAATGAGACGCAGCGAGTTTTCAACGTCTTCTTGTCTCGTGTATATACGATTTCGTGGCTTGTAACGCTTCGGATCACTTTTGTACAAACTCTGTTTCTCAACGACAGGAAGCACGTAACGAATATCCGAAATTTCCCAAGGTTCCAGGATTATGCAGTTGAGACATTTGGTCATTGAGGCATTTTCCATTAATCTGTCGTACCATTTGCACGTCAGAGGTAATAGTTCACGGATTTTTGTGCTCGAGATGAAATTGAAAAGTATGTGGAAACAAACAAATATTATTATGTCGGCGAGAGTCACAAAGGAGCCCTCGGCGTAGAGATGTTCCGGTATAACGCCCTTTTCTTGAGTCACTATACCGTTTGGAGCGAATTTTTTCGACATCGTGTATTTATACACATTGTGCAAACGTACTGGCTCACTCATGTGCGCCTCGAAACGGGCCATCGATGCTGGCAATTCAACGTTCGATAACAAAACTTCGTTCAAATTTTTCAGGGTTGATAAGAGATCGACTTCACAATATTTCGTCCAAACGCTCGTTTCCGATGGCGCCAAAAGACAGGAATCCTTAAAACCCAACAAACAACGACAATCGTGCTCCGGATTTTGGGTTATTGTGTTTTTGACCACTCGACGCAAACTTGCGCATAAACCTGCCACCACCGTGTCCTCGTTTACGATCACGTTTGGTAATTCGCAAGAACTTGCGTTAAATGGAACTTCCTCTTCGCTCAACAAACGATATTCAACGTCGCTTACGTCCACCGTATAACCGCGAATATCTTTCTCGATATTGCTTCGTACGAATCTCACGTTTATCTCCGATTCGCAATATTTCATTGTAAAAAGACTCACGACCGTTTCGATCGGAGCTAAACATCTCTCAGTTTCGTTGAGAGAGAAAATTTCCAAATATATTACGTCCTGCTTCCTCATCATGAATTTTTCCTCAATTATTTTCGATTTACTTAATTATTTTTGGCCACAGTTTAAAGCTCTTTTTGCGCTATTCGTCAAACGCTGTTTCTCAATTGTTTCGCTACTTTTCGAATTATTCGCTTTCGTAATACACTCTCTCGCCAAAATACACTTATGCAGGACATCACTGCTAGAGCACACATCAAACCTTCGAATTTCCAAAATGATCTTTCTTCCAGCCAAGCCACTTTGTCACAACTAAAAAATAGTTTTTAATTTCAGCTTATAGATTTTCTTTTTATTATTTTATAATATTAGAAAAAATTATTTTACGTTAGAAAGAAATTTAGGAAAATTCCTCAAGATTATGGAATATTTCAAGAATTAATTTAGAAAATTTCTTGAGACTGCAAATCTCGAATATTCTGAATTTTCCACTGCATTTTTTTCTTTTTCAAAAAGTTCCTAAAAATTCATAATTCTCGAACATTTACTGAACTTGATATAACTGAAGTTATATCAAGTAACATTATAACTAATAAAAAGTATTTAATAATTAACAAAAATATTCTTACCTTCTAGTTATTGTTTCCCCATTTTTGCACTTCAATACTTCTTTGTATCTTGCACGAATGCAAACTCCGATACTTTCACTGGCTATTTCAAAAGCTGAACACGGATGACATTCAGTTAAGACTTCGAATTCTTCATTGAGAGGACAAGTTGCATTGCTATCAAAAGCTACAACGAATGGTTTGCCATTGTTACTGACAGTCCAATGACTCTCGACGATAAGAACCAGTATCGTTAATCTGTAACATGAAACTCTTGAAAATTAGCACTGAAAACTATGGATTTAATGGAAAATAAATCGTTAGCTACAAAATCAGGTTTTTGGAATCGAAACTCCAAAAATTTTCGTTGCTTTTCAATGCTACAATCTTTGATACCATAAGTTTTCAAAATGATATCGCAAAACAAAGAACCCAGATAGCCAAGTGACCGTACAGTACTAGTATGATCAGAGTACGCCGTACTACTGCGTGCTAATATTATATCTATATTATGCCGAATCGTACGTTTTGCTATCTGGGAAATGATGATTTTTTGATACTGTACGATTGAAAAAGATTTCCCAAAACAATATGAACAAAAAGGATATATTAAGGCCATGTGCAAGACGTTCAAGGCAATGTGAAATACGCTCGGTCGGTAAAAATCCCATAACCAACTTTTCTCCTACACGGATTATATTACGAGCAAACAACGAGATCCACTCTGTTCGTTTTTCAACTGAATGGGAGGTGGTTCTCGTTATTTGCTCAAAATATCATTTGCGTAGGAGAAAAGTTGGTTACAGGATTTCTTCCGAACGAGCGTTTTTCATATTTTTTTGAACATCTTTCACATTGACCTTAAAAAGAAAGATTTGTCAAAATTCCATAACACGTGGATTTAACCTCGAAATAAGAAAAACACGATAACTGACCCTCCCAGCAGCGTGATACCAAACAACATACGTTTCTTCGTACACGATTCAATCATTTCGTTCGTTTCCCAGGATTACTCTTAAAATTAGTGTAAAATCTCAATATAATCTCTTGAGAATAGTAGATACGAAGACTGTCGTCATAAAAATTTGTTCATGAGAAATTCGACTGTGACTTGTCAAAGAAGTTGACTGATTGCGCGATAGTTGTCTCTGCTGTTATCACTGAAATGCGTGCGCAATGGATGAAAAAGGGGGGGGGGGATTTTGCAAACTGCCCATGCGTGGAATGATTGATACAGGTATTTGTATACTCAAACGTACTATATCGACGTAACATACGTACATGTATGTACGTTTATATTATGTATAAAAATGTATACATAAGCCTACACATGATCGTGATAAAGAAGACCATATCGCGACGGTTTTTCCTGGTTGGTACAGATGTAAGACTACTGGGTGGCTTTTCTGGCCAGTCGGCGAGTGTCGATCGAGCCGAACGGTTTGAAAGTGGGTTGATCTCGGTACGGGGGGGGGGGTGGGGGATTTGTTTGAAGTATTCAGTCTCCGTCTCCTTTCGAAGACAAGGGCCTGGAACAGGCTGCAGAAAAAAAACAAGTGGTAAGTGTAATTTACAACTGTTTTTTTTTTTTAAATGCATTTTCCACCGAAGAAAAACATCGGATTATCGAATGCACACTGAAAATACAAAGTATGAGTGCAAATTTTGCGAAAAAAAAAAAACGAAGTAGAGAATGGAATGTCAGACGATGCAACGATATGTTTGAGCTGTCAAAATTATCCTTGTTGGTATGTTTTGACAGAGCGATATGTTTGTGTATGAGTGCGAATTTATTTATTTTTTGATATATACTATATCAAACAACCTAGAGACATATTGGATTGCGAAAATTCAAAAGTGTACCACGTGACATAAGAGCGGAAGGGAGACAGCTAGAATGATCGGATAATTACTCGTAAATTAGTCGACGTTTAAGCCGAAAGACAAACGTTATACCGTCAGAATTATTCCTCCTTTTAATGTTCCTTTTATGCAAAATTTACACAATATCCCGGGCAAAACGATCAGAAATGTGAGGTTATGTTTACTCTTTATTTACTTAGGATCCTATCAAACAAACGTTGGTGCGAGAGACAGAATTTTTTGTTCACACAGTTGAACAAGAGAGAAAATATATATGTTCGATGCTATAGGCAAATAATCTAGCTGTCTCCCACACACACATTTCGCGTTCATAAAAATGTCAGAGACGAGTGCAGAGCCCGAAATTGGGCCAAGTACCTTAAGAAATTTTATTTTTGTTACATAATTGTACTTTGTTGAACATTGAAATTGATGCAGACGGCTTTTTCATTCATAAATGTAAATTCGTATCTTGAAAAAATATATACATACAGATAAATAATTAATTAAGGATCGAAAATAAATTTTTTATTAATTAAACTTATTTTTATTGGAAAAAAATAATTTAAATATTTAATCAGTAAATATTCTTGACAATTAACTAACGTATTAGATAAAGTTAATCAATTTTTTGTTTCTTTTTCTCAAAATATTTTGTCATTTTTCAATTATGAATATTTTTTTAATTCTTTGTATAGATGTTTTTTGGGTGAACCAATGTGGCGTACAATGACTGGCTATCTGAACAATTATTGACCTCTTTAGAGGTGCAATTCAACACGGTTCAATAGGACAATGATCTCTCCTGCGTTTCTAATGTACGCTTAGTGTTTTTCAATTATCTCTACAACATGGACGGCCCTTGTCTTCACCAATTCATCACTGCGCCGGTTAAGAATTGCCTCCAATTGCACCGCATTAAACAGTAAGGATATTCTATCCAATTGCATTTAAATACAAACTTTATTTTGCCTTGCATCTGTCCTTTCACTTTCAAATTCTCAATTTACGCTCCCAACTTTATGTACATTTACAGACTGGCACAAAGTTGGGAGCACAAATTACCCCAATTAGTTTCTACTGAACAAATTCGATTTAGTTTTTGTAATCGATTTTTTATTGAGTATTTATGCAAGTGGTTTCTTGAGACGTTTTTTTTTTTTTAGTGCCCTGGTGAAGTTTTTGTAGCAAAAACCTGCATGTATCCTATTATTGTCTCTGATTCAATTTCTTTTGTTTACATTAGTGCTTCTTCATTATTTCACGGTACAAAAATTTATCTATCCACCTTGATTAATATGATTTAGCATTATTTTGTATTTTTTTATTTTTGAATAAAATTAAAGTTCATGTCTGCCTCAAGGATTCTTATTTTTTCATTGAATCATTACCGAGTACGTTGTCGATAATGAATTTATAAATGTGAATCTCCCTCAATCTAATCTTCATGAGATTGCAGAAATAATCAAAAGAATTGAAAGATTATAAATATATGCGGTGGCCATAAGAATGAGATTATTATCTTCAATGATAATGAAAGGTTAAGTACTTTACATTAAATTATAACGATAAAATTTTTCATTCCTTTCATATTTATACACATGTCGACGAAACTCGTTGCATTTTTGCTGAAAATATTTCTTCTATGACGAAAATAAACCGCACGTTTAAAAACTTGCAATCATTTGCAAATATATACAAGTATATCATTAGGAGATAAGAGAAAAAAAGAGTTTAACGAAAATGCTTACGCAACTGACACTCTCCATGAACTTCTAGCGTGATTTTTATTTTTTTAATATGAATTAAAGCTTTATTCGTAATTTGATAGCATTAAATACAAAAAGAAACAAAACGAATATCTTTCGACCTTTTCCTCGGTCATCAAGATCAGTATCAATAAAAAATCGCAGTTTCAAAGCGGAATGGAGCAAATTTTGCTCTATTCCATAATTCATATTAAAATAACAAAACGAAACAATTTCAGTGGCAAAGAAACTTTCATAATCTCACAAAAAATCATCTTTTACGAGAACAATTGTAGTCGAAGACCAGATTTCGTTTCCCCCTTTCAGAAGCTCATTTTCCCAGTTTAAGTTTAAGCCTAGCATGACCCAATTTACTTTTCCACATCCGAGGACACACTACGTGGAAATTGGGCAATTTGGGTCAGATAAGTATACGGGGTAAGTCGGGTCAGGACTTTCTAGCATTTTATTATTTTTTCATTTTTATTTTTTATTCACGAGGTAATTGGAACACGAAACTCGAGGATAGCTTCGTATCAATGGAAACATAGCTCTGAATTATCATCGAGGTCAGCTCGAAGAACGTTCTCTTCAATTGTGATTAAATTATTAATTTTCTATCATTACATTTTTCAATATAATTTTTTTTCCTGATCCAATTAAGCTCAAAATCAATCCTCAAAAAATTAAAAATAAATAAACGATCTTTTTCCACAAAACTTCATCTCACTTTAGTCTCTAAATAAAAAATTAATCAATGGGAAAAGTGAACTTTGCTAATAAAAAAAAGAAACGTTTTCTTCCCAACGATATTTTCTTTCGAAAAAACATTTACACTTTTTATTTTCGTAACAACAAAATAATCCTATGAGAAAAAAAAACACTAGAGTCTGTCATTGAAATTTAGATTAAATTTTTGACTGACCTCCCGACCGAACGAACGTTTTTTTTTTTCATACGTTGAACTCTGAAACGTCGTTCGAATGGTCGGATATATTAAATATGTATGAATATAAAAATTGGATTAAAAGATGAGAAGAAAAAGCCAAACAAAATGTCCAGCTATATTGCATTATTCGCTGTGATTCGATGAAATAATCTTTCTCCAATAAATCAACTTTGCTCTTCTCCCACGTGGGCAAAGGAAACAAAAGTCTATTAAGGGATTATTAATATTGTTATTGTCGTGACGCAATAATTTACCCTAACGTTGCATAACCGATATCACACTGGTATATAAGCTTTACGTAATGGAAAGCCATACGACTGACAATGAGCTGTGCACGATCCTTACGTCCGTACAACGTTTGATTTTATATATACAGCTTCAAGATATTGACCATTTGCTATATACCTGCGAAAACCGCACAGCCGTATATCCGTTCGTCCTTCAATCGCATACAATTTTATATGTATCATATATTATTGTATTTCTCGCGATTATAAACCCGATATAAACCGCGTTATACCATTTCGAACGTTATCAGTAACACTACAGCTGAATTTGAAGAAATTTGCTTTTCTCTTTTTACACAATTTTTTTAGCCCCTTTTTTAAATTTCATTACTTGCGAATGTTTTGTTATCACGCATAAAAGGGAATGAAAATAAATTTGTTAATGAATTTCAAAGATTTCAGTTCAATCTTTGCCTTTTACAATTGTATTTTTTTGTCAATATAATTTAAATGTGTTATTTGATGAAAAATATTTGAAATAGTGTTGAAAATTAATTTCTAGCATTTTGTTTTTCACTTGAAGTTTTTACAAGCATTTGCAAATTTTATTAACCGTTCAATTGCCGATTAATCATCGATATTTTTGAATTTATTATTTTTCTTGTTTATTTTTTTATTTTCACGAACAAAAATGTAAAGGAATTATTGAAATGAAAAATAAGGCTAAAGTAATTTGCCAAGAAGATAAACCAGCCCGCGGAGCCTTGTTGCGATTAAAAACGACGCGTTAAGTGCGACGAAAAATAGTGGATGAATTTACGAGAAAATATTTACGATATTAGCAAAAGGCGATGCAAATTGCAGTTTTTAAAGCAACGATAAATAGATCGACGTTGAATTAGCTTATCGCTTTAAAACGAGAAGTTAAACGTAATGATGTGTGACGCGTATTCAAAGCAAACGTAAACACAACTGTCAGGACATGCAAAAAATTTATTTCTCATATTGTAACTTCAATAACTATGAGAATAATTGGCAATAACTATGATTAATACGAAGAATTTTCTTTTTTAAGATACTCGATCATCATTCGATGTCAGCTGAATCAAAAAAAGTCATAAAGCAAATAAATAGATACACTAAATAAACAAATAAAATAATTATGCAAAAATGGAAAGAAATTATTTGACTCCATTCGTAAAAATCGATTCGTTATAAAGTCCTAGAAAATTTTGTTCTCCATTTGATAATAGCTGAACGAAAAAAAAGCGTCATAACATAAATAAATTCGTACGCTAAAGAAATAAATGAAATAAATATGCAAATAACGAAAGAAATTCGTTGAGATATTTGATTGCATAAGAGTATACGTGAAAATCGATTCGTAACGAAGTCCCTGGAGTACTCCTCCCTTAATATACCGCAGTAATTATCGTTTGTCTTATTTTTTCTTCGTGAAAGAAAAAAGGAAAATCGATAGAATGTGGACGATAGCGAAGCTTCAATGTTGCAGAGTCAAGTGGATGAATCCACGTGCCAGCACGAACGAAGCTTACGTTCCAACGTACATCGAGCATGTGGCCAACGTTATAACACACGGAATATGGGTAGTGCCTTCTTTGTTGGGAGGCCTTGAACTTGTCAAGCGTTCTTCAACGTGGACCCAACTTGTCTCAGCTTGGGTCTATGGCACTTCCCTTCTTCTCGTTTTTGCCGTATCGACCTTTTTTCACAGCGTGCACTATTGCAATCACACGTATGTTCAATCGATACTGTATCATAACATCTCTTTACCCTGGCAATAAAAATCTCGTTAAAATACGATGTTGAAAATTGCTCTGTTGTAAAGTAACGAAATTTTTTTATTTTTCATTCAATGGACCGAAATTTGTTTGAATTTTTCGTCACCTCAAACTGGTAAAACTTTTTATTGGACCCAAAATCTGCAAAAAAATATGTTGCAATTTGAAAAAATAATAAATTGAGGATTAAAAGAATGTTTTGGATTGCGTTTAAAGGACACAATCATCGTTTGCTCCAATAAAAAAAATTGAAAGGTATAAAAATAATTTGGTAATACTAAATATTTTTGAAATGAGTGAAATTTCTTAAAATTACATTTTATCTTAAAAAGTCTTTGATTTTTAACATTTATATCGAAGCAATTTGATTTGAGACTGAATACAAAATAGCTAATAATTAATAAAAATTAATAATAACGATTTATTTACGAGCGTTTAGAAAAAGAATTTTAAAAAATTGGATTTTGTTCACAGGCAATTAAAAGACGTTCTCCATCGCTGTGATCGGGCTATGATTTACGTATTCATCGCTGCCACATACTTTCCATGGTTGATGGTCGAAGATTTTCCTGACAACAAGTGGCTCTCGCTGATGCGATATATCGTTTGGATAATGGCGACGTTGGGTATTCTCTATCAGCAAGTCTTTCACGAACGTTACAAAATGCTCGAAACAATTTTTTATTTGGTGATGGGCGTTGGACCGAGTATCGCCGTAATCAGTGTCGTGAGTACTTCATTTTTTCTATCAATCTTGAAATTTTTCCAGGCTCTGATACTAAAAAAAAATGAACATCATTTTTTACAATTGCCTTTTCTTTTTTCCTTATTTTATTTCTGCATTGTACACTCAAATTCTTATTGTTTAAAAAAAAACTTCAATATAAAGGTGAAACATTAATTAACCAATAATTAAAAATCCTAAAATTATATTTGTTAAAAATGAAAACAGAAAAAATGGAAAATGAAAAAATGGAAAATAATTAATTAATGAAGTTTTAAATTTAATTAAATTATTATTAATTCATAAATTACGTAAAACCTCAAAATTACATTCGTTAAAAATAAAAAATAAAAAAAAGAGTTGTATTATGAAAATATCGAAAGTGCGAAAACACTTTTAGAACAAGTTTGACAATATCGGAGAATTGAAGACTGGAGGATTGATCTACATAGCCGGTCTGGTGTTCTTCAAGTCGGATGGTCGTATACCATGCGCCCACGCGATATGGCATCTTTTCGTGGCAGGAGGTGCTGGATTTCATTATTACGCGATACTGCTATATCTTTATCCAGCGTCGATGGAGCAAATCGATGGATCATTGAGTGGTCCAGCGTTAACGGATCTTTTGGGCTCGCACGTTGAGCTATAGAAATTTATAGATTTTTAGATCTGAAACGAGAGCGAAGTATCGCGTTGATATATTATAGATAGACAAGAATTATTTTGTCTCCCGGCGTGACGAGAAGTGAGGCTCAATGAGGAAAGATCCCATTTTATAGTTCGATAAAACCAACGGTTCAAGTCATTTTGTTTGTTTTTTATATAACGTACGTATTGAATTACGAAAAAGGAAAAAACGTAAATTAGAAAAGCTAGTAATAATCTCGAGGATAATCAAATTCGTTTGTAATATATATTTTCGTAAAAGAAAAATCCTCGTAATTGTAACGAGTAACGAAAGAAAATTCAAGCTCACGGTTGTTAACCGTTCGTTCTAAACATCGGATTTCAAAACTTAGCTTTAAGTGACAAGTTTCCAATTGATTGAATCAAATTCGTTTCTTTCTCAGACCACGAGTGAAACGTTCGATTTTCATGGGAAATTGAAGATTTCATCGTTGAAAAGCAACGAAAAATATGTTTATTCGTCAACATCTCTAAAATTCTGTAAATTCATAATTGCACTTGAATTTTTGGCTCACAGAAATGGCTTCGTAGCCTAAAACTGCAAATACAAGAAAAAAGTACAGTTCGTTGCATTCTAACGATGAAAATTGGAGTTTCGGGGATTTGGGAGAAAAAATAAGAGACGAAACAAAATTGGAAACAATTACCATAAATTAGAAAAAAAAAGAGCTTTAAACTTTCGTTCTGTCACGTATACAAATTGACTGAATATATTCTGAGGTTTAATGAAGATGTGGAGACGACCTTAGATCGGGTAATTAGGAGAAATAGGGAAAATATGAATTATCAATGGAATCATTAATCGTACCTGATGTGGTGGTTCATAAGTAGAAAGAGAATGAAGGAAAAGAAAATAGTGGAGTGATTGACGAAGGGATAACGAAATGGATGACCGCGCAGAACGAAAATGGTTTAACTCATGCTTCTCATATGTTCAATTGAGCCAAAAATAAAACATTAGTTTTTAAGAACGATAATAACGTTAGAACCAATACGATATTTCTGTAGGTGAAATAATAGACAAAATAGAGGAAAACAAATACGAATTGTAGTTACGTAACGAAGATCTTCGTCTCAGATCAAAAGTGAATTATAAAATCGAGTCAAACTGTATTTTATTATAGGAAAATAGAACTTTGTATAAATAGGACAACGATCCTTCGGTGAGAAAAGGAAAGCAAAAGAAATTCTCATAAATATTGATCGATCGGATGTGCCGAATCTTTTCTTTCGTTCATATTTACATTTTAGAATGTAAATATTTGATATTGTAAATTTCGATGTTGTGCAGCCTATTTATTATTTTTTAATTTTTTAAAATATTGTTGTTTTGAGACGAAATGCCAAATTATTCGACATCTATCTATGTCGCTTCATTTTTTTCATATGGAAAATAAATAGCGCTCTCTCCCTCAAACTCGGGGCAGAGATGGTTCGAAGCAAATTTATAGTCACGGATTTTTCAAATTATTCAATTGTTTTTACATTTTTACAACATTAAAAACGGTAGTATTGCGGTGTAAATGGTATGCCGAATTAAATGATAGCAATAACGAACTTTTGGAACGAACCGCGTAGAACGAGGGGAAACAACATTTTTGCTCATCGCTGTCACCGAGTAGCCTGTGATTGATTGCACGTTTACAATATGTGCCAAAATTTTCGTCTCGAATTTAGTAGTTATCTTGTTGTTTTTTGTTTGGGTTTGGAGGAAAAACATTATGTAACGAATTTATCGATCGTGCGTCGTGAGTTGCAGGCGTGCGGATGCGGCAGGTCCAACAAACAAAGATTGTGGAGGTTTTGATGTCAAAGCGACTTCGCTGTAATCCTAGATATTATTTTTCCTTTTGTACATCGAAGATTAACGACGAGAAATAACTTCACGTTAGTTTTCAAATGTTGTTTAAAAATTCTATTTATTAACTTATTTTTTAAACGCTGATAAAATCGAAAAACTGGACAATTAACACTTTTCGACAAAATCAATTTTAGTCTAATCCTGATGTCAAATTCTTGGAAGAAACTTTGAAATATTGTAAAGGAAAAAAGGTCTTTCTACAGTGCAATTTTCTTACACATCCACTTAATCAAACAACGATTTTCCATGTGTTCTTTTATTTGTAGCTTCCATTGTCTTACTACGGAAAGATATTTATTTTCCATGATATTTTTACATGCCAATGATATGACAAAATATTATATACAATTCAATTTTTATATATAAAAGCTGCTGCGTGAAAAAAAAGGAGGATAACGAATATAAATCCTTATTCGTTAACAACTTTTCGACGAGGTTTTTCAATTCTTTAGTGTGTAGATCTTAAATAATGTACAGATTAAAAAAATGAAAATAAAATTAATAATGTCGAAATATCTTGTTAAGATATAGCAATTTTTTTGATGTTCTTATTGTTCGTTTGTTGATAAACAACCACGACAATTTCACACACTCCACAAGTAATGAAACGAGCATTTTTTTGCTTAATCAAAGTCTCTTTTTCTATCAAAATCGTCGATGGAGTAAATTGGAAGAATTTTTGTTGATTTAAAAATTATGATCGATGAAAGGTTCACGAAGAATCTCATTTTTGATTCCGTTTTTATCTGCAATAATTAAATTAATTATTTATCTGAAATTTTCAAACTTTTACCTTAGTTTCTGTTAAATTTGTTTAAAAAAAATCGAAAATTGACGTGGAGGATTATCAAGTTACTCCAAAATTCGATAAAATGAAGAAAAAAAAAGAAAGAGAATGTCAACAGTTATCGCAAGGTCGATTTGGCGCATAGCTCGCTGTTGACATTTGGGTAAAATTTTATATTCAAGATACGTTGAGAATTAGAATAATAAGTAAAAAAAATAAAATAAAAATTGTGGCAAATAAAAAGCGTTGAGTGCTCGAAGTCTCCAAATGATATAATTTAAATTCGAATTGTGTTGCGAAGGTTGATTGATATTTCGTTTAGAAAAATAATCAAAAAGGATGTAGATTAGCGTATTTAATAAACGCTAAAAGGTGATTTGATTAGTCAATGAAAGCAACATCGTTGTATCGAAGATGGATTTTCAAAAATTGTACTGCCGGAAATTCAGTTTTTCAAATAAAAAATGCATGAATCGCGACAAAGAAACAAATGATTTATAATTATAATTCCCCTGTTTGTGAAACGAGAATAAATTTTCGTGCTCGTACTTGAAGATCGAAAAAATCGTATAATGAATTGATAAACCGTGGGTGAGAAAACACGAAAGATAAGAAAGAGCATTGACCACGAGAAATTTGTTTCCATGGTTACGATACAAAGCTCGAAACGTAAACACAAAACATTGAAAATGTCTGATGACAGTCGATGTCAGAGTCTCGCGATGCTCGGACGTGTAATTGTCCGATTGAAAAAATGACACCGAGACAAAAAATACCGTACGCGGTACAGCATTATTTAATTTTCGTTAATAAACTAAAACATTTTTAATTTACAACAAAGTTTACAATCAAAAGTTCACGACTTAAGAACGAGAAAATTTAACGCACTTCTTAATCGGTCTTAAAAGTATACGAATAAAAATTTCAATCAAATTCTCAAGTGTGCAAGAAATTCATTTCTTTTTTTCTTGTAAAAATGGACAAAAGTGGGATCGACGAAGGGGCCGTCTCTTTGTCAAATGGATTGAGAAACAAATTGCCACCTTGGCTCGTAGAAATGACCGAGTAAGTGGAAATTTCATTTTTTTAAGTTTTTTTTCACTCTTTTTGTAAACATAACTATGTTCTTTTAATTTTCGAAAAAACTGTATATTTTTTGAAAGAAATGTCCGGACGTTGAATCGGCGAGATGATTACAGTTCGCTACCTGTCGGGATGTTTAATTTGGATGGCAAATTGGCAGGAAACGCGTACAACTCGTGTAGTGAAATCAGTAATAAAGAGGAGGGAAACGATAATTCGTAAGTTAATCAAATTTAGTGAAATTTAATTTCAGATTAATAAAGACGAATGAATATAAAACATTTCTCCACTATAAATCTGTAGAAAAATACTAAAAAACTGATCTGTTTTCATAAAAAAAAAAAAAAAATAGAGCAATATTCAAACTCGGAAAATTCAAGGACATCGGTGATGATTTGATATCAAAAACATACGCCAAAAATCCTTTATCACTAAACGACGAACGAGTCAACGTTTCGAATCAGTTCAACCATGATGTACCGGAAATGAAAACAGAATTGCACGTAAGAGGTTGTGGACTTGAAAATATGGGAAAACGTGATCGTTACGTTGGTCATAGCCCGGTCGAGTATTATCCTCAATCACGAATAAAATGGGACGACAATAATACGAAAAGTAAGACAAAGAATCGTAGAATGAAATCGTCCGAATGGAGACCCTTCAAAATGATCGATTCGAGGGATATATTGACCGACGAATCACGTTTGGAAAAAGAACGAAAGGAACGAAGGGCATCGCTGTGGGAAATGAAGTATGATCAAAGCAACGAAATATCTGTCGAACCGATTCGTAATAATTTTAATGGGAAAACTTCGGACAAAGTAGAAGATGTTCCGATAGGTAGAAAAATGAAAAAAAAAATAAATTAAATTAGAGACAAATGTAGACAACTTGACTTGTCATTCGAAATTTTTTAAAAAATTAGCAAATTGCCCATTTTGTTAATGGAGTTACTGCGAAAAATTGCAGGAGTCGTCAGAAGAAAACTTGACTATTTGGCTGGAGTTGTACCTCGTGAGAAAATCCCAGGAGTAGATGACAAATTGAAAGAAGGTTTGGGAAATCTGATTCTCGAAGGTTCACGAATAAATCCAATGGAAAAATCTCGTTCGAATAATAATAGGGATGAAAAAAGTGCCAACAAAACATCGACCCTTCGTAAGCATCTATATCACTACGAGCGCTATCCACCAAAAGGTAGGCAAGTGTGATACGATTCAAATTCGATGTAACACCCTGACACAAATTTCATTCAATAAAGATATTCTTTCAACTCAATCTTTTCTTATCTCAAATTTTAATAAATCGATGCAATATTTGCGAGTATTTTCTAATGTAGAATATTCAAGTGGTCGCGATGAAAAAAGGTAAAAAAAGAATGCGAATGATCGTGAAGAGGGGTAAAACAAAAAACTGTTCTGGGGTCTTTTTAGATAGTGGTCATTACAAGGAATTTATTGTCCCTGAATTGCCAAGGGGCAAACAATTGACCCTCGATATTTTGAGCACTTGGGGCGACAAACATTTCGTTGGATTAAATGGTATTGAAATTTTCTCCGCAACTGGCGAACCTGCAATTGTCAGTGAAGTAAGTTTTTATACTTTTTAATAATTTCTTGTTATAAAAAATTGAAAATTATTTAAACAGTTGAACAATTAAATAATTCAATTATCAATAAATAAATAAATATCCATTAATAAACTGTTTATCATTTTTTTTAATTAATAAAAAAACAAGCTGCAATAATAATTGAAGAAATCTTGATGTTTGTCGTATTTTTCAAACAATTCTTCCCTCAGATACACGCAAATCTACAGAAATCGAAAGAGATTTCGGAGTGCACGAACGACGAAAGAACTGTTGGAAATTTAATTAATGGGACAAATCGTACAAGAGACGATTTAAATATGTGGCTCACGCCGTTTACTGAAGAAAATCATCATTACGTTCACATGACCTTTCGCGATGTAGTCAATGTGGCTCTAATTAGAATATGGGTAAAATATCGATTCCATAGACTGATTAAAAAGTGCTATTACGGTTCAATGCACACAAGCAACGTTCGCTTTTTATTGACTCAATAGACTCAAGTGCTATTGTGTATTCAGGGTTTGTGCAGAATACACAAATCCGTGGAAATAAAGTGCACATTTCAACGTCTCATTACGTTCTCAATATTTCAAATAGAAAAAAATCTAAAAAGAAAAGTTTTATGTACTTAATCGAATTTATTAAATTTAATTAACTTTCTTGTTGCAATTATTCTTTCGAATACCGTGAAAATTATTAATATTATGTACTTTTTTGTTTTTTATTTTCGAAAAATTTGTTTTGGCCCATTTTTGATGATAAATAATATTTTTTCGGCAAATTGAAAAAATTCTAAAAATATAAAACCAAAAGCTTTATGTACTTAATCGAATTGTTAAATTGACTTTTGTTGTTGCAAATATTATTTCTAATACCGTGAAAATAATTAATATTATTTATTTTAGTTTGTTTTTGCTTTTCGAAAAATTTGTTTTTGCCCATTTTTAATGAAAAATAATATTATTTTTTCGGTAAATTGAAAAAATTCTAAAAATATAAAAGCCCAAGCTTTATGTACTTAATCGAATTGATTAAATTGACTTTTGTCGTTACAATTATTATTTCTAATATCGTGAAAATAATTAATATTATGTATTTTAGTTTGTTTTTGCTTTTCGAAAAACTTGTTTTTGTACATTTTTAATGATAATTAATATTTTTTCGGCAATTGGAAAAAATTCGAAAAATATAAAAGCCAAAGCTGTATGTACTTAATCGAATTGATTAAATTGACTTTTGTTGTTGCGATTATTATTTCTAATACCGTGAAAATAATTAATATTATGTATTTTTGTTTGTTTTTGCTTTTCAAAAAATTTGTTCTTTGTACATTTTTGATGATAATTAATATTTTTTCAGCAATTTGAAAAAATTCGAAAAATATAAAAGCCAAAGCTTTATAAACTTAACCGAATTTATTAAATTGAATTAACTTTTGTTTTTGCTTATATTATTTCTAATACCGTGAAAATAATTAATATTATGAATTTTAGTTTGTTTTTGCTTTTCGAAAAATTTGTTTTTGTACATTTTTGATAAAAAATACTATTATTTTTTCGGCCAATGAAATTTTGACGAATCGCTCAGATTTCATATTGTTTTAGAATTACAATAAATCAAGGATTCATTCCTACCAAGGTGCCAAGCATATACTGCTTATACTGGACGATGTTTTAATATTCGATGGGGAAATAGCTCGTGCATCCGGTGATATAATAGGCAGTATCGATACGTTTGGTGATGTGAGTAAAGAATTTTCATTTTATCGAATTGTTTTAAGCTTAGGAGAAAAGCAAAAACGATATTTCTATTGCAGACCATACTCTTTACGACCGACGAACAGATTCTCGAATCTATATCCAAAAATGATGAATCTTTCTTGTCTATTGATGAAAAAATTGGAAGTTCAACGGAAAGAGAGGTCGAAAGACCCATTACTGGAGCTACGGATATTAGTGTAAGTTCTTTCTTAACAAAAATTAATTTTATAAACAAAAATTACAATTTTTTAAATTAGAATTTCTAGCAGTAAATTTATTGCACTTCGAATGATTAAAACACACCGAAAAATCTTTTTTCATTCCTTAATTTTGAATATGTAAAATTTCTTTCATTAATTCGTTTCAATTAAATTATGTTACTAAAATTTATTATGGTACAAAAATGATTTCTTGGTATTGCATTTTTTCTCGATAGAATCGATTTGCGGATGACGACGATGCTACATCGGATGATAAACTGAGCGAAACGAGCACGAGTGAAAAAAATACAATGTCAATTGCCTGTAAAGAAATAAAACTCGTATTTTTATCAAACTGGGGAAATTATAGCATGATCGGTGAGTGAGAAAAATAAGACGAATAATTATTATATGAGATAAAGTTATATACTTACTTAAGTTATATACTATACTAAAATTATGATTAATTCAAAAGGTCTCAACGGAATTGAAATTATCAACGACGAATATACGCCTGTAACCTTGTCTCGAGCTAATTTGGAATGCAATCAAGGCAATGACAATATAATGAGACTCGTGGACGGAAATTACTTGACCACAGATCATAATTACATGTGGTCGATTAATTATGGAATGGACAGAAAAGTTATATTGACCATAAGCTTCAACGTCGAGACTTATCTTACGGGGATGAGATTTTGGAATTACAATAGTTCGATGGATCTGTCTTTTTGTGGGGTAAAAAGATGAAAATTTCTTGCTTTAATATCTGATAATCAATTTTAATTGTTTTTTAATTTCCGTTATATAATTTTTTCAATATTTCATCACCAATTAACTGGTGTTTCATTTTTAAATGATTTATTTACTTAAATATTCGATTTTTACATTTTTGTTAGAATTATTTTGGAAAAATGTATTTGAATTCTCAGGTAAAGCAAGTTCTCGTTGAACTGGATGGGAAACCCTTGTTCAACAATGATTTTGGAGGCTTTACTCTGAGAAGAGCTCCAGGCCATTGTCAATACGATTTTTCTCAAGAAATTAGTTTTATCAATAGACCTGGACATAGAGAATATTCGTTGGGTTTAGCTATTTCGAATCCTCGTGAAAATAAAATATTTGCTAGTGAGTTTACGTACGAAATTACATTTGGCTTGAAAAAAAGCTTGGGAACGAACATTTTTACAATATAATTAAAGTAACTCTGTTTTTAATCAACGTTGTTATTAATCATGATGCAGATTCAACGAACATCGATTACGAAGCTCCCGCGATGCCTCAAGGTTTTGTATATCAAATAATAATATTCTCGACATGGGGAGATCCTTATTACGTGGGCCTCAATGGAATAGAAATCTTTGATTCCGATAGAAAACAAATTGACTTGATAAAAGATAGTGAGTTTATTTTAACACGGAACTTTCATTAAAAATCGTTGTAAATGTTTCATTAATTGTCAAATAAATAATTAATTCAGATATAGCAGCTTATCCTGAAAGTGTAAATATTATCGAGGGGATAGAAAACGATATTCGTACACCAGAAAAACTCATCGATGGTATAAACAATTGCGACGATGGCCAGCATGCTTGGCTTGCCCCAATTTTACCAGGAGAAGTAAGTAAACTGTAGGCCAGAGTGATTTTCCTTTAGTCATAAAAAACTAATAGAATTTTTGGATTTTTCCAGACAAACCGAATTTACTTGATTTTTGATACTCCGGTGAGGGTGTCGGCGATTAAACTATGGAATTATATGAAAACGGTGCAGAGAAGAGTGAAAGAATTTGGTGTAAGTAAAACAAATTCAGTGAACAATAAGAAAATTTTCCAGTTTCCATCAAAAAACCCTATTTTCTCAAATTTTATATTATTTAATGATAATTTTTTTTAAACGTTCAATAGTTTCATATGTTTTTATGAAGAAAAAAAACGTTAGCATACCATAAAAATTATTTTGGAACTTTAAACTATAAGGTTTCGTGAATGTCATGGGTTTTTTTAGTTTAAAAAAATGTTTCCACTGCCTAAATATTTTTTATTATTCAAAATTGTTTAAAAATGTTCAAAAAATGAGTTACAAATGAAAAAGTCATTTCTGTAGATTTTAGTGGACGATCTTCTGGTGTACAATGGAATACTTGACGTCAATTGTCCAGATGGTATTGTTTACTTCAATAATGAAAATAACAATACCCATAAACAAGAATGCGGATCGCAATGGTGAATAATTCAAAACTTTTAATATTAATATTCCATGCAATCAAAAAAATTGATAACGTTCTTTGTCGAACAAATTTGCTAGCTCAAATCAGGACATACGATTATTAAATATGGAACGAAGCGCAACATCAGCCGGAGATTTTACTCCGGATCCGTATTTGCGACCTCACACTTCTCTGCCACGTCAATCGAATTATCATCGCTCTGCATGAGATACTCAGAAGTCCATAGCTTTTAATTTCTTATCGGTTTAGAGTCTGTGTTGTATACAATTTTTTATGATGTACAATAAAATAAAAAAATAAATAAAAATTAATGAGTTCTGTCTATTATTTTCAAACTTACTAATTTCAAATTTTATTCATTTATTCAGGGTTGTTACGGATTGTTGACTCCGAAATTCCGTGACTTTTCCAGGTTTTCTAGACAGGTTTTACAAATATTCCAGATAGAATACGGTCAAATATAGAACACTTTGTTTTCATGAAATATTTATTTTCAAGAGCGAAAGACTACAACTAAAGTTTGGTTCAGAAAAAAATAACTTGAATCATGTATTTATATATTAGCGTGATGCAAATAAAATCAATTTTTTTTTTCGTGGGCCCAAGAGAGATGTTAGAATTTGCAATAAAAAGTGATTTTCTCAAAATTTGGAACCCAAAGAAAAATATGTAGAGGTCGCGCAAGCGACTTTTCGATATTTTTTTCGGTAATTATGCAGAAGTGGGGCTCCACCCCAAAATGGCTCCAAATTTTTTTTATGTATGTATGCATGTATGTATGTATGTATGTATGTATATATAGATGTATGTATACAAGTGTTGAATAAGATGTAAACAGTTGCATAAGCTCGTTACCAATTAAAACTAAAATTTGTAATATCGTTAATTGAAGTTTTTATTTTTTTGTCGGTTAAAAAGCTCATGCGCCACCATAATATTGCTTCCTATCATGTTTTTTATTCATAAAGAATGTAAAAAAAAAAAAATTCCGCCCGATTGTAGGTGGAGTCCCACTTCTGCATAATTACCTTTTTTTCTAATTTCGAACCATTTTAGATTGCTAGAGTAGTTCGAAAAGTGGTGAAATTTTTTTACAATACCCAAGTTTTGGGAGAATTACATTTTCATCAAATACTAACATCTCTTCTTGCAACACTGAGAAAGGTCAACATTTCTATATCATGATTTTCAGCCAAAACTATAAAGAAATATCTATAGGTCCCTGCGACAACCACATAAAAAATTTTTTAGAAGGTCCAAATTTTGGGAGAATTAGTTTTTCATCAAGTACAAACATCTTTTGTTGCAACATCATAGAATCGACAATTTTATATAATGATTTTCAGCCTGAATTGGAAAAAAACATATCGAAAAGTCACTTGCGCGACCTTCAAATTTTTTTTCAAGATCCCGTATTTTGGGAGAATTCTTTTTTCATCAAATACTAACATCTCTCTTAGGCTCACGAAAAAAAAATATCGATTTTATTTGCATCACCCTAATATATATACATCCATACATGGTAGAACAATTTAAAAAGATCTTACTGTAAATTTTTTACATCAATGCCAAACAAATGAAGAATAAATTTAAACACGTGTCTACAATAGATAAGGAAACATTTTTTGTCCTTATTTTATCATTTGAAAATATGTAAAACAGGAGGCCAAAAAAATACTGCGTCATTGACGCAACTTAAAAACATATTTGTTGACTTTTGCTAGAAAATTACCCATTATTATGTAAATAGCTGACACATATTATTTTTCAGTTACACATTTGCACGTTTTCGTGGGCCCAAGAGAGATGTTAGAATTTGCAATAAAAAGTGATTCTCCCAAAATTTAGAACCCAAAAAAAATATTTTGAGGTCGCGCAAGCGACTTTTCGATATTTTTTTCTAATTTCGAACCACTTTAGATTGCTAAAGTAGTTCGAAAAGCGGTGAAAATTTTTTTATAATGCCCAAATTTTGGGAGAATTACATTTTCATCAAATACTAACATCTCTTCTTGCAACACTGAGAAAGGTCAACATTTCTATATCATGATTTTCAGCCAAAACTATAAAGAAATATCTATAGGTCCCTGCGACAACCGCGTAAAAAATTTTTTAGAAGGTCCAAATTTTGGGAGAATTAGTTTTTCATCAAGTACAAACATCTTTCGTTGCAGCATCATAAAATCGACAGTTTTATATAATGATTTTCAGCCCGAATAGGAAAAAAAATATCGAAAAGTCACTTGCGCGAGCTTCAATTTTTTTTTCAAAATCCCATATTTTGGGAGAATTCCTTTTTCATCAAATACTAACATCTCTATTAGGCTCACGAAAAAAAAAAAATATCGATTTTATTTGCATCACCCTAATATATATGGAGTATTCCATGCCAAACCGGTCAGTCCGTGATCCCGACCATTTTTGATTTTGTCGAAATTTTTTCATTTTCAAGTAACTACTGAAAGGAGTTTTTAGGATTTCTTTTAGATTTTTATCGCAATCCGTTTAAAAATAATGAATTTTTCAAAATTTCGCACGAAATTTTTTTAAATGCTCATAACTTTTTCAGCAACAGAGATTAAAATAAAATAGGAGGTAATTTTTTTCGTCTTGAATTGTAGTTTCGTAAAAAAAATACAAAAAAATTATCAAAAGGCAATTTCATATATTTTTTTTAGTTTTAATCCAAAAATATATTTTTATCAAAACTTGGACCATTTTGATTTTTATGAAAAAATTCACCTTTTTTGTAGACATATTTTTACATGTCTCGAAAAATGCACAGCGTGATATCCATCCCTTCTATTTTTTTCTCCAAAAAACTGTTGACCGATGTCGTCGCACACGAGGGTTTTCAGAACTCATGAAACATTTACAAATACGAAATATTTTTATTAAAATCACAAATAAGAATGTATATGAAAAGTCATCAATATTGAGTATTTTATCGCTCGTACAGCGTAAAATACGAAAGGGTTTTTATTGTTTCTACATCAAATGACTTCATTGTCTTTAGTAAATTGTGTAAATAATGATGAATTCACTTACTTTGAACACAAAAATGGTTCTTGATTGTGAAATACTGTTTTTTTTTTTATTTTCACAAACCACGATTCTATGACCTCAAAGCGTACACCGGTGCGAATTTGCACCAACTAAATTTGTCGATGCCGCTTTCGCGGCGGTTATGGAAACAAAATGGACGTCCTCCTGACGGGGTTAAACACTAGAGGGGTCACACATATTTGTCAAAAAAGGGGTATGCCCTTAAACAACTTTCCCGTCAAATACCGGCGTTTTGAAAATTTTGCTGGTGCAAATTCGCACCAGTGTACGGTTTAGGGGTTAAAGTACATTCCAGAAAAAAATACGGGCGCTATCGCACGCGCTAGCAATTTAATTCTTTCGTGTAACCTGTGAAAGATAACAGCAAAATAACCATTTTTGCAACTAGTGTATTTACATTTTCTGCTGTTTTTCTAAATAATCTTTTGAACCGGTATATAAATAAGCTCGTTAACAGTAATTTAGTTACTAGTCGAATCTAGTTGATTGGTTATTGATAATATTGGTCCAGGAACGAGATTTGTACGTGATAATTGTTAATTGCGTCGCCTGCGCTATCGTAATTATTCATATTTTTTTAATTCATTATTGCAAAACGACGTCATTTTTCATCTGTATTTCTTATTTTTTTTCGTCCTTCATATTCTTCTTCTTCCAACTGAGTTCGGTTTATCTTGCGCCTCGGCATGATGCAGACTTTACTGAAGAAAACTCATTAAAAATGAACGCATTGAAAACATTGAATAGCATTCATTTAGCAAAAAATTAGCTACTTATATAATTAAAATTGTATTGGAACGATAAGGGAACACGCACAAGCCCCGTGATAAGATGATTTGCCTAAACAAAGATCCAATATATTTTACAAATTACGTTATCTAGGCCCACGAAGCATATAAATGAGTGGAGTCACGTAAGTTAATTGCCGAACCAACTTACGTGACTCCACTCAGCGGTTCCTTTACGACCGGTTCCTTTTTTTTGTTTTTGTTAATGTTTTCGTCAATTTCAAAAACCGGCAGCATTTCGTTCCAGCGACATGCCCTGTCGTGTGTTTTATTGGTGGTTCTAACGGGTGCGCTTCCTCTCGTTAAGGATGTCAATGCACCGCTTAACAATCATTTTCGTCAACACAATGAATCGATCAACTATCGTCTTTCAAAGGATGTTTTTCCCAGGAAATATACAATTAGGCTTGAACCTAACATTGTTCCGGGTCAATTTATGTTCAAAGGTGAAATCGAAATCGAGATATGTTTCCAACGGAGAATGTTAACGATAGTTCTGCACGCTGTGGATCTCGTCATCGACGAAGATTACACGGAACTACTTTATGCAGATGGTTCTAAGGTAAACGTGGAAATAAGGCCTGTCTACAACAGCGTCACGCAATTCTATAAATTAAACTTGAACAAATATGTTCCGAGCGGCAATTATATATTGAAAATGAAATATACTGGAATTATTAATGACTATATGATGGGATTCTACCGAAGTTCGTACGTAAACGATCAAGGTGAAAAGGTGTAAGTAACCTTTTATTTTTCGAAACATTGCTTTGCACCGACTGATTACATGTTACGAGGATTGGCATTTGTACAGGGAAGATTACCGTAGTTAAAGATTTTGAGTCGCTCATCAAAAAAGAAGTATCATATTTATATCATCTAATTTGAACCTTCATAGAGAGAGACTTAAAAAAAGACCTGATGTAGAAAACAATCATTCCTCGGCTTGGGACCGAAATCAGAATAGAGACGTTAAATCATGAAGAGGCTAAATTTCCGAACAAACCACTTTCAAAAAAGTTCGTTTACGATGGAAACATTGTAAGAACATTCCATTTTTTAGGTGGTTGGCGACAACCCATTTTGAACCTACTTTCGCAAGACGAGCGTTTCCCTGCTTCGATGAACCATCGTTCAAGACAACATTCAAAATATTCATCACGCACTTGGACAATTACACAGCAGTCTCCAACATGCCAGCTATAAGCAAGAGAAGGCCTAAGAATGATAGAACAAAGTGGATAACTGAATTTCAAGAAACACAGAAAATGTCAACATATCTCGTAGCTTTTGTTGTTTCGGACTTTAAGAATCTCTCAAATTCTGACGGATCATTCAGAGTTTTTGCGAGTAGTAATAAAATTCATCTCGGTAGATTGGCTCAGGCCATAGGTCCTAAGGAACTTGCAGAGTTAGCGAAATATACGAAAATCGATTATAAACTACCAAAAATGGATAACTTTGCCATACCACGGTTGGTCATTGACGCTATGGAGAACTGGGGCCTCGTTACGTTTAAGTAAATAACTATTCCCTACATGACACATACTTTGTACCAAAAAATTGTAAGACGCAAAGAAGTTGGTTTACTTTGACAATATTATTTTTTTGTTTGTCATCCAAAGGGAGATTGCACTTTTGTATGATGAAAAACACACAACCACAAAGATCAAGCAAGCAATCGCAAGAACAATATCACACGAGTATGCGCACCAATGGTTTGGAAATCTTGTTACTCCATCATGGTGGTCCTTCGTTTGGCTTAACGAAGGTTTCGCAACTTATTTCGAGTTTTGGATTACCGATCAGGTATTTAATAACAATTGACAAGTTATTCCCTCCTTCGGAATGACATTTGTTTCGGTCCAGGTTTAGTCGTTCTTTAATTTTGGATTCCCAGATTGAGCCTTCGTGGCGTATAATGGAACAGTTTGTGACTGCAATACTTCAGGAAAGAGCTTTCACTGCTGACGATGATGAATCTCAGCATGCAATGAAGGTAACGGTCAACAGTGCGACCGAGTGTCGTAGGATTTTCGACCACATTTCATACGCAAAAGGTGAAAATCTTCACAATAAATGCAAAGTCGCTGACTCGCTGTGATAATACTGTTCTTATTAATCAAGATTTTTTTTATTTTCGCTCGCATCAGCTGGCAGTGTCATTCGCATGTTTTTACATGTGCTCACACCAACCGTATTCCAAACTGGATTGCAGAATTATTTGAGAAACAAGTACGCAGATTACAGTTCTAGACATTTTCGACGTATCGCACTGTTGGCCGATGTTGCTCTAATTAAATTCTTGATTTGTCAGGAGCTATCAGACAGTAACCTCTGATGACTTGATCAAAGAATTAGTAATTGTCGGTAAAGACATTAAATTCCTGGATAAAGCACTGGTTTCTTGGATCAGACAACCAGGTTACCCTGTCATCACGGTGTCCCGAAATCATACGACTGGAAGCGCTGTAATATCGCAAAAGCGATTTTTAACAATCGTTACAAAACCCCGGACGGAGCAGTGGTTTGTCCCAATTAACATCGTTTCCGAAGAGGAACCTAAGAATTTTTCAGAGACTAAGCCAACTTATTGGCTTCTTGATGACAATAAAACCCTGACACTCTCAGGATTTAAAAACGACGGCTGGATCATTTTGAACAGCCAGCAAACTGGTTAGTGCGTTGCAAATTACGAATGCTAAGCTGCATATGAGCGTGCCGATTGTTTTATCTAACCGTTAAAAGAGCAATATTCTTGTAATAATAAATTCGCCGTTACAATTAGGTTACTATCGTGTCAATTATAATGCTGAAAACTGGCAGTTAATCATTGATTATCTGAAGAATCCAAACACAATGAAAAATATTCACGTATTGAATCGAGCTCAACTTTTGGACGATTCTTTTCATCTCGCTCAAGCTGCAGAACTTACGAACCATTCAATTTTCTTGGAAATGACGAATTACCTCCAACACGAAGAGGACTATATTCCATGGTATGCAGCCCATCGTGCCTTTGACATTCTTAACAGAGTTCTGGCGAATACTGGATGTTACGATCTTTTCAAGGTAAATTATTCTAGATGACTCAAATATGTTTTTGGGAGAAACTATTATTTATTCACTCTTCGTTCGAGAATTGCTTAGCTGACGATTGTATCAACTTGTCGTTAAATCTACCTAGAGGCCCGAAAAAAATGGCCAAATTCTAAATGTTTTTTCTGGGAAACGGTTGGTGAAAATGAAACACATTTTCTTTCAACACAAAGGTACATATATTGAGTCTTCAAAAAAAAATCACCAAAAAATACAGAAAAACAACAAAAATATGGCCGCCGGTAGATGATGACATTTTTTTCGCGACGTTCGGTGGTGGACACTCTCCAGCTTAAACGGTCCATCTGAAATATAAAAACCAAATATTATTTATTATTTAGTTAACAATAAGTTAACAATAATTTATTATTTAGTTAACAATAAATTGTTATTTAGTTAACAATAAAGACGAGTCGTTGACGATCGTCGATTTTTAAAATCATTTTTTTCAACAAAGTGGCGACAAATTGAAACTCGAGCATACAAAATCTATGAAAAAAGTCATACATTTTTACGTAACTTTTAAAAATTGAAGATTGATTTTAAAAAAGTGAGATCGTCAACGATCTTTGAATGTTTCTCATTGTATCTCCTGTAAATTTGGAAACAATCCTTCAAGTGGTTCGCGAGATATCATGTCCACCGACTTTGAAGATAGTGTTTCGAGAAAAACGCGTTTAAAGTGTTGTTTTTCTGCATTTTTTGGTGATTTTTTTAAAGGCTTTCAATATATGTACCTTTGTGTTAAAAAATGCGTTTCTTTTTCACCAACCGTTTCCTAAAAAAAATTCTGAACTTGGCCATTTTTTTCGGGTCTCTAGGTAGATATAACCCCTTAACAAAAAATGAATAACGTGATCCAAACACCTATTGCAAAATTCAAATTCCTTAAGCAAACTATCTGCAGCACCTTTATCACTTTACCTGTATTTTCTCTCCAGCTCTATATTCAACGGCTTACTGCAAAATTAGAAAAAAAGTTAGGCTATACCGAAAAAGCCATAGAAAATGATGACGTGAAGATGAACAGACTGAATGTAATCAGAATAGCGTGCGCAATGGGTTCTACGAAATGTCTGGCTGCTACTTACGAGATGCTTCGTAAGCATGTAGACAAATCCAACAAGTCAGTAATTAATGCATGTTGAAAATAATAAATCATCGGAGTCTCCGATCTTTACACCTGTGTGAACCTAGCGCCCGACTTTAAGAAAATTGATTTTTTTTTTTTTTAATGAAAGGTTTTGATAAGTAGTGGATAGTAGTGACACCCATTTTATGTGATCGCTTCCGGTTGAAGGTTTATACGATTATTACAAACGGTGGAATAGGCTTGAAAATGTTCGTAGAAATTAGTAGTAGAAGAATTTTTGTGTGTAGTAAAAAAATAGTTGTTTTTAAGCGAGAAATATGAAAAAAATTTGTTTCGGAGCACATTTTATGTGATCGCTTCCGGTAGAAAGTTTATACGATTACCACAAATGGTGGGATAAGCTCGAAAATGTTCGTAGAGGTTAGTAGTGGAAGAATTTTTGAGTGTAGTAAAAAAAATAGTTGTTTTTAAGTGAGTAAAATGAGCAAAATTTGTTCCGGAGCACATTTTATGTGATCGCTACCGGTTGTAGGTTTATACAATTACTACAAACGGTGGGATACGCTTGAAAATATTCGTAGAGGTTAGTATAGTAGAAGAATTTTTGAGTGTCATCAAAAAACAGTTGTTTTTAAGAGCGTAAAATCAGCAAAACTTGTTTCGGAGCACATTTTATATGATCGCTTCCGGTTGAAGGTTTATACGATTACTACAAACGGTGGAATAGGCTCGAAAATGTTTGTAGAGGTTAGTGGTGGAAGAATTTTTGAGTGTAGTAAAAAAAATAGTTGTTTTTAAGCGCGTAAAATGAGCAAAATTTGTTCCGGAGCCCATTCTATGTGATCGCTACCGGTTGTAGGTTTATACGATTGCTACAACCGGTGGGATACGCTTGAAAATATTCGTAGAGGTTAGTAGTGGAAGAATTTTTGGGTGTAGTAAAAAAAAATAGTAGTTTTTAAGTGAGTAAAAAGAGCAAAATTTGTTTCGGAGCACATTTTATGTGATCGCTTCTGGTAGAAAGTTTATGCGATTACTACAAATGGTGGGATAGGCTTGAAAATGTTTGTAGAGGTTAGTAGTGGAAGAATTTTTGAGTGTAGTAAAAAAATAGTAGTTTTTAAACGAGTAAAATGAGCAAAATTTGTTTCGGAGTACATTTTATGTGACCGCTTCCGGTAAAAAGTTTATGCGGTTACAACAAATGGTGGGATAGGCTTGAAAATGTTTGTAGAGCTTAGTGGTGGAAGAATTTTTAAATGTAGTAACAGAAATAGTTGTTTTTAAGCGAGTAAAATCAGCAAAATTTGTTTCGGAGCACATTTTATGTGATCGCTTCCGGTTGAAGGTTTATACGATTTCTACAAACGGTGGAATAGGCTTGAAAATGTTCTTAGAGGTTAATTTTTTTACTAACAATCAAAAATTCTTCCACTACTAACCTCTTCGAATATTTTCAAGTCTATCCCACCGTTTGTAGTAATCTTATAAACCTTCAACCGGAAGCGATCACATAAAATATGCTTCGAAACAAGTTTTGCTCCATTTACGCGCTTAAAAACAACTATTTTTTTTACTACATTCAAAAATTCTTCCACTACTAACCTCTACGAACATTTTCAAGCGTATACCACCGGTTGTAATAATCGTATAAACCTACAACCGGTAGCGATCACATAAAATGTGCTCCGAAACAAATTTTGCTTATTTTACGCTCTTAAAAACAACTATTTTTTTGTGACACTCAAAAATTCTTCTACTACTAATCTCTACGAATATTTTCAAGCCTATTCCGCCATTTGTAGTAATCATATAAACCTACAACAGGAAGCGATCACATAAAATGTGCTCCAGAACAAATTTTACTCATTTTACTCGCTTAAAAACAACTGTTTTTTTACTACAATCAAAAATTCTTCCACTACTAACCTCTACGAATATTTTCAAGTCTATCCCACCGTTTGTAGTAATCGTATAAACCTTTAACCGGAAGCGATCACATAAAATATGCTTCGAAACAAGTTTTGCTCTATTTACGCGCTTAAAAACAACTGTTTTTTTACTACAATCAAAAATTCTTCCACTTCTAACCTCTACGAACATTTTCAAGCATACCCCACCGTTTATAGTAATCCTATAGACCTACAACCGAAAGCGATCACATAAAATGTGCTCCGGAACAAATTTTACTTATTTTATTCGCTTAAACCAATTATTATTTTTTTACTACACTCAAAAATTCTTCCACTTATAACCTCTAGGAACGTTTCTGATGCAGTTCTGTCGTTCGTAGTACTTGTTTGGATCTTTAAACAGAAATTATCTCGGAAAAATCATTTTCAAAATTTTTCAAAAATTAAATTTTTTTTTTATTTTTTCTATGTTACTACTAACGAAAAAAATTTCACTACAATCCACTACTAACGTTTTTCTATGAGAATCAACCGGAAAATTTCATTTTTTTTCATTCAGGGGGATGACATTTTTTTTTGCTATATTTTTTTTTGGCGTTACTACTAACTAAATTAGTGTCACTACTATCCACTACTTATCAAAACCTTCCATTAAAAAAAAAAAAAATCAATTTTCTCAAAGTCGGGCGCTAGGTTCACACAGGTGATCTTACAGCGTTTTTCAAACTTTTCCGTTTCATATATTTTGATTGTTCTGAAGGACCTCAGCTGATCTACAAAGCGTCGTGCTTTGCGCGGGAATGCGATCAGCGAACAGAGAAGAATGGGAAAAAGTTTACGATTACACAACTAACTTGAACAATGACTCAGACGAATATCGAAACCTTTTGAACTCACTCGGCTGTGTTTCTGATCCAAAAATTCTTAAGATATACCTTGAGAGAGCTTTGCTTATAGAATCTGACGTTATTATAAATTATGCCATGGAGGCAGTGTACAACAATGGTGTCGCTGGTGTCGCCGTCGCGTTGGCCTTTATCAGTTCTAAATTTCAGTATATCATTGATAAATAGTAAGTCAAGTTTTGTGTTTTCCGAAATCTAAAAACATCCATGAACAATTTTAACATGCTGATGGTTTAAAACGCCATTTTCTTGTAGTGACAATGGTGCGATGATGATTTTTGATCATCTTATAGAGATTGCAAGCAGAATGACAACACGAGAACAAATCACATGGGTCAGTAATTCAAGACCTTGTAAGGAGCGATAATTTGTTATAGAGAATAGAATTTACCCATTGGTTACATTTGACGGTTTTATTTTTGCAGCTGCGAGATGTTATTAAAGAGTTACCCAAATACTATACGAATCTGGGTTTAGACCGCAGGATTTTTAGCAAAGCAAACAAGAATATCGAATGGGTGAGAAGCTATGAAAAGACTGTAGCGACATTCTTGGATGCACAAAATTTGGTTGAAGAACGAAACCATAAGGGCACGCAACACAATCTATAAATATTGAATCGAAAAAAAAAACAGTTTCATTGGAAAAAATCATCCTTTTATTATTTGTAACGATTTTTTCTTTACACATTGCATATTAAGAGTCGCGGCAGCGACTCGAGACAAGTACATTTAAAAAAGCTATCCGCACGTGTCAAAGTCAAAGACGAACGGTCGCTACAAGACTCTTTTACTCCGAGCACCGCGTTTTCAATTGTTTTCGAATTATTTCGAAAATTGTTTCTTTAATATTTATTTAATCATACAGTTTTGAAGGATGTTTCAAATTCACGTATTATTTTCATTTTTTTTTCTTTCGATCGTGACTAATTGGAACTCTGTAGCTTGAAACGTTTTAAAGATATTAATTTTTTATTTTTTCGTTGCATCAAAAAAATGATCATTTTTTTGAGTTTTTTCGCACACATTTTGCGATGCTCACATTTTTTCCGCAGTCGCTGTCTAGTAATACTAGTAATACTAGTAATACTAGTAACATTCTGGTAATACGTGAATTGTCGTTCGCGGAAGAGCACAGATGATTGCGATCTATTTTACAAAATAGTCAGATTATAGTGAGGCTATAAAGATCGTGGATCTGACAGTTAATGGTGACTAGCCTCATCTCATCACTGATATGATGAGGCTAGTCACCAGAGTAATCATCGAGAGAGAAGCTCGAACGCGATCACACTCACACTCACACAACCGGGATCCTACACACACGATTATAAAATTAACCGAGTCCGTTACGATTCTCACCGCGGTTCTACTCGCGGGAAGAATTTTATAAGATATATGAAAATTGATGTTGGACCAAAAGCCACGAAGAATAAAATACCGAGCCCCCGATAATCGGTTACTGGCCGGACTTTTCGAACTTGACGAAATAACGGCGATTCTCCCGGCCACACACACACACTCACGCTACACTCTCTACACTCTTGAAATTCGCGCCCCTTTCTCGATGCCTACGAAACCGATACATGATTTATTTTAATACACAGAGAAAAATGAGATTTTCACTACTGTAATGTTTGGATGTAGTTTTGGTAAATAAATATCGCACACGTTTCTTGTACCATATATATTTAAGGGCCGGTTGTTCCACCTTCTGGTAAATTTTACCTGACGGTTGTAGCATTGAGTAGCAGACCTTTAACTATCAGATAAAATGTACCTGACGGTTGTAGCATTGAGTAGCAGACCTTTAACTATCAGATAAAATTTACCTGGAGGTGGAACAACCGGCCCTAAGAGTCTTTAGTACGGACCAGGGAGACTAGAGTAAAGGAGTGGACACAGCGTGCTTTAGAAATGTACATGAAATCCCAGCCTGAAGCGGCGGCGCTGTATCGGTACAGATCCTATTAGATCAGACATACTGTTACTACTTATTTCCTAACCTTGATTTTTCAAAATACGTGCAATGTCTATGTTTACGTCAGGGAGTTTACGTGTATAAATTTTTTTTTTTATTAATGTACTGTGCTTCGATCTTGAAAGCAAAGCAAAGGAAAATTGTACAATCTATCTGTTTACTCTAATTTTTTTTATATTTCTTTTGTGCTTATACCCTGACTGTTCCCGATACCGTCTCAACTGGGCGTTTTTTAACCGAAATCGTTTTCGGTATCGATGCCGTGTCGACTTTTGCTTTTTCGACTAGGTCCAACGGACCTAATATCGGTATCGATACCTAATTTTAATTCCACCGATACCGAATGTGCCGAATTTTCGCTTTTTGCTCAAGTCCAACTGGCCCGGTATCGATACCATAATTTGTTGGATAACTACCTGTCGAATTTTGCTTTTTCAATTAAGTCCACCAATCCAGTATCGATGCCGTCATTTTGCAGGTCCGATGTGTACCTGTCGAATTTTTTTTCAATCCACCGATCCGGTCTCGATACCGCATTTTCGCAGGTCCGATACCGTGTTCACTGGCATTTCTTTCTTCGCGAGTCTGATGGTGTTTCATAGCAGGATAGACAAATGGATGGATAAATAAATTTACACCAGTGGAACGTAGTTGGCGGGTAGGGAAGGTTCGATGAAAACAGGAGCAATTTTATTTTATTTTTTTTGCTCTTGGAACACGTGTTTGGGAGAAGGGGCGCTTTGCATCCATCTCTTTTTTTTCAATGGTCATGATTATCGATTTACAATTGTTTTAAATATATCCATTGCAATAAAATGGTGGAGTACAATTCATTATCGCTCGAAAGCTTTTCTCATGGAAGTTTTCATCCTTTGGGTAGCGAACCGCATAATTTTCAGCCTTTGGGTAGCGAACCGCATAATTTACGGTACCGATACCGTACCTGCGGGCTCGCTTTTGGGTAGCAAACCGCATAATTTACGGTACCGATACCGTACATGTGGGGTCCCACTTTCAGTTACAATGCCGCATAATTTTCGGTATCGATACCCTCAATTGGGCCCGCTGGGGCTTGCTTTCGGGTATCGATACCGACACAGTTACAGTTAAAAAAAGCCATTTTGCCATAGTCGCGATACCGAAAAAAATACGGTATCAAGATCAGTCAGGGTAGCACGCTGCTTCGAGCAACAAAATAACAAGTGGAGCATCATTTAAAATATCTGTTGAGTGAAGTTAAAATATATGTTGAGTGAATATGCTTATTCGCATATTCACTCAACAAGTGTGTGCCGGGCTCCTAAACGGGCTCACACGTGATCCGTTTACTCTCTTAAAGAAAAGCATGAATAAATAAATTACCTGCTTGTTCAGAAAAAAAAGGTCGAATCGTACTCTATCTCCAATGAGGCCGGATGATGAAGCTCCACATTAAAATTGTCGACACAAAATGTTGTTTGCAAAATTTAACCGTTTCACACATGAGACGATATTACGCACTGAAGACAACAAATAGTCTTTTTAACCTCCAATATCCTGTCCAATATATTGGGATTTGGATTAGAGGCTTTTTTTCTATTGCGCAAGCGCGAAACGGTCACTTTCACCGTGTGGACTAATTTTATTACTATACGTGTAGGATCTGTACACCTGGTGGCACAGCTACGAACTAATTCAAGACGGGATTTTGAGGACGCCGTTACTACTTATTTTCCTATGCTGTGTCCACACCTTCTCTCTAGTCTCCCTGGAACCATTGAACTCTACTTATACTGGAACGCTGACTGGGCGTTCCGAGAGAGACAGTCGCAATTGGTGCAGTTGTCTTTGTCGGTACAGTCCACCATGAAAATTAGTTAACAGCGAGAAAATTAACCTCAATATCAGGGAGACTAGAGAGGAGTGGACACAGCATAGGAAAATAAGTAGTAACGGCGTCCTCAAAATCCAGTCTTGAATTAGTTCTTAGATGTGCCACCAGGTGTACAGATCCTACACGTATAGTAATAAAATTAGTTCACACGGTGAAAGTGACCGTTTCGCGCTTGCGCAATAGAAAACAAAGCCTCTAACCCAAATCCCAGTACATTGAACAGAATATTGGAGGTTAAAAAGACGATTTATTGTCTTCAGTGCGTGGTTTCGTCTCATGTGCGGAACGGTTAAATTTTGCAAATAACATTTTGTGTCGACAATCTGAGATTGTTGCATGCATTGATCCGAAATTCCGACCACCTTTCAAGGTTGGCAGATTTTTTCGTGTGGTGTTTTCTGTGTTACCCGCGTCGTTTTCATGCTGAATAAAAAAATTTTAATACCATCAGTATTTACGACATAAAAATGGCCATTGAGCCAGATAAACATAACTTTATTTCCAGTATTTACAAAATGAATGATAAAAAAAAAAAATGTACTGATGGGTCTGGTAGAATAAAACAATATCAAATGTTCACATTTCATTTCTTTCCAAGATCGAAGCTCAGTACATTAATAAAAAAAAAATTTTGTACACGTAAACTCCCTGACGTAAACAGACACTGCACGTATGTTGAAAAATCGAGGTTAGGAAATAAGTAGTAAAGGTATGTCTGATCTAATAGGATTTGTACCGATACAGCGCCGCCGCTTCAGGCCCGAATTTCGTGTACATTTCTAAAGCACGCTGTGTCCACTCCTTTACTCTAGTCTCCCTGCTCAATATGAAAGTATTGACACACTAAACCGATTTTCTGTTCAGATTGTACAAAAAAAAATGCGCGTGCGCACAAATCAGATAGAACAGGACACATTGTCACAGATCCACCCTCTCTCTCGGAACGGTCGGGCCCATTAGGATCTTATGGGAGTCAGCGTTCCAGTATTAGTAGAGTTCAGTACCTGGAACGGGCCTTCAAACCCGACGTGCGCGCCTCTCATGGCGCGTCTGCAGATACACCACGAGACGCGCGCGCGCACCTCCATAAAGTTAGCCGAACGACTTAAACTTTTCGAATTTTTTATTAATCATATCTCTCAGTATTCGTTCAGTGGTTATCAGTATTCTAATTAAAATATTTAGTGGTAACTAGTTATCTTGTAATTAAATAAATAAAATTTGGGTTAAAGTTAGCCGAACATTTTTTATGGCACCCGTACAACTCACTCGAAAAAAAACTCCATCAGGAATATCTCTACCAGACCAATCCCAACCAAGGAAAATCTCCACCAATGACAATCTCCACCGGGAACATCTCAACCAACCCAATCTCCATCATTCCCAACTCCACCAGACAAAACTCACCCAGGAAAATCTCTATCGTGGTTAAGGATGTATGTAAAATATATCAAGTCGTCTAACTTTCCATAAAAATGACTAATATGATAGAGTTTATCACGCTGCATCGTTCGGAAAAAAGAAAAAGGCACTTAGCCGATGATTTGAAACAAATACTTAAGAATTAAAACCTCATTTAACTCCGTGTTATTTGTACCGGAAGTTGACAAAATGAAACTAAAATGATAAAAAAGTATATGTATTGTAGTCAATGTTTGGCCAAAAAAAGAATTTTCAGAAAGTTCATACATTTTTCAATTTTTTCACGAAAAAAAAACTACTGTTCCCGATGTCGTTGTGAAGATATTCATGGTTAACTTTTGACGTTTCATTAGCGTTCTGTAAACTGTTGTTCAATTTAATACGTCCATCATATCGGACACGTAGATGCGGCAACGCAGCACGCTTCAATTGCCGGTCTCGGAATGATCAGCTGTAGTTGACTGTCATGGCTGGGTGTAGCATTGTTGCCACATTTTCTCGGGACAGAAATGAAATTATCTGATTGGCTCAATGTGTACTCGGCCACATATATCAAGTTGCATATCAATTTCATTCAAAATCGTAAATTATTATACAGAATGACATATTTTTTTCATTAGACATCATAAAAAACAAAAGGAATGATTCGGCACTTGACATTTCGACATAAAGATTAACCTTAAAAAATAAATAGATGTACTGCGGATTTGACCTTATATACATCCTTAAACTCCACCAGAAGAAAATCTCCATCAGGAACATCTCCACCAGTCATGAAGATCAATCTTTACTGTCGGTATGGAAAACTGCAAAAGTTATCTAGAAATCCCATTGATGGTGCACCAGTAAGTGTAAAACAGTGGACACATAACACATAACCAAATTTTGTTACACAACGAGAGAGAAAGGACCGTTTGGAGCTGAAGATTTTTGTCGCTCGCGGATCACAGTGTTTGATTGATCGATGAGTTTGACGACAAAACTTTTCAGCTCCAAACGGTCCTTTTTTTCTCGTTGTGTAACAAAATTTGGTTGTGTTAGGCGTCCAACTTCTGTATAGTTAGCAGGTAAACTTAATATTTCTGAATTTCGATTATTGCAATCGGTAGGGCACGAATTAGGTAGATTAAGGTAACTAATTTTAGAATTAGGGCAACAATAATTTGTTTATAATTAATTAAAATTTATTAACCGTATAGTTAGCAGAAATTGCTTGATATTTTGGATTTTGACCATTGCAATCACTAGGACATAATTCAGGCAAGATTAGATAATTATTTAAGACTTGACAAATCGATAATTAGATGACCCAAACCCACCCTACTATTTCCACATGTCCAACGATTCAAAAAACAACCCCGAGATGACCCAAACCCACCCTACTATTCCCACAAGTGTAACGATTAAAAAAACAACGATCCCATCGATTCCAGAGGCACCAACTCCTTGTACCGGAAATATAAATTCACGATTTTGTGACACTTTGCATCGTTTTTATGAATTGATATATATTTCTTTTCGCGTTTCGAACTAGTTTCGAAAACTGGCGAAAATTATTTCTGTAATATCACAATAAACAGATAATAAAAAGGCACCCGTACAACTCACTCGAAAAAAAACTCCATCAGGAACATCTCTACCAGACCAATCCCAACCAAGGAAAATCTCCACCAATGACAATCTCCACCGGGAACATCTCAACCAACCCAATCTCCATCATTCCCAACTCCACCAGACAAAACTCACCCAGGAAAATCTATCGTGGTTAAACTCCACCAGAGGAAAATCTCCATCAGGAACATCTCCACCAGTCATGAAGATCAATCTTTACTGTCGGTATGGAAAACTGCAAAAGTTATCTAGAAATCCCATAGATGGTGCACCAGTAAGTGTAAAACAGTGGACACATAACACATAACCAAATTTTGTTACACAACGAGAGAGAAAGGACCGTTTGGAGCTGAAGATTTTTGTCGCTCGCGGATCACAGTGTTTGATTGATCGATGAGTTTGACGACAAAACTCTTTAGCTCCAAACGGTCCTTTCTTTCTCGTTGTGTAACAAAATTTGGTTATGTGTTATGCGTCCACTGTTTTACACTTACTGGTGCACCATCTATGGGATTTTTAGATAACTTTTGCAGTTTTCCATACCGACAGTAAAGATTGATCTTCATGACTGGTGGAGATGTTCCTGATGGAGATTTTCCTCTGGTGGAGTTTAACCACGATAGAGATTTTCCTGGGTGAGTTTTGTCTGGTGGAGTTGGAAATGATGGAGATTGGGTTGGTTGAGATGTTCCCGGTGGAGATTGTCATTGGTGGAGATTTTCCTTGGTTGGGATTGGTCTGGTAGAGATGTTCCTGATGGAGTTTTTTTTCGAGTGAGTTGTATGGGTGCCAATAAAAACACTTGGGCAAGAAGTGAAAATGCCCAGCTATAACATTCCCTCACGTTAGGCTGGGTTCTCGTGTCGAGCCCCAGTCACATCGTACGGCCTGAAGTTGTTTCTTCAGCGAATCTCCGCCCTATTCTTTTACTAATTATAGGGTTGATAATTTTCCTTTATTTATAACTAATTATCGATTTATCAAGTCCTAAATAATTACCTAATTTTGCCTGAATTATGTCTTAGTGATTGCAATGGTCGAAATCCAAAATATCAACCAATTTCTGCTAACTATACGGTCAATAAATTTTAATTAATTATAAACAAATTATTATTGCCCTAATTTTTAAATTAGTTACCTTAATCTACCTAATTCGTGCCCTACCGATTGCAATAATCGAAATTCAGAAATATTAAGTTTACCTGCTAACTATACAGAGGTATGCGTCCACTGTTTTACACTTACTGGTGCACCATCTATGGGATTTTTAGATAACTTTTGCAGTTTTCCATACCGACAGTAAAGATTGATCTTCATGACTGGTGGAGATGTTCCTGATGGAGATTTTCCTCTGGTGGAGTTTAACCACGATAGATTTTCCTGGGTGAGTTTTGTCTGGTGGAGTTGGGAATGATGGAGATTGGGTTGGTTGAGATGTTCCCGGTGGAGATTGTCATTGGTGGAGATTTTCCTTGGTTGGGATTGGTCTGGTAGAGATGTTCCTGATGGAGTTTTTTTTCGAGTGAGTTGTACGGGTGCCTTTTTTATTTTTCGTGCAATCCATTAGACAAAATGCTAAATCAATGTAGAATCGTTCGGTGGCCACAAATGTTTAAATTGTAACATTGAGTAGGCAATAGATTAATAGCTTAAAAAAACTATTTACGACCAGTCGGTGGAGTTTAGCCGGACAAATAGGTTATTACCTAAACAATTATGTTCTAATGATTCTTGATCGAAAGAAAATCGTTTGATGGTGATTAGTAGTGTAATTAAATCGTTGAGTAGTAATTAGTTTAATTATAACGACAAAAAAACCATATACGCCAGCGTACATCGTAGTAGAGAGGCTCTAATTGGTCAATAGCAAGATTCAACGGCAAAACGAGCAGGAAAACTCGAATTTTTTGTTTATTTTTAAATCAATTTTTATTTTTAAATTAATTTTTTTAATCAATTTTATTTTTAAATCAATTTATTACAAATAAATTGTAATATGAAAAAGTCGTCGTGTATACATTGCTATATCTTATTTGATTAATTGGACATGTGGAAATAGTATTTTTATAGAAAATTTTTATAGAAATAGTAGGGTGAATTTGGGTCATCTTGCGGTTGTTTTTTGAACAGTTGGACATGTGGAAATAGTATTTTTACATGTCCAACTATTCAAAAAACAACAGCAAGATGACCCAAACCCACCCTACTATTTTTACAGTCATCACACGACTTGAATAATAACTCTTAAAAACTTTGATGACCGTCATTAAAATGACCAAATGTGTCATCAAAGTACACGAATAACTCTTAGAAAAACAAAAGAAGCGAATGTCAACGAAAAATTGTATATTTTGTTCGTTCCCGTAATGATGCATGTGCGGAAAGTTCTGTTTTCTGACGATAGCAGTTATTTTCGATGTCAACATTTTTCAGACTTCTCAAACTTTTCGAAAGAAAAACGAAAGTAACAGAAAAAAAGTCGCAATGACTTATCATTGACTAATCTATACCGTATTTCTTATAATCTGCAATATTGAATACTCTCGAGACTTGTCTCGACGTCAGACAACGTTCATCGTGAACTAAAATACAACATCAAATGTTAGAAAGCGTGCTGACTCGATCGTGTCTATAGTGCGCAACTCCGCACTAAATTTCGACAGGACACGCGACAAACAAAACAAAAGCAAAGATAAGCTAGCAACTTGTGATATTTAAATTTCTCGGAACTACACGAACGTAACCGAACTTTATCGTGACGTCACGTCACGTATGTTGCCGGAAGCGCACACAATATGCGTGATACTCAGCAATCTTTATTTTTTATTCGTTATCGAAAAAGTTAACAAATTTTGGAATATTCTGCGTATTATGATTTAATGATATATACAACGAATTAAGTGTGGTCAATCTAGTACATAATACTTTATAAGAAATCATCGTCTCTGCCTTGATCCCGCCACTACCTCACACATCCCCTCCATGATTACAGTTCAGGAAATCGTGATCAGCTGTGCTTGACAGTCGAACCGAGTGGTGTGTTCGTATTAGGTGTCCGCAAAACTTAATCTCAACAAATATGTGACAACAATTAAAACTTGTATAACAATCAGAAAATTCCATTTAAAACTCGGCAAATATGTAAACTTCCAAAAATATAGAAAAAAAATGTACAGTATCAAGATAAGTGTATTGTCCAGTATTCGAAGTGAACAATACAGTTACTTCGATTTTTTTATCAACTTTTCAAAGCAATACACGCGCACATAGATTTCTATCAAATTAAATATACAAAAAACTGGAAAAAAATTTTTGCACGAAAGAGAATAAGTGTACATTATATGAAAAAATAATCGTATTCAAATTTTACAAAATGGATATTTTGAACACACAACTCGAAATACCAACAAAATACATGGAACTGTCAGATGGCAAAATTTGTGCTACCGTTCATAGAAATTGGTTAGCTAATTTGTGGACCGTCGGTCCTGTCCAATTTTTTATTCACGATCGCTTGTCCATGGATGAAATCGCTGCCAGACCATCGCTCGAAGATTTGGGTCCTCATTGGACCAGGATTTATATCAGAGTAACTACATCCATCAAATTTTTGAAAAAATCAATTCTCAAATGCTATTTCATAATGAATTATCAACAATTGATTATATAATTGAAAAATCACAATTTCACAGGTTTATGAGAAACAGAACAAAAATGCTATTCCTCTGCCAAGAGACAGACATTCCACGAGCGCCAAAGTACAACCTGAGCTGACTTTTGCTCAATTGCTGCGCTACGTCGCTGAAACAAATTACAGGAACTTGTGGAAAGAATCGTACAAAAAATATTTCAGTAAGTAAAAAATTTTCAAAAATTTGCCTCTTTTTGTTTTAAATAACGAAATTTATTTACTCATTATTATTTCTATTATTGAAGTATGTTGTTCAATTCATGCAGAAGCAGAAAAAAGATTCACATTACGAAGAACACAAATTTTAGTAAGCTAAAAAGAAAAATTAAGAATAATTAGAAATTGTTCTTTATCGAAGTTAACATTTGATTTAAACGAAGATTTTCGCTTTTTAATGCTCAATTACTGGAATTAAATAATTTCCTATGTCACAATATCGTTTTGTATATATTTTTTCCTATTGTTTAATAACATTTGCAGGTCTGTGGAACTCGTGGGAACAGAAAGAACAATCTTATGCTATCCCAAGCAGTAGTGACATAGCAGTAATGCGAGAAGTATTATCACGAATGTATGGCTGTTCGCTGATTAAAATTCGCAATGGTCAAGTCGTCGCAGTGAATCCACGAGCTACGAGTACTTCACACTGCAATTTATTGCCGGCATTGCTGGCTGTAGAAACACCTCTTGCTTTCATGGTATTTCACGAACAAACCGCACGATATTCGTTGCAAGAGTGAGTTCATAAATTTCTCAAATATTTATTAAATTTTTGGTTGTAAATAAATTCCCATTTCTTCAAATTTCGAATTGTTGGATATTTTATAATTAATTCTTTCGAAATTGATTATTTAATGAATTTTTAATAGATTTGGAAGTTGTGCATACAAGTTTCTTGTTTCGTGGGAAAATTTTTATAAATATAAATTCACGAATCAATTTTCTGTTTCTTTATTCTGCTTTCATGTTTAATGCTTTTTTTTCGTCAATTACGACTATAAATCTATTTCAGATGCGTAATGTACAGTCCCGCCGCTTTATCGACATGCTACAGCAAGCCCCTTTTCCTCATATACCAACTCCTACGCTTGTCAAGAGATCTTTATGATCAGGGTCTTGCTTTGGGTGAAATAACTCTTGGAGATATATTGATCATGGATAATTTTACAATTCAGGTGATCTTTGAAACTTTGCTACATTTTTTATGAACAGTGTTTGTCAATATGTGTTTAAAACCCTCCAAAGCTAACGATGGGTCATTCGTGTCCGGGCAAAAATTTTCTGTTACATTTTCTCGCAGACCCTTGCAGGTGAAATTGTTATTAAAATTTTTTTTTTTCGGGTGGGACAAATTATGATCATTTAGTTAAGGGTCCAAAGAAGGCCCATGAATTTTTTCAGATTTTCTCAAAAGTTTTAAAATTGTGAAATAAGTGAAAGACACGAACGACCCATCGTTAGCTTTAACGGTTGCCGAAAAGATCGTTAAACGGACCAAGGTTAAAACTATTTAAAACCATAACTTTTTTTTTCTGTGGTAAGAAAATATATATTTTTGAATTACACACGTGTATTTTTGAAAAATATAAAAATACAGTTCAGTGAATTTAAATTCCCCGATTTTTTCCAGGTCATGCCAAAATTGAGCGACAATATTTACCTCAAATCGGAGTTCGATAACGACCAACTACTAATGACACGAGAAAATCATTCGTTACCGTTGCAACAAAAGAAAATAGGAAGCCCATTTAAACTCGGTGCGATGTTTGGAAATCCTGAATTTGGCCGAAACGAGAGTATCACAAAAGTTTGTGAACTATGGCTTCATGGCCACATAAGCAATTTCGATTATTTGACAGCATTGAACAATCTTGCTGGTCGAAGATACGACGATCCAAGTTGTCATCACGTTATGCCATGGGTCACGGATTTTAGTTCACGTTGTGGTAAAAATTGGCGAGACCTCACCAAGTCAAAATTTCGACTGAACAAAGGCGATCGACAATTGGATCTTACTTTTGACTCGCAAACAATCGATGCAAGTTGAAGTTTAATTAACATTTTTAAGAATTTTCCAAAAAGCGTTCTCATCCTAATGCATAAAAGAAATTTCTATTTCTTCGATTGGCTGATATTGTAAAATTATTTTTGAGTGTTCAGGCTTTATAAAAATATTAATAATGAATAAGATTTTAATTTGAAAGTGTAGTAATTAAAATTTTAATTTTAATTACTAAAGTAAAAATTTGGCCGAATTTTTTAAATATTGTGAAGTAAAGTTTTATTATGATTTTTAAAAAATTTCTTCAACAATCGTGTTTGCATATATTTGAACGTATTTTGGTATTGGAAATTCTAAAAAAAATCGTTTCAATGCAGGTTGGACATCACGTATCGGACGTTCTTTCCGAAATAACGTATTACGTCTATTTATCACGACGTTACACGAAATCTGTATTATGCAAGCACGTAAGATCGCATTGGGTGCCTTGGGAATATCCTGTTTCGATTCAAAGACTGCACGAATGGAGCCCTGACGAATGCATACCACAATTTTTCACAGACCCCAGTGTCTTCAAGGTAAAGGAACACCATAATTTTGGTGCAGGAAAATATTTGATTGTCACTTAAAAGAAGAAAAACAAATTACAAATAAGAAGTGTATTAAAAAATATCGAAATCTTAAACTTTTATGTTTTAATGTGCAGTCAATTCACGAGGATCTTCCGAATTTGGAGATTCCCAGTTGGGCACGATCACCCGAAGATTTTATTGAGAAGCATCGAGAAGCGCTGGAAAGTCTTTATGTGTCTGAGCGACTGCATCACTGGATCGATTTAACATTTGGTTACAAGTACGAGTAAAATAGTTATTTTCTTGTGGAAAAAGCAAATTCCCGTGTCCTCTTTTCGTTCCTTTGCATTTAAAAACATGATATGATTTTTCAAATATTTTTCGAGTGCAGATTGTCGGGAATTGCAGCAATAAAATCGAAGAACGTGTGTCTCCAATTGGTCGACAACCATACGAGTCTCACGAATTCTGGTGTTGTGCAACTTTTCACCCAGCCTCATCCCCAAAAAATCGTACCTTCGCCTTACTGGAGCAAAATGCCACCACGGTTAAGAAATTCTGCGTCGAATCCAAAAATAACGAGTGAGTAGAGGAAAAAGGGATTAAATTTCCAAAACGATCAACAAAAATCAAAAAAAAAAAAAAATTAATGTGAATTAAAACATTAGCATTTCCACTAAAAAACTAATATTTAATTAAAGAAATGTTTTAATGAAACTTTTAATACAAAGAAACGTTACTGAATGTGGCAGTGCAAGTTGAATTACTACGACAAATAAATCCGATTTATTTTTATTGAACAACATGTGGTATTTTGTTAACAGGAAGTGAAAGATCAGGCGAAAGGATAAGCGAAGACGAGGGTCACAGTTCAGGAATGGACGAGGAGGAGTCTCCAATAACGACGTTGAACGTAGCAAGATCATCGCCTTTGGCACTGAGTCGTTTGCTGAGTCGTTCGAGGGGTTCGTTGTTATCGGTGGATGACAATTCGAGCAAGCCAGAAAAGCCAACAACACAAATGATCATTTTGCCAAAAGATTACAACCCGTTCGCAGCGATAGTCCAAGTGGAAACGACTCATGCTTTTATGAACAGAGTATCGCACCGCACGTACAAACCGGAAATTTCGCATCACGGTGGAACAGCGAATTACAAGCAGATCGTAGCTTCCGGTAGAATGAAAGAGCAACAGATAATCGGTTGTTTAATTGTGGAGATATTTTTGGCAGGCAAATTTCGTGCAACGTGGAACACAGGAAGAGTCTCGTTCGCAAATCGACTGGAAACGTGTCTAAACGTATTGAAAACGAGCTCAGAACCATTGCCAAAATGTGTGCGAAACGCAGTCGCACTTCTGTTGCAAATCGACATAATCCCGAGAAGTTATGGGATTTTTAATGACCTCGGGGAGACAACGAGAGTAGGAAACACGGGAAACTTTCGTTATCCGATGGTGACATGCATGGGTTTGCCTCCACCGTCGGCCCATCAATTTTTGCAGCCAGTACTATCCAGTAATCTTTATCCTTCGTCAAAGTATTTCCAGTGTCTCTTCAATCTCGTGGAAATGTTGCAAGAATACAACGAACTCGTGCGCGAACTGAATTATGCGCTCCAGGAGGAGGAAGGAGGAGACAGTAACACGACGAGAACGAAAATTCGTTATTTATGCAAAATAAGCGAGTGCAAAGTGAAATCGGTAGCTCGCGAGCTCGAGAAACTTTTGCCACAAGCTGGTGCTAACGCTATGGAAACGAGTCTTCAATTGATCGTTCCTCACGTGCAACAAATAATGAACGAGCCTTACAGCGCCGTATTAGCAGCTTGGTACCTCTTCGATCCTATCGCAAAAGCCCTGGGCCCTCGTGAAACTTGCGACACTTTTTTGTCCTCGATTTTGAGATTATACGAGAATGGCTCTGTGATGGATAGTATTCATTTAACGGACGTTCTGCCACCAGGTTCTTTGGCGAAATTTCGTACAATGAGACTCTACCATCGGAGCTTTCTCCTGAAGCTTATGGTGCGTTTGGGCCTACGAAGATTTTTGGACAACTTCGTAACTCCGTTGGTCGAAGCAGTCGGTGGTTACAGGGATTACATCCAAGGCTCGTGCTCGTCGAACCTTCCAAGAAGTGGAAATTTGAAAAGTTGTGATTTGAGTGGAAATTGTGGAGATGGCGAAGTTATTTTGTCGCCACTGGACGAAGATTCTTCTCTCGATTCCGACAACAACGCAACTTCCCTGTGCGAACAAGCAACCGATGAATATTCCAAGACAACAACTCCGATTGTTCTCAACACCGACATCGAAGAAGTTTTCACAATGGAAACGGAATCCAGCCCCTCTCCATCGGAGAATCATCATATACCGAGTATCGACATACGAGCTGAATTGAGTTTGAACCTTGTGGAAGATATCTGCGAGGATGGAGCAAGAAATTCTCCTCCAGGAAGTATCAAATCACCCACGATACCAATTCCTCGGAGATCGGACGGTGGAGTGACAAAATCCGTGACTGATTTCAACAGCATTGGTTGCCATGTTGGAAGCAAAACTTCCAGCGAAGATATGCCCCTCGGAAGCTCTTACGTAACGGGAAAATCGCATGGATGCAGTACGAACGATTTCGATGAAGTAGAAGTGCAAAAACGTCTGGTTATAAGGGACGACGAGGCTAAATCTGGAATGGACGAAGTGATTTCTCCAGTGGAAACTCGCTCGTATGGGCCCTGTGAGTGCAAAGTGTCAGAAATGAGTGCTGAATCTGTGATATGGTTGTCGCATCGTCTCGGACCGGTTTTGACAGCTCGACATCTCTCACGAAACCTTCTACGCATGTTGACACTTTGCTACGCTGGAAAATCCAATTTGTCCGGACACCAAGGTGAAAATGGTGATTGGAACAACAATACACTGGCCGGTGATCTCAACGCAGTCAAAGTGCTGGAATGTCTGACAGCTATAGCCGGTCTTTATGGGGAGCAGATTATTTTGCTTCAATATTTAGCACACATGACAGAACTTTTGAGCTTGTGCAAAAGGAAATTAACTCCAAATTTGGAAGGTGGACTTGTGTCTTCTCTCGCACTTCTCGTTCATATTGCACCTTGTCTCAGCGATTCTTTTCTCATGGAAGCGCTCCAGGAAACGATTGTCAAGTCCATATTGCATCCTACAGTTCGAGTGCTTTCGACCACCAGATACAATTTTCCAAATGGTTCGATCGCACGTTCAGCATTAGCGGAAAAATATCTTGATGCTATTTTCACTTTGAGCTCAAGACTCGGTGCTTCGATGACCAAGAGTCATTTGGCAGTTCCCATTCAACGTTTCTTCTTGGCTTTCGACAAAGCTTTTGCAACAATCAAGAAAAATGATGAGAAATCTTCTCTCGTTAGTTCTTATAATAAAAATGATCGTAAAAACGAGACTTTTTTGGATGAGAATGTACGACACGATGATTGGACTCTGCTCGACAATTCCGGCACACAATTGCTCTCTGGTGTCAACAATGACGTATCAATTTCGTACTCTCCTCCAATTCTAGAAAGTGACGACGTTCCTAACACAACAAGAAATAAAGCTTTTGAAGAGTTGAGGGAAGTTTTCACAAAGCGTTTTGCTCACAGAGCTTATCTCTTGTTTTATCGTCACATTGACGAAGAAACGATGGAAGAAGTATTGAAGAATCATCGTTTAGTGAGAGATTTGTGTCACGAGTACGAGACAGAAATTATGCTGAACGAAAATGAGGATAACACCAAAACTGATCATTTGTTCACCCACGAGAATGAACCGGAAGAGAGTGAAACTTTCAGCAAGGGCATCGGTAGCTTCAGCAATATTTCCGTTGTAGGGAATAGAATAGAGGTACAAACGGAATCGATGGGTTTGAGAACCCAAGGAGAAGCCACAGAGAACGAGGAGAAAATATTGAATCGTGAAAACAGTGGATCTTCGAACGGTAGACAATTACGTGGTAATTGGTTGGCTTATTGGGAGCACGAAATAGGACGTCCTGACAAAGACACTAATTTCAATCTGAAACAGATAAAACTTCAAAGTTTCGTTGGTCATACCAACAGCATTAGATGTATTTATGCACTGGACAATGAGAACAGTTTTATGAGTGGTGCACGTGACAAAACTGTCAAATTGTGGAGCTTGAGAAGTCAAGGAGATGGAAATACGTCGTCTTCGTGTCAGTACACTTACACGGGTCACAAAAAGTCTATTTTGGCTTTAACTTTTCTAGAATCTCTTCGATACGCTGTAACCTGTGACAGCACAGTCCACTGTTGGGATCCTTTTATGGGTTCTTTGTTGGGATGCCCAGATAGTACGAGACCTGCACCTGTGAACACGTTGGCTGCGAGCCCAGCACCCTCGACTTCTCTTCTCGTTGCAACGACCGACATTACGATAAGAGTTATAGATTGTCGTACTTTTCAATACGTAAACGAGATGAAAATTTCGATGAATCCAACTGGCTTGATTCGCTGCATCGCAATCGCTCCCAGCGGTTATTGGGTCGCGTTGGGACAAGCTTCCGGTTTTCTCACGATTCTTGACATTCGTACCGGCCTCATAATCGCCTCATGGAAAGGTCACGAGTGTGAAATTTTGCAGCTTGAAGCTATCAACGAAACCACCATTGTCAGCTCTTCCCTCGATCAAACAATCGCCGTCTGGAGCGCTGTCGATGGAAAATTAAAGTTTCATCTCAAAGGCGCCACTGAACCTGTTCATTGCATGACCATTCATGAACAACAACTCGTCTCGGCTACAACTGCCAATAGAATCGGCGTTCATACTGCTGTCGATTCAAACTCTTCTTTCTCCTCCTCCAAATTACGATCTGATGCTTTTCGAGGCGTCATTACTGCTATGGCTGTTTTACCACTCAATAGATTATTGCTGCTCGGAGCTGACAACGGTGGCATCACTTTGTTATGCTGATTTCAGAATCTATCTCTTTTCTTTCTTATTTTGTCCAAGACAATGTGAATATTTCTTTCGTATTTATCAAGTGGTGGATCGTAGATCACGTGGATTGAGTCAATTTAGGATTTAAGTTTTTCATAAAACAATGTAAATTAATAAAATAGTTAAACTGAAAAAAAACATACATTTTTCGTCGTAGTTCAATTTTATTTTCCTATATTTTTTCTGTTGTCTTTCTTGGGGGAAAAAATCGTTTTTTTGAAAAACGAAAATACGTCAACTGATCAGTTTTCTTGTGGAAATCTGCTGCAGTAAAGAGTAGATAAAAAAGTTGTAAACTTTTAGTAATTTCGAAAACATTTGAAATTTTGGAAAAAGAAACCAAAAATTTGTGAAATTTCCTTATTATGACTCCAGATATTTCATAATTATTATTTTTCATGAAGAAATAAATTCGCAGAACTTACAACGATCAAAGTTGAGAATAAAAAAAAGCAGTTTTTTAAGCAGGATTTTTGGAGATGAAGGTAAACAAAGAAAATGAGAAATTGTCATTGTTCAAATTGTACATAAAGACGATTTTTATTTTTAAATACTTCTTGGACACCGATACTTTTGTTTGCGTATTTTGTGTTCATGCGAGTGTGTTTGTGTGTGTAATTTGTATTTTTGTTTGTCGTTTTATTACGTGTAAATATGTATTCTTCGCTCATTGTATTTTCTTCACTCTTACTCTTGCGTTCATATGTTAAATGTGTGTAATTAACTGTGTTAATGTAATTCTGGTTAGGCGTTTATATCAATCATCATCAGATCATCACTGTTCGTAAATCACCGTATAGGCGCTATATGCGTTCGTTTATTTTGTTTTTTTTCGGCATTGTTTTATTTATTTATATATTTAGTGGTTTTTTTTGTGGAGAGTTGAAAATCTGTTCTTATTTCCTGTTCTTTTCATTTACTCTTAGGGAAAAATGGTAGCGCAAAACAGTTCGTGAAAGACAATTTTTTTTCATCTTGTTTGTTTTTTGTTTGTTCGTTTCGCTCTTTCTCTTCTGCCACTTACTACAATAATATACGATGTCCTCGTGGAGGGATGGACTTATGAGTCTTTTCTCGACTGATTAATGAAACAAAAATGAAGACGAGAAAAAATAAAATGATAATTACTGCATGTAGATTTGATAAATTATATGGCAAAAATCGACGAAGATGGTGAACAATAAAAATGACTTGAAAATGAGAAATCCATTCCCCCGTGACGATCGACACGTTTTTTCTTCGTTTTATTTTTCAGATCTATTTTTTAGAAGTTTAATCTCTATGCGACTTTGATCGATTCGAGTACGAAATTTCACGACGATTTCCTTCAACTTTTTTTTTCTGTCTCGATTTTTTCTCTCGTTTCGTTTTTTCTCGCAACATTTGTTTCCTTCGAAAGACTCGTTTTCCGGCGACATTTCCATGAACCCAAAGAAATGCCAAAAATTGAGAACACGCTTGAAAAATCATTTTTCTCTCACAAACAACTGAACGATTCGAGAGCTTCGACCTTAGCAAATCAACGTCGATTCGTACGTAAAATGTTTATTGTACAAATTCCTTTCTATTTCTTCGTTTTTTTTTATTCTTTTGATTCGCATCTCATTTTTATTTTCTCGTTCCGAGTGATGTTTTCGTTGATAAAAATGTCTAAAAAATGTATTAATTGAACGGGAATAATCGTACGCAGCTCTCAACGGAGTTGGACAAAAAATGTGATCCGTGTTATAGGCGCCCCGGAACTTGTATCAAGTTTTCACGCTTTCAAGCCGATCTTACAAATTTAACCAGTTACATTTCTTTCTCACCCTCTTTCGATTCTCTTCTTTCCGCTTCTGTAAGTTACTTCGATTCTTAATGTTGATTTTGCCATTCTCTTTATAATTTAAATGCGGACGTCACGTTCGACCGAGCAGCATTCGATGAAGTAGAAGTAGAAGAAGAAGAATAAGACGCGCTATGACAACGTTTACACTCACACTTTTTTTTCATTATTTTAATACACATTTTACTTTCTCACTCTCTTTTCTCACTTCCTAAATTCTATTTTATCTTTCTTTCACCGTATTGGTTTTCTCCTCATTCAAAAAGACCACACACCCACACTCGCTCACACAATTTTAGTCACTCTTGCGTCAACAGCACAAACGCCTAGACGAATAATTAATTCATTAATAATACTATAATATATATAATTAATTGTAATCGGCAGCTTCGAATACACGCGTCGGCCGAACGTAAGCAACAATATATACACATTAAAAAGCTTCGTTTACAATTATTATTATTTACTTCTTTTTTTTGTTATTTTTGTGTTTTTTTTCTCGAGAAATGTTTTCTTTTCTTTCGCACAGGGGGACGGGTAACGAGAGATAATAGATAAAACGGAGGAATTTAATATTGATTTTCGTTATTATTTTCCTTTTTTTCACCTTTTCTTCCTTTTTTCGTTTCCTTTAAATCGAAACGTTTCAGCGTCGCGCTCGACTTTGTGCTTGTTCGAATTGACAATTTGACCATCCGCCGTTAAGCTTCCTTTTTTCTTTACTCAATTTTCCTTGTTTTCTTTGTGATGTTTGTTTTTTTTGCTCTCTTTTTTCTCGGTGACGTATTCTCGTAACATAATCTTTTTTTTCATGCCTCTCGCCACTTTTTTCGTATTCGGGATTTCCTCTCGTGATCTCCGTGCACAAACTCTTTTTTTCTGGATGTTCTCTTTTTTTTCAAATCGAATTTTATCAAAGGACACACGGCATGTTGGATGTATTTTGTATATTTTTATATTTTTTTCATTCGTGTGTGTCAGGGTGGTTGAGTTTCTTTTCGAATTTTCTTGAATCTCGAGAATGCTGCTTTGTTAAAAAAAAATTGGAAAAGAGCAACATTATTTCATTTTTTTTTGATAGTTTATTTTTTAAATTTGAGAAAATTTGACGTTTATGAGGTCGTAATAAATATTATTGTGCAGGCCTCAGATTTGATAAAGTTTATCTTTCGATTTCATTCATTTGTGAAATTTCATGTTTTTTTTTCTTTCCCATGAATGAGATTGAAGAAAATCGAAAATGTTTTTTTTTAACCGTCCCAATTTACACATTAGCCCAAATGTCTGGATTTTCTCGTTTTTCTTTTTTTTTTTTTTTTATAAATACCTAAAAAGCCCTAATACTGCACATATCTTCAATTTTATATGAATTATGTTATTTTCCCTAACTCACGTTTTGAAGTCAAAAGCATGATTTTCATATTCGAATCGTTCTCGATTTTCGTCGACATTAGTATCAGCGAATAAATGTGAGAAAAAAGAAAAGTTTGAATATCGCACTGATCCTCGTTTCGGGAGACGATACGAATACGAAAAATTCCGCGGATTTGATGTTTTTTTAAATTTCACGTAGAAAATTCGTCAATTTTTTTCTTGCTCTTAGGCTCTATCCAAAAACCCAAATATTTTTTTTTTATTTTGCGAGGCCTCTCGACGAGATAGCGACAAGAAAGCAAACGCGCGAACGAGACAAAAGTCTACGGTCGTCGAAAAAGGCTCCTTGATTGAAATATCGTTATCGTTATTATCAACATCATTATTATTACAATTACGAAGATTTCTTACGTTTTTTATTTTCTTCATTTTCAAAACTTCATTGTCTGTCATGATCGTGGTATTATGTTTGTCTGTTTGTTTGTTTGTATGTTTTATTTCTTCTTTCGATTTCGGCGAAATAATCTCACGTCTCGAGGACAATAATCTCGTTTATCTCGTCCTTCGACCTCTCACTGTTTACAACGTTACACAAATATTACATTACGTACGAATGTATAAAATCTCGTTATGGCTAAACGGATGTGGGGACGGGGGGGTCTAAGGGATTTGAGCGATCGAGTCAAGAGAGATTTAACTCTCAAAAAATCCTTATTATCTCTCTTTCTCTTTTTTTTTCTATTTCTGAATCGAAAAAATTTGTGACTTCTTCACTGTTACTGTTTCTCTCTCGTTTTTTAATTAAATATTAATTATGACACATCGCAAAGCTCTGCAAGAGCGTCTCAAGCACGTTTTCTTCGCTACTGTATTTCCTTTTTCTTTATTTTTTTAATATTCATTTTCAAATCGACGGACAAGCGAGATTCCCGAAAGCGTATGAAATTGTTTTTTCTTCTATTGGCTAATCGTTCGAAATAATTGCGCGAAATATCGAGATTCTGTTGCCTGGTTGGTTTGAAATACTTTTTAATAATTTAAGAGAAAAGCAATGATTTCGGAGAAATCAAGCGCGTCTGCGCGACGAACAGGATGACATTGAGTCGCAATAATTTTTTACGATTTTTTCGTTTTCTTTTCTAAATCTCACGTTTTACGAACTATGGCACGTATCCGGTGGACAGACAACGTTTCGCTACACGAAGAGAATTTTATACGAAAAATTACTATGTTCGCATTGCGACATGCATGGTACCATGTCGACCATTGTGAAGAAATTGACTGTTTTTCTATTCAAAACATAGTAAATTTTGCTCAAAAGCGACGACATGGTTCCACGACGCAATGTGAACATAGTAATTTTTTGCGTAAAATTCTCTCCGTGTACGAAATCGCGAAAAAAGCAGGTCTTACAAAAAACATGATTTCAAATAAAAATATTAATAATTTTTTAAAAAAGTATTGTTCGTTTGTTTTATGACAGTAATGGGCGAGTAATTTCGCGGGAATTAATGAATTATTTACATGAGCATGATGTTTCGCGAGATGAACCCGGAAATATGTTTTTTCTTTGCTTTTACGTTTTCCAACATTACGAATCGACGTTTTGTTGTTTCCAGGGAAAGAAACGAGTAATATTTGATCACTGTAATGATTAATTATTAACACAGGAAAAAAAAGAATTTTATCAAGGAATTTTCTATCATCTTCTATTCGTTTTCTTGTTTTTTATAACACGAAGTGTTTTTTCACCTTTTTTTTATCTTTCGAACAGTCCCCCGTAAAATGTGACGAATAAAATATAAAAAAAACTTTCATTTGGCGTTTTCCGATATCAGCAATTCGTTTACGACAATAGTTTCTCTATGCACTTATTTTTATGCCACTGTCTTTTGTTCCGCCTTTTTATGAAAGAAAACAAGTAAACGAAACAAAAAGGACAAAAAGACAAATAAAGCTACAACGATTTTCTCGATCGCGCTTACTTGCTACACGCTTGCCAATATTTGCATATCAATAATAAATAGTTCGCTTTTTTATCCGATACATCCAACATGACACATTTATACGTTTTCTCTTGTCTCTCCCCTTTTCTCTATCTTTTTTTCACGATTTATCTATGACACATATGGATTGACTCTCCGTTATACAATCGACATATAATTAAAATCTCTCGATGTCGAACAAAACTTGTTCCCGAAATACCGAGAGGATATAATAGAAGAAGAACGAAAATTTGAATGATAAAATATCCGTCGCTATTGACTGGCGACGCGGTGCGTTTTTTTTTTTTCTTCAAAGTTGGTCAGTCGTACAAAATCCGTAGGTGCGAAACTTTGTTTTTTTTCTTCTCCCCTTCGAGCCGCTTCATTTTAATCGTACTTATTTTTGTTTTTTTTTCTTTTATGATAAAGGGCCAAGCACTATGCGTGATTGTTAACTATTAAAAAATCTTGTTTTTCCTTTCTCTTTCCCGGAGTTGTTTGGTCTTTATCAATCTTTGGAATTTCGTTGACAAATAAACAACTCCGAGATTTCCCACGGTTCATGTTTCTCCTTTTTTTGTGTGTGTTTTCGCTTTTTCTTTCTTCTCCTTCTTTTTTTTTTTACACACCGGTCAGAAGTCCTCGTTCAAATTTCGAGACACGACTCACCCAGCGATCCTATTCTTCTTTGTTTCGTCACTAAACCATGACGATCGCTTCCTTGTCGCAAAATAGGAATGGATATTGGTCTATCATCGTCTGTACCACGTCTTCGAGGTACGGCCTCATTGCCTCGAACCTTCCCAAATCGTTAAACTCGATCGGCAACAACGTTGGCCACCAACAAATCGCCAAATTTTTGCTATCCATACTGTTTAATTTGCAATTCTCAGCCACTCTGAAAAGTGTACATTTTGTGATAAAAACCGTATAAAAAAAAAACAGCTTTTAAGTTAAAACTCCAAATTTCTTATTTCGATCATTGAAAAATTTGTTTCGTAGCTTGTCTTTGAAATAAAAATCAAAACTATTCTCTTAACTCCATTTTTTTCGATCAATATAGTAGTTTTAATAAAGTAACGTTTAATATAAAATTTTTTGAGTTTGCTTATTGAATATTTTGTAAAATATGAATATACTTACTTGACGAAATGTTGAAAGATGAATTTAAGAACGTCAAAGTTGACTGGATTAAGTTTGTTGAGCATAAGACGAAGAGCGAGTAATCGGCAGCTTCGATCTTCCATATTCATACAAGTGGCAGACATGGGTTTGCTGATACCACGAGCACCTGGTGACAAAACAAGTTTACTAAGTTCTTCAGGACACGAAAAAACGCGTTATTAATTTTGAGCGTTAAGGAAAAGCTCACCGGAAATGTCCTCGAGTTCAGACATCCGTTCTTTGTCGATAAGCGGTGGCAGCCTCTTGGAAAAGAAGTCTTTTAGTGCCGTTGCTACAGCGTTCACAGGAATGTCCAACGAGTGAATATCCACATTACCATCTGTGAAAAAAATGTACAAAAATATAAATAAATGGTAATGAAAAATAAGAGTTTTAGGTTGAAAAGTATTTTCTCTTCTTTTCGTACCTTCTTCGAATTTTTGAAAGAGCAATTCTACGTGTGCCCGATTGCCAGGAACCCTGTAAATGCCTTCAGAATCGAGACCCTCATCCTCAATAAAACGAACGCATTTTTCGAGAAAAAGTGGTATCCGGTTTGTATCGCTTTGGGCAAAGTCTTCGATGAGCGACTGTTGCGATTGTCCCGAAATAGTTCCGCCGCTGTTGCCCTTCGTTTGCTTTATTTTATCTTGTTTCTTTTTCTCACGCTCTTTCTCCTTTTCTGCATTTTTTTTGAGCTTCTCTTCTTTCTGCCTACGTTTCTCCAATTTCTCGTCCTCCTTCGCCTTTTGCTTGTCCTTCTTTCTCGATAGCTTGTCGAGGTCTTTTCCCTTGGTCAGGATACCAAACTGCAACAGAGAAAAACACATTTTGAATTGGATTCCATTTGTTTTTCTATTTAAATCTTTATATCAGCGAATTACTTACACTCGGTGAGTTGATCTCCCTCGGCGAAGAGACATCTAGACTCGACTCATCATCTGGAATGTTACCGAATGTATTGTCACTCCTCTGCTTGGCTATAAGAGAAGATCCGCAAATTTTATGAATAAAAGATTTTTTGAGGCTGTTTTTTTTTTTTTTGAGGCTTTGTAACAAATTGTCACATTACAGAACATCAAGATTTCTGATAAAGTAAAATTTTTGAGACTTTTTTGTTTTTTAAATTAATTAAAAATACTAGTCACTTTTCAATTAAAAATACAAATTCCCTAATCGATTTTGACGAGTAACCTTTTCGTATCGATGACCAAAAACAGGTTATTTCGTCCGAAAAAACAATCGAAGACGAAACATTTTAAATGGAAGCGTAACTTGTTCGATTTTTTGAATCATTTTCATTTTTTTCGTTACTTACAAGCGGCACTGAACATCTCCTGGGTCATATGTTTGAGGTTGAAGGGATGTTGCAGCGTCGCTGCCAAATGTTGATGCTGAAGAGAATTTCCGAATCGTTTTCTCAAACTAACCGCGGCATGTTTGTTCTGTTTCGATCTTGGTCTTGTAGCGTGTTCCGGTTCGCTGGACTCGGAGCTATCCGGGGTTTCGCTCGATACTAAAAAATAATGGACCAGCTTAATGAGAAGTAAAAATTTGGAAGGAAATTTAACAGGGTTTTTTGAAATTATCAACCAAAAAGAAAGGAAAGATGAAAAAAAAAGAGAAATTCGTACTTCGTTCGGTGGGATCGATTCGCCAATTTTTATCTTCTTTAAGGCTGTAATTTAGACCGACTATACCATCGCCGCTTCCCATGCTCGCTAATGATGGTACTTTTGGTGTTGCCACTGGAATTGCCGTACGTTTCTTACGCGTGCGTCTGTAACTCGCCGGTTTTTTCTCCGATATGCCAATCACGTCGGCCACCCTCTGTCTCTCCAATGAACTCCACTCCGAGTCTGAATCGCTGTAAGCTGCAAAAGCCCAAAAAAGTCCGAAACGTTACGTTAAAAAGAGGAAAGAGACACCGAGAGAATTTCATTGCAAAGTCAACGAAATGATCGACAAAAATATCGTTAAGATGTCTTTTTAAATTTATTTTTAGACTTTTTTTTATTATAAAAGTTGATTTTGCGAGATTTTTCTCTCGGTGCAATGTTTTTATTGCTGCTTTTTTGTTTAATTTATACAAGATCACACTGTCATACACACGTTGGAGATAAGAAAAATCTCATGTAAATGTTTGGCGCCCTTGTAAAGTGAGGTTCTTCACGATAATTCAACGACGAACGATGAGCCAAAGATCAAAGTAACGATCGATGCTTAACAACCTGGGGCGATGGATTTTTCAACAGGCCAAGTCTCTTGGATAGATTATTTAACCCTTTAACATTATTTACTTGAATAAGAGAGTGGCTAATAATTTTGCTGTTCGATAGAATGTTTTTTTTTTCTTTTAAGAAAAAAAGATAACGAATTGGAGTTTTAATCTAAACACATATAAACATAAAACATAAAAAATGAAATATTTCGTGCAAACGAGTAACATCAATATGGAAATATATTTATTATTTAGTATAAATACCTGCAAATTTGGTATTCAGTGGGAACCCTACGTTCCCACTTATCGTCAAAGGGTTAATTATCCTCCTAAAAAAACAATCTAATTTTTCGATTACATTTGATGGAAAATCAAAGCGATGATAGGGTTTTTTCAGCGTGTGTGTCAATTTTTCACATTTTTGTAGATTTAAAAAAATGGTTAATAAATTCTTTCAAAGACTCGAAAGTTAGACGCCAGTTGGATGAAAATTATTTACTTTTTCCGAATCCAAAAAACACAAGAAATTTAATTGGGCTGCACAATTTTTGTTTTCTTTGAAATCAAAATTTTTGAACGGGTTCCTTGCAAAAAATCCCAAATTTGGACGTCGGACAATGAAAATTTTGATTTTGTTTCTGCGAAAAATGAAATTAAGTAGAGTCTGGTAAAAAAATAAAAGTTTCGATACTAACCAAGTGAAATTTATCTCAAGAATTTTTAGTGTATAATAGTGAAAAAAAAAAAATAGTGAAAAAGTTTGATGTAATCGAAAAATTAGACGAATGGCCATCTCTCTGCCGTTAAAATCAAACGCCTTAACTTACACGGCTGTCCCTTCTCGCGTCTGTGACGCAACTTGGACTTGTTGTTAGCGATCGAGTCCTGTACAAGTGCGTAAGTGTATTCGCCGTCGTAACCGGAGTAAAGATTTGTCACGACGTCCTTCGGGTGTGCATACTCGGAGCCGAGATCAACGAGCTCCGGTATCGCAAGTGGCGCGTGTCCAAGGCTCATCTTCGACGCGTGCTCGTCCTTTTCACCGATAGTCATACGCGCTATCGCATCCGTTACGTTCGAGAAATCTTTAAGATTTATTTTACCCGGTTGCTTGAGCGTCTGACTGTTTCCCTTTGGTCTCGGCTTCGTCTGCGATATATGTCGTCTCCCCGTTGTGAACGCCCTGTGCGAATAACTGTTCGTAACCCCGTCTTGGTGCATGAAGGTGTCCTTGACCCAACCTGTCAATTCAATTATCAAAAAACATCGTCAAAATCATTGAAACGAAGCTGGACCATAAAATACAAATTACGAACTGGCAGATTTTTAATAAATTACAATTTTTGTAAAAATATAATTAAACTTTCTTATTTATTTCATTAAATATAAAAAATTGAAGCGAAAGAGGAAAAAAATCTCATATTTTAAGAATTTTTTCGTCTTTGGATTAAAAAAAGGAAAAATTCCTAAAATATAACAATTTTTTCCTCTTTCCAATGGATTCTTTATTCGCCTTATTTAACATTAATTGCATGATTAATAAAAGTGAGAAGTAGACGGAAAAAAATATAATTACCGGATAGTTTGTTGGCAACATCGCCTCCTTTGAGCAATTCGCGTTCCCTTTCCTCGCGATGAAAATCGACCTGGCTGTAAATGTCACTGTCGTCGCTGGGTGTTGCTCTGTTGTCGACGAATTGCTCGTTCAATCCAGTCTCGCCAAGATCACCGTCCGGTGTCAGCTGCTCGTATGATTCCGAACCGCTCCTAAAAGTTACAGACATACTACTTCGCGTTAGACTTATACGGTATTTCAGAGTTTCGGACAATTGAAAACAAAATCAGAAAACATAAATAACGATTTTTTGAAATATTGTAAAATAGAAAAAATTCGATAACAGAGTTAATTAAATATGAACAGTGATTAAAAAACAAAAAATTCGAATAAAATGTCATTTTTATCGTATTCATGTTAAAATTTCTTACCCATCATCCGGTGTTTGAAGATGATAACTCTCGTGACGAGGTGGTGGCATTGGATGGAGTGCCGAATACTCCAAAGTACCTTCGCCACTGTCATTCAAATTACCAGGTTCTTCCATATTGAAAGCTTGCTCAATTTCTGGCTTCTTTTCCCACACCTCTTTGAAGAAGGGAGTGTAAAATGCAGCTGAAAAACAAATCACCATTGTTTGTAGAGATTGTTCAGGAGTTTCCAAAAATGTATATAATTTTTTAAACCTGATTTTCTCATTTTTTTATATTTTTGATAATAACGACATTTAACCCTGGAACCCCACAACGGGGTAATTAATTATCCCATGAAAATGTAAAATTTCCTTCTCAAACCAATTTTTTAGAACCATGCCTTCCGTTTTATAGAGTTTTCACCATTAAATATTTACAAAATGTGACTTTATCATGAACCATTCTATTCGGTATCAAAAAACGAAGAGAATGGTACATAATTAAACCTTATTATCGTGTACGAGGAAAATTTTATGCTAAAGAGAAGATTGGGGTAATTATTTACCCCAGTGTGGGGTTTTCGTTGGAAAAAATGGATTGTGAGGTTCTAGGGTTAAATATGTGTTTTGTTCTACAATGAAAAAATTCATTTAATAACTATAGTGCAGCCTTACTTTTCTGCTGGCAACTTGAAGCGGATGTCATAAAATGTGCCTGCAATCTATCAGCAGTAGCGTTTCCTTCGGTAATGAGCAAATGACTAAGTTCACTGCTGAAAAATGCGTTGGCTCCTCCGGTGTCTGTGACTGCCATTATTTGAATAGGCAGATTTGGAATGTTCATTGAAAATGCACTGGAAAGGTGAAATAGAATAAATGAATTTTCAAAAAAACTTTGATAAAATCCTGCCCCAACGAATACACTGAAAAATATAAAATTCCTCATTTTTAGCGTAGAAGACAAAATTTTTTTTTAAACTCACTTGAGTGTGGCGAGAGAAGCTTTTCTTTTTGTGGAATAAACGAGAATAAAACCGTGCACGAGCTCGTCCCTGAACGCATTGGCTCCGTGAAAACTCGATATTATAACTTCAACTCGTCGCTTCGATTCACCTAAGAAAGTTTCGAGTACGATAGATTTTTCACCGCTCAGAAAACAACACTGATGACTCAAAAGAGGACCGAGAACATTTTCCACTGAGTAAGGATCGCCGCAGAACATGCACATGATTATCCTGGAATTCAGAAGCAAAAAAACGTTTCGTGAGGAAATATTTAACAAAATAACAAAAATAATATTTATTAAAAAGTTTATAATAATAAAAAAGAAATGTTTTTCTTTCCACAACAATTGACTTTATTTCCTTTTTTCTATAATTTAAAAAATAATAATTAAATTCTCACCTTATATCGGGCTCGAGACACTCGATAACACTTTGATAAATATTGAGAAAGCCTGCGCGATGATTGATCGACTGAATAAGTTGTTGAAGCGCGTCTTTGACCAGAGGAGTTGGAAAACGTTTGTCCTGTTCCAAATCTTCGATGCAAACGTCGATAAAAGGACATTGTAAGCTGTCAGCGAGACTCTGGCCTTCTTCCCTCAAACGTATCGCTTCCATTTCATCGATATTCGCATCGGGTACGAACATTATTACGATCGGTAAGCCTTGAAAAGGTAATCGATCCTCTTGCTCCAAATTCGACAACAATGTTTTCTCCAGTGAAGAACGTATGTACTCGAAAGAGTCCTCGTTGGCGTAGATGCAAAATGAGCCTGGGAAAATACAGAAAAAAAAATAATCGACCCAAAACATAAAATCGTCCAATAATCAATCAATATACAATTAATTACAAATTTTTCGAATACATTTTCACGACGGAATGAAAAATTCAAAGAGAATCTTTTATGAATGTTTTCTTGAATTTAAATATTGTAACGTTATTGTTATTTATTGAAAAACGTGACTCATGTAATCGCTCGAACAATCGATTGTAGTGCAGGAAACAGAGGGGAGGAGATTATAGCGAAAAATAAACGTAATAGCGTGAACGTGCGAATGACTCACCGTGAGGCATAAAATCGGAGGTTGTAAACGAGTTATGAGGCAATCCAACGTCACCATCAATAACTCGATAACCGAGTGTGTACAGCTGACAATCGATCTCGACTTCATCATCCTCGGTTTGAGTTTTGATCTCTCGAGCGAATTCACTGCCGAGGCCGTTGCTACCCAGTATCACGAGATTCAATTGATTGTTGTCCGATGTCAATTGCCACTGACTGCTGTGGTTCCACGACGATGGTCTAATGCAATTCAGAGAGTTCAAACGATCAATCGAATTATTTATTTTATTGTCTCAGCCCTTATTCATATCGATCGTTTCGAAATTCTATTTTCGTTCAATTTTTTTATACGATTAATGAAAAGAAAATAAGTGAAACTGGATATAAAAATTGTTGGTCGTCATTTCTTTTTATCGTTGCACAAACATCCGTAAGAAATGAGCTGTGCAAAAAGACTCGATGTTACGACAGACTTATTTTTTTATAAATTAATAAACGGAGAATTGAAATTATATTTTGTTCAACCTGTGAGCTTTCGTTCCAAGTATTCGTTCTATGAGAGCATCCATACAATTTGGAAATGCTGGACAATGCTCCCTGATGGGACAATGCACGAAACCAAGATGCTGGAAAAGCATCAACTTCCTGTCTTGATCGAGTCTGTCCAGAGCTTTGTATCTGAAATTTTAAAAAATAGCACTATTGAGTATTGAATTAGAGTACTTATAGAAAAATTATTCCACTGTTTTTAAGAATGAATAAATTTCTACCTAAAATCGTCGAGTAACGCATCCGTTATTTCTTTAATGTCGTCTTGCGTGATAGTACCCGATGGCGCTATGCTTTTGAAATGATAAAAGAGATCGGCGTGTTCCAAGAGCAATTCCTAAAAAAATTAGATATTAAAAACCAAATTCCTGCCTCGAAATACGAAACGTATTTGTTTTTTTCAATCAATGCAAAAAATTTTGTTATTTAGTGCATATAATTCGATTTCAAGTGTATTTCTTACTTGAAAACTATGTTTGGCCCGTTCAATGATTTCCTTTTGATGTTGTTCGTAAATTTCCTGGCAATCGTGATGGGAAAGAGCTTCGAAACATTCACGACCCATGAACAGTACTCTCACTTCGGACAAATGTTTGCCGGGTGTGACGTAACCGGTTTCCTCAAGCAATTGCTTGAATTGTTTTTTCCATCTGTCAAATAATCGGAATTTAATTTATTTTTCTGGCACTACATATAGTTAAGAATCTTTAAAAAACTGACGAAAACTCAGGAGAAATTACAGCGAAAAACAAATTGACCGACATTTTTAAAGCGCAAAGAACACGCAAAGAATATTACATTGTATAGAAGTCATGTACAAAAAAAAAAGAAAAGAAATTTTAATATGTGAAGGCTGCTCGCATGACTGCAAAGCCGCAAACCACCGTAATCAATATCAAATTTCTTGTCTTGTTCGTAACGCATCGAAGACTTGACGAAGCAGTAATTTTAGACAACGTATCGGTTATGACAATCTTATCGAATTGCTCCATTGATGATGATGATGATGATAATAATAATAATAATAATAATAATAATAATAATAATAATAATAATAATAATAGGACGAAAATAAAAATAATTCATTTATTAATGAAACAATAGCTATTTTTAATCAAACAAGGTCGTCCCATCGATTTTATCTCCCTCACGAAGCTTTTTTCCCCATAATGTCCTCTAAATGTCCTCGCATGCGATATTTACACGAAAAAGTATGTGCAGTAAGGCAAAAGACAGAGAGAGAAAGATTTTTATTACCTTTTTGGAAGTCTGCATTAAGAAACGCCACCCAGAACGAAGCAAAGCATTAGTTATTTTATTTTACAATTAAACGTGTACACATATAAACCAATTATTGGAAATTGATTTAAAACAATTGCGCAACTTAAAGATAATTTCAATGGTTTGGAAATGACACCAAGTTTTAGCACCCGAACGCACGAAAGAACGGTATTTTTTTAGTTATTATTTTATAAAAACTTCCAATTTAATATTTACAACAGAAATTTCATTCTGTTTTCATGCTTTCTCGAAAAAAATAGCCGAATCGTCGAATTTAAAATTATTGTAATAAATCATCGGAAATGTAGAAAGTAAAAAATAGATTTTTGATAGAAAATATTTATTGGTTTTGTTTTTAAGATTGGAATATTGAATTTGGTAAACGAAATAACGATTTCACTCACTCGAGTCGTCTTTGCTCCTGTTGCAAAGCATTAATGTGATTCTTAAACACGGTTTCAGCTTCCGGTGTTTCCAGAACGTCATACGGTACCTTTGTGCTATTATTTTCACCAAAGTCAAAATCAATCCACGATATATCCTCGGGACACTCATAAAAGTGTTGATGAAAGTCCGGATGTTCCTTTATGTATTGCTGCACGCTCGACCACTCTCTGATGAAAAAAATTAATTATTTCCGGCCGAACATTTCAAGACCACATTTCTCTAAAGATAATTGGATTAGGAAATCCCATTGCTAGATTAATGAAATCCAAAAACTGTCTTTAAATTAATTTCTTATTACATTTAGTATTGAGCAGTGGTAACAAACGATTTAGTATTTTTTTGATAATTTGATAAAATTGCGGAAAAAACTCACTCGTTTATCAAATTTGATATATCGGGACAAATGTCGTGGAGTATTTCCGGCAGCATATCCAGGTAGCCCTGAATTTTCTTGGCAACTTGTTCGTCCTTGAGTTTTTTTATGTGTCTTCGAAATAATCTTTGGGTAGCATCGATACCGAATAATTCAACAAAATTCGTGAATTCTTTATGCTGTCCAAGCTTCTTGGAGGCTTGTGACCACAGTGCACGATAATCGGTAACGTGTATTCTAACGAGTCTTTGCAGAGATTCGGTAGACATATCAAGAAGTTCTTTACGAGTTCTGGCGGCTTCAGCGAAGGGTACGACTTTGCTACGTATTTTAGTTTTATCGATTGTCTGAGCGAGCAGCATGAAAGCAAGATCGATATTAATATTTTCGTGGGAGGAAGTCTCGACGATGAATATTGAATTTTTGTATTCTTTTCTCATGACCAACTTTTCAGCCTCTTTGACGTACTGCTCGTTCGCGTCGTCGTTCTTCGTCGTAACAAGGACAACCGGTTTTTTCGTTTTGACCAAATTATTAAGGATATTCGCTACGATCTCAACTTGTTTCTCTATCGTACGATTCGGCACGACACTCACATCGAACACGCACAAAAAACCATCGATATTCAATTTACCATCGGGCAATACTTTTTGCTCGTATTCCTTCTCAATACCCAATTGATTTTTGCAAATGTACATTAACTTTTCGGCGCTCGTTATTTTAGTCGACGCGCATCTCTTCGCGTATGGCTCCATTTTTCCACCTTTGAACGGCTGAAATGACGCATCGTCGATAAATTCCGTGTGCTCTATCACTTGAAATTGAAACTCTGTTCCGTCCTCTGCCAATTTTAACACCTCGCCCCAGTACAAAAAGTGATCGTTGTTCACTACACGACCACTGAAATCCGACTGTAAGAAAGAGAAATCAAACGGTTCATTAGAACGTTGGGAAAAAGTTGCAAATTATGGTCAGAAATTCATTTTTGAGAAAAAAAAAGCTTCATCAATAAATAACCAAAGACTCATAATTTCATGGTATTGAAGATTGCGTCATTGAAACGCAACGATAAATATTTTTTGATTACACTTTTCAATCGTTAAAACTATTCTGATTTTTTGCATTTTTAGTTTTTGATTTAAAAAAAAGAAACTTTCTTGTAACGATGCAAACTTCAATATCGATTTTATGATTTGATAAACTTAATTTTCTTTTCTTTAAATATTCTAATTATCACTGTCCGATTTCAAAAGGGTGATTCTTTGCTTATTTCGGAATTATTACCACTTATCGCATAATTAATCAATCAGAAACGTTCATTTTTTTCATTCTCTTGTATGAGAAATTGAAAAAATAATCAGCACTAATTTTATTAGGAAAATTATCGTTATCAACGTGTAATTGCAAAGATAATTGATCATGGCCAATTGGTTAATGATTTAACAACCGTGATAATCGTAAATCATGATTTAACTTCGTATTCACGTTCTATTAAAATAACTTATGCGATCGATGCATGTAAAGCGTAGTATTTGATTAACAAACAGGAAAATTCAATTATTTTTCTTATTTCATTTATTTTATTTTGGATCCTACAGAAGAAATATGTTAAAAAATGTAATAAGTTTTTTTTTCTTGATAAAAACAAAGGAATGAAGATTACCTGTGACAAAACAGAAATGTGATCAACGCTGTAGTCGTCGGATAATGATCTCATGAATCTGTTGCATAAACAAGATTTCCCAACGCCGACCTGGCCCTTATCCTTCTCGATGCCCGAAAGGCCAACAACGGCGACATTTATGCTCTTCAAATTATCACTCTTTCGCGCCATGTTTAGGATCTTGTTTAGTCGTGAGACGTTATGTACCAACAGCCATGAAAATTAATTAGCGTTTTGTTTCCCTCTCCTTCTGTTGCTCTTGAATTTCCACGAATAATGAGATGGGATCGAGCAACAATGAAAAGCAAAGAAAAAAGACTAGATTCCCTTGTCTTTTCTTTTAATAGATTCTTTTTTAGCAATCTAAAAATTTGTAAAAATCCCTTTTGGCAACATTTTTGCCTCAACAGCCGAATGCTTTGTTTTTTACTTTATTTTTCCTCGCTCCATTCTTCCCTGGCGTATCCCATCGTTGCAAAATTTCTATTATCATTCATCGAAGAGTGGCGCATAAAAAATGGTTTTTGCATTTGATTTATTTCTTTCACTATTAAATTGTGCGTTTTTCTTCTTTTGGTTTTTTTTAAAAAAGCAGCTCTTGGCACGTTTCGATACTACACTTTATTGTTATTACTTTTTTTTTTAGAACGCTCCTGAGCAATGGTTCATGGCACTGTATACATAGATATATATATTTATATATTTATGTATACATTCAGGTCTGTAAAGAATAAGAAAAACATACAAATAATTTCAATATTATTCTATTAAGAAAAAAGTACAAATTAAGAAGGCAGCATGCTCCAATATCGTGTCTGTGTGATTTATTTTCCTAATTCGTATAGAAAAAGCAATAAGAATTCAAACAGATTCAAAAAGTACAATCACAGAAGTTTTAACAAATAATTAACACAAATTTTTATATAATCATTCCTCTTGGAAAAAGTAAATTCTGGACTGTGACTAAAAAACTTTTGGCATTAATTATTATGACTGCAATCTTTGATATCTCTCAGAATGGATATTTTGACATTTTTGTCAAATTTTTGTGTTTTACCATTAAAAAATGTAAAAATCCTTTTTAAAAAATAAAAATCTTGTGGAATTTTCTAATGTCGCAAAATAAAATGAATCATTTTGGTTACTCGCTTGAAAATTAATTTATTTCGGTTATTGTATTACAAAAAAATTCTATTATTTATGAAAAATGTCTAGTTGCACAGATAAGAAAATATTACACTATTTTTATCAAAACTCTTAACAAAAGGATGAAAATCTCATGAAAATTCAAGATGACGAAAAAAATATAGTCACGAGTAAAAATCTCGATAAAATCCACGCTTTCAATCTAATTTTTCCTCCCGAATTTTCATTGGACCCTTGTATGTTTAGAGCAGCATATCGTAAGATAAAAAAAAAGCCGGAATTTTTCGCGAAAAATTACGAAAAACAAAACAACTACTGAATGAATTTCGGCGAGGGCTAAAACGAATGGCAAAAAATAAATTTTAATCGGCATCTCATCGACGTGATCGATGAGCGATACATTTTTTCCGGGTTGTCGCGGGGTGGTGGTTGGCCGTGATTGCAGGGGAGCTGGGGGTGAAGCTCGAAAAAGAAAAAAAAATTCTGACAAAATTTCGAAATGACAGTTATGCCCGAAATCAATAATAATCGCGTAAAGCCCAATTGTAAATTTTTCCAGGGTAAAGTTTTCAGAAAAATCGAATTTAGAGAAAAAAGGATTTTTCTCCGCGCCCCCCTCGCGAAGTCGACAATTTTTTCTTGATTTTTGCCAAAGGAAAATCATTGTTTTTTGGCAATTCATTTGAGAGTCAAAATGGTAGCAAATATGAATTAAGGGTGAGTAATACAATTCGGGGGTATATTGGAGCATGTTACCTCTCGTACAAATGCGATGCTCAAACACCGAAAAACTCGCAAAGAAAAGTGTTCAATATATATGTATATATGACGTATGTATTTGTGTATTTCTATATACATGCAGAATATGCATGTATATAGTATTACTATATTCTGACCTGTCTGGCACGCCAGCCGGCCGTCCACTCTCCTATTTCGTTAATATAGCACTTGTAAAATCCAATAACTCACGTTAAACTGGTAATCACACGCGCACTTACGTCGCTACTTATGTATTTATCCGATAAACCGAATTCCTTTTAATTGCACTCGAGATGCCTGTGTTTCATCACGAAACAACGTTGAAATTTAACGCATGTAAATAACTTCATGTCAAATATCGAATACTGCTCCGAAATGGAGCCATCTTGGTGGGTGGGCACACGGCAAATAATGTTTTTCTTTTGGTTAGTACAATATAGAATACCCCCCACTTTGCCTACCAATACTATATACGTACAACACCGTTTTCAAAGGAAAACGCTTTTAGAAGAAATAAAATTCAAGCTCTTTTCTCCGAAGCTGCGATTTTTTTGTGACGCTTCTAATGCAAGAGACACGCGTATTGAGGAACAGAGATGTGGGAACTTTTATTCGAATTTGCAGCATTGTCCATTTGGAATGCGATACAAAAGAACGCTTTATTGGAGTTTTTATTGAATGATTGCATGGCTTCTCATTCATAGAGTTTGGCACAAGGGAGGGGGAAATCTATTTGTCTAGTTTGTTCGGGTTTAGGAATGGAAAGAAATGAGCAATAGTTTGTTTTCTTTTTTTATTGTATTTAGTTGTTTGAATTTATCATGAATCTCTAAAGGATTTTATAAAAAATGGTATCGCACTATTCGATAATTAAGCTCGTGCACACCGATAGCTCTAAGTTTCGACCAATCACGTTGCTTAATTTTAAAGTATAAAAGTATTTCAACCGATCACGTTGCTTCAAAAGCTTGTGTGTTCGAAAATTGGACAAAATCGTTGATTTACCAAATTTTTTCATGAAAACGACCATAAATTTAGGTCAAGCTGATCTTAAATATCAGTTTTTACTTTACTTTAAACATTCATGTTTGTTGACCCACAATAAACTAATTACATAATTTATTATCTTAAGGATGTATGCCCAAAATATACAATTTAAGTTTGACCTTCAAATTTAAAATATGTTGTAGAGTGAACGATGCTGCGTCGATTAGAAAAAAAATAATTAGACTTCACCGTATAGTTATTACGTAAATTAATTTTTTCAGTCCCATTAAAACGCATGTTAATCGTAGCGGAAGTAGCCTAGTTTGAAAGAAAATAAAGCCCGTGATATATAATCGTACAGATTAAAAAAAATATTATTAGAAACTTTATTTTTTTTACTATTTAAAAAAAAAAAATCCCGATGTCACCGTCGTATTTGTTTAAAAATCTCAAAAAAAAGTAGAGTTGTTTGGGTCATGTACGAAAACTGCTACTACAGCCGCCATGTTAAATGTGCGAAACATGGAAATATGGCAACGTTGCACGCGCGGGCAGTACGAATCGGCCCCCTGGCACTCAGCTTGCTGGCTAGTCTCTCAATGGCGCCAGCCGCTACGTGGCGCTGACAGTACTCCGCGCCGTCCGTGCTGCGCGTACGCCGCGCATATTTTATTTCATGATAAATATGATAAATAATAAATAACTAAAGAATAATTACATACATACATGTGAGAGTAGTAAATATGTACTAAATTTGTAGCCTGTTGTTTTAAGGATAAGTTTAATATATACACACAGGCTAGATATTCTGTATATACTTTATACATTTATATGTATAATGTTCGGCTATTTTTTAATTGTTTGTTATGAAATGTGTCAAAAAATGTCTTCTGTGGTGTAAATACTAAAATGTAAATACAAATTTAGAATTATTATGAATTATTGTTATGAAGTGGCTATATAACTTTTTCCCAGCAAACACAATTTGGATAATTTTTGTAACTTTTACATTAAAGTTACGAGTTTATGTAAAGCGTTACATAAAATTTGCGAAAATAATCCAAGTGTGTTTGCTGGGTTATTACAAGATGTATTACCAGTTATTATTGTCAAATTATTTCCCTGTATTTATATCTATATTTTATTATAAAGGTAGGACAGGTAGGAGATTAAGTATACACAAGGGGATCGAATATTACCAAAAATATATTTTATTTAAAAATCACACGAGCACAGTCCCATCAGGAGCCACATGATTTCGCCGCCATACGATTTCATCAGAACTAAAATGTTTTTCACACACCAATTGCCCTGATTTTATCGCAAGACTTGAAGACTTAATCGCAGTGTACCATAGCTCTCGAATTACTGGATCCTTCGGAACCGTAAAAAGATGGATTTTTTCAGGATTCGAACGGTATCCCGACGTACACCTAATTATCACACACGTGGGCATTGTTAAATTAGTATCCCATTTCACGTTACTCTTTTTTACGATATATGATATACGGCACAAAACTCCCGACCACATTTATTACCGCGCACACGCGAGACAAGACAATTAATTAACGAATAATTACGAGTAGCATCAACTGATCAGTCGGTTGTCTTTTAATGGCCATTATGGCCGGCGGGGGGTTCGGGGCGTTCGGGGGCACAAGCGCGGAAGCATACCAGCGCCGCGCAGTGCGAACTATTTACGGCGCATAGAATGGAAGGAAGGTCCGTATAAGGCTTAAGAATTCATATAGGAGTGCCAGGGGGCCGGTACGAATCGAGTGTACAGTAGTAGTGAGAGAAAATAAATATAAGCGTGATCTAATCAAGTGTCTAGTTCTACAATTCTTCGACCGTGAAATGTAATTTTTTTTTCGGTGTCGTTCAAACGTCTTCGTTTCTCGGCACTCTTCGCAACACTCTCAAGCTACTGTTTTCTTTTTTGCGTGGTAAATTTGCCTTTTTTGTCTCTGAGCACAACACGAGAATTGTCACTCATTTTCCTCACTCACATTATACACGAAAAAAAAGAAATTAAACAATGTATTAGGTTAGGAAACTAGCTGTCAAACGACACACTTTCCGGCACTGTTGCCAAATTTTCTCGATATATAAACGGAATTTTTTGATTGGTTGATAGAACGGACATTAGCTCCAGTAAAAAATAGTCAAATGAAGAACTAATTTTTCTTAAAGTTAGTAACTGTAACTTTCATCGTGTTGATTTGTTATGTATAATTAGTATTAATTAATAAAAAACATATTTATGATTGATATCTTATATAATGATCTGTTTGAAAAAACAGATGTACTGCGGATTTGACTGGGCATACATCCTTAATATTTAAAATTGCAAAAATGGTCATATTTTACCGACGTTAAAAAACTCTAGAAAAATTCTAGCCCCTGAAATTCAATACTTAAGTTGGCTGCATTGCTGCCCCAAAATATTAAGTTGTTTTTGCGAACATCACACTCTGATGGCGCCATTTTCCGGATCTTCCATTCGAGATTTCATATGAATGGAAAACACATCGTTTATATGGAATAAACAAAGGATAATTGTTTATATGATGCAGCAAATAAAAATTGATAACAAAAAAATTGCAGATATTTATTTCAGGCCCAAATTTCTGTCATATTTTATTCTGTTTACACACGTTTTCATAAATTGTTATCGGGAACATTCAATACGGACTTTAAACCAGACGAAAGCTTAATTAAGTTCGTATCGCGTTCGTATATAGGTCGTATTCCAAAATCTGCTGCCAGTATTGCGAGTACGTGCTTGCTTTGGTATAGGACTCAACGCTGGCAGCAGCAGGTTTTGGAATACGACCATATATATATATAAACATGTGTATTAGGACTTTGATCATATGTTGCAATTTGTGCCTTACAACAAACAATAAAAAACTTACACGTCTTCCTCATTTGCTTTCTAAACGTCATATATACAAGAACGTTATTAAAAATCAGTTTAGAATGAATAGCCAGCAAACGGTGAAAACACTGGCCAACAAAATAACCAAACGTGAGAAGCTCGAATCGAACCTAAAATCGAACGTTTGACTTAAAAAAAAGAAGATTGATATATTCATGGAAATCGAACATATCAAAAATTTGAAAATTTTGCAGAATTTTGGAAAATCGATACCGCTAAATATTCGACCGCAATGAGTGCAACAAATTATGAGACTCTTTTGATCACAGTACCGAAGGAATTCGTCTATCATGTCGAACTCAATAGACCCGCGAAACTTAACGCACTCACTACTAAAATGTGGCAGTGAGTTTCGAAAAAAAATATATATATAAGACAAATAATAAAATTTTTGTGTTACGAGGAAAAAAAAAATTTTTTCAGCGAGTTCGGTAAATGTTTCGAAGAACTTGGAGAAAATCCCGATTGTAGAGCGATCGTATTGTCAGGGGCTGGTAAACTTTTCACAGCTGGTATCGATTTGCACGATGCTATGACATTTGGACAAAAAATTGCAGAGCATGATGATGTTGCAAGAAAAGCTAAAATGTTCAAAGGTGTCATTAAAAAATATCAAGATGCTTTCACAGCTTTGGAAAAGGTAAATTAATAATTGAATGGAAAATACGTCCAAAAATAAATTATTAATTACAAGTAAATTGCATGATTAATTTTTAAAGAATTTAACATAATTTTTTTTTTCCAATACTTTCATATTCCAAAATTTGTTGATATTTTTCCAAATTGTCCATCTCCAAAATTTCCAACCCAGCTCAATTATTCTAATTATTAAAATTTTATAGTTATTTTTTTATGTCTATAATATAGTTGAAAAAAAATTTGTCCAACTTCAGAATTCTTAAGTCCAATTTCAGTTTCCTAATAATGCAAAAATGTTCTAGTTATTTTTGTACTTTTGCATTAAATAAACTAATTTTTACTGCTCTATTTGACAAAGTTTCTCACGTTTAAAAAATTTGAGGCTTAAAAATTTGAAGTTTTTAAAGTTTTTCTTAAAGTACGAGTGTCTTCCTTTTTTTTTTCATTTCTTTTAGTGCGAGAAGCCAGTTATCGCAGCAGTGCACAGTGCCTGTATCGGAGCTGGAATTGACATGATATCAGCGGCTGATATACGTTATTGTACCAAGGACGCTTGGTTCCAGATTAAAGAAGTAGATTTGGGTATGGCAGCGGATGTTGGAACTTTACAGAGATTCCCAAAAGTCATAGGGTCGGACAGCCTTGTTAGAGAACTTGCCTATACCGCACGTAAATTTCTTGCTCAAGAAGCCTCGGAGTGCGGCTTTGTAAATCGTGTCTTCGAGAACAAGCAACAGTAAGATTTTATCAGTTTTTTAAAAATATTTATAAAGATGTTCATAGAAACTAAAAAAAAAAATATTTTCCTGTGAATTAAGTACAATTTTCCTGTAAAAAAATTTGTTTACGCCAACAAATTTACAAACTTCGTATATTTGTAATAAATTTGGGGCAGTGTTATAAACAAAATATCAAAAAAAAAAAAGAATTAAAATGTTAACTTGAATAAGTATTTGAAAAAAATATTTAAAAAAATGCTTTTTCACAACACAACAAAGATTTTTAGTATCAGAAAAAATAATCAAAAATTTTTCACCGTCTGATTTAACCCCAGTTGTGTTAATTTTTTTTTTTTTTTTTTTTTTCATATAATATTTTAGACTTTTGACCGAATCGATCACAATTGCCGAGGAAATATCGAAGAAGAGTCCGGTGGCAATTCAGGGCACGAAATTGAGTATGGTTTACTCACGAGATCACACCGTTCAAGAAGGGCTCGATCACATAGTGAGTTCATTCGATCTGAAAGCACAAAAAAAAGAAAGCTTATTATACGTTCTTTCAAATTTAACGTAATTTTGTTTTTGTTTTTACTTCAACAGGCACAACGAAACGAGGCAATGTTGCAGAGCGAAGACTTTTCAAATGCAGCGATCGCAGCCGCAACAAAGGGAGATCCTCCAATATTTTCCAAGTTATAAACTAAAGGAGACTCTTCGATGATCATTTTTTTTACATTTTTCTAAAAACAAAAATCTGTAACAAGAGTTGTATCAAAAAATAATGTTGATAATTGTAAAAAAGATTGTTTAAAATGTATGTAATTTTTAAAGATAATTCTTTTTTTTATTCAAATTAAAATCATACTTAAAAAATCGTACCAATGTTCAGTTCAATGTCATATCTTGAAAAAAAATTCGCTTTTTCGGCATAGCAGCCAACCTTTCGGCTTCCATTTTATCGTAAATTTTATACACGTCTTGCTCGTCGGGAATTTTGATCTAGAAGTTAAAAATACAAGACTCATCTCGAAATTCTTCGTTCGATCAAACTTACGATTAAGAGATTTATGTAGTGCTCGTAATTGATTTTGCCCGATTGAGGATCGCAGGCTGCGGACATCATCTCTTCGATCTCTTCTTTGGTGAACGGTTCACCTATTTCCATCATCGCTTTCTCGAGGTCTGCTCGCGTCACGAATCCACGACTTTCAGGATCTAGAAGCTGAAACGCTTTCAACAAATCTTCCGGTTCGGCAGGTTTGTATCTGGAAAATAAATTTTTCTTCATTTTGGATTTTTACCTGTTTACTATTTATTATGTTGTACCGATTTTTTTTAAATTCGCAATTATTTTTACGTTCACTGAAAAAATGAGATTTTTGGTCGCAAAAAAATATCGTTTGTGATAAAAATTGAAATTTTTTGAAGAAACAGAATTTTACTTTTGTTCACAAATCGCTTTCGACATGTAAGCAACGAATCGCTCTTGTGTGACGCAATTGTTCTCCACATCTTCGACCTGGACCTGAATCTCTTGCAACTCGGCTTCAGTTATTACGCAGCCTGTGAAACAAATATATTTTTTCATAAAGTAGAAGACATCATTAAAATTTTCATAAGTTTAATTGATCAACTGTAAATATTTCTTTGTTTAATTCGAATTTTATGTTTTATCACCCATTTTTTTACCCAAAGATCGAATAATGGTTCCAAGTTCTCGTACATCGACTTCATGGCTCCGAGCATTGTCGAAAACATCGAAGGCATCGGTGATCCGTTTTTCCAACAACGTTGGTTCTGCAGATCCCGACACTAAATTAAAAGAAAAAAAATCATTTTTCAAGAAAATATAAAAATTCCAATTCAAATTTTGAACATCAGAAATTTTATAACTAACTTTTTACCAAAAATAAATGAAAATTATTGTGATCACTTGTAGCACTTTCTTGAATTACCTGCAATGCAAACTTTACCATTTGATTAAATCAATATCACTATGGAAATGTAATTACCTTTCAAACCGTGTGCAGATGATAACCGTCTCGCAATCAAGCTCTTTCGACTGCCTGCTCGACTGATCGTCCGATCGCCGGTATTTACAATACTCATATTTGCAAATTATTGTGTAAACAATTTGGAAAAAATTGCTTCGCTTGAATTAAAATTGAATAAAATTCCCAACAGGATCTGGAGGATTAAATATATTTACAAAATAAAAGTGTAATTGGCATTTCGAGACTCTCATATATTTTTGTTCAACTAGAAAACGGTCGATCCTTATTAAAAATATTGTACAAAAATATTGTACATTATTGTACAAAAAACGATTTTGACGTTCGATCGAAAAGTCAAAAAATTCACGATTCTTTTTTGTTTCGTTTTCTTTTTACACAATCCCGAATATCGTGAGTGAAAAATAAATAAACAATCGTGTTTGTCGTTTTATTTCGTCTCTCATTAGAAATGAGCTGTTTGTCTGTCGATCTCTATTATATCCTCGATTATCTCAGGCACTCGAGTACCTATTTTTTTCGCTACTTCGATCTTTTCGTTGTTCGGTAAATGCAGATAACGCCATACGAGATCACCATCGATTATTCCTCTCGCTGGATTGCCCTGCATGCGAATGTGACTTTTGTACGTTCTGAAAATGATAAATAATGAAATAACTTGTTTAATGAATTAAATAACAAAGCAGTTCACGTTGATTTTTCTTATTTTTTAAGACAGTGAACCAGTGTCTTACTTTTTATTCCTAAAGATAGTTGTTTTGTCGTATTAACGATAAAAAATAGCTTTTTTGTCAACAAATTCGTATCATTGTCATTGTTTTTCGTTATGGGACATTTTTGCCCTTGGTTTACCAACTCTAAGGTTCAATTTTCAACTTAAGAGGATATTCTCATGTAAATTAAGACATTGGCAAATTTACCTGTAAGCTTTTGGATTCAATCCAGCAATATGGGAAATGTGACTGACAAGAACATTTTGTAACATCAAAAGCCTTCGGTAAGTCTTCTCCTGGACGGGTAAAATGTAACCGAGGCTGCCATCGAGAGTTGCTGTGAAAATGAATTTCCGTTAGAATAAAAATTGAACTTGAATCTAAAAAAATATAAACAATAAGATTGTCACGCTAACAAAAACCGTATTTTCTTTTTTTTAAGTAAAAAAACGTAAATTATTTGTCCACATACCATACATCGTAACGTGCCTCTTATCAGCACCAGTAAAGTGTTTTCTATCATTCGCAGGATCGTTAATTTTGCATCTTATCCTAAAAAATGTGTTGACTTTTTGTCCCAAGTGAAAATCAGCTTTTCGTATGAGTTTTTGGCCTCCGAGACTTTCGTGGGATTCGGGTTGATACATAAACAGGGCGATATTGCTTTCACCATCGGCAACGAGGAAACCCATGTTCGTGTTGTCGATCAAATACTCTATTGTGTAAACTTCGGACGGTCTAAAATCCTGAAATTTTTTGTTAAAGCGTTATTCTCTCGAATGTTGCGTTTGCGTTGCGTTTTGTTTACGTTTAGATTTTCATTATGTTGTTTATGGCTATGAAAAAGGAGAATTCAGATTCTCACCCTGCTGACGAGCGACAATGTTCGATACTCCTCCTGAAATCTCAACAAACTTATCGACTTGTAAACATCTGCTACGAGAATCAGACTTTTGATGCTCAACATTTGATGAATATAAATTTGGGTGTCTATGAATGCGACTCCCACGAGATCGTTATCTTTTAGCTGCCATATGTAAATCTAAAATAAATTGAAAAAATCAAACCCAATCAGAATATCGACCAATAATAAAAATAAAAAAAAAATATTTCTAATTGATAAATATGAATATAGAAATTTGTGAAATAAAGCTTACAAAATTTCTTCGTAATTTGCAAAAAAAATCATAATTCCGAATGTTTTTTAATCAAAAAATACGTGAAAGTGAGCTTAGAAACGATAATATTTATTCACAAATTGTTATTACCTTTTGACCAACGGCAGAGACAAGAAAACCTGAAACTTGAGTTATCGCAGTTATGGGACCTTTCTGCTCTTTGGCGTATATTTGCTTGAAACGATTTTTCGTCAATGGTTGACCGGGTTCAGGTACAACTTCGATAATGTCGAATATGAGTATCTGTAAAAAAAAAAAACAAGAAAAAAACCATTAATTAATACTAATGAATGATTAGTTACTCCAATAGCAAAATTTTTTTTAATAAATGAAATATTACGTACTCTCCCACGACTTGTTATATCTTCGCCATAATTATAATTCGTTCCAAGAACGATGTAGCCCTTCAATCCCGATCTCGTGCCTTCGTAAGCTAAAGCTACATTTTTGAGGCACGTCACGTGTTCCCATTGATCGAGTTCGATTTTCGTGTTTGGTATAGTTTCCCACGAAACCGGTGAAAATAACACGATGCTGAATAATTCTTGCGAGGGAAAAAGGAACCGATCGGGTCTTTCTTCTTCCGTGAATTCCTTAAATAGTTTCATTTCGATGTCAGTCAAAAATAGATATAAAAATGTCCAAAAATCTAGTTAAAATTTTTTTTTTAGATTTTAATCCTCGACTCCTACAACTAGGTCGAAAACAATCCCTATTCTTTTAGTAAAAAACTTTAGTTTTGCATTTTTTCGAAACTTTTTTCGTTTTATACAATTTTCATCATTGAATATTCACCAAATGCGACTTTATCGTGCGCCATTCTCTTCGTTATCAAAAAACGAAGAAAATGGTGTACAATTAAACGTTGTTAACGCATACGAAGAACATTTTATGCCAAAGAGAAGATTGGGATCATTTTCGACCCCATTGTAAAGTTTACGTTTAAGGATTAAAGCTGCGTTAATTAAATCGGTAACATGATTCAATAAATGAATAACAAATTATTTTCCTCACTTTGTCTTCGCCATTAAAACGATAATAACTCTTCAATGGCTCCGCTGTACTTGTTATAACGCAATAAGTTTTCGTCTCGACGTGATACGTGACGAAATGTGGTGTACATCGAAGAGGAACTTTGCGTACCGGCCAAGGTGCATCGTAGGACAAATGTGTCGGTAAAACGCAAATTCTTAATTCCTCCTAAAATTAAACTTCATTTATAACTTTCAACTAACCCTCGGCTTAAAAAAAATGATTCTCAAAAATCTGAATAATTTAAAATTGAATGAAATTATGTATAAAACGATCATTTATTACTTTTGTAAGTTGACTCACTTTTCTATTAAAGTACAAAAATCCCTGTGGACAATTGACATTATTAAAAGGCGCAAAGGACATGATACTGCCGTCGATTCCCATGGGATGAGTTCGCAGCTCGCCACGTCCGGTTAAGAAAATCCAATGAGGATAATCGCCGCAAATAAATACACCGTTATAACCAGCAATGTTGCTAAAATATCGCATCATACTCGTTCGAACATCCGACATATTTGGCATGTCTTCTTGCTTCGTTTTCGGTCTACAATAGAAAAATTTTCAACGTTCTAGCAATAATTGTAAAGTTAATAACGAAGTTAACAAAAGTTTAACTCTCACTTCAACTGTCCAGGAATAATGGAATGATCGAGCTTTTTAAAGCGCAATTTTAAATGCCCTTTCGGGTATTTGTAAGCTTGATAAATTTGCAATTCCGAATCGAGGCGTATCAATAACATGGGCCTGTTACCGTGATGTCCAAGAGCGACCATCAATATTTCTCGTACCTGAAAATGTGGCGTTAAAACAAAAACTCAATTATTTCATGAATTTTGAACATTTATTTGATTTTCAAATTATCGAAATAGAACAGATTCAGTTTTTCCATCCTAAATAAAGTCTAACAAATATTTGAAACCTACAATTGCAAACAACTTTTATGCAGTTACAAATAAAAGCAGTTTTTTTTGCATGCGAATGATGCAAACTTTAATACTATGTAAAATAATATTTACCTGCATCTCACGATTTGGAATCTCGTTTACCGAAGACGTGTGCAAAGACGTCGATTCCATACTGTCGTGAAGAACGTATTGTCCGTAACCGAAATTACGAATGAGATAAGAGAGACGAAGATCTGGTAACGAATAAATTTCCAACGTACCACTGTCACGATATACGAGGAGCCAGTACGTAGGTTTTACTTCTTGCAAATGTTTTTGCCACCTAAAATTCATTTTTGTTATTGACGAATCGTTTGTTTTTGTTTTAAAGAAAGATTCAAAATATCTAACATTTTGTTATTTATTTTAAATAATTTTTTAGTAAATTTGTCATTTAATTTACGTAAATGATAAATTTAACAAAATAAACAAAAGAAAAATTCAATTTTAAATGCAAATTTTGTTAATTTTCAATTGTTATTCTTTTTTTCGTACCATGGTTGTTTCTTTGTGGTAACCTCTTGAATCTTCGGCGGTTGGATAATAGGCATTTGAAAAGTTGGTGCATCGCCGTACAACAAATCATCTTCGTTGTCAACGTTGCCAATAACGGTTGGTTCTTCGAGATTTTTGTCTTCTTGAGGTGTAACGACTTCCGATTCACCGGCCAAATTTTTAGTGAATATACCGCTCACGTCTCTGTACGCACAGAGAGCTTCTATTTGCGGTCGCTGTAACGTTAAAGCGTAAAATAAATGTATTCAAATAATTAATTAATGCAACAATTTTATAAATTTGGAATTTTTATGGAAAAATCCTACAAAACCACTGGATATTATTTTTTTTCATCTAAAAAATATGATTTTGATGAACTAGAAAAGTTTTTTATGATTTTCCCTATGATTTTGTAAATCAATAATAGAAAACCCACGAATAAGAGTTCGGCTTGTTGGGCGTAAAGCCTCGGAGTGCCACGACCCTCTCGAAGAGTTAATAACATCACTTGACCGTCTTCGCTCAACAAAGTGACGTAAGGATCCGCACAACTAGCGTGAATTATTGGACAACCAAGATCCATAGGCATATGTTGAATTTGTTCAACCCCCTGCATCAATCGAACTCCCATTTGTGTAACTTGAACAATGTATCGATTGGCACCAAGGTTTCCAGCGAAAATGGTCGTTCCTTGTGTACTGAAACCACTCTGTTCCACTTCGTTTATTTCTTGACCAGTTTGTAAAACCTGCAACGAAGAAAAATTGATTTTGTATTTATTTCCGGAAGAAAAAAAGGCTATAAAAATCTAAAGAACAAAAAGCAAAGGTTTAAAAGGAGTTTTTTTTAAAAAACAAAACCTCCTATGAATCCACAAAGAAATTTTAATCTAAGAAACAAGTAGACCTAATATTCTTTTAATTTTTGGCGATGAATTATTAGCGGTATTCCTGTTAATAATTTTATCCCATGAATTTTTAGGAATTCTAATTCCATAAAATCTTTGGCTGAGGAACCTTCAATGTTTAATGAACAATGAAAAAATTCAGTACCATAGTAGAATCCTCGTGACTGAGAATGAGGAACGAATGCTGGCCCTCGTTTTCTCCCTTCGCTTGAGTTTCGACATTGGGCGAGCCAATAACGGTCCACATGTCTTCGCAACCAGGCAGCTCAAAAGTCGTGACGACTTGTGGTCGTATGGAACGTTGAAGAACGCACAAAGCACCGTTTTTTCCATATCCCGAGGTCGTCACTAATTCAACGTCCGGATCTGTAGAGTGGGAAAATTCCTCGGAAAGAAAAGCTGGCTCACCCATGGAAATGTTACCGCAGGGTCCGATGTTCAATAAACTGTCGCAGACCTAAAAATATGTTTAAGAAAATGAAATAAATCTAAAAAATTCAATATAAAATTGAATTAAATAGAAAATTCAATTGTTTTTCATAAAAATGAGATTTTTCTAGTTTTTTTCTTGGATATTCTAATAATTGAAATTAAGTTAGAATTGTAATTGAATTACGTACTTCAAAAATATACGAACTTATTCGCATCGATGTTTGCGTCTCGTTGCCATAAACTTCGAGTTCTTCGGGATCTTTGATGTCCAAAACATCCGAAGCCATCCAATCACCGAGCGAGTCTTGTTTCATTTTTTTCGCAGGTATTTCGTCGCTGCTGTCGTTGTCGTCGAGTGTTATTTCTATATCTTCACTTGGTTTGGTGATTTCGTCTCCAAGCTGATGTATCGATTCAGGCTCTTTTTCGGTAAAACGAAGCAGCAGCGAGTTGCCGAGACGTGAACCCAGGAACAGATAATTTTCTTCGTACATGCATACCTGAAAATTGTAATTGCATTTTAATGATGTATAGAAAATTTGTCTACGTTGGTAAATCCTCATTTCGTATCTGGAAAAACGCAGTTTTTGGAAAACTGTTTATTTGATGAAAAAAATTAACAAACGCAGTTGACTTGAGCCACAAAAAAATCGTTGATCATTTGTTGAAGAATCATTGAGACTCACACATGAGGTCAAAACGCTAGCAGCCGCTTTGTCGAAATGAAAACCACGAACGGATCTCATACTGTCAGCATAAAGCGATAATACGTACAGTTCACCACTTTTCAGTGAAATTACCAGACGATCCGACGATATGAAACACACCTGAGCTCCTTCGAGACTCATTTTCACTCCTTCCTGCGGTTCTATAAATAAGAGTACAAAAAAGAATGTACAAAATTTAAAAAATTTTAATATATTTTTGTCAATGGTTCATTTTTAGGTACTTTGATCCAGAAACACCGAAAATACCGATCGTTTTTGTTCGCACTCAACATTTCGAGAGAAAATCCCAAAAAATCACTGTTTTAGATACTACTTCGACATTACTTCAATAATCGGTCGAGGAATTATATTTTTTGAAAAATTCTTCGAAAACGTGATCGAGAAACTAAGAAAATGATTTTTTTATTTTTCGCGATATCTCAGTTTTTAAGAAAATTACAGTATTTTAAATTTCGGCTCACGTTAAAAATAATTCATATATTCCCGAAAAAATCGGAAACCTTCCGAATTTAGAGTTTCTCGAGTATTCTAAAAGGAGAATTCGATTTTCAATATTTGAATACTTACTGAGAGGAAAATTGGTGCTAGCATCGCTCAAATTATTCAAAGACACTCCGTAAGGTGGAATACTTTGATTGAGATAGATCAAAGAATTGACAGCCATGATAAGAGTGCCACCGAGAGGTTTTTTCACAGGTACAGCTTGGACACAGTCGAAGGGTAAATTTGAGACGGACCAAATGATTGGATGGACCCTTTGTTGAATATTGAGTGAAATTGCGACCATGGCACATGTGTCTTGTCGAACTGCGATGCGTCTGAAAGCCCAAAATTCAACCAGAAAAAATCATGCTAAACATTTTTTACAAAAATACAAAAAAAACATGAAAAGATTCTCACCCGGCGAATGTGCGGACTGGTTCGTATAAAATGAGCAAAGTCGGTTCGTAATAACCATAAAGAAACTGCAAATCAATAATATTGTCCATTTTTTCTTCCAGAGTTTTTAGTACGATCATGTAAGACGATAAAATCGGAGTTTTGTGATAAGCAGTCATTTTTGCAGTGTCCATAAGATCAGCATCATCCAAAGATGGATCTTTACGAAAAGGCAAAACTACCAATTTGCGTCCGTAAACTAACATCACGGCGCATCTGCCCTCAGGATCAACCCGTACGATTGGAATGTGATGATGATGGGTCCATCCGTCCTGATGCACAAAAAATTATATTTTCATTATAATCGCAATAATATCTTTAGATTCAAATATCTGAAAGATAAAAATCCATTTTTTTTATTCCCTTGACTAAATTTTGATAAAATATCGAAACTACAATTTTACAATATGAAATCAATAATAATTTTGAAAAAATTCATATTTACCCTCATTTCTTCCTCTTCGAAGTAATGCAGAGACACAGTTCTGAGGTCGTGAGTCTCAAGATCATACTCGACGACTGAGAGCTTAGCATCCCGGAAACTGACGAGCAGTGAATCTCTCTGAGATCCAACCAAATGGACCGCTTGGAGGGACATAACATTACCCTGCAACGTGTACTGCGCCAGACATTCTAATTTCATTTTGGGTGCTCTGGTATCTGTTTGGTAGAAAAATAATAAAAAAATTTCTTTGATCAATTTGATTACAATATCAAAAAAATAATATATTTTAAGGTGATCTATCAGCCGTACGGTCAGTAAAAATCCTGCTGCACGTTTTTTTCGGAGAGGCTTGATATTTCAAGACAAAAAATAGTTACACGTTGTTCTCCTTTTATCAGAGAATAAGATGAAACTTTTCTTTTTCTCGAAATATCAAGCATTTCTGAAAAAAACGTGTATCTACTTTTTAGTTATCTCTCTCATACTTATGCAACTGATAGAGCGCCTTAACCCTGACAGTTACAATGCATAAAAGTTCCGGAATAGTCATAGAGCGTCATAATGACCCCAGCCATTTTTAAATGGATATTTGTTCAATTGTATTCAAAGAAATAGGAATTATAGATTAGGAACATAGAAACATGGAACTGTTGAATTATTGTACACAATCTAATCTAATTATAAAATAATTTGTAAAAAATCTTGAAAGCATGAATCTGGAGAACTGAAATTTTTATTCAAAAAACACTGGGCTCGTTTGACGTTGTAATATATTTTTGATTGTTGTTTTAATAAATTTTGTTGTTTTTGTTTGGATTCATATATATTGTCGTTACTATTATTGTTAAGGTTTTTGTTTGGATTTGTATATATTGTTGTTACTGTTATTGTTAATGATTATTTATTTATTACACATTCATTATTGGTATTTGTATTTGTGACGATTTTCAAATTTTGACTAAAAAAACACTGGGGTCGTTTAGACACTGTGTGATTAAGAAGGGTTAACATTAATATAAATCAATAAGTATTCAAATTAATGGACTATTAATAATGTACTACTGGAATTATTATTATTATTATTACTAATTATTATTGATTTAATATATTTGTGATTATGTTCAATTTTATTGTTCTTTGTTTTATTTGTATATATTGTTGTTACTGTTATTGTCGATGATTATTTATTACGCTTTCGTTGTTTTTGTTCATATTTGTTGCTTACCAGAAAACTTTTCCCGTTTGCTGCTGTCGGTATCCGGAATTAAACGAAATACCCGGATAATATTGGCGCCTGCGACAACCAAACATTTTTCCGTTCTATCGAGAAAATAACAAGTTATCGCGTGTTCGACACCGGTCGCCGGATGCGTACTCTTGCAAATCGAGTACATGTTTGAAAATAATTGTTTTTTTCAGTCACAATTTTTAACGGAAGCGTTGAACACAAAGATGTGTAAATTCGAAGAACATTTAGGTTAGGTTTCGTAAGCTTCAAAAGTAACACGATTTTCCAAAGGAATAATTTATTGAATGTTTCAAATTGTTGAATACTTGATTAAATGTTCAAGTAGTGTTGAAATACACGGAAACGATAATTGTAACACGATATTTTATGAAATCTAATCGCCGAACAACCATCGTTCAGCGACCATATCCATTTAAAAGCCACCGGTAATCTGCGTTTTTTGTTGTGAACTATTTTCGGAGCATCATCATTCAGGAAAATCAAGGCGGGTTTTGAGCACTAACTTATGAATACGCGCCATGCAAGTGCCCCTTAAGGCTAGGAGTCATACCGACTGAGCCGCCACGAATGCGAGAGAGATAGCTGCAAATTTCGAAAGTGAAATTCTTCGACACGGTTTTACCGATTACAAAAAGGCCCTGTCAGCCCATTTTTGCTATCGTCCTGCGTAGGCTGACAGAGCTTTTTTGTAATCGGTTAAACCGTATCGAAGAATTTCAACTTCGAAAATTCGAGGTGAGGTTAGGTGACTGACCCATTCCCTTAAAGCGCAAACGTAACGGCGTCTCTCTCACCCTCACGCGTCCGCGATCTTTCATCTTTTTTGCACTTACAGATCCCTCGTATAACAATGTATTCTTGCCTTTTCCAGCCTTTCCCCTCAAATTCCATATACGTTTGACGTTTCTCCCACTACTGGCAACTCCGCTGTTTAGAGCGCATTGTTTGGAATGGTTTGGAACGTTTGGAAGATAACAAAGAGAAGTGTGACGAATGCGCGTGTATCAGTTAGGCACATACAAGAATCACCAATTGTTCTTGCGATTGAAACTGCAATAACACTCATTAAAAGTCCTGTTTATCCTTTGCAACTTGACTAAACATTCTTTCATTCATTGCAACGAGATTCGTCATAAACGAAATTATCAATTATCGCGCGAATCACGATGAGTTTAGATACTAAATTTTGTACCTAAGAGAAGTTTCTTTTTGTGTCTATCTCTATGTAATCCTTGAATAGAGGCGAGAAAAATAAAAAATAATATTTCTTCAAAATGTGGACACCCTTCGAAGCTGGAAGTTCGCCTGTCGATTGGTGTGAGGGAAATTATAGCATTTCACCGAGCATCGCGGAATTTACGAATACGGTAAATTTTCATGTTTTTAAAATTTTTCTATTATTACGAAAATTTAATCGTCCTGTACGCGTCATATTTTTATTTTATTTCCAAATAATTTTTTGTAAATTTCAAACATTCAAAAATATACGAAACAAAATTGTAGCGATTATTTTGTAAAATAATACTCAATTTGTAATTTCCAAATTGATAATTCCCTTTGTTTATTTAAACCAAAATTTTTATTCATTCGATTATAAAATGTTTACATATCATGATTTGAATTCTGTGGTTTTCTTTATTTTCCTTTCACAAATCCCTTTTGAAATATTCACTTCAATCGATATTGAAAATAATATTTTTTTTTTCCTTTCTGTATCCGTGTGCTTTAGTTAAGCAATGTGATATTTCTACTGCTTCCGCCGGTGCTTATGCATCTGTTTCGAGATTATGGAAGATTTGTGAATCCAGGAATCCACGTCATTTGGTTTTTGCTGATGATTGTCGGTTTAAGCAGCGCTTATTTTCATGCGACTCTTTCGCTCATTGGTGAGATCGCCAACGATAGATTTCTCTGTTTATAACTTACCACACATGAAAATAATGAGTCAATTGTCGTTTAATTTGACAGGTCAGTTGCTCGATGAATTAACTATACTTTGGGTCTACACCGCTGGCTTTTGTATGTTCTTTCCGAGAAGATACTTTCCAGCAGTTTTCAGAAACAACAGAAAAAGATTTTCCCTCTTTGTTTTATTACCGACTCTTGTGGCAACTGGATTGGCGGTTGTGCATCCAGCCATCAATGCTTTTGCTTTGATGATTCTGGGCATTCCAGCATTTGGATTTATGGGCCTTGAATTAAAAAGGTATTTGTTTCCTCAAAATCTATCAAAAAATATTTCAATTTTTAGTTCAGTTACTGTTCATTTGTTTAAATTATTATTTTTTATGCTGTCAAGATTTCGAATTATTTCAAATATTGGAAAATTGAAGGAATTTCAATTGACTACTTCTTACGTGTCTCAATGTCCTTTCCTGAAAAATAATATTATTTCTATTAAATTCGATCTTAAGCTAAATGTTATTTTTGAAAAACGAATAGCAATTCCTGTTTGATAATGTTTAAATGGGCACGATAACAATTTTCCATTTCACTGTTGCATCCATTTGCTATTAAAATTCTGTCTAATTATTCTGTAAATGTTTTCCTCATTTACATCATTTGTATTCACATCACGTATTGCTTCATGATAATATGTATGCGTCGTTGTATCAATATCGTTCTAAAAATAGGCAACTGCAAGCTGAGCCAATGTCAGAGACTTCGTATTTTAAATTATTTTAAAATTTCATTTCACAAAATTGACATTTGATAAAAAGAAAATAAATGAAAAAAACGATGGAAATGATTTGCACATGAATAATATTTTTGTTCGACTTTACTATTGGAATTATCATGATTTTTTTGTTTGTTTCAGAACGAAATCGCAGAGAGTTTTTCGTTTAGGATTGCGCAGCGGTGCTGTATGGGTTTTGGCAGTGGCTTGTTGGTTGAATGATCGTATGTTTTGCGACACTTGGTTGAATCTCAATTTTCCGTATTTACACGCGCTCTGGCATTTGTTTATATTCATTGCGAGTTACACGGCGGCGGTGCTGTTCGCTTATTTTTCGGTGAATGAGGAGAAGCCTCATCAATCCCCGGTGCTAAAGTATTGGCCGAGAAACGATTTTGAGCTGGGCATACCATACGTCACTACAAAATGTTGCATTAAATTCGATCCTAACAGTAATATTTAGTGAAATATTTCATTTTTCTCGTTGTTAATAAAACGTCTATTCGACGTTATCGAAGAAAAGACACACCGAAGAATTTTCAAAGAGTTACAACTTATAACATTGTGAATATTGATCTCAATGATTTTAAGAAATACAAATAAACATAATCGACTAAGCACTTTGTACACATTAGAAATAATATTCCTTTCATTTTGCATACGCATTACAGACATTTTTCCAGTAATTTGTATCCAAAATATAGGAATATATTTTCATTAGTGTGCTAATATTGAAATAATTGTTTATACGTAGGAATGATGGCCAAAATCTGTGATATTCAGGTCCATATCATTTTTATCGATTCGTCAATATAATTCACGAATTGAATATTCGTATGGACAAAACTTATATCGAAAAAAATGCAACAACGTATCGAACGTGTAGAAAAGATAATCTTGAGTACGTTAAAAATCTTCAACGTGAAATAAACCCCAAAATTTTGATGCATTTAATGAAACGTAATAATTCAAGGTCATTTACAAACAAGTTTTGCAATAATTAATAGCTCATTGTTAAGGAATAACACTTATGTAATCGGTTGAAAAAAAAGATCGATTTTCAAGAATTTTTTCTCATTCACTGAATCATGCCATTAAAAATTGAGTTTGATAACTTTATTAGCAATATCAAAGAGTATAATCATTTTTACATAATGAAACTTTACAAAATGGTAGATCTGGTGCAGCGTGAAGAAGTCGATTTGAAGTTTAAAAGCAGTACAGCTGGAACAATTTTTAGCCAGTTTACTTTAAATTTTGAGAGTATTTGAAAAAATAAATTTTCTCCAGAAATACGTAGAATTTTTTTGATTAATTGACAATTTGTCGAGTTACACTTGATTTTACTCGTTTTTTAAAATAATTTTAATGTAACTTTTCTTCGAAACCTCCATTGTTTTGTCAAAAATCCGTACTTTGGAAAACGACTACATTTTTTCCTAGGTATTGAAACAAAGAAAATGGGGGAAAAAATTGGAAAAATGATACCTTGTGTTTTTGAATATGGGTAATAAAGTTATCGAACTCAATTTTCAAGAGTACGATTCAGTAAGCTAAAAAAATCCCAAAAGCAGTCCTGTTTTTCAACCGGTTACATGGATCTTACCCCTTAAGCAGTTTGTATACAAATAGATGTAAAAATACGTTCCCACAAGAAGCTCATTAGTTTTTTTTTAAATATGGAGCAATAATTAAAAATTCGAAGAAAAAAATCCCAAAAACAGGCCTGTTTTCAACCAGTTACATGGATTTTACCCCTTAAGCAGTTTGTACGTAAATAGATGTAAAAATACGTTCCCACAAGAAGCTTATTAGTTTTTTTTAAATATTGATTAATAATTAAGAATTCGATATTGCTTAAAAAAAAAAAAAAATATTGATACGAGGGGTTTAAAGATCATATCTGAAGAATAATATGGTATGCAACAAATAATATTTTATAATTATTTCTACCAACGATCGATCTGTATAAATCGTAATATAATGATAATTATATTTATCCAACGATATAAATATGAGCAGTAAAAACATAATTTACTAATAGAAAAACCGTCAGTGTGGTTTTTTAAGTTGATTCACGCTGTCTTATCAAATAGATGCGATTATTGAATAAAGGCATATGTTGATAAAAAAACCTGGCATTAGAGTGCCGGAAAATTTGGGTTCTATCCGTACATACGAGTACGTGCGTGAGGGACTTAACCACGAGATTCATATATGATTTTAAATAAGAATAATAAGTTTTTCCGAGATCGAGAGTTTAGAGAATGTTTTGCATTATTGGCTTTGCGTTCGGGAAAATCTAAAGTTTGAAATTGGAAAAAGAAAGTCGAGAAAAAAACGAAGAGGATGTACGGGAGAAATTGAAGTACATGTCGCGGTAGATGAAATGTAGTTAAAAGAATTAAAAAAAAAACTAACAAGGAAAGGTACTTTGGTGTCCCCCTCCGATTTTGATAATTTTTATATATGTTATAGTCCATCGAAAATTAAGAGACACGTAATTTTTTTTATCGGCTTAAAGTTATTTTTAAGGGGTGAAATCGACCCCCAAAGTTGAGCATGTTTTGCATCTGGTAGAGTGTTTCATATAGAAGCACTTAACCGATCGTAACGAAACCAATTGCAAAACGTTTTTCACGTCAAATAACCTGTATATAATGTTCAACTTCTTATGCACCCCTATTACATGGGGATGATTCACCCCCGAATATCCAGAATTCTTTTGTATAAAAAAAACTTGCAATCCGATTTCAATAAAACAAACGCCATTTTGCAGAGCAAAAAAAATAAAATTGACGTATTTTTGGGTTTTTCTCAGATTAAAAAAATTAAGGGGGTAAAACACCCTTAAAATGTCAAATTTCATTTTGAGCACTGTCCCCTTCCGATTTCAATATTTTTTTTATAAAATGTAGCTTATCGAAAAATAAGACCACCTATTATTTTTATTGGCTCAAAATTATTTTTAAGGCGTGAAATCAACCCCCAAAGTTGGGCATGTTTTGCATCTGGTAGAGTGTTTCATATAGAAGCACTCAACCGATCGTAACGAAACCAATTGCAAAACGTTTTTCACGTCAAATAACCTGTATATAATGTTCAACTTCTTATGCACCCTTACTTACTGCAGGGGGCTGAACCACCCCCTGACATTCATAATTTTTTGTATAAAAGAAAAATTGTCATTCGATTTCAATGGAAAAACCAACATTTTGAAAAGCAAAAAAAAATTATAGTGAATGTGTCTAGATTTTTCGAATAAAAAAAATTAAGGGGGTAAAACACCCCTAAAATCTCAAATGTCATTTTGCGCACTTAAATGATAAAATTCAATTCAATTGGTCTCATTATCATTGCGTATCGACTTATATGCTAAATAATATTTATTTCGCATGTACATCCGCTGCCCTTCTGACATGCTTCACGTTTATAAAGAAGTGTTGGTATCCGTTCTATTTATATAAGTTTCTATTTTGAACGATTTACGAAAATAAAAAAAAAACTCAAATATCAAAAGAGTCGCATCAGCAATTCACCGCCCAGAATGTAAACAAAGCTGGCTCATGCCTTGCCATATTCTTATTCATATCAAGAACCGCTATAGTGGCTCGACCCCAAGTATTCTTGAAAAAGCCAGTTCGCTCAGGCTAATGTTTGAGGTATATCCGAAAACCAAATAAAAATGCTGTTTTCGTGGTGATGTCAGATCAAACCGCCCACTCAAGATGAAAAAGGTAAAACTGACTTTATATTATTCCAGAAGTTAAGTTGCTGTTCGACTGTTGATCAGTCATTATCGTGTCCGCTATCGTGAATACCGTATTGTTATTAACATGTCCATCAATCCAATGAACGTAATAAGACTGTTGTTTCTTACATTCGAGGTAATGAACATTCCTGACAGTCCTGTTAACAATAATGAAGTGGAATTGAAAGAGAGTTTCGCGGAAATTCTGAAGGCCTCTATGGCAGAGTTCAATCAGTTAGAAATCGTCGAAGATACGACATTAGATTTTCAAGAACCGTTTAGAGATGTCATAGTAGAACCTGTCGAAGATAATGACATCGAATGGGGTCTTGGAGAATCTACATTAAGCCCTGAAACGTGTACTGACGATGAAGAAGATTTGAGCTACGACTACAAACAAAGAGCTGTTGAGTACTGGAGAAGTGCAAAAACGAAACAAAATAGGAAAATAGAAACAGTCCAAAACCGATTTAAACTCGTTAAATCTGTGCGCCAATTAAGGCGCTGGGCTCAACAAATTAATAAAGGCGGAACTTACAAGGAAAAATTGTCGCGCATTTCTGAATATACAATCGATAATTTAAAAAGCGCCATAGAAGCAGGTCTCATTGTACACGATATCGATCTTCGGAGATGGGCATTACAAGCCCAAAAATTGATTGGGCATGAGAATTTGCGTTTCAGGGCTTCGCCAACATGGATAAAAAAGTTTAAAAAAGTTCATCGAATAACAAGTAGAAAAATAAATAAATTCGTGACAAGAAAGACTCTCGAATCAAAGGACATATTACAAAACGATGCTAATAAATTTGTCTCCGCAGTTCAATTGAAAATTGAGGAATATGGCTTGGAAAATATTTATAATTCTGATCAAAGTGGTTTCCAATTAGAAGTCCATTCAGGGCGAACGTTAACAGAAGAAGGTACAAAACAAGTAGAATGCCTTGTACAATCCGTTTCAGCGACAACCCATAGCTACACCATCCAGCCGACAATATCAGCAGCAGGAAAATTGTTGTCACCTCTTCTGATAATTTTAAAAGAGCCATCCGGGCGGTTGGGGCCAATCGTAGAACGAACCATTTTTCGACCTCCCAATGTTTTTATAAGTGTTTCAAAATCTGGCAAGGCTACATCAGGTACGTTGGTATGTAATATTCAAATATAAAAAATAGATGTGCTATTAATTTTTACATATTGATTTATAGAACATTTCAAAGTATGGCTTCAAGAAGTGTTCTTCCCAAATGTCGGTGAGAAAAGTGTGCTTTTAATAGACTCATGGAGTGGACATTGCCCTAGTGTTGTCACGGAAGTTACACCACATAACAAAGAAATTGTTACAATGATCATACCGAAAGGAACAACAGGGAATATCCAGCCACTTGATGTCTTCGGATTTAGAATTTGGAAAAATTATGTCAGACATTTTTCAGACAGTGTCATGTTACTTGATTATGATTTAAGTCTACATTTACGAAATAATATAATCAAGCTGCAATCTCTAGTACATAATCAATTATCATCTCCGAGGTACGAAAATTTATTTCGATATGCCTGGTTCAAAAGTGGGTATATAGAAGAACGACCTGAGCATTTCGAAAATCCCGTTGAATTCGCTTTTGGTATGTCATCTCAAACACAATGTGAAATTGAAGGCTGCACAAATGTGGCTGTAGTAAGATGTTCATGGTGTAAAAAGTCACTTTGTTTCAAACATTTCTTCGAAGAACATCATTACTGTTCAAAATATAATCATTAAGTTCAGGAATGATAATTGAAACGAAAATTTGAATTGGAATCTATTTTTACTACATGAAAGATTTTAGCGCCTATGTATAACCTATATATATATATTTGTGTACAGACCATGTGTATACAAAAATAAAAAATCGTGAAGCTCACGACCACCGAAGATGTAGGAGTACTCAATTTTTCATATAATTAAAAAGCCGATGTACATGCGAAATAAATATTATTTAGCATATAAGTCGATACGCAATGATAATGAGACCAATTGAATTGAATTTTATCATTTAAGTGCGTAAAATGAAATTTGAGATTTTAGGGGTGTTTTACCCGCTTAATTTTTTTTATTGGAAAAATCTAGACACATTCACTATAATTTTTTTTTGCTTTTCAAAATGTTGGTTTTTCCATTGAAATCGAATGACAATTTTTCTTTTATACAAAAAATTATGAATGTCAGGGGGTGGTTCACCCCCCTGCAGTAAGTAAGGGTGCATAAGAAGTTGAACATTATATACAGGTTATTTGACGTGAAAAACGTTTTGCAATTGGTTGCGTTACGATCGGTTGAGTGCTTCTATATGAAACACTCTACCAGATGCAAAACATGCCCAACTTTGGGGGTTGATTTCACGCCTTAAAAATAATTTTGAGCCAATAAAAATAATAGGTGGTCTTATTTTTCGATAAGCTACATTTTATAAAAAAAATATTGAAATCGGAAGGGGACAGTGCTCAAAGTGAAATTTGACATTTTAAGGGTGTTTTACCCCCTTAATTTTTTTAATCTGAGAAAAACCCAAAAATACGTCAATTTTATTTTTTTTGCTCTGCAAAATGGCGTTTGTTTTATTGAAATCGGATTGCAAGTTTTTTTTATACAAAAGAATTCTGGATATTCGGGGGTGAATCATCCCCATGTAATAGGGGTGCATAAGAAGTTGAACATTATATACAGGTTATTTGACGTGAAAAACGTTTTGCAATTGGTTTCGTTACGATCGGTTAAGTGCTTCTATATGAAACACTCTACCAGATGCAAAACATGCTCAACTTTGGGGGTCGATTTCACCCCTTAAAAATAACTTTAAGCCGATAAAAAAAATTACGTGTCTCTTAATTTTCGATGGACTATAACATATATAAAAATTATCAAAATCGGAGGGGGACACCAAAGTACCTTTCCTTGTAAGTATACGTAGAGCGTCCAACGGTTACGTGCGAGATACATTTTCCGCTCAATACCCGAACAGTAACGCATTTTCCCCTCCCAGAAAATAAAATATATAACTGATGACATAAAAATATATAACTTATATCATAAACGTATGATATAAACGGGAAAATTATTCCCGTTTTTAAATAGTCGAAAATTCAAATGTACGCGAGAAACACGAAATTTACGTGCGCGAGGTAGATTTTATAAGATATTACCAATGGAAAGATAAAAATAAAAAAAAATCATCCTCTATTTTCAGATTTTTTACTCAACCCGTTCCTCCGTGAGAGCGGCTTAAAAAAAAGGTAAGCCCGAAAACCGTCATATTCGAGTATATAAGAGTGCGGCAGGGCTCACGCTGGCCTTTTTTTAAATACTTGGCGTCGAGTCGCTACCGCAGCTCATGATATCAAAGCATAATGTGGCTAGACTGACCCTATAAAATATTAATTCTAAAATAAAACTTTCCAGTCGAGTCACGAGTAATCTAGAGACGCCGCAGCGTCTTGACGCCAAGTATTAAAAAGATAGTTTTTAAACGACGAAAGCAAGTCGCACCACGTATCGATATTTGGCTGTTTTCCATTGCGTGTAATTATACCGACACTTTCCGGTAGTCGATGGACAAGCTGGTGTAAAAAAATTGTATAGCTTTTATAAACAATTATTTTTATCGTAGCGGAGTCGATATATCTATTGATCGAATTACCTGAAAAATATATATCGTTAAAGATGTGAATTACGAAGTTTATTTTGTGCGCTTATATCAACCCTACATACGACTTAACGTAGCATATAAAAAATCTTACTGAATAATAACTTCATAATAGCAATAACATATATAATAAAGGAACGTTCAACATCTTTGATTATTTTTGAAGTAAATTATGAAAAAAATAGAAATCACGCAATCCGAGTTGGCAGCAAGCAGAAGCCTCGATGTGTTATGGAAAAGTGAATCGCCGCGGTTTCGACGTTGGTGAATAATTTTGGCCGTTGAAGTAGGCACCATGTATTAGATTCGACTGACAAGGATCTTCGGCCCTTGGCCGGCCTTACTTTCGGTGAAAAACTGGTTTATAGTTCTGACTTAGAACATTTGGTGCCATTCCATTCGTTTTAGGAGCGATTTTCGTTTGCTTGTTCTTCGAAACGTTCTTGGGCTTCAGATCCTCTGCTTGCTCCTCGGTCACAGGTTTTTTTCCAATTAATAAAGTGCAAGTCAATTCATCCTTGTGATCGAGCATATTTAGTATTTTTTGACGGTCAATGTGGAGACTTTTCTCACGCAATACCAATGGCGGAGTGCGGCACGAGCAAACCTAAAACCAGAACAAAATTTCCAACGATTGCTTTCATTTTTACAAATATTGCAATCTTGATACTTACCTCGCCATTGTAAATGGATACGTGCTCCGGGCAGCAACCTACTTCGAGTTGATAAGTACAATGTTTTGCAACGAATCCATTATGGATCATTACTATAAACCCGGTAAAATTACGGAAGATATCGGTGGAAAGTTTTAAAAAAAATGCTCCCATGTTGGCTATGAGAAAAGCTTGATCAAAAATCATATTTTGAACACAGTCGAATGTCCAGGAGTGCTGAAAAACAGCTCCATCGCTTGTCAGCTGAAATTAACATTTTTTATCATTATACAATAATCACATGTACTTGCAGTTTGTCTTTGTCAATTTAATGCTTGTATTGGCAATAAGTTTGAATTATCAACATTCATCTTGCCCAATTATTCCAATTATTGAAATTTAATTTATATGTAACTAAGGGCCTTTCTGGTTCCTATCAAAGACTCAATTTAAACAATCCAAACAGAACTATAAAAAACAAATTTTATTGGATTCTAACAAACTTTAACATTGTAGCTTTATTCATTTTAGATCGTTAGCACGTTAAGGAACGTGATTGTTGTACTACAACAGATATTAATAAATTAATAAAAATAATGAGAATAATTAGAATCATTACGATTTTAAATTTTGCTTCATTGGAATGTGACAAAATTTCCTTTTGTTCTTCTCAGTAAATCCCACCATCAGCATTTCGAAGGGTGAAAAAATTGGGTCCAATTTTTTTGAAAATTCAAAAATTTGTTGCAGAAAAAGTTTTAAAAATCTGAATAATAAAGAAAATTTTTATGATGAAACATTAAAGACATATCAAAGTAGACTTTCAATAAATGCTTATTGTTGACAAAGTGACAATGAATTGGATAAAACCCAGGAAAATTTGTGCTTGTTGAGTCAGGAAGAATAAAAAATCAATGGTGTTAATTCTATAAGAAAAACAGTATTGGAATTACCTCAGAATATATTCCTGGATGATCGATATTGAGATGTTTCATTATTGAATCATAAGTTTTCTTTACATTGCAATTACTTATTTGACAAGGATACATCTTGCCACGATGAGTTTCCTCCTGTTTCTTCTTAATAATAGTAGTTTGAACTGCGTCGGTCTGCATTGCTACCGAAACTTTATCCGGCATCAGAAGTTTATTGATCTCATTTTCCGGATCGATCAGAGAAATCTTTTTATCGATAAATACCAAACTTGTGGATGAAATTCTTGAAATATTGTAATAAAACAAGCAAGAGCAAGACCTGACCTTTATTTCTCTGAGTTTCATGCACAAGTGTTCGGCCAACCGATTTCTTGAATTGGACCATGGTTCAGAACATGTCGGACAGTGCGTTAGTTGGGGTTTGCAATCTTGACACACATGATGTCCTTGAACACATTGATGAACTGCTTTGAGCGGCAGTTCGAAACAAATTGGACATTCCAGAAGGTTTTCCAAGTCTGTGCACCACTGTAAATTTCAATACTTATAAAACAAATTTCTTTTTATTCCATAAACGGGAGATGGTGCTACAAAGGGAAAAACGCAGAGAAGGGTCAGTAACAATAATTATTCTTACGAATATTAACACAAAATTCGAAAAAATTATTTTATTCATTATTCGCTCTGGAAAACTCACGTTATTTCGTAATTCATGGACCATTTTTCTTCAAGAGAATCCTGGTGAAGAGTGAATTCAACGCTAAGCATCCACTGCGAACATTCAGTTACGGTAACGGTCTATCGGAAAAAATGATAAAAAATAACAAAATACGCGCGATATCTCTTTATTTGCATTGCGTCATTGAGATATTATTTAAGAAAAATAAAAATCAAATTTATACATGCTTTATTATAATGTGAAGATTTTATTACACTTAATTCCTTTATTGAATAATTTTTCAGAGTACCGTTTTGTGATAAATTTAGAAATAAAGGGTGAATGACAACTTCGCAGATACGTCTTACAGCCCACAGACAATGAGAATAATGCGGGATTCCCGCATAGTAAAGCTGCTTTTTCAGGAAGACGCTAGGCGCTGGATTCGTCAAATCTGGTCACGTGATCTCCTTCCAGAAACCGAGTGGTGTGTAAGCAGTTTAGTAACTTACTAGATGTTACTGTGGTTTATATATATATATATATATATAGCACCATCATTAGGGTGCATTTCTGGATAGCAGCAGTAGCAGCATGGTCTTACATACAGGTCTTTCAACGAATGTGGTGGGGATGGTTCGCTTAATGTCGGAACCAAGTTTTGGCTCGCAGCCACAAGAGCGGCGCTACGAACTTGTCATAGCGACTAGAGCGCATGCGTCGAAATTATAATCCGTTTTATGATAGAAATGTACATATTGGAACGTTTCCGACGAAAAAAATATGAATATTGAATATTAAAAAAAATAATATTAATGAATATTAAAACAAATTGAACTGCAGTTTTCTATACCCTAAAGCATTATTATCTCAAGCAGCCCTAATAAGCATGTATCATTTATTAACGCTGATCCTTGCGGTGGTGAGGATACCGGGTTGAAGACAAGACCCACCCTCAGAACTTGATTTTTTTTTGAGATTGCTGGCACAAAAAATGTATTTTTTTCAGAATAAATAGTGGTTAATTAATAAATCAAATTAATTTTATAATTTTCATTAATTTCAGTATTTTTAATATATTCACGGACATCAATAAATTTTTATTCCATCGTATACGGGGAGACGTAGGGCATCAGTTTTGTTATATCAAATTGCATTCAGAATTTATATTTAAGGAATTTTTGTAAAGTAATGGCGGGTGTGGATAAAATTTTTTTCGGAAAACGAAATATTGTGTGAACAATCAATATCACCAGGATTTCAAATAATGTCGCAAAATCACAAAATAACACGTGGTGTTCTTTATAATCAAATTTAATGTAAGACCGTGTTTATAGGTTATATCATATGGGTCTTCCGCTCTGTTGCCGCTATGACTTGATCAAAGCGACGCGTAGCGGCGGCCGGGACCACTAATGGGCCGACAGTAACGCGACCACCCCCACCACCAAAATTTGACTCAGTTGCAAGGCCTGTATGTAAGACCGTGAGTAGCAGCAAGTTGGTATTGGGGATTCGAAAGCAGACAGTGCTGCCGTGCGGACGTATGTTCTATACCTAAACCCGACGACCGGGAAACTTGAGCTGCGCTTCTCTACGTTTAATTTTCTATTGAATAGCTTTTCCTAAAAGTGCTTATTCAACTTAATAAATAATACGCAAATAAATAGTCTCGATTTAAAATATAATTCAAAGTGTTCCTTCAACGAAGAGTTTCTCCATCTTCATCTACAAAGAAATATTTTCCTACTCCGAACCGGGTGAGCTCGTTCCTGTCGCTTTCATTTAATAATTCTCTCGATATAACTAATTAAAAATAAATATATTTTCGGTAGAAGGACATAATTAAGTCCTGTTCATCTGATTCTCTTCATTATTTCTATCTTCCTTCCGCATGGTTTCTTGGACCGGATATTATACTGTCCTCGGATTATATTATATTTACAGATTTACACGCATACATTTTACATGCCTGTTTAGCTTAAAGACTGCCAATCTGCCCGTGTTTGCTTGCTTATGCAGGGATTTCGATATAATAATAAAAATAAAATAAAATAAAAAACTCAGAGCTGAGAGTGCCTCTGGGCCATACCTTTTTTGTATATTGAATAAAATAAAACATTTTTCTCTCGATTCATGGTATATCAGAATTCAAAATTATAAAATTATATTCAAATTCAAATTCATAGGCTATACAGCATACATATCCGTCGTGTAAATAAAATCATAAATCTTATTATCGAGTCTAATCCTCGCTCAAGGATTCATCACTCTCTTGTTCCAAAACACATTTATTCAATTGGTTCTTCTATTATTGAAACACTCGCCCATGATAACCAAAGAATAAATTCTGCCTACGTAAAATCTGCACCAGTCATTTTTCAAATTCTGCCTGTATATAAATATTTAAGAATAATAAATAGGCGATCCTAAGCTACTATCTAAGAATTCCATCTTATTGTACATAATCATTTAAGGCTTTCTCGTTCACTATTAACCTAGCTTATAACTTTAGTTATTTATTTATTTATTTATTCCTTAGTTTTTAATCATTTATATACATCTGGTATTTAATTTTTTATATTTAAATAGCTAATTAATTGATTTGATAAAGACAATAAAAGCCCTTATCCTCAACTTGTTCTAAAGTACAAGTTGACTATAAACTATAATGGCTTCCCCGCCGGGAAAGAATAAAAGACCCAGAGAAAAATCATCATCTCCTGGAACTCCCAACGATAATTCTTACCCCGCAAAAAAACAGCATAAATGCTGTAAAAAAAGTTGAGACAAGTACGTTTACTCCCCCCAAATAGTTTGTCCGGTAACAAATCTCAGTTTCGACACAAAACCTTCACTAAAAATTATAAAAGAGATTTTCTCCCAAGAAAACCAACCTTGCAAAAATTCTCTGATTCATAGCAAATCTCCCAAAAAATGATAGGAGAACCCCACAAAAATTTTCTTAATAAATTTGAAACTCACAAACAGTTATAAGAGCCTCTCAAAAATTTATCAATCAAATCATAATTTCACAAAAGAGGCCAATTCAAACCTGCCCAAAAATTAAGTCTAAGCTTCACAAAAAGTTATTAAATAAATAAAAATGATAAAAGCATTAATAGTCAAATACATTAAAACCTATTAAAATTCAATAAAAACACTTTCAACGAATTGAAAATACAATTGTTCTACCCAACAAGAATAAGAATAAAAAATAATTATGAGAAAAAATTTTAATACAAAAAAGATTTCAAACGCAAAAAATTAGATTGAAAAAAAAATTTCGGCCGAAGTACTTGGTGAGTTTTTTCGCTTAATTTACATAATATATCACTTATGGTTACAAACTCGCCAAGTACTTCGGCCGAAATTTTTTTTTCAATCTAATTTTTTGCGTTTGAAATCTTTTTTGTATTAAAATTTTTTCTCATAATTATTTTTTATTCTTATTCTTGTTGGGTAGAACAACTGTATTTTCAATTCGTTGAAAGTGTTTTTATTGAATTTTAATAGGTTTTAATGTATTTGACTATTAATGCTTTTATCATTTTTATTTATTTAATAACTTTTTGTGAAGCTTAGACTTAATTTTTGGGCAGGTTTGAATTGGCCTCTTTTGTGAAATTATGATTTGATTGATAAATTTTTGAGAGGCTCTTATAACTGTTTGTGAGTTTCAAATTTATTAAGAAAATTTTTGTGGGGTTCTCCTATCATTTTTTGGGAGATTTGCTATGAATCAGAGAATTTTTGCAAGGTTGGTTTTCTTGGGAGAAAATCTCTTTTATAATTTTTAGTGAAGGTTTTGTGTCGAAACTGAGATTTGTTACCGGACAAACTATTTGGGGGGAGTAAACGTACTTGTCTCAACTTGTTTTACAGCATTTATGCTGTTTTTTTGCGGGGATTTGTTGACTTTTTGTATGGAATTCATACCTTATCAATTAAATACGTCTATATTGTGTACGTATTTGGGTGATACAAAAAGATCAGCATTTTTTTTCGGTGTTGTAGCAAAATATAATAATATTTTATCAAAAAGTGATTCTATCAAGAATTCGATCCTTCATAAAAATTTTAAAGGCCGCTCTAACGATTTTTTTCTGATTTCGGCTAACTAAAAATGGATACATGATCGAATTTCGAGCTACTGTATCGCTACTATATCGGGACTAAAAATGCATTGTGAAATAGTTCTCTAAGAAGTGTTCAAGTGAATTCAAACTTCGTAATTAACCGTCAGAACTATAAAATTATTAGATTACTTAAAAACTTGTAGTAGGTCTGAAAAGATACGACGTATAAAGGAACCACGAACAAATAAGAACTCATTTTTTTTTAATTCTGTAAAAAAAAATTGCTCAAAAAAATATTAAACCGAAATATACATACCAACAGAAATAAAATGCATTAAGTTTTCGAATTTAATAAAAAATCTAAATAAAACAAAATTCTCGGAGCAAAATAAAGTATGTAAATTATACGTCGAATTAAAAAAAAATTGTTAGGAAGCAAAATTCCGTATCGAAAAATATTCCATAAATAATTACACCGAAAAAATACTTCAATAGCATCAAAATGCACTTAAAGTTTTTGAATAAAAGAAATCAAAACGAAACGATATTTTGAAACAAAAAAGGTATGTGCGCAGAATATCGAGAGCAAACGTTCGATTAGAAAAAAGAATTTCGGCAGAAGTACTACACCAATTTTTTTATAACGTTTATTGATTACGAATTTTATATCATCAGCAATTGGTAAAAAAAAGAAATTGTTGAAGTACTTATGAAATTCTTTTCTTTTAGCTCAAAATGGTTTCGCATCACTTGCTTCCGTTTTGAGTTAGTTTCATTCTGATTGTTTTTTTCATTTCAAAACTTCAGGTGCACTTTATTTCTATTAGAATGTTTCTTCATATACTTAATCTCTTTTTGAATTTGCGAAACAACCAAATTTATGCTGACAAAGTTACCGACTAAACAAATTTGGATGGAAAAAAAAAGTTTCGATCGAAGTACATAGCGAGGTTATGACAACGTTTATCAATTATGCATAGTACATTATGTACATTTAGCAATAAAAAATGAGCGAACTACTTTAAGCCATTTTTTTTCCAATAAAAATTATTTTTTTTATTTTAAAATTATTATTTAGTTTTTTTTTATTATAATTTATACAATGTGCTTAATTCAATTCAATTTGCTTAATTCATTCATGGTTACAAACTTGCCAAGTACTTCGGCCGAATTTTTTTTTTTCAATTTAATTTTTTTCTTTTGAAATTTTTTGTTGTATCCGAATTTATTTTCATTCCAATTTTTTATTCTTGTTCTTTTTGCGCAGAACAACTGTACTGTAGCACATCCATATTTTTAATTAATTGGAAGATTTTTTATAAGAGGTTAATAGGCTTTAATGTTTTTACTATTAATGCTTTTATAGTTTTAATTTATTTTTGTAAAGTTTAGACTTCATTTTTGGTCGAATTTGAATTAGCATCTTTTGTGAGATTATGATTTGATCGGTAAATTTTTGTGAGGCTGTCTTATAACTTTTTGTAAGTTTCCAATTTATTGAGAAAATTTTTGTGGGGTTCTATAATTTTTTGAGAAATTTGATGTGAATGAGGAAATTTTTGCAAGGTTAGTTTTTTTGGGAGAAAATCTCTTTTATAACTTTTGTTAGGGTTCACGTTCAGAAGGAGATTTTTTACCGGAACAACTATTTGGGGGGAGTAAATGTACTTGGCTCAACGTTTTATACAGCATATATGTTGTTATCTTGCGAGGATTTGTTGACTTTTTTGTATGAAATTCATAGCTTGCCAATTAAACATGTCTATGTTGTGTACGAATCTGAATGATATAAAAGAATTAACATTTTTTTCGGTATTGCAGCAGAATATGGTAACATTTTATCAAAAAGTGATTCTCTCAAGAATTGGATCCTGAATAAAAATTTTAAAGGTCGCTCAAGCGATTTTTTAATTGTTTCTGCTAAAAATGGATACATGATCAAATTTCGAGCTGGTGTATCGCGACTATATTCGGACTAAAAATGCAATGTGAATTATTGATCTAAGAAGTGTTCAAATGAATTCAATCTTCGTAATTAACCATCAATACTTATAAAATTATTAGATTACTTAATACGTACAGTAGTTCTGAGAAGATACGACGCATAAACGAACGACGAACAAGTAAAATCTTGAATTTTTTTGATTTTGTTAAAAAAAAATTTCAAAAGATATTACACCGAAACATGCGTGCCAACGGATCAACGGATCGGAAAATATTTCATAAAAAATGATACCGAAGAAATACTCCAATAGCATCAGAATGCACCGAAAGTTTTTAAATAAAAGTACTCATAACGAAACAAGATTTTGAAACAAAAAAGTATGTGCACGAAATTTCGAGAGCAAACGTTTGATTGGAAACAAGAATTTTGGCCGAACTACTACGCGAGTTTTTCTTTTATAACGTTTATTGATCACGAATTCTATCTTATGAGCAATAGGTAAAACAAATTGGTGAAGTACTTATGAATTTTTTTCTTCTGGAATTAAATATCTTTTCGCTCAAAACTATTTCGCATCACTTAATTCCGTTTTGGGTTGCAAATGCAAACAGTATTTTCATATATTTAAGGTCTCTACCACTCTAGGGTGATTCAAAACCATATATAATTCAAACCTAGGGTGGTATAATACATCATTCCCTCAGTTATATAAAAACGAAGAGAGTAGTTTCCAAATAAACGTTATTATTACATGCAAGGGACATTTTATGGTAAAAGAGAAGAGGGAAGAGGCACCGTTTTCGACTCAGTTCTAGAGTTTACGTTCAGAAAAATGCATTGTTGGGGCTAGGGTTAACAAAAAAAATTATTTATTTAGACACTATGCAAAAGTTTATTTATTTAATTACACTTTATTTTTGCATTATCACTCTTCTACCTATATATATAAAAGTCACTTTAACCAAAAGTTGAAACTGACCCCGATCTTTATAACCTCACGACAAAGATATTAAATAATCATTGCATACGAGTTTATCATACACCATTCTCTTAGTTATAAAAAATAAAAACGGAAAATGGTTTTTAAATAACGCAGTGTCTAGTCGTCCGGATACCGAAAAAATTTTCCGTTACATTTGAAAAAACTTTGAATATTCCCCACTATAGTTGAAGGAAACTAAGTATTCCCAGTAGTGAAGCTATGCTGGGTCCCCCCATGTAGGAATCTACCTTACCGACCGTCGGTAATGCAGATTTCCCACTAAACCCAAACAACCAAACCCAAACAAACCCAAACGGTCGGTAATGCAGATTTCCACTAAACCCAACCAAATCTACCTTACCGACCGTCGGTGATATATATTTCCCACTAAACCCACACAAACCCAAACAAACCCAAACAAACCCAAACAAACCCAAACGTGCGGGGATTCAAAGTGCGCGCCTCAGGATGGTTAGATATCAAGATAGCCAACTGTAAGGATAGTCGACTATCAGGATAGCCATCTATCAGGATAGCCAACAGCGGAGACGCTCAGGCGGGAGATTCGAACGCTATGGCGGGAAATTCAAACGCTACAGTTGCAGATTTCCCACTTAACCCAAACGTGCGGGGATTCAAAGTGCGCGCCTCAGGATGGTTAGATATCAGGACAGTCGACTATCTGAATAGCCAACAGCGGAGACGCTCAGGCGGGAGATTCGAACGCTATGGCGGGAGATTCAAACGTTCCAGTTGGGATCGCGTGGGATAGCCGACTCAGCTAAGAGCTTCTACTTTACCGACTGAACCCAGTGTAAAATCCTTATTGATAGCGGAGACTCATCTTCGGAATAGTTAACTATTGGAATAGTTGAAGTTAGCTATTGGAATAGTTGAAGTTAACTATCGGGATAGTTGAAGTTAGCTTTCGGAATAGTTGAAGTCAACTATCGGGATAGTTGAAATTAACTATCGGGATAGTTGAAGTAAACTATTGGAATAGTTGAAGTTAACTATTGGGATAGTTGAAGTCAATGATTGGGATACACGGTTAATTATAACGGATTTTTATTAACATTCTGTGTGATTTTTTTTTTTACATTCTGAGTGATTTTTATTTACAATGTTTACATTCTCTCTTGAGTGGCGCGAATAATTTTCCCGTTGCGTGCTCTCGGCATCGCCGACACTCGGCAACTTCAGGGTCATTTCTCAGGGACTCGGGTAATTTATCCCAGGCGGCGTCTACGCTGTACGCAGCGAAGGTAATGACGAATTCCTTCGGCAGCTGAGCGATGTCGGTGGGTTCCATGGCTGAGAGAAGTCCACCGTGATGATGGTACAGCTTCAACGACCTTTCCACAGACGGGAAGGTCTTGCGAAGAAAGTTCCGCAACAGCAGGACGTTTCGAAGCGCGCAATGGGGCGAATCGTGGTGCGGGCAGTATGTCGTCTGCTTGTTCGGTGTCCTGAGCGACGGGCACGCCACCACATCACGCGCATCGAACCCGAATCCTTTCAGCCACTGCTGCTTCTGTTCACGTAGATGGCGCTCGCGTCGTGTAGAACCGATCGAAGCACGTCCCCCCACCTCGTTGTAGGGTACGTCACCAGCGCTCCAGCACAGACGATGATAGTTGCGTTCGAGCCAGAGATTCACGCTCTTGTACGTTGCTGGAAGCTCGTTCCACGGTATCGGCGGTTGGAACAGGAAGACCAGCGGCTGATCGTCCGAATTAAGCGGAGTTCTTTCACTACAAACTCGTTGTTGTCGCGATGGAAGCCTCGGGTGTCCGCCACGTACTCCATCGCGATTGACGAACGCGCCGCTCGCGGACTTTATAGGCGGATTTTGTATCCCCTCCGTCGCTCACCCCCCCCCCCCCCCCACTCACCAGGAATCCCCACTCTACAGACATCCCCACTTATGGGATTGCAGTCGACAAATCGACCATGCAAGATCAGACTCGTAGTTCCCGCGGTGAAATTTGATTCGGCCCCGAGTTCGATACGAACGTCGACCGGTGCCTGCTTGAGCGCATCGTTCTGTCTCGAGCAGAAAGCAATGTCACGAAACCTATTGCGGTGACACAAACCTAACCGCGGAAAATGCGGTAACCAAACCCAACGGCGGGAAATTCAAATGCCGTGGCATAAACCCAATGGCGGGAAATGTGGTGACACAAACCCAGCGGCGGGAAATACGGTGACACAAACCCAATGGCGGGAAATTCAAATGTGGTGGCATAAACCCAATGGCTGAAATTCAAACCCAACGGCGGGAAATTCAACAGCAGTGGCACAAACCCATTAGCGAGAAATTCAAACCCACCGACGGGAAATGTAGTGACACAACCAACCCCCACGGCTGGAAATTCAAATGCCGTGGCATAAACTTAATGTCGGGAAATGTGGTGACACAAACCCAGCGGCGGGAAATACGGTGACACAAACCCAATGGCGGGAAATTAAAATGTGGTGGCATAAACCCAATGGCTGAAATTCAAACCCAACGGCGGGAAATTCAATAGCAGTGGCACAAACCCATTAGCGAGAAATTCAAACCCACCGACGGGAAATGTGGTGACACAACCAACGCCCACGGCTGGAAATTCAAATGCCGTGGCATAAACCCAATGGCGGGAAATGTGGTGACACAAACCCAACGGCGGGAAATGCGATGACACAAACCCAATGGCGGGAAATGTGGTGGCATAAACCCAATGGCTAAAAATTCATACCCAACGGCGGGAAATTCAAAAGCAGTGGCACAAACCCACCGACGGGAAATGCGGTGACGAAAACCTAACGGCGAGAAATGCGGTAACCAAACCCAACGGCGGGAAATTCAAATGCCGTGGCATAAACCCAATGGCGGGAAATTCAAATGTGGTGGCATAAACCCAATGGCTGAAAATTCAAACCCAACGGCGGGAAATTCGAAAGCAGTGGCACAAACCCATTGGCGGGAAATTCAAACCCACCGACGGGAACGGCGGTGCCACGAATCTACCGGTGGGGAAAGCAAACACATCGTGAAGAAATGCGGGGACACGAACCCACCGGCGGGAAATTTGAAAGCCAACCCATCGGCAGGAAATTTGGAGCCACCGGTGAGAAAAGCGGAGACACGAACCCATCGGCGGGAAATTCAAATGCAGATATACTAAGTCCGCGATACCCGCAGTCAGCGATCATGAAGACAGCGATCGGGATAGTCGGGAAATCCGAAGCGGAGTCACGAACCCATCGGCGGGAACACAGAGACGCGAACCCAATGGCGGGAAAAATCAAATACGAAGGGCGTAGTTAATTATCGAGATGGTTGAAGTTAGCTATCGGCATAGTTGAAGTTAACTACCCGGATAGTCAAAGTTAACGATAAGGATTATTGAGGTTAGGATACTCAGTGACACTCGGTTGATTACAATTTGTCTCTATTGCGAATTCAAGATACATTCTCTTCCGAGTGGTGCAAGCAAACTCTTCCCATCCGGAACGTGTTTTCGGCATCTTGGATGAAACCTAAACAAATTCAGCCCAACCTAAGCAGACCCTACCTAATCTAGAATCATTTAAAAGCTGAGACACGAACCCTCTCCCGCTGGTAGTAAAATTCAGAAACTGAGACGAGAACCCTCTGACAGCATAATTCAAAAGCTGAGGCTCAAACTCCCCTGGCGGCAAAATTCAAAAGCTCAGGTATGATCTCCCCCCCACCCTGGTGTCAAAATTCAAAAGCTACGACAGGACCCCCGCCCCTCCTCTGGTGACAAAATTCAAATGAAGAGACACCCTGGCGATTCAATTAGAGATTAGCAATATAGCCTTGCAGCAAAATTCTGAAGCGGGATTGTAAGTGACAAAATCAAGACACGGAAACACAAAATCTGCGATACCTGCAGTCGACAATCAAGATAGTCAGCGATCGGGATTCTCGAAGTGAACAATAGGGATAGTCAAAGTCAGCGATCGTGATAATCGAAGTCAACGATCCGGATAGTCAAGGTCAGTGATCCAGGTAGTCGGAGTAAAAAATCAGGCCAGTCGAAGTGAATGAGCGAGAAAGACAAAATCGGTGATTCGAATAGTTACAGTCAACAATCAAGGTGGTGGACGAAGCCGGTGATCAGAATAGTCGGCGTCAACGATCAGTCACAGTCAGTGATCCAGGTAGTCGGAGTCAACAATCAGGCTAAGTCAGGCGAAGTCAACAATCAAGATAGTCGAAATCGACGATCATGATAGTTGTAGTCTGCGATCGGGATACTCAAATTCAACGATCAGAACAGTCACAGTTAACAATCAAGATAGTTGAAGTCAGTAAGCCGACGATCAAAATAAACAAAGTCAGTGATCGAGGTAGTCGAAGTCAGTGATCAAGATGGTGGAAGTTAGTCATCAGGATAGTTGAAGTCAACAATCAAGATAATCGAAGTGGGTGATCAGGATAGTCGAAGTCAACAATCCAGATAGTCGAAGTGGGTGAGCAGGATAGTCAACAATCAAGATAACGGAAGTCCACTACCAGAGTAGTCGAACAATCGACATAGTCGAAGTCGGTGGTCAGGATTGTCAAAGAACAATTAGAATAGTCAACGTTAATGATCACGACAGTCGTTGTCAGTGATCGAGATAGTCAACGATCAGAATAGTCCAGTTAACAATCAAGATGATCGAAATCGGTGATTAGGATGATCAAAGTCAGTAATCTTGGTAGACGAATCAGTAATCGAGATAGTTTAAGTCAACGATTAGGACAGTCAAAGCCAGTGATCAAAGTAGTTGAAGTCAACAAACAGGCTCGTCGAAGTCAACAATCTAGTTAATCGAAGTCAGCGATCGAGATAGTCGAAGTCAGCGATCGAGATGGCCGAAGTTGACAATCTAGACAGTTGAAGTCGGTGATCAGGATCGTCAAAGTCAACGATCAGATTAGTTGAAGTCAACAATCAATATAGCCAAAGTAAATGATCAAGATAGTTGAAGTCGGCGATTAGGATAGTCAGTCAGCGTTCGAACTAGTCAAAGTCAACGATCAGCCTAGTCGAAGTCAACGATCAGGTTAGGCAAAGTGAACATACACGATAGTCGATGTCAACAATCAAGACAGCCGAAGTCGGTGATTAGAATAATCGAACTCGGTGATCAGGATAGTCAGAGTCAACGATTAGAGTAGTCAAAATCGGTGATCAGAACAGACGGAGTCAACGATCAATGTGGTCGCAGACAACAATCAGGCTAGTTGAAGTCAACGATTTGGATAGTTGAAGTCAACAATCAAAATAGTTGAAGGCAACAATGAGGACGATCAAAATAGTCTAAGTTAGCGATCAAGATAGTCGAAGTTAACAATTTAAATATTCAAAGTTGACGATTAGAATAGTCGAAGTCAGCAATAAGGATAGTCGTTGGCTATAAGTAAGTTGGTCAAAGTCAACAATCAGGATAAACAAAGTCAACAATCAAGTTGGTTAAAGTCAACATTTAAAATAGTCGAAGACAACAACAATCAAGATGGTTAAAGTCGACAATCAGAAATATTCGAAGCTTACGTTTACAATAGTCGAAGTAGGCGATCGAGACAGTCGAAGTCAACAATCAAGATAGTTAAAGTGAATAGTCAAAAATAGTGGAAGTTGAAGATTTGGATGGTCGAAGTTAACGATTGAGACACGTGAAGAAAACGATCAGAATAGTCGAAATCGGCTACCCGACTGTGGAAATATTAGATTTAACCGCATTCATCAAGGTGTCATTCCTCGTGGCAAATAAACTTTCTAGCCTTAGTAATCCAAGTCAAGCAATCAATCCCCAAATCCTGACGAGAAAGTCAAAAACGAAGACATGAACTCCGGATGGACAATTTTAACGTCGAGACATGGACTCGTGGCATGAAATTTAGAAACGAAGATGCGAAACACGGTAAGAAATCCGAAAGCGGAGATAAGAGCCCCAGTCGATAAGTATGTCCGTTTTCGGATAGAGATTCCTATGACCGACTCTTAATTCGAACCTCATCAAAAAGCCCCGAGATTCTACTCGATGGTTCGACGACGATGTCATGCGTGCTTTCTCGAAGATTCAACGATGACGTTAGAGGTGCAAGTGAAACGGGGGCTGGGAAAATCACAAGATGGCAGCCTTTAGGTTCGACGACGATATCAGAGGTGGGAGTAATGAGGGCTACAGGATGGCGGCCTACAGGTTCATCGATGACGTCGGAGTTAGGGGAACGGGGGGGGGAGTAATGGAGGTCACAAGATGGCAGCCTTAAGTATCGACGATGACGTCATAGGATTCTTCTTGAATGTTCGACGTCAGGAGGTTATGAGTGGGGTCATAACATAATCACGTGAAATATTTTATTGGGGGCCTGGCACTCGTTATATGCGCATTGTAACTATTCGAGGACAAAGATTTGTGCACGATCTCGAGATGTCCATAGCAGTGGGGATGTATCAATTTTAAACAAACACAGGTTGTGCGCCCGTCCGACAAGATTTATCAACAAAATATTCCAGAACTTTCAACGAACGGGATAGTCGAGTCAAAATCAAGATAGTCGAAGTCGGCGATTGACTTACTCAAAGTCGGTGATCAGAATAGTCTCAGTCAATAATCAAGGTGGTATTCAAAGTCGATGATCAGAATAGTCGACGTCAACGATCAGGATATTCAAAGCCAGGGATCAGAATTATCGACGACAACGATTAGGATGGTCAAAGGCAGTGATCAAGGTATTGGGAGACAACAATCCGACTAACCGAAGTCAACAATCAAGATAGTCGACGATCAGTATAGGCGAAGTGAGCGATCAAGACAGTCAAAGTCAACGGGACAGTGGAGGTCAACGATCATGATAGTCGAAGTCAGCCATCGAGATAGTCGAATTCAATGATCGGGTTAGTTGAAGTCCACAATAACGATAGTTGAAGTCAGCGATCGGAATATTCGTAGTCAATGATCAAGATAGTCGAGCCAATAATTGGGATAATCGAAGTCAACAATCACAATAGTCGAAGTCAATGATCGAAATAGTCAAAATCAACGACGAGAACAATCACAGTTAACAATCAAGATGGTCGAAGTCAGTGATCAGGATAGTCGAAGCCGACCATCAAGATAATCAAAGCCAGTGACCGAGGTAGTCACGGTTAACGATCCAGATATTCGAAGTCAACGATCAGCATAGTCGAAGTTAACAATCAAGATAGTCGAAGTCGGCGATCAGGATAGTAGAAGTCAACAATCAAGATAGTTGAACTCAGCGATCGAAATAGCCGAAGTCAATGATCGAAATAGTTAACGTCAACGATCAGAACGATCAACAGTAGTCGAAACCGACCATCAGTATGATCAAAATCAGTGATCGAGATAGTCAACGATCAGAATAGTCACAATTACCAATGAAGATGATCGAAATCGCTGATCAGGATATTCAGAGTCAGCAATCTAGGTAGACGAATGAGTAATCGAGATGGCTCAAGTCGACGATCAGGATAGCCAAATTCAGTGATCGAGGTAGTCGAAGACAGCAATTGGGCTTGTCGAAGTCAACAATTAGGCTAGTCGTAGTCAGCGATCAGAATAGTCAAAATCAACGACTAGACTAGTTGAAGTCAGCGCGCTGACTTCAACTAGTCTGCGTTGATTTTGAATTTCCCGCCGTTGGGTTTGGTTACCGCATTTCCCGCCGTTAGGTTTTCGTCACCGCATTTCCCGTCGGTGGGTTTGTGCCACTGCTTTTGAATTTCCCGCCGTTGGGTATGAATTTTTAGCCATTGGGTTTATGCCACCACATTTCCCGCCATTGGGTTTGTGTCATCGCATTTCCCGCCGTTGGGTTTGTGTCACCACATTTCCCGCCATTGGGTTTATGCCACGGCATTTGAATTTCCAGCCATGGGGGTTGGTTGTGTCACCACATTTCCCGTCGGTGGGTTTGAATTTCTCGCTAATGGGTTTGTGCCACTGCTATTGAATTTCCCGCCGTTGGGTTTGAATTTCAGCCATTGGGTTTATGCCACCACATTTTAATTTCCCGCCATTGGGTTTGTGTCACCGTATTTCCCGCCGCTGGGTTTGTGTCACCACATTTCCCGACATTGGGTTTATGCCACGGCATTTGAATTTCCAGCCGTGGGGGTTGGTTGTGTCACCACATTTCCCGTCGGTGGGTTTGAATTTCTCGCTAATGGGTTTGTGCCACTGCTGTTGAATTTCCCGCCGTTGGGTTTGAATTTCAGCCATTGGGTTTATGCCACCACATTTGAATTTCCCGCCATTGGGTTTGTGTCACCGTATTTCCCGCCGCTGGGTTTGTGTCACCACATTTCCCGCCATTGGGTTTATGCCACGGCATTTGAATTTCCCGCCGTTGGGTTTGGTTACCGCATTTTCCGCGGTTAGGTTTGTGTCACCGCAATAGGTTTCGTGACATTGCTTTCTGCTCGAGACAGAACGATGCGCTCAAGCAGGCACCGGTCGACGTTCGTATCGAACTCGGGGCCGAATCAAATTTCACCGCGGGAACTACGAGTCTGATCTTGCATGGTCGATTTGTCGACTGCAATCCCATAAGTGGGGATGTCTGTAGAGTGGGGATTCCTGGTGAGTGGGGGGGGGGGGGGGGGGGTGAGCGACGGAGGGGATACAAAATCCGCCTATAAAGTCCGCGAGCGGCGCGTTCGTCAATCGCGATGGAGTACGTGGCGGACACCCGAGGCTTCCATCGCGACAACAACGAGTTTGTAGTGAAAGAACTCCGCTTAATTCGGACGATCAGCCGCTGGTCTTCCTGTTCCAACCGCCGATACCGTGGAACGAGCTTCCAGCAACGTACAAGAGCGTGAATCTCTGGCTCGAACGCAACTATCATCGTCTGTGCTGGAGCGCTGGTGACGTACCCTACAACGAGGTGGGGGGACGTGCTTCGATCGGTTCTACACGACGCGAGCGCCATCTACGTGAACAGAAGCAGCAGTGGCTGAAAGGATTCGGGTTCGATGCGCGTGATGTGGTGGCGTGCCCGTCGCTCAGGACACCGAACAAGCAGACGACATACTGCCCGCACCACGATTCGCCCCATTGCGCGCTTCGAAACGTCCTGCTGTTGCGGAACTTTCTTCGCAAGACCTTCCCGTCTGTGGAAAGGTCGTTGAAGCTGTACCATCATCACGGTGGACTTCTCTCAGCCATGGAACCCACCGACATCGCTCAGCTGCCGAAGGAATTCGTCATTACCTTCGCTGCGTACAGCGTAGACGCCGCCTGGGATAAATTACCCGAGTCCCTGAGAAATGACCCTGAAGTTGCCGAGTGTCGGCGATGCCGAGAGCACGCAACGGGAAAATTATTCGCGCCACTCAAGAGAGAATGTAAACATTGTAAATAAAAATCACTCAGAATGTAAAAAAAAAAATCACACAGAATGTTAATAAAAATCCGTTATAATTAACCGTGTATCCCAATCATTGACTTCAACTATCCCAATAGTTAACTTCAACTATTCCAATAGTTAACTTCAACTATCCCGATAGTTAATTTCAACTATCCCGATAGTTGACTTCAACTATTCCGAAAGCTAACTTCAACTATCCCGATAGTTAACTTCAACTATTCCAATAGCTAACTTCAACTATTCCAATAGTTAACTATTCCGAGGATGAGTCTCCGCTATCAATAAGGATTCTACGCTGGGTTCAGTCGGTAAAGTAGAAGCTCTTAGCTGAGTCGACTATCCCACGCGATCCCAACTGGAACGTTTGAATCTCCCGCCATAGCGTTCGAATCTCCCGCCTGAGCGTCTCCGCTGTTGGCTATTCCGATAGTCGACTATCCTGATATCTAACCATCCTGAGGCGCGCACTTTGAATCCCCGCACGTTTGGGTTAAGTGGGAAATCTGCAACTGTAGCGTTTGAATTTCCCGCCATAGCGTTCGAATCTCCCGCCTGAGCGTCTCCGCTGTTGGCTATCCTGATAGATGGCTATCCTGATAGTCGACTATCCTTACAGTTGGCTATCTTGATATCTAACCATCCTGAGGCGCGCACTTTGAATCCCCGCACGTTTGGGTTTGTTTGGGTTTGTTTGGGTTTGGGTTTGTTTGGGTTTGGGTTTGTTTGGGTTTAGTGGGAAATATATATCACCGACGGTCGGTAAGGTAGATTTGGTTGGGTTTAGTGGAAATCTGCATTACCGACCGTTTGGGTTTGTTTGGGTTTAGTGGGAAATCTGCATTACCGACGGTCGGTAAGGTAGATTCCTGCATGGGGGAACCAGCATAGCTTCACTACTATTCCTCGCTGTAGTTATAAATTTTCATTCATTTTTCATCCATCAAAATCCATTGAGAATCGTTTTCCCGGACGAATTATATGCGATTATTCGTCCAAATATAAATGAAAACTATCATAAATTATATATCCGAATGGATTACGTACAAATTACGTACGAGGGAGTTTCAATATACCATTATACTGTAGAAAAGTTCATTAGAAAAGTTAAATAAAACAATTATAATCGCATTCTCGATAAATATCTGGACGAATACCAGTCTTGTATTCGTCCGGTATCCGGACGGCTAGACACAGCCTTTAAATAAACCTTATTATTGCATTCGAGGAACATTTTATGGTAAAAGAGAAAAGGTATCATTTTCGACTCCGTTGTAGAGTGAGATGTGGAAAATAAAAATTACAGGCTAAAAAATAATAAAAAATTCATATTTGTTCAAGCACTGCTCGAAAGATGAATGAAATGAATTACACTTTATTATTTTCGCACTATCACTTTCTTATTATAATAAAAGTCACTGTAACGAAAAGTTGATCGAAACTAACCGCGATCTTTGTAACCTCATGACTGTTCAAAAATATAGTATGGTTGTCGGTTAGCTGTCATATCCAGCGATCGTTTGAATATTACCAGAGTTTTACTAATATCACTAGTGTCACTAGACAGCGACTGCAAAAAAGACAGTTGCGCATCAAAATGTGTGCGAAAAAATGCTTAATTTGTCGGCACAACGAAAAAAAAAACATTAATATTTTTAATACTATTCAAGCTACGAGGTTCTAATAAGTGGCGATCGAAAGAGAGAAAAAAATTAAAAATATGTGAACATAAATAAACCTCTAAAATGCTGTAATTTAGTTTATGTTAAAAAAACAATTTTCGAAAACAAGTAAAATCACGGTCCTTCTGGTAAAAGTGTCTTGTGCGACTCGCTTCGTAAATGTACTTGTCTCGAGTCGCTACCGCGACTCTTAATCTTGTGCGACTCGCTTCGTAAATGTACTTGTCTCGAGTCGCTACCGCGACTCTTAATCCCCTGATAAATCTCCTTCTCTCAACTCCCAAAGACATTCATCCAAATCGAGCGCTCGGAATACCTGTATTCCTCCTCATATTTTGAGACAAATGAGCAACGGCTACTCTACGAAATCGTCAGGTCCATTTATGATCCATATTATATACACAGTAATAGGAAATCATCTGGGTAATCTACACCCGATGACTTTAGGCAAAGAATTATCTAATCTAAATGATGATCTTGTGGAAATAAAACCCTCGGGCAACGATAGGGTCATCCTAACAATGAACAACTCTGAGGCTGCAAACAACCTAGTTGACTCTATGATACAAAATATAAACCCCAACTGGATAGCCTTTATCCCGGACCATCGGGTCTCTACCCCTGGCCTGATTAGAGGCGTTGACCCAGATCTGTCTGCACAAGAAATCCGGGAAGGATTGAGGGTCTTCCCTCCTGAAATCAAAGTATCTCATATTGAGAGACTTACTAAAAATGCTAGTGTAGTGGAAGCTCAGTCTTCTCCGAAGGATCGAATATCACGAATCCCTACTAATGCAATAAAAATATTTTTTGAAGGTGCCATCCTTCCAAAATCTGTCTCTATTTGGTCCATCAAACGAGACGTTAACCCCTTTATCCCGTCCGTTAAGATTTGCTTTAATTGCTTCATTTTTGGCCATGTCAAGGACCAATGCCGCAATAGATCTGAACGTTGCACTAAGTGCTCCGGGAACCACTCTTTAACCGAATGTAATGAAAAAAAATTTTTCTGTCGCAATTGCTTAGGTGACCATTCTCCCCTAAATAAACAGTGCCCTGCCTTTTTATTTTACAAAAAGGCTAATGATTACAAATTTCGAAACAACGTTTCCCTCAAAGAAGCCAAACGTGTACTCAAAGAGATAGCAACGACCAGCCCTAATTTCCATCCAATGGAATATAATCGGGAATTTCCAAATTTAAGACGTAATAACTGTGAACTAAGAGGTACTCATGATTCCGCCTCCCTCCCGATTTCACGTCTGCATCCACAAAATATTCCTTCATTTGATAAGATCTCAGAGGCTCAAGATTCAACCTCCTCTCCTAGGAAAAATTTCCATCCATGCTGCCATTCCGATGGCGGAGAGGTAAATATTTGCTCCTCCCCATCGGACTTATCAAAAACAAAATCAAAACGGTTGGCTCCTCAAAAACCTTTAACTCCTTTTCCTCAACGAAATAACGCTGATTTAAAAATGCAACCTCATAATTTAATAGAGGCCCAAAAATTCGATGCCTCTTCCAACCTTGAAGCTGGCGACCTCTTTACAGATGACGCCTCTATCTCAAGTAAATCTAATTCAAATACACAAATAATAAACATTCAAGGAATTGTCCGAGAAGAAATCTCCAGACTCATGAAAACTTACAATAAACTTCTTATTTCAACTATCCAAAATAGTCATCCGAACGAAATTATGGACTCCATAATTGCTTCGGGGGAGCAATTCATCAATTCACTTTAACTATATGGTTAAAAAAAACAATCCATTTACCTTGGGCCAATGGAACTGTAGAAGTATCCTTCCGAAGATTAACGATTTATATAACTTTCTCCCTAACTTTGACATCCTATCATTACAAGAAACCTGGTTACAAGACAAAAAACATCTATCCATACCGAACTACAACATTATAAGGAAAGACAGACAAAACGCTATCGGAGGGGGAGTATTAATATTTTTAAGAAACAACATTCCATTCCATCAACTTCATATACACACATTGAACGATAAATTTGAGTACATTTTCATATCTTTTTGGCTAGGGCAAAAAAAATTCCACCTACTCAACATTTATAACCCTCCGAATAATTACGTTCCTTGTGAACAATGGTCTAATCTTTTCAATCAATTGATAGATCCATTTCCGAATCTTATCATATGTGGAGACTTTAATGCCCAACATCAGCTTTGGGGTAGTCACCTTTGGAATCACTCGGGCCGATCTCTCGCTGAAGCTCTGGAAAAAGTGAACTTAACAATTATCAATGATGGTTCATCTATTAGAATCCACCTCGATCCCTTAATAAAAAGTGTCCCTGATCTAACTCTGGTATCTCCAAGCTTATTGACTAATATTAACTGGTCTACAACTCCCGACGCCATGGGAAGTGACCATACTCCAATAAAACTAGTTCTAACTTATCCATCCTTATCCAGACTTCCAGCCTATCCAAGATTTAATTTCAACAAACTAGATTGGTCCAGATTCCGTTTGCTAATGGAAGAAACCGATATCGCTCCTATTGCAGATTCTCCCCCTAACCCTACAGCTCAATATCACTGTTTAATCCGTGATATAAAAAAGAATTTAATAAGGTCAGGTGCAAAACCTCCATCCGATAAAGAAAACTATAGAGCCCCTCCTTCGGCTCCCTGGTGGTCTTCTATCTGCTCTTCTGCTGTTAACCACAGGAGACTATGCCAAAAAAAATATCTATCTTCTCCTTCCGACTCATCTTATAATGAATATATTGAAGCCTGCATTAATACTAAAAAGATTTTAAAAAAGGAAAAAACAAATAGCTTTAAAAAGTTCTGTTCCACTCTCAATCCCCAAATGGACATTAACAAAACATGGTCCTTAATTAAATCATTTAAACGGAGATACAACTCTGAACCCTCTTCTTTGGGATTCTCAAAAAATAACCCGAACATTCTAGAAGCTATAAACAGGATGTCTGCTCCTCCTCCCCCTTTTCACATGCCTTATTACTCAACCAATTCATGCTCCGTCCAATATCCGGAATTATCAAAAGAAATTTCACTAAACGAATTTGAAACTACATTATTAAAGATAAATAAAAAAGCATCTCCAGGAATGGATTTTATCACGAATGAAATTCTCATTAACCTTCCACTCAAGATAAAAAAATTCCTCATTATATTATTTAATTCCTTTATAAAACAGAATTCCCTTCCAGCTCAATGGTCAGAATACTATATATGTTCGATTCCAAAACCTAAATCCACTAAATATCGTCCTATTGCAATTTCGTCAGTGATCCTCAAACTCTTGGAACGTATTATCAACGAAAGACTCCAACGCTGGGTGGAAAGAAAAGAAATCCTCCCAAAACAATTTTTCGGTTTTAGAAAATCTTATTCCTGCATTGACAGTATCGCTACTTTGGTCACAGACATTAACATAAACTTCATTAAGAAAAATTTCCTCACGGCGGTGTTCGTCGACATTGAGGCTGCTTATGATAATGTGTCTCTCCCAACGCTCATTGAAATTCTTCACGATCTAAATATTCCCACCAACCTTATTAACTTCATAAAAAATATCGTTTCTAAGAGAACTATCTTCCCATTTGTTAAAAACCTTCCCTTCCCCTTTGTACTTGTTAACAAAGGTCTTCCTCAGGGATCTGTCTTAAGTCCATTACTTTTTAATTTATATCTACACAAAATTCTCTACCATATAGGTCCTTCAACAAAAATCTTAACATTCGCTGATGACATAGTTATATACAACTCAGATCCCAAACTCGAACTTTCTCTGTCTAAAATTGCTTCCTCTCTATCTACTCTTGACTCTTGGCTTCAACTCATTAACTTAAAAATATCTGAAAATAAGATCCAAATGGTGATATTTACGAAAAAAAAATCTCCCTTCTAATCCTCCATCGATTTCTTTAAACAATATTACAATTTCTAACTCGGATTCAGCCAAATTCCTGGGCGTATGGCTAGACAGGAAACTGTCTTGGAAAAAACACATAAACTACATAAAACAAAAATCTAGACAATCTTTAAAAATTCTAAAAGTTATTTCCGGTATCTCATGGGGCGCGCATCCCAATACCCTTTTATTAATCTATAGATCGCTCATCAGAGCCACATTGGATTGGAGTTCGCAAACATATAACGATGCTTCTACCACTTCTCTGCAATCGCTAGACAGAATTCAATTTGCAGCTTTGAGACTGTGTCTAGGCTGTATTAGCACTACTCCAACTAATATACTCCTCCACTTAGCAGGAGAACCGACTCTAAAAGCAAGAAGACTCTATTTAACAAAACGTTTAATAGCCAAAAATTTTTCCTTCTCTAGTAACATTCTCATCCCAAGACTTAAATTGATGGAGGAATTTTCTCGGCAGAGACGATACAACAAAAGATCATCCTTCTTCCACTCTATTTTTAAAATCTGGCAAATAAACAAAGATCTTCTCTCACAATCAAACAGATATGATTTACCTCCTTCTTACTTATCTAGTGTAGAATCTCAAAATTTCTCCATCCAAACTAACGTATCTCTAGGTATGGAAATAAAAAATGATGTCTCAGGGATCTCTCCTAACCTTCTCCTTAGGGAACAAATTTTATCTAATTTCCCAAATGGTACAGCTGTTTATACAGACGGATCTAAATCCAATCACCCAGATAGCGTAGGAGCGGCATTTTACTGTCCTTCTCTTCAATTGGTTGAACACTTTCGTATTAATGATCATTCTTCTATCTTCTCAGCTGAACTGGTTGCAATCTTTCAGGCTCTCTCTTGTCTGGATAGAGAGGAAGTAATAGAAATTATTGTTCTTATCGACTCTCTCTCCTCTGTGACTACCCTGGGGACGCAAGGCTGAACCCAAAAAAAATCTAACCCCTTGACACTACAGATTAGAGAAAAGAATTTACATTGGCATTTACTAGGGAAAAAAACCTCTATTTTTTGGATTCCTGCACATACAGGTATTTTCGGGAATGAATTTGCTGATAAAGCGGCTAATCATGCTAGATCTCTACAAGTATCTCAAAACTACTTTAAATGAGAGTGGGAAGAACTTTCCCCTCTATTTAAACAGTCTCTTATTAACTCGACAAACTCGTATATAGCTGCAATGGGGAAATCAAAAGGCTCTACATTCTGCAGGCTGGCTGGTCAATTTAAGTCCAAGACTTGGTTCCAGTCTACCCATACTAGTAGGAGGTACATCGCTATGATCAACAGAATCAAATCTGGCCACACTTTAACCCCGGCGCATCTGTTCAATAAAGGAATAATTAGTGATGAATCTTGCAGGTGCGGTTACTTTTCGTGTAATCTCAACCATCTTTTCTGGCATTGCCACCTCTATCATGAACCGAGAAAAAAATTGAAACCGATATTGATAAGATCTAAAATCATTCTAGGTGAAGACTTATCAAAAATATTCTTGTCACAAAATTTTAATCTCTCTATCCCAATTTGTGATTTTTTCTTGCATAACAATATCCCTATTTGAAAAATTCGTGGCTCTCTGAATCTTCAAATGGAGTAAGCTAATTGGCAGATTAAGGACCAACTGCTTGGTTGCAAGCACGGTGGATTGTCGCTTTTGCTCTATTATGACAAACCATATATTTACGTCACTGCAAATGAACTTTGTGGGATGTGATGGGCTAGTGCTGAGAACTGATCGTAACCTAATCTATTCTTATAAATAAAATAATCTATATAAAAATAAAATCAAAGTAATGCACTCATAATATATTTTTAAAAAACGGAAATTGAGGGCGACTGGTCGATCCATCGGCCATAGCCCCTCCTAGTTATTTCCATCCAATTGAATCTCTCCTTCCTACACTTGATCATTGCCGCCAACAATTCAAACAGGGTTGCGAAATTTTTAATGGAAAATATTTTCCATTAACCATTTAATTTAAATGATTAATGAAAAGATTAATGGAAATATTTTCCATTAACCATTTAATTTTAATGGTCAAGGGAAATATTTTCTATTAATCATTTAATTTTAATGGTCAATGGAAATATTTTCCATTAACCATTTAATTTTAATGGTCAATGGAAATATTTTCCATTCATCATTTAATTTTAATCGTCAATGGAAATATTTTCCATTAACCATTTAATTTTAATAGTCAATGGAAATATTCTCCATTAATAATTTAATTTTAATGGCCAATGGAAATATTTTCCATTAACCATTAAAATGAAATAATAGTAATAGAGGTTTCCTCGGTTACCAGTAGCAGTACCAGTTTTGGCTGGGTCAAAATAACTCTATGGTAGTAACCGAGGTTTTCTCGGTTACAAGTAGCGTGAGAGGTTTTGTTCTGGGTCAAAATGACCCTCTGGTAGTAACCGAGGTTTTCTCTGTTACAAGTACCATGAGAGGTTTTATTCTGGGTCAAAATGACCCCATGGTAGTAAACACAGTCATCTTGATTACTAGTAATGGGACCGATTTTGTTCTGGGTTAAAATGACCCAATGGTAGTAACCGAGGTTTTCTCGGTTACTAGTAGCGGGAACGGTTTTATTCTGGGTCGAAATGACCCAATGGTAGTAACCGTGGTTTTCTCGGTTACTAGTAGTGGAAACCGTTTTATTCTGGGTCAAAATAACCCAATGGTAATAACCGAGGTTTTCTCGTTTAGTAGTAGTGGGAATGGTTTTATTCTCGGTCAAAATGACCCGATGGTAGTAACCGTGGTTGTTTTGGTTACTAGTAGCGGGAGTGGTTTTAGGTTGGATTAAAATGACCCAATAGTAGTAACCGCGGTTTTCCCGGTTACTAATGGCGGGAGTGGTTTTATTCTGGGTCAAAAAGACCCAATGGTAGTAATCGAGGTTTTCTCGGTTACTAGTAGCGGGAACGGTTTTTATTCTGGATCAATATGACCCAATGATAGTAACCGTGGTTTTCTCGGTTACTAGTAGTGGAAACCGTTTTATTCTGGGTCAAACTGACCCAATGGTAATAAACGAGGTTTTCTCGTTTACTAGTAGCGGGAATGGTTTTATTCTGGGTCAAAATGACCCAACGGCAGTAACCGTGGTTTTCTCGATTACAAGTAGCGGGAACGGTTTTATTCTGAGTCAAAATGACCCAATGGTACTAACCGTGCTTTTCTCGGTTACTAGTAGTGGAAACCGTTTTATTCTGGGTGAAAATAACCCAATAGTAGTAACCGAGGTTTTCTCGTTTACTAGTAACGGGAATGATTTTATTCTGGGTCAAAATGACCCGATGGTAGTAACCGTGGTTTTTTCGGTTACTACCCTGATAGACGATTTGTGACACAGTGACGGCACGGTGACTGCACGCCACAGTATTCTTAAGGACGTTCACGAATGAAAATCGGAGACAAAAGTTCGGCATACGCTCGGCTTAGTTCAACTGTCGCTGTGTAGCGCGCGTCGCGCCCCCTACTCCGAAACTCTTAGCACGGACTCTACGCACTAATACAAATAAGGCTCTGGCGCACCCTATACATATACACTAATACAAGTATCCTTAGAGCGACGCGGAGTACTGGCAGCGTTGCTTGCCTGCCTCGTGCTTTCAGCTCAGTTGTTGATAATTTTTCATATCTCATTTTAATATTTATAATCTCGATTGCAAAGTTGAACTTTCATATGAACAACTTATTTTTAGAAAAAGTGTCGTTATTCCTAAAAAGTCTCCAAAATTGAAAGATGCAGGCATTTTCTTATGATACATTAAAATGTCTAGCCAGAAATGCTTAAATTGGCAATTCTTTGTGAGATAAATCGTTGAATATCATGAAAATTAATTAACAGTGTGCATACGCGTGTAGTCCCCCCCCCCCCGTCCCCCTTGCTCTTACGTACCGTCACCCGGCAGCGTTGCCGCTACGCCACAGCGTCGTCCCCTCCATGGCGTGGCACGCTCGAAAATACCGTCAAATTTATAGGTTTGAATCGCTATTGAGTATGAACGACACGGCGGACACGGCTGAGCATCTCTATTCTTCTATAAAATCTATAGAAAATTGTGACTGCTATGAATTAAAATGTCTCTCAAGCTCATGCCTCGCCTATACCTTGCATGTTAAATTTTCCAACTTCAACAACGAATATCTTCACTTTGGTACGGGCATGGTCTTCAGAATTTTGCAAGTACATTAAGGAAGCTATAAATAATGTGTCATCCAAATTTTAAGAAAATCTATAGAAAATCGATTTACTCGTGAACGTCCATAATGCCGACTGCACGAATTTCTATCTGGGTAGTGGCGGGAGTGGTTTTAGATTGGGTCAAAATGACGCAATGGTAGTAACCGAGGTTTTCTCGGTTACTAGTAGCGGGAACGGTTTTATTCTTGGGTCAAAAAGACCCAATGGTAGTAACCGAGGTTTTCTCGGTTACTAGTAGCGGGAACGGTTTTATTCTGGGTCAAAATGACCCAATGGCAGTAACCGTGGTTTTCTCGGTTACTAGTTGCGGGAACGGTTTTATTCTGGGTCAAAATGACCCAATGGCGGTAACCGTGGTTTTCTCGGTTACTAGTAGCGCGAACGGTTTTATTCTGGGTCAAAATAACCCAATTGTAGTAACTGAAGTTTTTTCGGTTACTAGTAGTGGGAACGGTTCTATTCTGCGTCGAAATGATCCAATGGTAGAAACCGTGGTTTTCTCGGTTACTAGTAGCGGGAGTGGTTTTAATCTGGTCAAAATGAACCAATGATAGTAATCGAGGTTTTTGCGGTTACTAGTAGCACAAGCGGATTTATTCTGGGTCTAAATGACCCAATGGTAACAACCGAGGTTTTCTCGGTTACTACTAGCAGAAGCGGTTTTATTCTGGGTTGAAATAACCCAACAATAGTAACCAAGGTTTTCTTAGTTACGTAAAATCACCTCAAAAATAGTTCGGTGGAAAAAAACCCACGTCTGGACCAGTGCATTTAAAATATTTTACTACTATTTCACAGAATAAAGAATACTTTTTACGTCAAACTCAAGAAAAACTCTCTCTCTCTCTCTCTCTCTCTCTCGTTGCTCTTTTGCGTACCTTGGCCCTAACTCAATGGCCCGCCTTCTCACCTTTTTTTTAAATTTAATCGTTATCTTTTCTTGATTTTCAATTCCTCCTTTCCCTCGGGTTCTAATCACTCAACTGCCCTCGGCCCGCGGTGTAGTCGACGAAAAAAATTGAGATGGATTTAAGCTCCTAGACCGACTCTATGATTTAGGCGTAAATTGTACGGGCATAGCACTACGCATCAAAATCGTTTTGCGTACATATATAGAAGTTCATATAAGTGCGGGATGAATTCTCATAGATATGTAGTCGAAGAGAACACCTAGTCATTAGAAAAGTGAGATAATAACGTGTATATAATATAGTTTTTCCCCCCTTATTATTCGTCACAATTACCGTGATGAGAGCATTTTTCAAGTACGTAAAAGGACAATAAAAATTTACGCACTGGGTCTACTTGAACCAGACCAAAACCATCCCCGCCACTAGTAATCGAGAAAACCTCGATTACTACCACTGAGTGATTTTGACCCAAACTAAAACCACTCCCGCCACTAGTAACCGAGAAAACCATGGTTACCGCCATTGGGTCATTTTGACGCAGAATAAAACCGTTCCCGCTACTAGTAACCGAGAAAACCTCGGTTACTACCTTTGGGTCATTTTCACCCAGACCAAAACTGCTCTCGCTACATATAACCGAGAAAACTTCAGTTACTACCACAGGGTCATTTTGACCCAGCGTAACACGGTTCCCGCTACTAGTAACCGAAAAAAGCTCCGTTACTACCATTGGGTCTTTTTGACCCAGAATAAAAACGTTCCCGCTACTAGTAACCGAGAAAATTTCGGTTACTATCATTGTGTTATTTCGACCCAGACTAAAACCACTCCCGCGACTAGTAACCGAGAAAACCACGGTTGCTGCCATTGGGTCGTTTTTACCCAGAATAAAACCGTTTCCGCTACTAGTAACCGAGAAAACCACGGTTACTGCTATTGGGTCATTTTGACCCAGAATAAAACCGTTCCCGCTACTAGTAACCAAGAGAACCACGGTTACTGCCATTGGGTCAATTTGACCCAGAATAAAACCGTTCCCGCTACTAGTAACCGAGAAAACCACGGTTACTACCATCGGGTCATTTTGACCCAGAATAAAACCATTCCCGCTACTAGTAAACGAGAAATCATTGGTTATTACCATTGGGTCAGTTTTACCCAGACCAAAACCGCTCGCGCTATTTGTAACCAAGAAAATCTCGATTACTACCATAGGGTCATTTTGACCCAGATCAAAACTGGTACTGCTTCTGGTAAACGAGTGAGCCTCGATTACTACCATCGGGTCATTTTGACCCAAGCCGAAACTACTGCCGGTACCAGTAACCGAGGAAACCTCCATTACTATTATTTAATTTTAATTAAATATTTAATGGAAAATATTTCCATTAACCATTTAATGAAATGATTAGTGGAAAATATTTTAATTGACCATTAAAATTAAATGGTTAACGGAAAATATTTTTATTGACCATTAAAATTAAATGGTTAATGGAAAATATTTTTATTGACCATTAAAATTAAATGATTAATGGAAAATATTTCCATTAATCATTTAATTTAAATGGTTAATGGAAATAGTTTCCATTAACCATTTAATTTTAATGGTCAATGGAAATATTTTCTATTAACCATTTAATTTTAATCATTATTGGAAATAATTTCCATTATAACCATTTAAATAAATGGTTAATGGAAATATTTTTCATTAACCATTTAATTTTAATGGTTAATAGAAATATTTTCCACTAACCATTTAATTTTAATGGTAAATGAAAATGATAATGCATTAAAAAAAATAATGCATTATTTGCAACCCTGAACTCAAACCAAAAAAGGAGTATCTCCTATCAAACGGATGTGGCACATTCCCTATCTTTGGGAGACAGCCAATAGAAGGACACGAAGAAGAAGAAGAAGCTGGTATTGGTGTGTGTTTGGGTCACTGAACTCTACTTACGTCCGTTTTCTCCAACGTTAATCGGAGTTTAAACTCAGTTCATCCTATGTCAAAACTATATCAAAAAAATTGAACTGAGTTTAAACCGCATCGGAGAAAACGGCCCTTATACTTGAGTGGTTGCACATAGCCCATAAAGTCTGTATTCCAAACCTGCTGCTAGCGCTGTGAGTCATCCTATAAAGCGCATACTCGCAGTACTGGCAGCAGATTTTGGAATATGGCCAGTTTCAGCAAATTTTGACCTTATTTTTGAATTATTAGGAACTTATTTGTACAAATTATCTACTCCAAAGAGTTTTTACTACATTTTTACAACATAAGTCGAATATCAATAATGTTGTAAATTTAATGCTGAATTTCGTTGTAATTTGTAAATTGTGTGCGGTATGAAAATATTCTATTCCAAAAAGGTCACCAAAATGAAGAAAAATAACTTGGGAGTCATCGATTGGATAGACCAATTTGCCCAAGACAATGCATTAAAAAAACAAAAAATTTGCAACGTTGTAACAGCTTCAAATGCATAGTTTTATAAACTTAGTGATATTCATTAATTTTTTTCAGTTCTGAACAGTTGAAATAAAAATTACTCATATGATTGTCAAAGTTCACTTTCGCTAAGAATAAATTTGTCATTTTTTGAGTAATGAAATGTACAATAAACCTGAAAAAAGTACATGTTCATTTTGACGAAAAACTAAAAAAATTTGAAAGGCCCCGTGATAAAATATAAATAGGAGTTTGGAAAAGTACGCATTGAAAATTAAACAATTTATTATGTAGCTTTAGTTTACATATTATGCATAATGGAACACACGGTTTTAATTCAATTCAAGATAATACGAAGAAATCCCTAAGATGAAAAAACTCAAGAAACAGAATGCAAAAACTGCAGTTAACGGACAACACCACTGTGACTCCCTATTTTTTTCACATTTTTCAAGAATTTTTTTTTGTGGGAAAAAAAAGAGATATTCGAAAATTTTTTTTTGGGTTTTGTTCCTTGTTTATTAGTGTATCAAAAAACATTTTTTTCACATTTTTCACGCCGCATGGTGGCGCTGGGGAAGCTCTCGCGTCATCTCCGCAGTGGTTCGCGGCACGCAGCAGAACTCTCTTCAACGTCGATCTGAAAAAAAATACCGAGTGTTTTCGTTAATAATATGATATTTTGAAGAGAAGTACACAGGGATTTGGAAAAATATTGATTTTTAAAAAATAGGCACGCCTTTGAAATTAAAGAATGATTTTTGAGCAAAATTTCTCGTCGAAAATAGGCTATAACTTTTATAATTATTGAGATATCGAAAAAATCTTATGTACTTCTCTAGATAATCTACTTTTATTGATACAGTAAAAATTTGAAGTCGATCGGATAAAAATTGCTCGAGTTCTGCTGCGTGCCGCACTCAAAAAAGTGGTTTTGAGAAAAACGCGTTCAAAGTTGGGACCCCGAGCGTCGCGGACCGCTGCACCGCTCCACAAAATATTCAATATCTACGAAAATAATTATTTTTTCGACCTGGGTCCAACGGCATTTCAATCTTAAAAGTATTTTAGATTTTTTAAAATGGTTTTCAAAAAATCGATTTTTTGAAGCCGTCACAGTGGTGTTGTCCCTTAAAGCGTATTGATAATATTAATTTTTTTTTAAATCGTTGCTCCGAAAAATTGACCATTTTTTCGCACACATTTTTGATGCTCAACTGTTTTTTGCGTAGTCGCTGTCTAGTGATACTAGTGATATTGGTGAAAATTCTGGTGACATTCGATCGATCGTGGATATGACAGCTGACCAATATTCTTTCTTAATAGTCGTGAGGTTATAAAGATCGCGGTCAATTTGAAATTTTGGTTAGAGTAGCGTTTATAGATAGATAGATAGACGAGTAAAGAGTGACTTTTATTATTATGGATAGAAGAGTGATAGTGGGAAAATAAAGTGTGATAATAAACTATTGAACAGTGACTAAATAAATAATTTTATTTATTAAACCGAGCCCCTACAATTTTTTTTCCGAAAGTAAATTCTGCAACGGAATCGAAAACGATCTCTTTTCTCTTTTACCATAAAATGTTCCTTGAATGCAATAATAAGGTTTATTTAGAAACCATTCTCTTCGTTTTTTTGATAACGAAGAGAATGGTATATGATAAACTCGTATTCGGTGAATATTTAATATCTTTGTCGTGAGGTTATAAAGATCGCGGTCAGTTTTAACTTTTGATTAAAGTGACATATATATATATATAGAAGAGTGATAGTGCAAAAAAATGAAGTGTGATTTAATAAATAAACGTTTGAACAGGGCCTTAAAAAATAATTTTTTTATTAACCCTAGCCCCAACAATTCATTTTTCCGAACGTAAACTCTAGATAGGAGTCGAAAACAGTGCCTCTTCTCTTTTACCATAAAATGTCCCTTGCATGCAATAATAAAATTTATTTGGAAACCATTCTCTTCATTTTTTATATAACTGAGAGAATGGTGTATGATACCACCTTACGTTTGAATCACCCTAAGTTTGAATTATATATGGTTTTAAATCACCCTAGAGTGGTAGAGACCTTATATACATGAAAATACTATTTGCACTTGCAACCCAAAACGGAATCAAGCGATGCGAAATAATTTTGAGCGAAAAGATATTTGATTTGAGAAAAAAAAATTTCATAAGTACTTCACCAATTTTTTTTTTATCTATTGCTCACGAGATATAATTCGTAATCAATAAACATTATAAAAGAAAAACTCGCGCAGTACTTCGGCCAAAATTATTTTTTCCAATCAAACTTTATATAGCTCACGCAATTTTGTACGTATTGGCAGGGTGCACGAAAATACTAATACTATTCAATTATCAGTGTGTTACATATTCATGCATACTGTCAGCGCCACCTAAAATCATGCTCCGCATTTTTTCAGGCTTAACGTATACGCAATACACACTTATTTTTAAAGTAGTATATGTACGTGCACCCAGCCAATACTTTTTTGTTTCAAAAGCTCGTTTCGTTATGATTACTTATATTTAAAAACTTTTGGTGCATTCTGATGCTATTGGAGTATTTCTTCGGCATCATTTTTTATGGAATATTTTCCGATCCGTTGATCTGTTGGCACGGATGTTTCGGTGCAATATTTTTTGAAATTTTTTTTACTATATTAAAAAAAAAAATCAATTTTTTACTTGTTCGTTGTTCTTTTATGCATCGTATCTTCTCAGAATGACTGTACGTTTTAAGTAATCTAATAATTTTATAAGAATTGATGGTTAATTAGAAGATTGAATTCATTTGAACACTTCTTAGATTAATATTTCACATTGCATTTTTAGTCCGAATATAGTCGCGATACACCAGCTCGAAATTCGATCATGTATCCATTTTTAGCTGAAATTATTAAAAAATCGCTTGAGCGACCTCTAAAATTTTTATTCAGGATTCAATTCTTGAGAGAATCACTTTTTGATAAAATGATACCATATTTTGCTGCAATGCCGAAAAAAATGTCAATTCTTTTGCATCACTCAGATACATACATAATATAGACATGTTTAATTGGTAAGCTATGAATTTCATACCCGAGTACGTACAAAATATTGACATGTTCAATTAGCAAGCTATGACTTCCATACAAAAAGTCGACAAATCCTAGCCAAAAACAGCATAAATGCTGTGAAAAAAGCTGAGACAAGTACATTTATGCCCCCCAAATAGTCGTTCCAGTTAATCCCCCCCCCCCACCCAGTGCCAAAATACCGTTCCCCACAAAAATTTACAAAAACCCGTCTAAGTCGTTCATGCAAAGATCTCCGCACAAAAATCCTTTCTAAAAACCAACTCATCATACAAAGTTTTATGGGTAACTGCTCTCATTATCTTATCAAATTAAGTCAAATTGTACAGAGGTGATAATTTCATTTTCGTAAATGTTATAAGTTCACAAAAAGTTGATAAATAAATAAAGATCTACTAAAGTATATGTGGCCAAGTACGTGGGATTTTATTATGTTTATAAAATCTCCAATTCTGTTCATATGCCATTTCTCTAATTAATGCTTTATTACAGCGAATTCTTATCCTATGACTTGGAACTACAAGGGCTTTAAAAAACAAATACAGAATTGCATTAGCCTGCGTGAGCTTGAACGCTGCCACACTCTCATTTGTAATATTTGTAGTACAGTTTTATTGGTAACAAATTGATAAAAGTTTAGTAGAGCGGATACGCACAGAGTACTTGTCCGGCCCAAAAATTTTTCATACAATTTGGCACATAAGTCAACATTAATCTACCACACATTTTGGCCTTAAGAGTATGGGTCAGTCGGTATCTCGCCACCGTGAGTGCGAGAGAGATAGCTGCAAATTTCGAAAGTGAAATTCTTCGACACGGTTTCACCGATTACAAAAAGGCCCTGTCAGCGGATTTTTGCCATCGTCCCGCGTCCGCTGACAGAGCTTTTTTGTATTCGATCAAACGGTGTCGAAGAATTTCAATTTCAAAAATTCGAGGTGAGGTTGGGTGACTGATCCATACTCTTAACTAATAAAATAAGCACAGCTAATTTGAAATCACAATGTGCGGATTGTTTTGTATCCCAAATTATCCTCCTTTCCTTTAACCAATTGTTATCGATGAATCGATGCTCATGTGGAGCATATCTCACGTTATTATACGGCACGTTTATTCCGGTTTTGTAACACCCGGGGGAAAACTGGAGTTACAGAGCGTCTAAATGGTACTGTACACCCGAAATAAGTAATCCGGTACCATTTACACGCACTTTTACACCGGTTTTTACTACAACAGGTTTTACAAAACGGAATAAGCCTGCCATGTAAGAGCGGTCATCAAATGATTGCATTCCAAGGCGGGTAAGATTCAAATCTGCGTCAGGAGATCCGAATGTTCGGAGTGGTTGAAAAATTTACCGTGAAGAAAAAAGCATATTTTTCGCTTACTAATCAAAAAATTTTCGGGCCGGACAAGTACTCTGTGCGTATCCGCTCTACGTACGATAGTAAACTTTTATCAATTTGTTACCAATAAAACTGTACTACAAATATTACAAATGAGAGTGTGGCAGCGTTCAAGCTCACGCAGGCTAATGCAATTTTGTATTTTTTTTTTAAAGCCCTTGTAGTTCCAAGTCATAGGATAAGAATTCGCTGTAATAAAGCATTAATTAGAGAAATGGCATATGAACATAATTGGAGATTTTATAAACATAATAAAATCCCACGTACTTGGCCACATATACTTTAGTAGATCTTTATTTATTTATCAACTTTGTGTGAACTTATAACATTTACGAGAATGAAATTATCACCTCTGTACAATTTGAGTTAATTTGGTAAGATAATGAGAGCAGTTACCCATAAAACTTTGTATGATGAGTTGGTTTTTAGAAAGGATTTTTGTGCGGAGATCTTTGCATGAACGACTTAGACGGGTTTTTGTAAATTTTTGTGGGGAACGGTATTTTGGCACTGGGTGGTGGGGGGGGGGGGGGGGGGATTAACTGGAACGACTATTTGGGGGACATAAATGTACTTGTCTCACCTTTTTTTACAGCATTTCATTTACGCCGCGCCGGAGAGAGGATAGCGCGCCACGGGCAGACGTTGGTGATCGCGTACGCGAGCGAGAGAAATAGAGATAGAGATTGAAGCGTTTATTGTAACACGAATTTGTTGCATTTTGTAAAATATATAAATATTAATTGAATTAATTTAAAATGGGCGATTTGTTTGGGGAAGAATCAAATGTTGAGATGTCAAGGAGGTAATTTCGAGGCTATTTAAGGGGAAATTTTCTTTTATTCGTATATCGTCTTGGTGAAAATGATTTTTTAAATTGTTTACTTTTAACGCTTTGATGATTTTTTGTTTTTTTTTTTGTTTTTTTATATACAATGAAATATTACATGTTTATAAATTGCTCGATTCGTCGACATATCATTTCGTTGCCTCAAATTGAAATAAAATTCGAAGATTGCGAACCGAGCAAAGCTTTGGTTAAAATTTGAACAAAAATTTGTGCAAAAAAAATTAATTTCATTATTTATGTCAATATATCCGTTATCAAAGTTATAATTTTTGCTTAACGGAACGAAGAATTGAGGTCGCCGTTCTTACGCGATCTTATTTTTTTTTCTTCGGGTTCATGTTATTAGCCGCAAGATTATGGCGAAATAAGTAAACGAATTTTCGTAAACTGTTTGCATTTTGTTTGGATTGTCCATTAGTCACGTTCTAAGAAAATGCGAATATGATCATAATACAAAATATAGTTGAGTCATTAAAAGCAAATAAATAATTTGATGAAAAGATAAAATAAAACTTCATATAAATTTATCTCCGAGTTCATAACCGATTAATTTACAATAAAAATTGAACAAAACTTCCTCATTAAGTTTCTGATGAAAACGACTATTAATTGAAGAAATATCGTAAACACAATTGCCGAATAAACGTTCAACCGGAAACGTCAAAGATAAAGCGCATATATATTTATCGGAAAACATGCATTTTATGTGTACACGAAGAAAAATGATAAATCCAAGATTCCGAAATGTTCGAATCTGAGAAAAGGTCTCCTAAGACGAAATGTATACAGAAAGAAAGAAGAAAGAAGCGACGGGTCTTTTTCTTGCACGTTGTACGTGTGCGGTTCGGTATCTTATCTCTCGATGACCTTTCGAACTCGTAGTGAGTGTGGAATGTGTTGGTCACAAGTTTTCTCGTATTGGTACGTTATCAAAGGGGAGAAAAATATACATACATACACAAATGTGCGGGTGAGCGTGTACCATTATAAAGAGGAAAAAATAAAAAGAAAAAAGGTCGTTGGGACCTTTGACCGCCGATGAAATTCTCGATCGTCTCGACACGGGGGCTCATTCTCTCGGGGCTCTCGGACAGGGCAGGAAGCACTTACTTAACTATATATAAATCTGTGTGCTTGCGGATAGTTTGATCGCAGCGAGCATCACGACACATCAATAGAATTTGATGGGCTTGTTATTCCCCAACGTGTCCAACGAATTTATCAACGTTTTACGATTTTTTCTTCGTTAGCAGTTTTGTTTTATCGCATTTCTTCACATTTATTTCATTTCTTCTTCGACGAGTTCCGATCTTCGACTTGCCAAAGTACGTTACCTCATTTCGGTGCCCGGAATCAACGTGGAAACAAAATTGCACCAAAATATCGAGCGTGTGAATCAAACGAGTAGGGATGAGTAATTCAAGGAATTTTGGAAGTGTTTTTTAAACGTGATTAGTTTTGTGTGCTCAGGCAACATGTTTGGGACTCTCACGATATTATTTTTATCTGGACTGGTCGTTGGACGAGTCAACAGCGCGGGTAAGAACGAAAAAATTCTTTTTTTTCCTCCTTTTCCGTTTCTTCATCTTTGGGACTTCGAGTTTCACGAGGATTTGGTCAAGTTTTTTTGTATAACCTGTGATTAGTAGAGGAAGAATATTCTTCGATCAAAAAATGTATCGTTTCGAGTTTTCTCACAAATATCTTTCGCAATCCTTTTTATTTTTCATTAAGATGATTATTTTTCAAAGTCTTCTTTGAAATATTGTTGAGGAGAGAAAAATATTATGCTACGAATGTGCACGAGTTTGAACAGTGTGTACGCGAGTTCCGGGAACGGTATCGACGCTCGAGAAAAACATATTTAGCATTCTTATCGAATTAATATCAAAGATCATTTGGCTGAGAAAATTAATTCAGATTTTATCGTGTCAATAAATAATTCAGAGTGAAAAATAACAATCATTTTTTTTCAGAAATCATTAAAGATCCGTCATTGTGCAGTCGTACAAGATGCGTTGGTAAGTCCGAAAGAAAAAGCGTTTATTTAAAAAAGTAAAAATCTTGGATCGATTTTCATTTTGTTAAAAAAAAAAGTTAAAAAAATAAAATTAAAAGAGTAAATAAAAATCAAATTTTCCTTCTTTTTGGCACTAGCTCATCCAGAGCAAAAATTCAAATACGCCGAGGGTCTTTACTATCGTTATCACTACAGCGTGGACGTAACAACGAATTTGGGAACCGGAGAAAATGTGGAAAACGCCGAAGAAATAAACGAGTCAACCTTGTTCATCGATTCGACGGTAACGATTAATTTTGTGTCGGCCTGCGAGGGCTATCTTCGTGTAAGTAATTCGAGCATAAGGCACGATCGTAAAGACTACAATACGGAATTTCCGGATCGTGCCGATGCGGAGTTTAAATCAAATTTGGAGAGGCACGAGTTGAGATTCGCTTTCGACGATGGTCACGTGCACGAAGTTTGTCCGGAGTCCGGAGAATCGGTTTGGTCGTTGAATTTGAAGCGTGGAATATTGTCGATGTTTCAAAACACAATGAAAAGATTCGACGTCGATAGAAGAACGAGCGAGCTCGATGTGAACGGAATTTGTGAAACTCGTTATCGTCTTCACGAGGCTAAAAAAACTAGTTTGATTATAAAAAAAAGCAAAGATTTGGCGACTTGTATTCACGGTGGTAAACATTTGTCGGTTGTGCAATCGACTTTTTATCGCAGTCCATTGTCACAAACGCGACCACTCAGTCAACCCTTGCTCAAATCCTACAGCGAATGCGAAATCACCATTGATCACAATATTTACGAAATGGTCCTTTGCAAAGAGTCCCATCATCTTCAGGCCTTTGCGAACGGCGCCAGAGCCGGAGCGAGAACTAAAACCGTCGCTACTCTTCGACTCGTCGAAGAATCTCCCTACGAGGATGAAATCGACGTCGATTACGACGATACCTTCAGCCGAGAAATCAATGACACTCCGATCAATACAACCTCATCAACGAAAAACTTGATCACTGCCAAACGCACCAGCTTGCTTTACGATCATTCTGCCTCTCCCAGAACCGTTCATGGCGATCTTAGAACTTCTAGAGATCTTTTAAAAAGCATGTGTAAACTTGGATCCACCGAAGAACTTCAACAACGATTTTCCGAAATGTATACCAAGTTTATTCACACCTCTAGACTTCTCGATTATCCCTCGATGTCACAACTTTTGGCTAGAGCCAACAGCATCTGCAAAGGTGGAAGGTTAATTATGGCTTTCTTTTTCTTTCCAGTTTAAACAATTTTTTGTCATATTTTTCTCTTCAAATATTGTAAAAAGAAAAAAAATGCCACAATCTTTTAATCAGAACTCGATGATATTTCAACGAAAATCTCCTGATCGTTAGAAATCAATTGAAGTAAACTATTGGCATTGAAATGTCTAATTATTATTATTATTATTATTATTATTATTATTATTTTATTTTTTTTGGCAGAAAACACATTATTAATGCTCTACCTTTCATCGGGAGCAACGCGGCAGTTCGCGTAATGAGAGATTTAATAATAAGAAAATACGTCGACAACGAAACGACAAATGCTTGGGTAACAGCGTTCGCTCTGATTCCAAGACCCGATGCAACAACTTTGTACGCCCTGGTACCGCTTCTCGATTTTGAACATCATATACCAGATGCTCAATTTATTCTTAGTTATTCGGCTGTCGTTCATGCTTATTGCGCGACTCAGGAAGGAAACTGTGCCGGTCTTGGACTCAAACCGATCGAGGATTTTCTTCAACGAATGGAAACGAGGATCGAGAAAGGCTGCTCGCCAAGACCTCACGAGTTTTCAGAGATTAAAGAGGTACGGATAAAAATTAATGGGAAAAAATATTTCGTGGTATAAAAAAAAAAACAATGGAGTAATAATTTTTCTTTTTTTCGGTCTGGTGAATTGGTTGAAATAATCTCATCAAAATTATCCTTTTATTTCTTTAATATTGTGCTAATTCATTAATTTAATCACATTACGAGAAATTATTGTCCTCCAATTTTTTTACTGAGCTGACCAAAAAATTAAAAACTTGCATACAGATTTCTCATTATTTCATCTCCTGAACGGATATTTCCATAAATGAGTGCAAATTTAAAAAAAAATTGGTTTTTTTAAATAAAAATTGACCTCATTCGATTTGATTCAATCTGAATTCAGATTTCAATCGAAATTCATTTTTAATTGAGTGCTCAAAAAAATTAGAAACTTGCAAATTGACTCTAAAAAAGTGGAAAAAAAAAAACAAAAACAATTGTGCTCCAATTTTCTTACTGAGTTGACCAAAAAATTAAAAACTTGCATACAGATTTCTCATTATTTCAGTTCCTGTAGGGATTTTTCCATAAAGAAATCAAATTAAAAAAAAAGAACTTGTTAATTTTTAAATAAAAATCGACCTTATTCGATTTGATTAAATCTAAATACAGATTTCGATCGAAATTCATATTTTAATTAAGTGGGCAAAAAAATTAGAAACTTGCAAATTGACACTCTGTGAAAAACTGGAAATAAAAATGGAATTAAAAGATCGTGCTCTAATTTTCTTACTGAGTTAACTAAAAAATTAAAAACTTGCATGCAGATTTCTCATTATTTCATTTCCTGTACGGATTTTTCTATAAAGATGTCCAAATTTAAAAAAAAACTTTTTTTTTATATGAATCGACCTCATTTAAATTGATTCAATCTGAATTCAGATTTTAATCGAAACTCATTTTTTAATTGAGTGAGCAAGAAAATTAGAAATTTATAAATCTGTGAAAAAGTGAAAATAAAAATGAAGAAAAATTACCTCTTTATTTCTTTAATATTGTGCCCGATTTTTTCAGTAAATATGAAATGTTCTAAATTTTGTTTATTTTCGAAGAAAAATTTAGATCGTTATTTAATTTTTTGGAATTTGAATAACACTTTTGAAGCTAATCTTCCTGTTTTTGTTTCCCAGACTCTCGAAGCGATAAAAGCAATTGGAAACATGGGCCTCGAAACGAAAACTTTGTTGAAACGATTGAAGATCTGTATCGATGATTCCAGCGGTTTTCTTCCTATGGAAATTCGTGTTTCTGCTATCGATGCACATAGAAGATTACCATCGTGTCCAGAAACGAGAGACGATACTTTTCTCAATTATTATCGCAATTTTACTCTCGATTCTGAGATTCGAATAGCTTCTTATCTTCAGGTCATGAGGTGTCCAGATTACAATGTCATCAAGATCGTAAAACACACTTTGAAACACGAGGAAGTCAATCAGGGTAAATTTCTCAAAAAATATCATTAAAAAAAAAAAAAATATTGCACAACGAAAAGAAGAAACATCGAATTATTATTGAAAAATTACTGTTCAAAAATTTATGGATTGTAATTACAAAAACAGGGATTGAATCTTTCAAAAAAAAAAAAAAAAAAAAAGTTTGTGGACAACTAAATTTTGATTATTACCATTTAATTTTTCGAAATTTCTTTGATTGCAGTTGGTTCTTTCGTGTGGAGTCATTTGACGAATTTATTAGCATCATCATCACCAACGAGAGTCGAGATTCAAAGTCTTTTAACAGATCGTGATTTGGGTACGAAATTTAACAGTGACATTAGAAAATATTCTCGAAATTACGACAAATCATTTTTCTCCGAGGAGTGGAATTTTGGTGCTAATTATCAGAGCAACGTGATATTTTCATCGAAATCGTACGTACCGCGTTCCACGAGTTTCAACGTTACGGTCGATCTTTTCGGGGAGTCTGTTAACGTTTTTGAAATTTCGATGAGAATGGAAGGAATGGAATATTACGTGGAAAATATATTTGGCTCGAATGGTCCATTGAGCAACGAAAAAGTGGGAAATCACTTCAATCAATTTCTTCGAGCTTTTCGTTCAGCTCGAGAGGTTAAAGATCATTGGCAACAAGTGAAATCTCTGCCGAACGTAATCGACAACAATTTTGATGATCCGAAGATCAGCATGAGCTACAAAATTTTTGGCAACGAACTTAGATTCAAAATCCTCAATGGCGACAAAGAAATTCGCACCAGTCTCGCTGCCCTCAATCCATGGACCAAAGTCAAACAAATTTTATCAGGCAAAGAATTTCACGGCGAAAATACCGTCATGTTTTTGGACTCGAGCTACGTCGTACCCACCACTTCCGGTTTACCGGTTCGTCTCGATCTCGCTGGATCGGCTGCTTATAATTTCAAGTTTTCTGGACTTCTCAACACTGAACGTTTGGCCAGCAACACTGAGATCGAAGTTATCGGGAATGTCACACCCAGGTATTCAACAATTTTCACAACAATTTAAACCCTTCACTCATTTTTATCTTGTTTTCTATCCTCGCAAGTGGAAAATTTATTTTTTCGTCAATTAAACCAATCGTAACTCTCCCGAGTTTTTTTGGGATATATATATATATATACTTGAGATATACACTACCGCCGAAAAGTTTCCGGTCAAAAGTACCCTCTTGAGATTTCCTTTTAAACCTAATAGTTCTCGTGTTAAGCGGCAATTTTCAAATTTTGTCTTTTTTCGCCAAAAACGGGATAACTTTGCGAAAAAAATCGTATCGAACTTAAAAAAAAACAAAACTGAAGCTTAAGCTTCCCTCTTTAAGGATCCGGTTAAGGAAATGGAAGAAACATTTTTTTTCTGAAAACCCGGTCCAACTATAAAAGAAAAAAAAAGCGAAAAACGGTCGTTTTCGAAATGACGTGCTAATCGAAAAAAAAATCGTGGAAAATAAAAAAAAAATGAAGCTGAATTCCTCCCCTTCAAAATGCCGCTTATTAAATTCGTTTATGTATATTGCCGACGAAATGGCATTAAAAACAGCGCCGAGACTTTTTTGAACTTTTGTCCGGAAACTTTTCGGCGGTAGTGTAAATTTTATTTTATTTATTTTTTTTATTTTTGAAATATAAAAATAATTTTGGGAAGTTTCTTTAACGAATTATCACCTGAAAAAAGCATCACCATGGAAAAAGATAAAAAAATGAATTATTTCTGAAATTATTTATCATTAATTTGTATAATTATTTTCCATTTTCTCTTCAGAAAAAAGAAAATAGTAATAAAATTTTGAAAAATTCTTGAAAAAAATGATTTTTTTGCAGTTTCAGTGTCGACGTAACAGGAAGAATGATAGTGGACGCTTTTTATAAGAGCGCAGGCCTAAAATTGCGCAGCAACGTTTACTCCTTCGGAGCGGTACAAATTCATTTAAAAATCGAACGTACGCGTCTGATAAGACTGAGTCTCGATCTGCCGAATCGAAGTATGGAAGTAATATCGATTCGCACGGATGTTCTTCTCGTAAGTACGAACGGAGCTGAGACGAAAGAGCAGCTGGTTGGGAAGCTTCTTACCGGTGAAAAATCGAAGAAAGAAACGATCGTGCCTGAAAATATAATTAGCAATACAACCTGCACTTGGTCCGCTCTGGAAAGACTCATTGGACTGAAACTTTGCGCCGATTACCAGTTTCCCAATGTCACCGAAGTTTCAAACGCTTTCTATTTCATTCTCAACGGCCCAACGCTTTTCAAAGTTTCGGTTATTAAAGCCGATCCCACAGCGAAGAATTATCTGCTCGAGTACAAATGGAACTCGACACCGGTAACTAAAATTCACAAAATAACAACGATAAACAACGTTCCCCATAATTTTTTGAAATGAGAAATAAATTTGTTATTTTTCAAAATAATTTCATGTCCCTTTTTCTCATAATTACTATTTTATTTTATTTTATTTTATTTTTTTTTTTTATAGGAAGAAAGTATCGTGAAAATGGCATTCGATACTCCAGGTTCTCAAATGAATCGTGAACTGAGTGCAACCGTGACCTTTGGCATTAAAAATCACAACGTAACTGTGTTACTCCGATCTGCAGGAAATTCCCTAGCAGCCAAAGGTACTGACGTTTTTTCTTCAAATTCCACAAAATTCTCATTAAAATCATTTAACCCAATTAATTTTTTGTTTTTGTTTTTATTTGTGATTAATTTTCGCCAGGAACGTATAAGAGAACAGACGACGAGGCCATGATCGACGTAGGCTTGGATATCAATGGCACAAAACATTTAGATGCTAGTTTGGGATACACGAGAAAACGTGGAAATTACGGATACAATTATACTCCGAAATTGTATCTTGCAATCAATAGTGAAAGAATTGCTGAATTGTCAGGTAAAAATTCGTTTACGAAAGAATAAAAATGAAAGAAGAACGTAATTTAAAATAATCTAAAAAAAAACTAAAATAAAGAGATAAAAATCAAATCTAAACAAAATAATATTAATGAGTCAGGCAATAACGATAAATTTTTCTGATAATTTTTATTTTCAGGCACGATAAAAAACGCCCAGAAAAACAACGTCTCTCAATGCGACATAGATTTGAGTTTCTCGACCAAGAAAATAAAGAGTCGAGTTATGGGTTACATTATGAGAAGAAACATAAGTTTAACAGGAAATGTTAAGCTGGATTATCAACTGAACAAATCTCCGAAGAAAGAAACCCTTCAAGTGGAGATAGCATTGATAAATCGTTCGTCGAAAACCCTAACGCACAAAGAGGCCAATTTGAAACTTCACTCGACAGCTTATCCTCAACTAAATGTAGTTATTGCAACCTGGTATCAACAGGCATTGGGCCACATCGAATTACACGCTGAAATCAACACCAAACCTCATCTTCAAGACAATCGACATAAACTCACTGCTCAACTTGTCCTCACTCACTCCAGGGCTTATTTCCAGTCTCAGGAAGCGAAGATCAATGCTTTTATTGCTATTACCAAACCTATTCAGAATCTAGACATCAAAGTTGGCGTCCAACACTTCGCTGTTGGCACCGCCTCGAATACCAATTTCCTCATTCGTTATGCTCCAGGTAATAATATTTTTTGTATTATTTAAAAAAATTATTATTTATTTTCCTTTCGCGTTTGTTGGAACTCATCAAAATTGCTGCTGGATTGAATACATTCAATTTTTTTAATGTTTAGCTCGACCATTTGAAAAGCTTTTCAATATTTCAATTCGTAGGCTCGAGGTAATAATTATTTTTTTGTGCATTGCTTTAAAATGACTTGAAAATGATTAATTTCCGATTTTTGTTCGTTGAAACTGATAAAAATACTTCGTAAATTGAATACGTTTGATTTTCTAAATTCAATTTCGATTAAATTGATCAAAATAGCAATTGGCAATGTTTTAATCTGAAACATCCAGGTAATAAAATTTCTCCAATATTCCACAGCTTCAAAAGCAACGGAGAATTATTTATATCGAATAATTTCGGATATTTGGAATTGATTAAAGAGCTAAAAAATTCCTTCGTGATCGTAATCCGAAAATAGAAAATTTTTTCATTAAATTTCCATTAGATTCACAAACAACTGCTTCCAAAATTCTTCTTCCAAAAATAAATGATATCGAAAAAAATTAACTCTTTTCTATCTGTTTAAAAAAAGAATTTTTCGTTCCACAGGAAAGGAAATAAGTTTAGCAGTGAACATGGTGACGCCACGAGGGACGATGTTCGCGATCGAGGGTCATGCGAATCTGACAATACCAAATTTCAATTCGATGTTGATAGACGCACGAATAAACGAGAAAGCAAAGCGAGAGTACGACATAGATTTTTCAGGGACATGGTTCAGTGGTCACAACGTAACGATCCGAGGAACATACGCTGACAGATCAACAGCAGTGATAATAAGTCACAGTTTGAAAATGATTCTGACATCGCCGAGTCTCCGAAGGGACATTTTGTTAAATTGTAAATTGTATCACGACGTGGTCGATCTTAAAATAGCGCTTTATTTGGAGCATTTGGATTTGGAAAAGTACGCTTTAGTAATTGAGCACTCGACGATATCTCCGACGAAGTTGATCACTTACGCAGAAGGTCGTTACAAAAGCAACGTTTACACGATGACGACGAACGTCGACACAGAGCGTGAAATTCGTATGGAATTGCATTTGGACCGTTGGCGCGACGTTCATTTCATTGCCACGGGAATAAACGAGCCTGAGAACAAAGAATTTGGCATTGAAATAAAATGGGACGCGAACAGAGACCCTGGTTTGAAATTCGCGAGCCTCGTTCATCTCAATAAATTCGTCGATGTCGCCTCGCAATCGCAAAATGCAAGTGGCAACATTATGATCACTTATCCCAACAGATTACTCACTGGCTCTTGTCTCTTTGCTCGACAAGCGAGAAACAATTATCTCATGGATGCTAGAATGGACTGGGACGCCGAGAAAAATATTCGGCTCACCATCGACACGGGATTCGACACGAGCTCGGGACCTAATTCCGTTAAATTCGAGTCTCAACTACTCACGCCTTTTGAAAATTGGAAAAAAACTTCATTCAATGCAAGGTAATGCAAAAATGCACATTTTTTCTTGGGGTTTAAGGCTTTGGGAGAAAAAATGTTTCATTTGTTGAATGAGTATTATTTTAATTAGTCATAGGAGATAAAACACGATTCGGCGAGTGAAAAATCGTCTAAATTATTGAAAAAATCATTAAACAGGTATCGTCAAACGATGGACGAGCTAGGAGCGAGTTGCAGTGCGTTTTGGCAAGACAATCAGCGTGTAACGATCGATATATTTGGAAATACACGTAGAACTCGAGAAATGTTGGAATATAATGGAAATTTCGGTTTAACGAGTACGGTCCATTCGGTTGGTTGGTTGACAGCGAATATGACTCACAAGCAAATCCCCGAGAAGTCGATTGAGTCTCGAGTGCGGATAAATTACGATCCTGAGAAGTTGATTGACCTCAAAAGTTTGTGGATTATTGATCGTGAATTGGACAACGAGAATTACAACATAACAGGAAATTTGCAGCTAGTATCGCCGATCGCTAATTATCGAAAGGGTGAAATGAAGTGTCAGCTTCGTTTTATGCCCAATTGGCGTTTTTACGGTGCTTCCAATCTCGAACTTGACAAACGAGTTTACACGACTGTTCTGCAAGGCGATTTGGCGAGATTCAAGGAATCCATGGTTGAATTTAACGTCACGACACCTTTGGAACGTTACGCATTTTTACGAGGACGTTTCGGACTTTCCGAACGCGATCGTCACATCGTCGCTGAAGTTTTGAGCCCCACAGGTCCTCTAGGATTCGAAGTTTTTTGTCAATTGTTCACCGGCTCTTCGTACGACTTTCACGTCAAACTCCAACTCGCGACCCCCATTGAACTCCTTCAAAGATCTCTTCTCGTCGCGAAACTCAACAAAAAAGAAGCTGATTTTCGAGTCGCTTACAACAATATCACCGTCGGTTTTCAAGGCGTTTGGCATTATAACAATTTTACTGATTTTCACTACAGTTATGTACTTTTTTCTCCCATTCACGGACTCCACGAGAGTGGCATTGTCGCCAAACTTGTCGCTGTACGCATCGAACCGGAAGGTCATTTGGACGTCGACACCGAATTTTCTGTCAGAATCGTTCAAACCAAAATTGGCATCAAAGCTCACGGTGGCCCCAAACCTCCACCACCTGCCATTCCCAGTCAAGTTAAAATTGATGATGTTTCCCAAAATTCTGATGAGAACTACGAGGAGGATGATGATAAAGAAACTTTCTACTGGAGAGGAGACGTCGAGGTCAGTCCTTTTCTTCTTTTTTCTTCCCACGATTCATTCATCTGAGAACAAATTATTTAGATATTTTTTATATCAAACGTTTCATTCTGTTTACGAAAAACTTTCATCTTGAATCTCAAATTTTTATAGTGACGTAATAGTAATAGAAGATTCTGACGAAAAAGCTGAGTAAATTCGAACCTCACCCTATATTAAACATGCTCACAAAAAGGTGTTAAAGAAATTAAGACGAATTGCAACTTTTCGAATGGATTGATAATTTTCCATATTTAGAAATAGAAAAAAATGCGCATTCAAATTTTGAATGGAATCAAACGCATCAAAAGTTCGATAAAAAAAAATTCTATAAAGAAAAATGAAAACGAATAAAATTGAAATGAAAAGTTTGTTTTTCTTGTATCAAATAAAAAAAAATGCATCAAAAGTTCGATAAAAAAAATTCTATAAAAAAAATGAAAAGGAAAAAAATTGAAATGAATAGCTTGCTTCTTTTATATCAAATAAAAAAATAATTTGAGAAAAATTTTGTAAGTATTTGGCTATTTTTTGTAATTTTCAATTCAAAGTGGAAGAAAATCGTTATATTTATATTTTATTATTGCAGATAAACGCAGCGATAATAGCTCCAATAGTGGGAACAATTGACATCGACAAAGAAGGTTCGATCCACAAAATTCTGGGTTTCGTCAAGCTGCCGCAGGGAAGAATAACACTGGACGATCGTTTTATATTCCGGGATGTATTTACGATTAAAAACGAGTTGAGTGTGGACACGCCGTTCGTGTGGGCTTCGGAGATAAATTCGTTGTTCGTATTTAACGTAGATTCCGAAAATTCAATATATCTGACAGAGGTGAGTTTGAATTATTTGAATCGTTTGAAATGTGTGGAGATCGGTTATTCGGGAAATTATTCGTACGTCGAGGGTGACGAGGACGATTCGCAGACGCACAGGCTGAAGTTCAAGGTGAAAACTCCATTGTCATTTTTGAAGTACATCGACACCGAGACGATTTACGAGATCGATGAGAATATTTATAAATCAAGAATTTCTATTCGAACCGAAGATTCTCGAGCCGAAGTTGCTAGTTCGTTAGAACTAGAAGAAAATTTTGTGGACGTTGCGATTTCGGCTGACGTCGATAGTCCTGTTTTGTACATCCCTCGAACGAAAATAGTCGGCAAAAAAGATTTTACCGAGAGAGAAAAACGCGTTGAATTTGCCATTCACTTGGCTCAGCCGAAAGATCGATCCGCTGAATTTGCAGCTTCGTGGCTCGTGGAGGACGAAAATTATGCTAAAGCTTCGTTCACGTTGGACACTTGGATGAAACCATTGCAGAGTGTCGAAGCTGATATTCTTTACATCAACAATATAAAAACAAACGAAAGTGCTGAAGTGAATTTTCATTTTAAACTTTATCCCGAGCAAGAGGTCAAAGTGCGAGGTGATTATAAAAACGGTGACATCGATCTCGAAGTCTCGAGGCCGACTAATCCGTCCCAACGTTTGAAATATCATGGAAAAATCGTCAAAATTCAGGATGGAAAATATCAAATTGATGGAGACTTGATGAACTTTGATATTGAAACAAATTACGAAGTCCTTGGTACTGTGACAATGGAAAACGATAAAATATACGAAATTCTCATTGATTTAGCACCGCGTGACAAAAATTCGAGAGAAGATATATTTGCCATTAAATTACAGCGAGAAAATTATGGCTTGGAAGTTACAGTCGATAGTAATCGTACTTACAGCGGTAAATTTAACTTGAATTATATTAACCCTTTGAATTGGGACACGAGTATTGAAGTCGTGCCCGGAGGCAGAGATAATCCAAACAAAATTCACAAGTACGAGCTCAATACTTTTATGAACGTTCAAATTAATGGAAATACGACGATTTATGTGAATTCGTTGATGCCGTGGGAAGAAATCGAACGTTTTCAATTCGATGGTAATATGTTGCTCTCGGACACGAGTGGTTCCGTCAAAATAAATCATCGTTTGAACGATGACACGAGTCATGGTCTCGTCTCGTGGAAATTGATTTATTTGATTGACATGTACGGTAGAATCGTCGCTGGAATTAACGAAAAAAGTGTCGATACACAAATATTTTTAAGAAACCCTAAAAAAGCCTTCAAAAATATTGAAGTTGGTTTCGACGTTGACGTCGATGAAGATCAATGGCGATTCGCTAGTAACGTCACCGTTGGAATCATTAGCAAAGAAAAATTCGATGCTATTCTGAGCGTTCGATTACCACCACCTGACAACGATCATCATCGCTTTTTAATCACTTATCATGCTAATCGTGGGTTACAAGATGCTCGATACGTTCTTGGGTACAATGCTCTGAAGGCGAGGACCAATTATGCTTCTGATGGATCTGTAAGATTTGAGCATTCATTAATTAATCTAATCACATTTCGAGAAATTATTGTCCTCCAATTTTTTTACTGAGTTGACCAAAAAATTTTAAACTTGCATACAGATTTCTCATTATTTCATTTCCTGAATGGATTTTTTCATAAATGAGTATAAATTTTTTTAAAACATTATTTTTTTTAAATAAAAATCGACCTCATTTGAATTGATTCAATCTGAATACAGATTTCAATCGAAATTCATATTTTAATTGAGGTGTCAAAAAAATTAGAAACTTGCAAATTGACTCTGAAAAAGTGAAAATAAAGAAAAAATTGTGCTTCAATTTTGTCACTGAGTTGACCAAAAAATTAAAAACTTGCATACAGATTTCTCATTATTTCATTTTCTGTAGGGATTTTTCCATAAAGAAATCCAAATAAAAAAAAAAAAAACTTGTTATTTTTCAAATAAAAATCGACCTTATACGATTTGATTCAATCTGAATACAGATTTCGATCGAAATTCATATTTTAATTGAGTGGGCAAAAAAATAAGGAACTTACAAATTGACACTCTGTGAAAAACTGGGAATAAAAATGAAATTAAAAGATTGTGCTCTAATTTTCTTACTGAGTTGACCAAAAAATTAAAAACTTGCATGCAGATTTTTCATTATTTTATTTCCTGTACGGATTTTTCCATAAGTAAGTCCAAATTTAAAAAAAAACGTGTTTTTTTCTTTTTTTTTTTAATAAGAATCGACCTCATTCGATTTGATTCAATCTGAATTCAGATCTCAATCGAAACTCATTTTTTAAATGAGTGAGCAAGAAAATTAGAAACTTATAAATCTGTGAAAAAGTGAAAATAAAAATGAAAAAAAAAATGGTTTTTTTGATTAAATTCTTTCTTCTTACAGATAAAAATGATTGCTCACGCTCTGGATAGTCACGTTCGTCTAACATGGGGACATTCGTCTAGTAAAACGATCAACAACATACTGAACGTAACTTTCGACCAGAAAGCTGCGGATTTGAAGTATTCGCTCTACACGCCATATTACCAGAACAAAGAAACAGCGATCCTGCAATTGAACTACAACTCGACCCCGGAAACGCACAGTCACTTGAACGCCGATTTCTTCTATCCATCGGGAAGAAAAGTTGGAAATGCAAGAATTTCGTACGCTAGTTTGTCGAACGTCAACGGAACTTTAAACGCGACGACTCACATGCCTCAATTTTCTTACGCTGGTTGCAATTTTATCGTGCTGACGACCTTGTAAGAAATATTTTCAATTTCAAATAATTTCATTTTAATTTGATTAATAAAAATCAATTAAAAATCACATTTTTTAACATTTTTCAACTTCTCAACTGTTTTTAGTCTATTAAAAATTATTACATTTCTTTTTATTCGTTTAGAAAACAGAACAAAAGATTCTTCGAAATGTTCTGGCCGAACCGAACAGCTTTGTTGAATTCTGACTACAATTATCACAGCCAAAGATTGGATTCGAGTTTGGAGGGTGTGCTTCAACTAGAAATACCTTTGAACACTCGTCACGTCGGTCACATGACTTACGGTTACAAGAAGAGGCCTCAGGTGACGAATGGCTACGCGGAGTTGATTTACAACAAGAATAAAGTGGTGAATGCGCGTTACAATTCGAAGGGTGAATCGCGAGCTGGTTTCGAAAAGGACAGAATAGAAATAACGGTGGAAAATTCGATTGCACCGATCGGAGTTATTTATGTAAATCAGTACGAGTACAGTGGCGGAAATGGAGGAACGAATTATCCGACAGTAGAATTTAAACAAGTGAACGTGTATCGAATGGACAACAGTTCAGCTTTCAATATAGCCGGTGAATCTCGAGTGAGAACGACTCACGAAGGTCAAGAAATTCGTCTAAAGGGTGTTCACTTCAACAGGACGATCCAAATAAAAACAGATTACGAAATATTGCCTGGCGAATTTGATCAAAACACTTGGATCAGTTTGGCCGAAGATGCTTGGGCTTCTTATCACGTTAACATAGTGAACAAAACGACAGACGACGTGGACAATCAATTTTTGATCCTAAATTTCGCTTATCCAAGAAGAAACTTCACTCTCGATGGATCTTATCGCATAACGAGGTACGATTTGGATTCAGAAGCAAAATTGAAGTGGGACGAAGAAAGTGACAGACCAAGGACTATTGGCACAGCGTTTAAATGGAGAAATTCGACGGACGAATCGACCCTGGATCATCAGGAAGCTGTTTTGAGCTTTCGACATCCAAGCTTCGTGAAAGACGTCACTTTTACTGGAGATTTCATAAAAAACGATCCAAGAGATTTGCTCAATGTTAGCCTCGTCGTTGATTACTCAATCGACCCTTCGAAACTACTCTTTCTTTCCGCTGTTCTCAGAGACACGAGTACAGCACCTCGTGACATCGAATACACTTACAGTATCGTTGGCAAACATCCCAAAACTCAATTGGACCTCAGAATCGATGGTAATTTCCATAAACAAGCTTACGTCCTTCTGGAAACTGACCATCATGGATTTTACAAAAGAAGCTATTTGCCCGAAGAAACTGGCAAGCTTCGCGGTAGAATCGATGCTTATAATTATACTGTTTTGTTCCATCGCGAAAGCAACCAACTCGTGAAACATCTCGATCTTCGCTATTATCCTACTGACCCGAATTATGTCCTTAACGGCAGTATTGTCAATACACCTGATCTCAATGCTACTGGAAGCTTTTATATGAACGTTCCGGAAAAACTTACGTGGATGATGCTTAATTATACACCAGGTGAATGTTTTTTTTTTTTTCTACTTTATGTATATTTCAAATGAAAAGAAATGCTTTCTTCTTCTTCGTTTAATTTTTTTCTTCTTCTTTTTTATACTTTATTTCTATTAAAAATGAAAAGTTTGTCCGTGTGACCATAAAAATCAAAAAAATGATGAATTTCTTAATAAAAATGTAATCATTAATTTTTTTAATACTTTTAGATGCTGTGGAAAGTCTTAGAATGTACGGAAATATTCCTGACGTTCGTAACGCCGTTTTCGATATTTGGCGCACTTACGATCAGGATCTCGTCGTTTCTGACGTTTCGTTCTATCTCAAGCTCAATCATTCGAGACTCGTCACGTCTAAACTTAAATGGAGATCCGAATTACGTCAAGATATATGTGTGAGTAATTTTTTTTTTTCCAATTAGGATTTTAATAATAAAAAAAATACTGCTCTAGGTTTTTTTTTATAATTACGATGTTTTTAATGTTTTAGAATCTCATAAAATCGTCAATTACGAATACGTACGATGACATAGGAAAAGATATGGATTATTGGAAACAATACGTCAAGAGCGAAACCGTTGCAGCGATCAACGACGTTTGGGACGACGCTCATGAAGACATTCAAGTTTTTCTTGAGGACTGGGAGTAAGTACTCGCTAAAAAAAACAATGAAAAAACCATTTTTTATGATATTTTTGGAATAAAACATAATTTCTTTGAATTTCTAATTTTATTATTATTTTATTCGACTTTACTTAATTCTTAATGTTGATTTTTCGGTTTACTATTGCCAAAAATGTCAGATGAATTTTTGCTCATTTTTTCCATAGGAGGAATTTAACGGAATGATTTTTTTTTTTTTTTTTTTTAATTTTTCAGCGATTTGAGAGGCTTGGAAAAAGATTTCGAGGATTTAAAAGTTTACTTGAACGATTCCTACAACGCGAACGACTTTTACATAAAGGATATCGTTGCAATTGGCATATACGCGGTGGACGAGCTTTCGTTAAGGAGTCACATACAAACGTTGCCAAATATAATAAACGAGATATGGGAAATAATGGGAGAATCTGGAGAAGCGATAAGAAATTCATTGCTGTGGATAATCGAGACGATAAAAACGGGTTACAAAAAATTTTCGGAGATCGTAACAGCCGTGCTCCGAGGAGAATCGGTGACTCAGATAGCGAACATAGTTGAGAAATTGATAGAAAAGTATGACATGTTTGTGAAAGATTTGCACGTTTCGTTCATAAAGTACATACAAAATTTGTGGAACAAATTTTCCGAGGCAATATCGCGTCAATGGCACGCAATTTTGAAGATAATTGAACCAGCATTTATAAGAGTTTTGCATTATCTCGAGGCCGTTTTGTGGAAAGTGAGCAAAGAAGTTGTCGATTTTTTGTACGATCGACAAAACGAAATAATCGGTTCGCCCTACTTCGATCGTTTTACCAATTTGACACACGACGTCGATCGCATTTATCGTGACATCAAAGCCAACGATATCGTCACAAACGTCCAAAAGTACTCGGGGATTGTCATGAAATTCATACGCGAACGTTACTTCACGATTGTCCCTTTTGGCAAAGAACTTAAAGAACTCGTCGATGAAATTGTCTCAGAATTGAAAGAACTCACGAAATTGCCTACCGTTCATTACGCCCTCGACAAAGTTAATCAAGCTTACGAAAGAGCCAAATACTTTTATGAATATTTCGGTGTACGAAGCAAAATCGAAAATCTCGTTAGAATGGCTCATGCTAAATTGATCGACATCAGCCAAACTGCTCTTCAAGCTGAAAGTCGATATCGAGAAGCCAAAACCAAATTCATTTTCGATCCTGACGAAGGTCTCATGTGCCTCGAACAAAAATTACCCATGTCTTGGCACGCGTTCAATCAAACACCCGAATTTCAAGAGATTCCCGAATACCGAGCCATCGTCGATGTCAAAACTTATTTCACCACTTCAAACACCACTTTTTGGACTCTTTACTACCAGTACAAACCTTACACCGAACCGGCCAATTGGCTGCCACCTTTTAAAGGTAATATTTCCTTATTTTTCTTTCAAAATTCATTAACCAGATTTGTTGTTTTCAGAATTGAGAATTTTATAATTAAATTTCATCCAAATTCTGATTTCTTCATTGAAAAAAATACTGCAAATAATTTTAGAAATTTAGAATTTAATTATCATTTTTTTTAGCCCAAGCGATGTCTTCGGAATTTTCCAATTTTTTTGTCTTTGGAATTGAACATTTTAGAATTAAATTTCATCCAAATTCTGATTTCTTGATTGAAAAAATACTGCAAACAATTGGAATGACTAGAAACTCTGAATTTAACAGCCGAAACGATATGAATTATCCCAATTATAATTATTAAATCATTTTCGAAACAGTCGATTAAATATCCCAAAAAATTATCATTTTTGTTTAGCTCAAGCGATGATCGTCGGTCCTCAGCACTTCATTACTTTCGACGGTCGTCACTACGACTTTTCTGGTTCTTGTACTTATCTGTTAGCGCGTGATTTCGTGAAGAATAATTTTGCAGTTCTGATATCGTACGATCGTCAACCGAACAGCGAAGCGATAACTCATCGAATAATAGTATTAATTGGGAAGAAAGTGATTGAACTGGACGTCTTCAAAGACGTAAGCAACAAATAAGAAACCTAAAATAACCAAAAATAATATTATTTGTGTGTTTTAGAATTTCGTTTGTTTTTTAAGAAATATTTTTGCTTGAATTTTCAATGAATTTTTTTAGACCGTGAAGCTGATCGATTCAGGAACAATTCTTCAACTTCCGGTTGAACTGGAAAATGGCACAGCGTTTGTGTATCAAGAAGACAGTATCGTGACGGTAGAAACGAATCACGAGCAATTCAAGCTTCGTTGCAATTTGAAATACGATCTTTGCGTTCTGGAATTATCGGGTTTTTATTTCGGCAAAACAGCGGGTCTTTTGGGAACGATGAACAACGAACCGATGGACGATACGTTGAGTGCGGATGGAATTGTTATGAAGGACATCGGTCGATTTGCTCAGAGTTGGTCGTTGGATCGAAACGGTTGTACGAACGAGAAGAATTTCGCTGAAACGTCTGGAACGCTTGAGAACGATTATTGCGATTGGTTGTTCGTGAACAAGAGTTCCGAATTTAGCGGATGTTTCAACGTCATCGATCCGGGACACTACGCTCGAGCGTGTTTCAACAGTAAAAACGAGGAAGAAATATGCACGGTCGCAATGTCGTACATGCAAATGTGCAATTTTTATGACACTTATTTGAGAATCCCGGACAAATGTACAACGTGTCCAATGGTCGACGGGAGCAAAGTACCTGAAGGAGAATTCCGCAAATTAGACGGTAAAAAAGTTCCACAATCAACCGATGTCGTTTTTATCGTCGAGGCGAAAGAATGCAACAGCGATATTCGCCGGAATCGCAGTATCGATCAATTGATAACACAAATGAGCAAAGAACTCAACGAACAAGCTCTTACCGATAATCGATGGTCCCTCGTCACCTTCGGTGGCGACGGCGTTTATGATCGTCCACGAAACTTGATCCATCAGAGTCGTTTGTTCACGCACGAGCCTTCCAACTTCCTTGACTATTTCAATCACATTCCTATCGGCAATGGAAATCAGGATGTCTTCGCTGCCATCGGATTTGCTTCGCAACTTGTTTTTCGCGCTGGAGTCTCCAAAACTTTTGTTTTGATGCCTTGCTCACACTGCGAACCACAGAATCAAACGGTAAGGAGAATTCGTACTCAAACTTTTCTTCTTCTTTTACGAGTATTTCTTCTTTTATTATATCTGAAAAATAATTTTTTATTAAATCTTCATTTTCAACTTTCAATCCTTTACTTGATCTTGTTTTTCACAGTTTTTTATATACCACAAAAATACCACGTATTAAGAAATATTCGAAATTCGCACTTTTAACCCGTCAGCAGGCGCGCTACGTATACTTTAAACATTGGGCGCGCGATGAGAGATTTTCTCACATGTATAGCTTCAAGTGCTTAATTTGATAAATAGAAACTTAAAAACAATTTCGCTACACTGATTGTGGCTATTAAACATTTTTATTTTTAAAAAACCATAAATACAACGGTAATTAACACTAAAAATCAAAAAATAATAACTTAAAAAATTCAAAAAATTTTTTTAACTCTTCTGTCATACAGAAGAATAAATTTGGTGAAGATAGAAAAAATTTCAAATGCTTATGCCATTTAAAATTTTTGAGTAATCATCGTTTTAATATAAGTGTGAGAAAAAGTCTCATAGCGCGCCTGCTGATGGGTTAATTAAAGAAATGCATTTTCTACTAATTTATTGAAAAAATCGAAAGGAAAACTTTTGTACAAACTTCTCAACGATCAAACGCTCCAAAAAATTTTCCAGAATTTATTAAAAACTCCGTCTTGTTGTTTTTGTTTTAAAAAATGGAGATATAATCGTTTCTGTACCAGATCTAAACTAACAATTGTATTTTTGGATCGACCTTTTGAATTTTCGAATTTCGTCTCCAGATTTCTAATCAGAGATCCCAAAAGCCCATGCTTACCAAATTTGAAGTAAATCGTACGTAAGGAAAATCGACTGGTTGAAAGGTTTAAGAAATTTTATTTTTCTTCCACATTACTACAGCTCGATTACTCGGTTCTCCATCAAGTTCTTCTGGAGCACGACATAACGCTCCATATTTTAATGGACGGTGATTTTCACTTCAAGAAACAAAGAGTCAACAAAATGTTTTACGGTCTCGACGCTCATAAGTCGTACACAAGAAAAGATGTGAAAGCTCTTGAAGGGGACGTAGATTTGAGAAGACAAGTGAAGCTGTCGAAAAATGCGTTGGGCTACTGCGCTCCTTTGTCACTAGAAACAAATGGAACAATATTCAGCGGCAACAAATTACGTTTCGAGAAACCAACTTCCGTGAAAAAGTTCGCTACTGTTCTTTCAAAGAGAATCGCACTTTCGGCTAAACCGAGTGTTTGCCAACATTGCGAATGCACCGCTAACAACGACGGTATAACGCACATGGAGTGCATGCCGTGCGTCTATCCCATGCCAGTTTCCGTGGATTACGTGAGTGTATGTGACGACACGGCCTTTTGGTCAAATTACACTTTTCACTTATATCGAATCGCGAAACTCATAAGCACCAGTCTTAGCTTCGTGAGAATCGAAAAAATTATGCAAAATATTTTGGCACAAAGTCCCTTCGATATGTCTACTTCGAAACCTAACTAAATTTTACTTAATTATTTGTCTTCTAGATTTTTAAATGAGAAAAAAAAGAAGAAAATCGTTTATTAAGTACAAAAAAATATTTTTCTTTTCATTCCACGCTTTTCGAAGCTTTTACTTGTTTTTTATTTCGAATTTTGACGGACCAAAAAATTATTGTAAAATATTCTTTTAGAGCAGCTTTTTTATTTACTGGAGAAAACATTAGCTTAAAAAAATATGTTTTTACTATTTTTGCTGTATTTCTCATAATTGTTATTTACCATCACTCAAAAAAGTTAAATGCAAATTTGAAGTTATAAAAAAGAATTGAATGGTAAGCACGAAGAAAATAATCATTAAATCGAACTCAATTTTTATTCGACGATCAAGCTCTTCGTCTCGTTTGCTCTCGATTCGTTTCGTGTCGTCTCTCGTAAAAGGGCAAACAAAAATATAAAAAAAAATATTGTTAATTCTTAAGTTTAATGGAATTTTTCGAAAGTAGCGAATCATTTCTTCGTTTTTTTTGCAGGAAACTTTTAACGAAGACGACACGTTGGCGATACTGCAATCGATGGAGGTTGATTATGGTCAGATCGACATCGAGGACGAATGAGACAGAAGTTTCTCATGAAACACACGCATCACATACTCGAGTCTCAGTGTTTAAATCCTAAAAGTTATAGTTACATATTTATTTTGAACGATGGTTTCGTAGTTATTAATATGATTGTAAAAAAATTGCTTCGATTTATTATTGTCAATAAGATTATTCGTTACCTACCTCTGGTTTTTTTTACTAAAATAAAAATAATGAGAAACAAACCAACTGAAAAATGTACACTGACGTAAATTTATACGACCCGATTCTAAACTTTGGTGTGAAAACGGTCGTTCAAAATTTTTCGAAACTTCATTTTTCTTTCACTCAAAACTTTCGATTTGATTTCAAAATTGATTCAATTTTGTGGAGTTTGAGAAAAACATGTTAACTCCAAGAAAAATCTTTCAAGAAAAACTCGACTTCAAACTCAATAACATTAAACAAAAATGTTATCATAAATTCAAACCAAATTATTCAAGTACCTTTTGGTATTAATGAAATTGTCATTGATGAAGTTGAAAAATGATAAAAATAGATCATAAAACTGGTTCTAACAGAAAAATGCCATTTTTGGAGTTAAAATGTTTCTGCCAAACGCTACAGGAATTAGTTTTTTGGGAATTCTCACCCTTGCGTCTTTTTTAAAATTAAAATATTTCAATTTAATTTCAAAATGAATCAATTTAGTACTTCAGGCTTGAAATCGGCGTGTTGCACCAATTAATTTTTCGAGGATTCCCACAATTATGTATATTTCTATGGTATGGTATTGATAAATGCGAGAATATAGATCGCGAACTTGCATTTATATAAGCTCAAGTGAAATCCTATGTATAATCGTTACATCGAAGAACAACGATTATAATTATATATAAAACTTTTCAATTAGTTTCTTTTCTTCTATATATATAATATAATATTGTATATGATATTATATAAATCTACCGCGCATCGGCAAGTATCAAATGATTCACGTTGAAAACCTCGCGATCGGAGTACGGAAATGGTACGGTAGAGGGCATGAAATTTTCTACAAATTCGAGACTCCACGAGATGGGATTTTCCTTCGCGACGACGCGATTTCAATTTCGATATGAATATGCAATGATTTTGTTTTTTTTTTCTACAAAGAATCAACGATGTAAATCATGCTTAATGAGAACGGTGCACGAGGGGAAGGGAGAATTATATAAAAAAAAAAATGTTTATGACCTTAATGTGGATAGCTGGAGTACCAACTCGCTCCGCAAAAACAAATAATAACGATGATAGATTTCGTTCAGGAGCGTCCAGCCCACGATCGCTTTTATCGTCTTTTTTGCTGTCTCTTCTATCTTTTGGCCGCTGTAACAATCTCAACTGAGCACCGGGATAATTGGTCACCTTGTGTCGTGAGCCTGAAGATGATTCGGAGCATCGGCGAACGTAAATTTTAGCTTGTATGCCTCTGCAACTAATATTCCGATCTCAGAATCGGTCCAGTTTTGGGTCGGCAGGTTTTGTAGCATTAGCATAAGCCCCTGTTGAAAAACATCGAAAAATTATCATTCTTTGTAGGAGAAAAGATTAAAAAAACAGCAGAAAAATAAATAAAAATCGCGAAAAGTAAAGAAAACGAATTGTTTGCACTCTAGATTACTACTCTGGGTCGTTATGACCCAGGCGGTAGTGGTGTAGGGTTTAACATCGGTAACTGATAAGTTTACTACAATCAAATTTTGAATAAGTGCATTTGAATTTGAAAATAAGAGTATTGACTTGGGTCGCAACGATCCAGTGATAGTAATCGCGGGTCAAAAGTTATCGCCATTTTATTGAACATCGTTTTGAAACTGACTTGGAAATCTGGTTGTAAAAGAAGATGACGTCTCCATCGGAGAAGAAACGCGGCACAAACGTAAAGCTGAAACGAGGCGAAACGATCGGACTCTGCCAAATAAGTGTCCCAAAGACGAATTGTACAGTGAAGAGGAATTTCTCTCGTTAACAAATTATTCATCCAACGAAATGAAAATTGTAAATAATCGACACCGTGCTGATGCAGATGTTGGTGCAACGGAGCTGAAAAATTAAGAAGACGATTTTCGTTAACAATTTTCGATGGTAAAAACCTTTTTTTAACTCTGATAAGATTCAGATTTATCTTCAGTTTCTTTTTCTTACAATCAATCCTCTGTATAAGCTCTTTCAATTGGTTAACTTTGTGTTGAATGCCTAATTGAGCAAAGATGTAATTGTCCTGAATTCCATCGAGAAATTTGGACAGGCACCAAAAGCTGTCAGCTTCTATAATATCTTGATGTTCCTGCGGCAAACTTGCGACGTTGTAATTTTCGAGATCTTGCCACGCTGAGGCTGGTACAGCTTCTTGCAGGAATACCAAAAAGAACGGCGTGACGAGATCGTTCATGCCCTTTGAAAGTTCAAAATATCGTTAATGACGAAGAAAATTTAGTTATTATTTCAAAAATCCATAAAACAGGCTCAAAAAATCATTGGACATTTTTTTTAATCAATTTGTAAGTAATATCGAATTCATAATTTAGCTATTTGGCTTTGAAAGTTCAAAAAATCGCTAATGACGAAGAATATTTAGTTATTATTTCCAAAATCCATAAAACAGGCTCAAAAAATCATTGGAGATTTTTTAAAATCAATTTGTAAATAATATCGAATTCATAATTTAGCTATTTAGCTTTGAAAGTTCAAAAAATCGTTAATGACGAAGAAAATTTAGTTATTATTTCCAAAATTCATAAAACTGGCTCAAAAATTAATTGGAGACTTTTTAAAATCAATTTGTAAGTATTATCGAATTAATAATTTAGCTATTTGGCTTTGCAATTTCAAAAAATTGTTAGTAATGAAGAAAATTTAGTTATTATTTCCAAAATCCATGAAACAGGTTCAAAAATGATTAGAAATTTTTTTAATTGAAAATGTAAGGAATATCGAAATCATAATTTAACTATTTGGTTTTGAAAGTTCAAAAAATTGTTAATAACAAAGAATATTTAGTCAGTATTTCCAAAATCCATAACACAGGCTCAAAAATTCATTGGAGATTTTTTAAAATCGATTTTGCAAGTAATATCGAATTCATAATTTAGCATTTGGGTTTGAAAGTTCAAAAAATCGTTAATAACGAAGAAAATTTAGTTATTATTTCCAAAATCCATAAATCAGGCGTAAAAAATGATTGGAAATTTAAAAAATTGAAAATGAAAGAAATATCGAAATCATAATTCAACTTTGGCATGTAGAAATTTATTAATTTGAATAAAAATCGATTTTAATACCTGGACGTAACCGGAAGCTGGATGTCGAATAGCCCAAATATAAAGTATTCTCTCGAAAATGAGTTGTACCGTGTGCTGTTGAAAAAGTGATATAAGCGGTGACATTCGAGGAATGTCGATGTGAATTTGTCGATATGTGTCCTGAAATCCTTCATCCCTTTCACTGTCATAATACTGCTTAACGAGATTCCAATAATCTAATCTTTTTCGTTCGAGAACTTGTTGACGACGCTCGATATTAGCAGGAAGATATTCCTATTAGAAAAATAAATACAATAATAAACAAAAAGAAATTCAGTGTACGTTGGAGAAATTGAGTTCACGAATAATTGAATGAATCAGTTCGTACGACTTACGGAGAGTAACCTCCAGGTAACAGATCGTAATTTAGCAGGTACACCGGACCAGGACAATTGTCTCAATTCGTCCAAATTGAGGAGAGGGGAATCCAACAAGGATTGAAATTTATCGACTTTACTTTCACCGTCTGAAACGAAAAAAGGACAAAAAATCGTTCAGTCCAAATAAAAAATGATTTTGTGATAATACAAGTGTTTTTCGGTTTTTTTTCAGCAATTTAAATACCTTGCTCCTTCGATGGCACGAAAAATTTAGAAGAAGCGTTGTTCTGTTTGAGGGGCTGTGGTCTACCGGGAAAATGTGTTGTTCTATGACCCGGAGAATTGGCAAACTTCATATCGGTATCCTCGTTAGAATTTTGTGGATTATGATTCAACGAGGCGTTCGTGGTTGTGCTCATTTGAGCGTTACGAAGATGAAGTGGTTGGACGGCTAATCTTTGGAGGGCCTCAGCACGTTTTTCATCCGGTATAATCGCCTGACGGGATTGAATATCCTTCGAATTTGCTTGAGTTTCAGCGCAACTACCGCCGCTTCGATGACTGTTTATCACGCTCAAAGCAGCCGAGTGGCTCACGCGCTTTGATATTTTCACATCCGATACTGTCCAAAATTCATCGTCACCCGAATCCCACGCATCGTCTACGCTCTCTTGAAAATCCTGGAACGAAGCTGCTCCTCCCCCGCTTCCTACATTTCCTACGTTACTCGCGAAACTTATCGGCAAATTGTTCGTCGTTGTTCCTCTCGTTTGACGCAGATCTTGCTTCGGACTTGGCCTGGTACAATTTAAATATTATAAGCTAAATTAATAAAAATAAAAAACTATATATCATAATTTATTTATCATTTAGTATCGTTGAAAAACTATTCTAAAATCTATGAGATTAAATTTAAAAAATTGAAATATTAAAAGCTTACAAAATGTGATATAAATAGATGAAAATATAGATTTTTTCTATTATTTAAATTGTTCAAAATGCCTGAAAAAAAAATATGCTTTTGAAATAAAATTTAGATTATTCCAACTATAAAAATTCTCGTTTGGAATTTCTTTGTTGGAGTTTTTGGTTAAATTTCTGATTTTTCTAAATAATTGATATTTTTTCAGGATTTGTCCCTGATAGTGTACCTTCCAGGTACGGCGCGTGCGTTCTTTTTCCAAAAAGACTGATGATTATGCTGAGACTGATTCTGATGACTTTGATTTTCCATCTTCGGGAAGGACGTTAACTGCCAACTGCCAATTTTCTTTGACAATTGGACGAACGAATCGAACTGTCCTTCATACCCTTGTAAACAACTATGAAAAAAAAAACATCAAAGAAATTATCAAAATTTCTAGCTGTTGCTAGAAGGCAAAAAAAATTGCATTCAAAAAATCAGGCCAGTGAAAAATAGGTTTCTGGTTTTTTTTAACAATGTAAACTCCCTACATATGGGAATTCGTTTGAGCTTAGTATTCCCAATACTATACAAGCTTTTTAGACTTCTGTGTTAAACAGAACAAATTCAATTATCCTAAATACAATATATAGTACTTGCCGGACTCATTTCAGATTTAAAAATATTTCCTCTGTTTGTTTACCAATTTTCTACAAAAGTCAATAGAACTATACAAAAATATGAACTTGTAGCAAAAAATCCAAATAAAAACATTAGCAATTTTTTAAATGTTTTTTCATTGCAAATAAATGTTAAGAAAACAATGATTCACTCATAAAAAAAAGAAAAAATCTCTAGTTTGAAAAAAAAATAATAATTTGTCAAAATTAAAAAATGCTAATGGAAAAATTAAAAAAAAAAATATTGTCTAAAATGACATGTTTATTTTATTCTGTGCCTAATCTGAAATTTAAAAATCTGACTGTATTTTTCGAAAAATGGCACAAGGCGCATTAAGCATTTGTTATCTAGAAAAAAAGGTGCAAACATTTAGATTGGAATAATCAAATGTAGGACAACTTGCATTTCACAGTCTTCGCCGGAGATTAAACAAATTTCATTTTCTTATACACTAATTTATACCTTAGGAACCGTAGTAAAATAGTTCAACGTGTATCTGAACAATTGGTCGTCGATGATAAATGGGCAGGCAGGTGCAAGAAAGTTTATAATAAATCAAATCGAGGCATTTATTGAACAAGGTTATGTTTTGACCGAGAAATAAAAAAGACGAAAAGGAAGCAACAATCAGTGAATTATTCAGTATTTTTCATTGCATATTTTTGCACATATTGTAAATAAAGATAAAATTGTTTGGAAGAGTTTTATCGGTGATACGTGGAATGTCACCGAGTTGGGTGTAAGACAGTTAAAAATCGTTCTCTCTCTCCGTCTCTTTTTCCTCACGCTTTACACCATCGAACATTGTGACACTAGACGAATTATTTTTTTTCTCGCACAGTGTAATATATAACCATTCGTAACACGTTTAAACAGGTATTAAAACAATTATTTACCAGAGTACATTCGTACTAAAATAACGACGAACAAAATAGTACGATTCGAAGAAAAATAAACCACGGTCCTCTCTCTCGTTGGAGCAGGCACTCTGTTTGACGTTATACGAAGATGATTTTTCACCACTACAGCTGCGACGAGTCGGTAAAGAAACGGGTGCTGCCATCCCGTGCACCTGTGTGAGGACAAATCACACAGAGATGACGTTCCGTGTAATAAACTTTATTATTAGTTGTTATTATTTTGTTTTTTTTAATTATTATTTTTTATATTTAACAACACAATAAACTTCTTGATATTTTCATTAGTCGTAATTTTCTAGCGTTGGTGAAATGGGAGGAAAGGGAAGCAATTCCAAAGTCATTATTTTCTTCGAGGATAATTGCGAAAATGGAGCAATTATAGTTTAAAAATTATGAGAATGTGGGAGCATATTATCGAAGCAGCAATTTTAACAGTTAATGAGTTTTCATACAATTTTTGCGAGGAGGGATTCAAGGCATTATTTATTCAACCCAGATTTTTTTTTCCTCCCATTGACACGAATCGCCTGTTGCTCCCAATTTTCCCGCTATAAAGGGACTTCCACAATTCACAGCTCGATAACAAATCTCCGAGGCGTGCTGCGCGATACTGCTATATATTTCGCGTTATTTTAATCGTTGATGAAAAATAGAGAGGTCGCGACACGTTCGACGAACAAGTTGAAAATTAATGTGCGAATATCTATCGCGGTACTCGTCGCGATCTCTTATCGCACGTCTCCTTCGTAAGATTCTTTAACAAAATAAAGCACTGATAAATCAACTCGAACATTTTGAGAATTCGTGCATCGCTCAAAGCGAAAATTGTTTTTTTAAATACGTAATTAATTGCCGAGTGATTTGAGATTTTAGCAAGTTTTGAAGATCAATTAAAACATCGTTCGTAGTGCGCAATTAAACCACGAACCGAAAAGCAATTAAAATTTCGTAATTAACTCATCTGCATTGTTATTTTTAGAAAATTTTCTCGCATACACATAACCCGAAAATTTTAGCATAATTTGCAAAGATGGGCGAAACCTGCGGTTTGTCAAACAGCGAAGCTCGCGATTTGTGCTCCGCTTCTCCCGCATTTTCCAAAGATTGGATAATGCAACAAACCATGTATCGCATTAAGGACCCAAGAAAATCATTGCCTTTTTATACCGGTGTACTGGGCATGAGATTACTCCAAAAACTCGATTTTCCAGAGAATGAATTCTCTCTGTATTTTATGGGCTATGAGAAACAGGACGATATACCAACGGATAAGAGAGAATCCATCGAATGGACTTTTAGCAGAAAAGCCACGATAGAATTGACCCAGTGCGTATTTCTGATTTGAAAAAAAAAAAAAAAAAAACAAATTCATTCCAGAAAACAACCATTTTTTATTATCAAAAATATATACCATCGACAATCTCAAAATTATATAATTCCTTCAAATATTTCTATGTTATTACAAATATATTACAATATAAATTAATGTTAAAAAAAAAATAGTTAAAAACTGAATGAAAGAACCCAGAAAAAAGTTTTTTTTATGTAAAAAAAATTCTAATTTGCATCCACAATTTACAGGTAAAACTCTACTCTCGTAATTATCTTTTTTTAATTAAAAAATGTCGAATTAAATTATTGCAGCAATTGGGGAACTGAAACTGATCCTGATGCAACGTATCATACAGGAAACACGGAGCCTCGAGGATATGGTCAGTACAAATTTTTTTTTCAAATTGACAAAATGCGATGAAAATTGTTTTGAAAATGTTTTGATGCATTATTTTTTTAAATTGAATTCAGGTCACATTGGAATCGCAGTACAGGACGTAAACGAAGCTTGTCAAAATTTTGAGCGTTTGGGAGTTGAATTTGTGAAAAAACCACAAGATGGAAAAATGAAGGGAATCGCTTTTATCAAAGACCCTGACGGTTACTGGATCGAAATATTCAGCCCTCGTATTATAGCTGATATCGTAATGGCACACTGAAACTTGAACGTTATAAGCGTTCCTTAAAACATTGCGAAGCAAATGTACGAAAAAGAAAATGAAAACGACCCTCATTTATTGTATTTTATAATTATTTAATCATACTCTTATTAATGTACGGCTCTTGTATGATATTATTTTGAAAAAAGTTTAATATTTTTCAATACTCAGTGTGCATGGTATTGTAAAAACAATTTGATAAAAGATATTTACGTTTTCGATACAATTTGAAGATTTTTTCTTTCCAATTTTGTTTAAATTTTCTTCGGAATTGTTATATTACGCCATCTACAAAATAAACGGTAAAATTTGGAACTAAATATGAATTCAAAAAATTTTTCGAAAAATTCATAGCGACGACTTAAATATAAATAATTGATCAATTTCCAAATAAATTGATTTTCTCGCATAGATGTTCAACGAATTTGCATTTTTTTTGTAAAATAGCAAGTTTCCTAAGGTAAAAAAGTTTCGGAAAAGCAAAATTTTTGATGAATTATATACTATCGCCCTCTATTCGTAGATTTTTCAAACTATCGTTCGATCCATGAATCTCTGACGAGATTCGCATCTACAAAAGTGACAGGAGGGGACGCACGCAAACTAAGAGATGTCAGATTGCACTTATGACTTTTGGAACTGAAGAAAATACGGCGAGTTGCAGTCATTACGATCCTCAAGAGTGAGTATCGACGATAAAACAACAAAGTGAAATTTTTCGAATTTATTGTATCTTTGAAATTTTCATTTATTGTTCAGACTTTTCGAAAATACGCAAAATTACATGATCGAGAGGTTAGACGATTTTTTCCAGTTCAAACGATCTTCTTTTATTATTGATTAAAACAAAAATCCCAATTCAGTTGTTTCGAGAAAAATTTGAATGTCAATTGTTTTTATTTAAGCTTTTTTCTCGTGTTGTATTTTTTTTGTTATTTACTGAAAAATAGTATGTAAATATCGAGAAATTAATCCAGGATGGTCGAGGATATAAATTATGAGATCGGTGCGAGGGTAGAGTGCGACAGTCACCGTGGTACTGTTAGGTACGTTGGAACTGTCGGGGATACCAAAGGTACTTGGCTCGGTATTGATTGGGATGATCCTTCGAGAGGAAAACACAATGGCACTTATCAGAATACAACATTTTTCGAAGCACGGTAAGGAATACTTTTTTAAAAATATTTTTCCTTATTTTTTCACAATTTTGGTATTGTGACATTGACTTTGTTGTCTTGCTGTTGTCATGTTGAAAAGTTCACATTCCGCTCGATGTATGAGAGCTTTGATAGCTTGCTGAATATCCTAACCAAGTTATTTATATCTTAGAAGAATGTAAAAATTTATTAAGTAATGGAAAAAATTCTGAATATGAAGTTCAAAGTTTCAGAAATAACGATGTTTCCCACATTTCCTAATAATCACTTTGACTTTCTATCCCTTCACTTTTGAAACTAAATGGTTAAAATTCTAATTTTTTTATGATACTCTTTGTCATACGTTCCTCTATAATTGAGAATTTTCAAAAAATTCTAGAAAACTTTGAGAGTTATCACGAGAAAGGTAAAATTTTCAATTATTCTGCATGTAAAATGTTTGTAAAACTGCAAATCTATTGATAAGGAACGTCTCAAATTTGGGATGATGACAATGAGACAACTACCTTGAAAAACGACAAAAATATCAACTCACATTCATTTATAAATTGTGAGAAAAATGCTGGGAAATTTAGCGTTATTTATTTTTTAAATTGTCATAGTTGATTTCAAATACTCAGAATAAAAATGAAAATTGTTATTATTTTTGTAGGTACCCAACCTCCGGATCGTTCATTCGTCCTGGAAAAGCAAAATTAGGTGTAAGTGTTACCAAGGCAATAAAAGATCGTTACGGCCTTATAGACGATGATTTAGCAGGCATCGACAGAGCCAGTTTGACAAGTTTAAAAAAAGAGATGAAAGCACCTTTTGTAGAGATGGTAGGATTTTCAAAAGTAAATAGGAAACAGAGTAAATTCGACCAGCTGAGAACCGTCTTTCTTCGTGAACAATGCATTTCGAGTGCCGGCGAACCTGGCGAACTTTGTGAACTCTGTCCTAATCTTCGGGAACTTGATATTTCGAAAAATTTGATTAATTCGTGGAACGTTATTGCGGACATATGCAGACAACTTCCGAAACTTGAAAGATTGGACGTGAGGTAATTTTTTTCAAACGAAAATATTATCAAATAAATTTAATGCTAAAAATATGAAAAAAGTGTAATAATATATTACTAATTAGGAATTTTTAACAAATTCAAAAAGTGTAAAAAATTCGTTTGAATAATAACTTTAAGAAGTTTTAAGCTGTTAATTTAAAAAATTTGATTCAAAAATTTTAATTTCGAAATTCGTTAATTACTTTTTTGAAGTAAATCGTTTATTCGTGTAATTTAACGTGTATTTTTACTTTTTTAGCGACAATGTTTTGCCGGTTGAAGAAGATAGTACGACGATAACGATCGACGAGACGTTTCCAAATATCCGTTACTTGACAATGTCAAGAATGGGTTACAATTGGACGAAAGTACAACGTTGTACAGTTTTGTTCCCAAGTTTACAGGAATTGTCGATATCGTTCAACGCCGTTAAGAGACTAGAGGAACCATCCGGTGATTTCCATTTAAATGGAATAACGAGTCTTACTCTCGAGGGTAATTTTTTACAAAGTTGGGACGAGGTTCTAAAATTAGGAGCGTTACCAAGGCAAATATTTTTATCACAATCTCGATAATTATTACTTTTACATTATCATTTTTTCCAATACGATTGAAACTTTCTTTATCGTTCGCAGGCTCGAAAATTTAAATCTAAATTCAAACGGGATTACAATTGTGAGATTTCCGTGTGAAAAAACAACGGGAAAAACGCACATGTTCGCAGGTTTACGACAGTTGCATCTCTCGCACAATTCCATTACTGAGGTGAAGAGAAATTCTTTGAAAATAAAAACTAAAGTTTTACACACGCTAAAAATAACAAGTTTCCTGTCGGAATTCCAGTGGCGTTCGATCAGCGAATTGGAAAAACTCAGCAGTCTCGAAGATCTGAAATTTCGCGACAATCCAATACTGAAGGAAGTCACTCGCGAAACCGCAAGACAATTGATTATAGCGAAGATAGCAAAATTGAAGTTCCTGAACGGTGTGGAAATCGATGCCACCGAGAGGAAAGGTGCCGAGTACGATTATCTCAAATTATTCGGGCCACAGTGGCTACAAAGTGCCAGTGAAAATGGCAGTACCGAAACTACAGAAAGGAGAAAAGAATTCATCGAGAATCACCCTAGATATCCTATTCTCGTTGAAAGTACGTTCAAATTAATTTCAAACATTTAAGGGTTTTAATATTTCCAACATCAAAAAATGGGGGATAAAAAAAGTTTTGATTCACAAAATACAATATTATTATCTTTTTTTCATAGAATACGGAGGTCCAGAAGTCGTGGCCCCAAAAGCAAATGTTACTCTGGTATCCGACGTAATAAAAGTAGAATTTTGTTGTCCGAACGATCCATCACAGACGAAAACGATAACGAGAAAGTTACTGAAAGACATGGACGTGCAAAAAGTGACGGGTCTGGCGCAGCGAATATTTAGAACTGGTGGAAAAATTCCCAAGTTATCGTTCGTGCGAAGGGACGTAAGTGCAAATCTATCGATTTCTCAATTCCCGTTTTCAATTACCTCGATTAATCATTTAGTTTTTTTGTTTTTTATATTTTAGATCTCGAAAGATGAAATTCCGCTTGACAAGCCTCTCCAACTGTTGAGCTATTACTCAATACAAAACGGCGATCGAATTCTCGTACGCTGGTGATATAAAAAAACAAATACGGTTGTTTATAGATAAACTAATTACGTATTTTCTACGCTATTGAGACTCTCTCAATTAATAATTTTGTTAATAAACGTTTTATAAGTTGCGAATCATCTCTCACTTCTCATGCATTTCTTTCACGTACACAGACAACAAAATTAGTATGATGATTTTAATAAATTATTATTTGACAATAAAAACGAAGGCTTATTGTTTGAGAACTCGTTGCTCGCCTCAAGGCTAGGCGAGCTTCTCTGACTGACCACTTGCGGCAGCACCTCCTGGGCCTTCTCACCGCGCCACGAGGCCCGCGTGCTCGACAACGAAGACGAAGGCCTCGTGCCGGCTAACCGCCGAGAGCGGCCAGCTTTGTTCGGTTCGCGTAGCACGGTGCACATCGCTCCCTATTTTTATTATATTGTCTTTGATCTCAAGGCGCACTCAGTACTAAACTCATGCTCAATTAATAGTTAAAGTTCATTAAACTCAAGTAGCGATTGATCCACGCGGGGACGATCTGCATAAGTATTAAAAAAGGTGCATCATCAATTTGTTCGTCTCATCTCACCATGTGGTCGTGCCGACACCACGTGTCAACGGTCTTCTCATCGGGCGACTCGAGCATTTCGTGTGGTGTATTAATACAATCTCCACTCCAATCATTGTGCTCATAAGACCCTCTCATTCCCAGTGCACTCATACATTAATTCATAAAACTAATAACATGAATTCTAATTCATCATTTTGTAAGTCCTAATTAATAAATACAAGTGTTTTTTGTTTTACTCTTATCTCGACCGCGTGTCTATTTATTCGTATTTTCCAACCTTGTCGCTATCCTTCCATCCCGGCATAAATCTACGATATTTCTCAAACATTGGTCCTTCGAGCCGGATAGCGACAAGTTAATGAACGTGCGCGAGTGTTGGTGAAACAAAAAAATCGAAATTTCGAACTCTCAACGGTCGGCTCAGTGTCGCGTCGCGTATAGCGCTCTCTTTGTCGCTCTCAGTGTCGCGTCGCGCATAACGCTCTCTTCGTCGCGCTCAGTGTCGCGTCGCGTATAGCGCTCTCTTTGTCGCTCTCAGTGTCGCGTCGCGCATAACGCTCTCTTTGTCGCTCTCAGTGTCGCGTCGCGCATAACGCTCTCTTCGTCGCGCTCAGTGTCGCTTCGCGCATAACGCTCTCTTCGTCACTCTCAGTGTCGTTTCGCGTATAACGCTCTCTTCGTCGCGCTCAGGGTCGCTTCGCATAGTGCTCTCCTCGTCGCTCTCATTACCGCGAGTGCCAACCACTGTGTCTCAACGCAAACGCGCTACGTCATTACTCTTCTCAGTGTCTTAGGTGCCAATAACTGTGCGGTCACGCGGTAAAGTGGTCAATCACTGTACATTTTGACGTGTTTGTGCCATTTTCGCGAGCTCAACTCGAATTCTCTTAGTTGCGTGAACTCAAGACTCATTTCAAGCGTGTTTGTTACAATTGCGGTGCTCAATTCTTGAAATTCAGCTACCGGTTTCGTGCTTCAACTCAATCGAGATTTGTACTTGCGCGCGCGCTCACATCTCTCAGTTTTCGCACGCGAATTACGACTGAGTCGACAACGCGCTCATCTCACTCACACAGTGAACACTCATCGCGTTAATTCAGTGAATTTTCGCGCATAATTCAAGGAATTTTCGTGTCAAGACTCGGTGCCTCACTGCCCCGACTCAACTCATCGCCAACTTTCCGTTGGTTGGCAGCTCTCTTCAACCATCTTGGGACTTACTCATTGGGCGCTACGAAAACAAACGCCTTCTCATCCAGGCACAACTCGACAAGATTGTCAATCTGCCTCAACTCACCTCCAAGTCAGCAAAGGGTCTGACTTCACTCATCTCGAAAGTCTCTGAGGCCAGGAAGGCTCTTGAGTCTCTTGGCGTCACCGACCAGCTCGGAGACGTGATATTGGTGCATCACGTCACCTACAATCTCGACCGCGCCACGCGGGAGGGGTGGGAAACCTCACTAGGCGCCTCCACTGAGTACCCGACGTTCAACCGCCTCGAAGAGTACGTCAATGCCAAGGCACGCGCACTCGAGCGCATTGAGGCCACACCCTCAGCACCTTCGCACACCAAGGGCACTCAGCGGAAATCAGCGTCAGCTCACCAAGCGAGCACTCAACCGACTCCTCGCGAGTCGAGCCAATACGAATGCGACTGCTGTAATGGCAATCATTTCATCGTGATGTGTCAGAAGTTTCGCAACCTTGACACCACTGGCAGAAGAAAGCTGGCCATCACCAACCGGCTATGTTTCAACTGCCTAGGCCGACACAACGCGAACTCATGTCGCTCGTCAAAGGGGTGTAAGCAGTGCGGAGCCAAACACCACTCAATGCTGCACGAGGCAACTCAACGGCAAGCTCCACCGCACTCACCAAGTGACGAGCCCTCTCCTTCGACTTCGTCAAGCACTCAATAGGAAGTCGGTGCAATCGTCCACTCATCCAACGCGCCCTGCACTCATCCAACAACGCTGCTTGCCACAGCAATTGCCAAGGTTCACTCAGCACTCAGCACTCACCTTGTTCGCATACTCATAGATCCGGGCTCTGAGCTTACGTTCGCTTCAGAGCAACTCATCAAAGCACTCCAAGTTCGTCGCACCCACTCATCAATACCAATCACAGGCATTGGAGGAAGAAAAGCAACTCAAACTCGAGGTATCGTATCTTTAACTCTGCACTCAACTCAATCGAGCAACTCTGTCGACGTGCAAGCTCACGTCCTCCGAACGGTCTCGTCAATACTACCATCGTTCGAAGCTCGCAATCAAACGTGGCCTCATCTCACCGGTCTAAGATTAGCCGATCCTGACTATTTAGAACCACGCTCGGTTGACGTCATTCTTGGTGCAGACTCATACGGGACAATCATCAAGCCAAACCTCATCAAACACTCACCTTCAATGCCGATTGCTCAATTGTCAATTTTCGGTTGGCTCATCCTGGGCCCAGTGCACTCAGCAACACCATTCACACTCACGGCGCTTCACGCCAATATTCAACCTGACAACACCGACCTGCAGCAACTCCTCACAAAATTTTGGGTACAAGAGGAGCTACCATCTGACACTGCAAGCGCACTCACCCCTGAAGAACAAGAGTGCAAGGATCACTTTCGCTCGACTCACTCACGTGACTCCGCAGGTCGGTACATTGTTCGAATACCACTCAGGTCGCCACGCAAGTTACTAGGCAACTCACACACGACAGCTCACCATTGCCTACAACGAATGCTCAAGAAGCTTCAGCGAGACGACACACTCAAGGAACTCTACACGAAATTCATGCGGGAGTATGAAGAGTTGGGTCACATGATCCGTGCATCAGGAAACTCATCGAGGACAACTCACCACGGTAAGTCCACGGTTGACGCGGCCTCCGGTGGGATGACCTTGGCACCAGATGCCTCAAAACCATCTGGAGGGTTGAGGGTCTCATCCGGTGACGCGTCGACACGGACTCAACCCGTGTATTATTTACCACACCATGGCGTTCTCAAGCCTGATAGCGCAACAACAAAACTCCGTGTAGTCTTCAATGGTTCGAGCTCAACAACATCAGGACTCTCAGTCAACGATCTCATGCACACTGGGCCAAATCTGTTATTGGAAATATCAGATGTTCTCACATGGATTCGACATCATCGGCACATCTTCGCCACTGACATTACGAAGATGTATCGACAAATAAAAATTCACAAGGATGATTGGGACCTCCAACGCATCTTGTGGATTGACGACGAACTCAACGAGGTCCCATACCAACTCACAACTGTCACCTACGGAACCAAAGCTGCGCCGTATTTGGCTGTGCGAGCACTCATGCAGCTAGTCGAGGACGAAGGCCACCGCTTTCCACTTGCGGTGCCCTCACTCACAAGCGGCCGATACGTCGACGACATCTTTGGTGGCGCGGACTCAGTTGACCAACTCATAAAAATCGCTCAAGATCTCAGGAGCTTGTGCGATGCAGGAGGATTTCCGCTGGCCAAATGGCAAGCCACGGATCAAGCCCTACTCACGGCAGTTTCATCAACTCAGGAGCCCTCAAAGATCATCTCATTCGACGATTGCTCAACCAAAATTCTCGGAATCAAGTGGCTCCCACGAGCCGACCACTTTGTCTTCACGGCAAAACTCAAGAACTACTCACAACCAATCACGAAGCGTCTCATCTTATCTGAGGTAGCACAGATATTCGATCCACTCGGTTTCATCTCACCAGTCACAATCAGAGCAAAGGTGCTCCTCCAAGAGCTCTGGTTGCAAAAAATAAATTGGGATGACCCATTACCATCACACATCAACACAAGATGGTCACGCATCAGAGAAGATCTCAAAGACTTGGCCAAGATATCAATCCCCAGGTGGTTCAACACCTGGAGCGACTCAACAGTGGAACTTCATGGCTTCTCTGATGCGTCTCAACTCGCGATGTCAGCTGTTGTCTACATCGTTGCCCACTCATCGTCCACAGGCGCCAAATCATCTCTCGTTTGCGCAAAAACGAAAGTAGCTCCAATAAAACAACTCACAATCCCGAGGTTGGAACTCACAGCAGCGCTGCTACTCTCAAAACTCATCAAGCATGCCCATGCTACGATTCAGCTACCAATTGCATCAACTCATTTGTGGACGGACTCTCAAGTTGCACTCACGTGGATCAAATCGCCCGCTTCACGCTGGAAGGACTACGTCAGAAACAGAGTAACTCAAATCCAAGAACTCACGCCTCATGCTCATTGGAGACACGTTCCTGGCACGTCCAACCCAGCTGATGGCCCTTCAAGAGGCCTCACAGCTCAACAACTCAAGGATCACTCACTATGGTGGACGGGACCACCATGGATGACCAAACCAATGGCATCCTGGCCACGACAGACACCACTCTCGGTTGACCTCAGTGCACATGAGGCCCGCCAAGGAGTTGCTCTCTTCGTGGCCTCGCCCAGGATCGAGTATCACTGGGACCTCATTCAGCGCTACTCATCCCTCTCAAAACTCATCCGAATCACCGCTCTGTGCTCTAAATTTGTTGCTAGAGTGAGGAGACAGAGCAACTCACCACTCATCTCAAGGGGTGAAATGGAAGCTGCGAAAGTTTTCTGGGTCAAGGCCACTCAAGCAGCATACTTCTCACACGAGCTACGCTCGTTGAAGTCCAACATTCCGCTGCAAAGGAACCACGTCTTCTCTCGACTGACCGCCTTCCTTGATCACGAAGGCATCATTCGGGTTGGTGGAAGACTCAACAGGTCAACACTCGACCTGGAGACCAAGCATCCAGCCATCTTGCCACGCCACTCACGCTTGTCAGCACTCATAATCGATCATTCTCACCGGCGTAGTCTACATGGAGGCACTCAACTCACACTGGCAGACATTCACCAGTCTTACTGGATTCTCGGAGGCAGAGCTCCAGTAAAAACTCACATCCTTCACTGCATAAAGTGCGCTCGACAGAGGGGGTCTCGCGCACAACAGTTGATGGGGCAATTGCCAATTGCTCGTGTCACTCCATCACGACCATTCACTCACACCGGGATCGATTACGCTGGACCACTCACCATCAAGACCTGGAAAGGCCGAGGCGCAAAGACGACAAAGGGTTGGATTTGTGTCTTTGTCTGCCTCACAACATCAGCCGTTCACCTTGAAGCAGTTAGTGACTATTCGACTGACAGATTCATCGCGACCTATCGACGCTTCATCTCAAGACGAGGCATTCCAGGCAAACTTTACTCAGACTGCGGTACCAACTTCGTGGGCGCCGACAAAGTGCTGAAACGCATGTTCACTCAAAGCACTCATGAACATCGCGAGATCGCCGCACTCCTCTCAATAGACAGCACTCAATGGCTCTTCAATCCACCAGCCGCACCACACATGGGCGGCAAGTGGGAAGCAGTTGTCAAGTCGATAAAGTATCATCTCAGACGCACAGTGGGAGAAACTGTGCTGACCTTCGAAGAACTCACGACTCTGCTCTCACAAATTGAATCGGTCTTGAACTCAAGACCACTCGAGCCACTCAGCGACGATCCTGAGGATATAACAGCACTCACTCCAGGTCATTTCTTGACCGGAGACGCACTCTCAAGCCTGCCTGAGCCATCTCTAGTTCACTTGAACGTAACTCATCTTTCAAGGTGGCAACTCATCCAACAGAAGCTTCAATGCTTCTGGACTCACTGGACTGCTCACTACTTACAACGTCAGCAGTCAATCTCGAAGTGGCATCACCCATCGAACAACATCATGGTGGGGTCGCTCGTGCTCATCACTGATGAGCGATTTCCACCAAGCAAGTGGCCATTAGCCAGGGTCACTGCTCTACACCCGGGGACTCACCAGAGTAGTCACACTTAAAACCGCCACTACAACACTCACGAGGCCAATCGCGAAGCTCGCGCCTCTGCCAACTCATCAGGATGGACAACTCAAACTGGAACATCATCACCAAGGCGCTGATGGCGGGAGGAATGTTTGAGAACTCGTTGCTCGCCTCAAGGCTAGGCGAGCTTCTCTGACTGACCACTTGCGGCAGCACCTCCTGGGCCTTCTCACCGCGCCACGAGGCCCGCGTGCTCGACAACGAAGACGAAGGCCTCGTGCCGGCTAACCGCCGAGAGCGGCCAGCTTTGTTCGGTTCGCGTAGCACGGTGCACATCGCTCCCTATTTTTATTATATTGTCTTTGATCTCAAGGCGCACTCAGTACTAAACTCATGCTCAATTAATAGTTAAAGTTCATTAAACTCAAGTAGCGATTGATCCACGCGGGGACGATCTGCATAAGTATTAAAAAAGGTGCATCATCAATTTGTTCGTCTCATCTCACCATGTGGTCGTGCCGACACCACGTGTCAACGGTCTTCTCATCGGGCGACTCGAGCATTTCGTGTGGTGTATTAATACAATCTCCACTCCAATCATTGTGCTCATAAGACCCTCTCATTCCCAGTGCACTCATACATTAATTCATAAAACTAATAACATGAATTCTAATTCATCATTTTGTAAGTCCTAATTAATAAATACAAGTGTTTTTTGTTTTACTCTTATCTCGACCGCGTGTCTATTTATTCGTATTTTCCAACCTTGTCGCTATCCTTCCATCCCGGCATAAATCTACGATATTTCTCAAACACTTATAATAATTTATTATTGTTCTCATAAAAATCTAAGATCACGATTACCATTGTTATTGGAAAGTAATATACAGCTGCATGATTTACACAAAAATATATATTTTTTTTCCACTAATTTTGGCGGTTGTCACACGATTTCTCAGTTTTGCTGGGCCGATTGCTGGATCTTGCTAGCTTCTTCTTTTTCGAGCTGTTCTCGTGTCAGTAACGATAAACCTAATTGATCCTCTCGCGAAAATGGCTGCGCCATTTGTCGTAACCATCGTTTGCTTATCTGAAAAAGAAATATTCGAATACAAATTAATTCTATCCTTCGTGCACAAAAAATTAGAAATTCAACTGCGGATTTTTGGTGTCAAATATAATTAAATTTTACCTGTATTGCTTCCTCTGTCGACAAATTACACAAATTGTCGGTCAGATGCTCTTGAATCCATTTTGGCAATTTACTTCTTTTGTCGGCTCTGGAAAATCTCTGAAAAAATTAAATTCCTTGTTAAGGAATGAAAAAAAAGCTTTCGAAAATTGTTGAAAAATTGAGATTTACCTTGTCTGCGAAAACCATTATACCGTAATCCGTTTTACCGCGAATTGCTCGTCCCACGCATTGGGCTGCGTGCCTCATGGCGTCAAAAGTTAAGAAATCGTTTTCTCTAATCTGAAAAATCGTTAAAAATGTAAGAAAAATTCGTAAATTTTAATAATTCTCGCAGAAATATGGAGGAAATTTAAATTTGCTACTCACTTGAAACTGATCTCGCAAATATTCCAATCGTGCTTTTAAAATACGCGATTGAGTGTAAACGTACGGTATTCCAAACATGAGAACGGCTCTGCCAAGGTGATGATCGAAATCAACACCTTCCGAGACTTTGCCTCTAGCAACTGACAATAAAACTGCGCCTCTGCCATTTTCACAAGCTTTTATATAATTTATCAGAGCCAAACTCGTTTCCGCTGAATCTTGAGTCTCGATGAACAAAAGTTTGTGCCTCTGTAGTTGATCCACGACCCCTTGATCGTACCTTAATAAATAAAAAAGAACAAATTTATATTAGGCTATTGTCAAATAACAGAATTTATTTGCAAATAATAAATCATTCGAATTTTCAACGTAAATTGTGATTTGCTAACCATGCGGCTACGACTGATTCCATGTAGAGGTAAGAAGTGAAAAAGCAAACTAAACCATCAGGAACTGTAGCTGCAAATTCGACCAACAATTGACCGTAATTTCGAATCACTGCGACGTCGTCTCTCGTTTCATATTTTGAGGAAATTGCCACTTGATCGTTTCCTTTTGCTACTATCTATTAAAAATATTTGGGGGAGGGGGGGAACAATAAATTCAACGTTTTTAATTTGTCCAAATTATTACGTCCACATTTTCTTCATCCAGAGGAGAATCTGAATTAGAACGCAAAAAGAGTGGAATTTTTGTGATTTTTTTTCTCGGCTCCAATAGAACGAATTTTCGGAATATTTTATTACATTTTTTCTAAGTCTCACAATTTTTTCAATTTCTGTCATCGAAACGAAATTTTATATTCATATAAAAGGTAATTATATGAAAATTCAGAAATTCTTTGGTTTTTTTTTATTCTGAAAAACTGTCGGCGTCGGGGTGTTTTAGACATTTAAGAATATTTTTAGTGAAAAAATATTTTCGTATAGAAAAAAATTTTTTTTAATGTCGAAACATGTGATAAAACAGCCCAGAAATTTCGAAACATTTGTTGGTCATTGGAGCGGCGAAAAAAAATCGAATTAATTACCCTTCTTAAAACATTTAAAATTCGAGGTTCCCGCCTCAAGTTTTTCGTAATAATTACCATTGGGAGAAGACACGGCCTTGCCAAAGTCATAGTAAAAGAAGTCATAATGACTGGATGAAAGTTCAATATTTTCGGATACATGTCCAAAGGCGAAAGCGTTCCGGAAGTAATGATGACCGATTGAAATCTGTCGAAAATTGGTTTCATGGCAATTGAAGAATCCAAGCAAGCAAAGTGTAACACAGGATTCGTGACTGTTGGCGTTTTCTCGTCGAAAGGCTCCACGATTATCGTGAACCCTGTTGTATACGTCGACACGAGAGTCGCCAAATGAGTGATACGAATAAGCGGCGAAAAATCTGTAATGTCTGTTATTTCCATCGTTCTGAGCAACGATGACAATCGAGTGGCACAAAAACGTAATGGTTTTCTCTCGATGCAAACTTTCGATTGGATGTCGTGAAGAAATATCGCTGGAGATTCTTGTACAACGTGTTGAACCCGTAAACGCGTTTTTAAATATTCTACGAAACGCTTGAGAAAACTTACAAAGTGCTCAGCGTTTCTTATGTTGCCCGGAATCACTTCTGCAACACGAAAAAATTGCATTTTCGAACATTAATATCAATCAATCAGTAAAATTAATAAAAATTAGAAAATGTAGAATTTTTAATTTACCTTCGAGAACTTCATTCGGTAATACTGGATTAGCGAGAATAACATCGGTTTCTCTTGCGAGTTGTGCATCTTTTAAACCCTCGACCAATCTTTGATATTCTTCTTTCAATTTGTTCGCGTCGTCGTCCCGCATTCTGTGATTAAAAAGAAAATTTTATGAAAAATTGTATCCTGATTCGATGTTCATTTCGGAAATTTATACTTTTGCAAAATTTTTTCGTTTTTATACGCGAAACATACTCTGCAACAGTTTTTTCAAGAAGTTGAATATTTGCAGAACTTTTTTCCATCAGTCGTCGATTCACTTTGACGCTCATCGAGTCTATGCAAACATTATCTGAAACATTAGATTATTTGAAGTTGTAAATACTACGTTGCAAACATTGAGTGATTTCTAAAGTCAATTATTATTTTTTGCAAAAATTTTATTCCGCACGAGTGAAAAAACGAACCAATGTTGTGAGCTTCGTCGAAAACTACGACTGAATTTTTGGCAAGCTCCTTCGACACTGTCTCCGCAATTTTAGGATCTAATAAATAATGATAACTGTATACGATCACTTGGGCGTGAAGAATCTTTAGAAAAAAAAAAAAAATGAATTCAAATATTGTCAATTAATATTTCATTTCTAGTAAATTCTACAAATTTTCATAAAAAAAAGGAAAAAATTGAAATGTTTTTATTTTATGTTACCGCAAATCTCGCCAGGAAATATGGACACCAATTTCTGTCTCGTCCATAATCTTTCATATCATCGATCGAATATATTCCCGATGGCATAATTTGTTCTCGTCCTTCCATATCGAAACCTTCGTAAAAATTACATATTGGCGTTGTATCATCGTAATTGTGACGATCGCGGATGTACGACGCAGTTAAAGAATGGCAGCGACCGTCGACGATTTTTCCTTCCCGTTCCTTGCTCACCTGAAGATTTTCCATTTATTTTAATTTCATATAATAATTGCTATTTCTCTTACGGTCCGATTGTAATAAATAAAACAATTATTTCAATTTTTGATTTATTGGCTATTTTTTGTTATATTCTGAAGGATATCAGTTTGAAAAAACGTATGGAATAGTTCTCACCTCTGGATGAATGCACATGTTTTTCCTGGAACTCAACACCAGACCGACAATTTTTGGTTTAACTTTGTCCTCTTTTTCGTAATACTCCATCAAGTTTTTTAATTCCTCCAAGACTTTTTCAATCTCGGGAACCGTTCGAGAACAATAAATTAATTTTGTTACCACCAGGGGATATTCCAACATGTAAGCAATGATAAGCGATAGCAGCGTCACAGTTTTTCCGGTTCCTGAAGGCATTTCCAGCAGGCAATGACCCTGAGAAGAAAAACTAATACATAATTATAGAAGCAAAAATGCTCCAATTACTTAATTATTCAAATGATCTAAAATCAATCTTTTGAAAATTGATACTTTTTTCTAATGTATTAAATAGTAAAAATGATCATTTTTAAAAGCCTAGATATTCAAAATTGGGTTCAAACTTTTCCAGAGATACTCTAGACCTGAAGTGTACTTCAAGGGTCAATGATTAAGAAAAGTTCTGTTGATTTAATTATTAATTTATTTCGACGCTTTATTATTGTAAATTATTTCCTGTTCAAAATTCCTTAATTCTAGCTTATAAATACTTTGTATAATAACAATAGTAATTAATGATCACAGCTATTACAAAATAACTCCAATATCATAAAACATCAAATGAAACTCGATTGAGTTAAATTAATATAGTAATTTTTATAGTGATAATTGTAATACTTACAAATTTGTGATTAATTGAAAATAATAATGAAAAATCATATACATTTATTGATCTTAAAATATAAAAATTTGTATAATTGGCAAAACAGCACATACCTTAGCATCCAATCCCTTTTTGAGTTCGAGCATGTAGGCATATTGTTCCGGATAAATGTAATCGAATGGAAAATAAACGATCAAGCCGTCAACACTGATCCTGAAAATAAATATTGTGATGCTGAGTTGATAGCCACAAACACAAAATGCTTGAAAATAGTTAATCGATCCTTACTTCATTTTGAGAAGACGAGAATTGAACAACGAATTATTAAAAAAAATTTAAAAACTCTTAATTCGCACACTGAATTTCCGAATAACGTTGAAAAATTGTTTCAAACCCTCGAAACACTCAGGTTCGTGTTTAACCTAACTTTGTTTCAACTCATGGAGCAAAGTATGTTTGTTAATTAATTAAAAAAGAAAAAAAATACGATAACACTTTTGTCCAATACTTGAAGAATCGGAAATAATTTTTTTCACTTCTGCTTTTTCGAAGTTGACTTAAAAAACGAGTGTATTATTTTTATTTACGAGCGAAACACCGAAAGAAGATTTGAAATCGAACGTAATAATGGCGTAATTTAAAAAGTCGAATGATTTCAACGCTACCGACGGTCGGTAAGAATGATGGCGCTGCGTTTTTGACAAAAAAATAGTAGCGCATGCGCGCAATTGGCAACGTTGCCAAATTGCAAAAATCAAGTTTTATAATACAAAATACGGAATGAGGCACGAGTTATAGTGTAAAATGTGATTTTTCGAGGTCTACGAATATTAAAATAACATTGGTAACGAGTTTTTATTATTTAATGATGTATTTCATTGTGTACGGTTTAGTGCCGTGTGGAATATTCGACGAGGTGCTACTGTGTTACGCAGCTCCGCGTGATGCCATCGAGTTATTGTTAATAAATGACGCTCGAACGAATTACAATTGTAACGAGACAATGGTAAAGAATCCCGACTAAATGAGAATAATGTTTGTAAAGAGAATCGCGACGAATACGTCGAAATAAATAAATAATATGGTATTTAACAAGTCTACAACCATGTAAATCTGGCAACGTAGCAAAAACCTCTTCCTGTGTCGAGTCCCTCAGTCCCACTTCCTAGTCAAAAATCCGTATATATTTTTCTTACCTCTCCGACAAAAACAGATACGATCATTTATTTATGTCGTTCCATCGTAATTCGTCGTAACAAACGTTTTAAACGCGAAAGTATATCGATACGAGTGATTATTAGCGGTGAAAAAATAACGTGAGCATCTTTATTTTTTTCGTGTATTAAAAGAGCCAAGAAGCAAAAAAAACATTTATCTTTCGTCAAATCGAGTTTCTGTGAATGGTTGAATCTCTGTCGAGGAGCATAACAGGCTAAAAACGTTGCATTTCATTATTATAAAGAAAAATAACGAAAAAAAAAAAACAAAACAATTAACGTGCATTTTTTGACGCATTGTCGATGTTTCATCGGTGGTATGTTGGATAAGTGGGACGCGTCCCAGAGCCATTTGTAATATTTACTTTACGAACGACCTGTGGGTACGGCGAACGATCAATTTCATATATATATACATACGTATATAACATATATGTATATATATATGCATAGTGTACCATAAATATATCTATATACATATGTATACGTATATACATTTGTGTACGAAACATTCCTCAAACATATAAGGTCCGCGAACTATATATAGTTGAAAAAAAAACAAAAATATCGCGTAAAAGTCAATACAGTGCCAATACATCGTAACGAAACCGTGAAAAAAAAGTCTACGAAACAAAAACAACTAAAAAGACTCAAAGGACAAATTGTCATGTTTGATTTTGGAGTTTTTTTTCCCCCATCAAATGGTAAGTTTTTCCCATTTTCGTGTTCTCATTAATTACGATAGTTTATTGTTTGTTTATTTACATAATTAATCCAGGCTCATTTGCAGGTTAAATCCGTGTGATAAATTATTGCGATAATCCTGCAAGGATTATAGTGAGAAATGTACTGCCGCGATTGGACGGTTGAATCGTCGATACGGCGCAAAGTCACAATGTCGATAAGCAGGATAACTCGATGATAAAAATCTTAGGATTTTTGGTAGTAATCGAGGAGGATTGTTGACAATTGCGCGTAAAACGTGGCTAATGGTACTTGAGAGATATCGCTGTGGTTCGACTCCTGAGACGGCAATGGAGGAACCGGCGAAGAAGAAGCAACGAGTCGTCAACGGCGAGGAAGAGGACGACGACGATGGAATGCTGGATAATGTTGGTTCTGTGAGCGACTTGGCAAAACTGCAGAACAGCCTGTTGTCGCAATGCTTGTGCGGCGTGCCGGAAAGCAGCTTGAGAAAACCTTTTGCAACAGCTTCGGAGAGCTCTGACAGACGTTACAGAACGTCCGTACTGTCGGAATGGGAGCCAGATAGAATATTGGAATTCATAAGCGCGCTGCAACTCCTTTTTGATCTTGCCGTAAAGCAAAACACCCGGGGACTCATGTGTACCAGAGTAGCTGACGTCTGCGAAGCTTTGATGAGAAACGAGCATGGGATTATCGATCAAATAATCGATTTGTCGTGTACGCCCAATAAGTTTGTTTCCTTCGCAGCCAGTCGCGCTCTCGCCTCTTTTTTCATTGTTACGAAGGAGAACACCGAAGCTGCTTGGCTCGAAAGACTCACGCAATCTTTGATCAACACCAATTCACCTAATCAGATGCTTTTTACTCTTGACGTCGTGAAAAGAGTGGTCGAGCATAAAGACTGCACTTTACATCCTCTAGAAGATCCTGACACTTCATCTCCACCACCCACCTGCAATACCATGATTATCTCAGATCCCGAGAGCTTGGATAGCACGCCGGTCAAAGCGATGTGCGTCAAAGCTCTCGAGAGCAAGTGGACCGTTTTGGTATCGAAATTCGACGCGATCCTCGGCTCGTACACGCCTCAACACGAATCGGCGGTAATAACGTTTCTCGATCTTTGGGAAAGCATTATTTCGGTAAAAGCGAATTTGTCGGTGATCGATACGAAATTATTCTACTCGCAATTGGACAATTTGGTCGTATTGCTCAACGCCAATGTGCCTGGGGTCATTTGGAGACACTTGTTGGGTCTATTCAACGAGGTTTTGTGCTACGGAAGCACATTAGCGTTGCAAGACGTATTGCCCGACGAGCCTTGCTCTCTCGCTCATCTTATCGTCCGCGCCGTTAAAGATTGGAGACTTTTGGACGCGTTGCCTTATCGCCACGGATCTGGAAGATTCGGCGGTGGTTCCGGGGACGGGGACAGACCTTTGTTACAAAAAATTGTTCTACTCGTACTGAAGAGCGTCGCTGTTACCGTCAAAGAGACTCGAAGCGATTCCAGCGATTCCTCGCTAGGCTCGGAGGCCGAAGATCTCGATGCTGATATGGCCGTCATCGAACGCAGCATACGCGAAGTTCTTCGCCAATTGGATCAATGCGTAAAAGCTCTTATGCCTTTTCATCCCGAAATGCCACTCTCTCAATGGGTCGTACAAATGTTTCACGATCAAGATGATTTTCTCATTGAGGGCATGGTCTGCTGCCTTGACGTCGCCGTTGGTCTTTTCTATCGTGGACCGCCCCAAAACGATCTCGGCCATATGCTAAGCCCCAGCTTAACGTTTGTACAATTCGTCAGAGCCGTGTCACACGATCATGGTGTTTTACTTGATTTACTCGTTAGCAACGAAACTTGTTTTTTATTATATTTACTTAGGTTTCTCAAATACGTCAGGCGAAATTGGTCCGAATTTGTCAATTGTTGTGGCAGAGATTTAGACGACACCATGACGGTACTGATAACTCTAAGAATAGCCATTGATAGATTAGTATCTAAATCTTTGTTCCCTTATAACATTAATCCCGTACTCCGTTTGTTGGAAAAGTGCGAATCTTTCTACGAGGGGAATATTGAAAACTGAGACGTAAAATTGCAGTATTAAACACATTATATATAGTTTATATATATATATGTCACATATATATATATATGAATATATATGTATTTACGGAAAAAAAACAAACGTGCTAAGAAATAGGGATGATTTAATTGTTTAACAAGATTTGGGCGTTTGCGAGTTCAATTAATTCGGCTGGTCGAACGAAAGACCTGAAAGTTTTAACACAAGTTCTCCCTATTTTAGGTATTTTGGAGGTGACTTCGTTTCGTTCGAAAAATGAGAAGAAAAATTACCATAAATTAAAAATTTTAGACACATTTAAAGATTTCGAAACTCCAGAAATGGATTTTGACCTTTTTTTCTGTTTAAATCCTTTTTTATGTCGATAAAATACTCGTGGATTTTCATTTTCATTTTTATCTCAATTTTTCGAAACAAGTCACCAAAAGTGTTGAAAATAAAATGTTTTTTTTTTTCTTTCGATGAATACGATAAATTCGTTTTTGAAAGTTTTCAACGAGTTCACACTTGTGAGCTATTTTGATAAATGTTTACCAATAATTCGATGGAAAAAATGGAATTTCTAAATATTTCGTTTTTTATTCGTTTAAACTCTAGTATCGATTGTAACGGATCACGATTGCGTCTTGAACTGCCCACATTGGCATTTGTATAGTTAATATCGTCGTGTGAATTCTGATACATGAATGTTTTTTCATTTCCAGAAGAAAATCGGGAGTTAACTATAGATCGAAACGTACTGATTAATTGAGAGATTATGAATACGACAAAAACAGAGTCTTAATTGTTAATCTAGATGTGTCAGTATGAAAATTTCGCACTTCTAATTATTATTATTATTATTATTATTTATATAACGTTAATTTAGTTACGAATAGAAGTTTATCGGGGCGGCATATCGAACTCACGACGCAGAAAAAAAAACAAAAAATAAAATAAAACCTCAGACTCCATGTTTTTTTTTTTTTTTTTTGAAAAATTCGGCACTGCAAAATTATAATATAATTCTGATGCGTATAGGACTGGATTTCTAGCGTGAGAATTTAGATATGAAAAAAAATGTACCATTAATTAATTGTTTTTCGATTTTTCTAATTTATTTATTTAGACTTTCGACGTTTTCTAGAAAGCACCTACTCCGTAGGATTTGAACAAACGTTGAAATAATTCATCTTCGAAAAATTGTTGTCACGTCTCACAAACAACGTGTTTCAAAACGAAGAAACGACAAAACCGATCGAAATAGTTGTGTATTTAAAAGTTCGTCGAGTTTTACGTGCCTCACGATTTTATTCCCTCTCGAAATGACAATAAACCGTGTTTTTCGAAAAAACAAAGTAAAAAACGACCATTTTTTGTCATCGTTCTACAAGACGTGTTCGATCGGTTAGTGCGACATTGTAAATATAATCAATATGTAACTTAATTATACCTTAAGATTAAGCCTAACCTGTATTAGGCGTACGATTTATAATGCACTATTTTTTAATATTTCTACACTTTTGTAACAATGCTTTTTTATTCTTCCAGTTCCCAATCTTCGCTCCACTTTATTTTTATTCATCACGGTACAAACTTGCTCAGAATCGAATTTTCTTGATAAGTTCCGCGAATATTGGAAGGAAAAACTCGATCTCAGAAAGAAGTAGTTGTGTAATTACAAAATTTTATAATTACTATTTTTATTGCTATTCGACATTTTTTTTCACTCTTCCAAAGTGCTGATTTTTAAAATCCTTCAATTACTGATGAAAAATGATCATTTTTCTCAGTCTGTTAATATTCTTTTGATAAACTCATTAAGAAATACTTGCAAATGACACAAATTTTTTGAAGCCTTAAAGTATTCATTACTTTGAACTTGGAAAGGATTTAAAAACGCTGGGGTAGTCTGAACCCAATGTAACCTTTACATTACTACAGGAAAGTACTTTGAGGGTTTAGGTTCTCAAATATTTCAATTACAGTTTTTCACAAATGTTTTGGAAAGTATTGATTTGTTTTTTGAATTGTGGATCATATGAACATGGACTGGATTTGCCAAAATTTTAGAGACATAAACACGTCAAATATGAATATTGAATTGTTTTTTGTTTCAATCCTCTTCTCGATTGGTCCATTCAGTTAGTAGGCCAACTTTATGATGACCATTCGATGTTCAAGATAGAATCATTTATTTACACATAAATACACAAATAAAAGAAGTCTATCAGTCCTATATGCATGAATCTACTCACGTAATAATTACACTTAAGATTAATAACTAAAATAATATTCAAGAGAATAGAATACTTACATATCTACCACGAGGCTAATCCTATAAGTACATATTACTCAAATATTTATTTACCTCACGACAAATCAGTCACTTGCAATGCAAATCGCGGTCTATCGAAACGAAAATTCGAGTAGTCAACATAGTTTCATTTCAATGAATATTTTGTTGTTTTTTCTTTTTCGATATCCGGGCAGCGGATAAATATTTGGCGAGATGATATTTAACCCTAGAACCCCACAATCTATTTTTTTCCAACGTAAACCCCGCACTGGGGTAAATAATTACCCCAATTTTCTCTTTACTATAAAATGTTCCTCGTATGCGATAATAAGATTTAATTATATACCGTGCTTTTTGTTTTTTGATTACAAAGAGAATGGTGCATGATAAAGTCGCATTTGGTAAATATTTAATGGTAAAAACTCTATCAAACGGAAGGAATGGTTTAAAAAAATTGGTTTGGGAAGGAAATTTGATATTTTCTTGGGGTAATTAATTACCCCGTTGTGAGGTTCTAGGGTTAAACAATGAATAAGTTTAGAAAGGATGTGGCCCGGTGAAAAGTCGTGGTATCGAAGTTTTGATTATTGGAATGGAGCCTAAATTCTTTTTACTCCAATTTATCAAAAATTGAAAATACTTTTTCCTCTTTTTATTTGTATTTCATGAATAGATGTTTAAAAAAATGTTAGGGAAATTTTCGTTGATGAATTTGGATGCATTTCAACGATAAGAACTTCAACATCACGTTTGGTCTCGCTTAACAGCAACGTACGACGATACATTAGACTTTTGCGATAGAATGAGCCAAAAATAATGAAAAAATAAGAAGCAAAAATGTTTGTACAGAATCGAAAAGTTTCCGACAAATAATATTAATAATCGCGTTTATGATAAATGTACAGTTCGAATTCTCATTATAAGAATCTTGAGCTTAATTTTTTTCAGCGCGAAGTTAAAAAAAAGGAAACACAAAAAAAACAGTTCTCGCGTTTCGCGCTGCCCGGTATGTCGAATCGAGTTCAATCGTACCGAATATAATCTCGTTTAAAAATAAAAAGAAAATTTTTAAGGATCCTGGTGCATAATAATGCGTAGAGTATAAAAAACAGAAAAAAATGAATAGTTTAACGAAAATTGTGCTCCATTGTTTTTTAGTCAAAGGTTCGATACGAATTTCTCGAGAGATTCCAGGCATTCCTGCAGTCGTTTTTACAGCATTTTAATGAAAATAGCATCGTCGGAGACGGAAAAAACTTCTATTCATGCACCAGTCTTAATTCTTCAAATCTTACAAGTTTTTTTTCCCAATTTATTTTCAAACTACCAATAAATTTTGGAATTTACTGAAGAAAAAAGAAATTTAGTTTCGTTTCAACGATGCAATCTTCAATATCTTTTTTTAACAACTAGAACTTAGAAAAAGAAATTACGGATGTTAGAACCGAACGACGTGAAACGTAACTACGTGTCATAATCCTCGTCGATATCGGCAGTATGACTGAAATTCGATGTCGGCTGGTTAATCATATTCGCGGTGTTTGTGTTCGACGGTAGATTCATCGGTTCGACCTCCGTATAAAAATTCGGTTGGTTTACTTGGAACGACGAGTGCATCGATATTTGAAAATTAGGCACGTCATGTTGCTGAGACGTCGGTAATAAAATTGGTGGCGTTTCCATCGGCATTGTCGGGTTTGACATTGATGGTATAAACATTTTTGGCGTTTCCTCGGCTCTACCTAATATTACTATGTCATTGCCATCTTTTGAGTTTCTACTCGTTCGACTTAGCCTGCGAGACGAGTTCATCATTTCCTCGGATACTCTGGAAAAATAATTTATAGTTATTTCAATTGTTGACAATTATTTGAGGAGCAACGTTGATATCATATATTTGTCTCTCCCTGGTAACGAAGGGTCTAAATGACCCCATTATCATTCTACTGAAAAGTTCAAAGTTTTCGAGATTTCATTTCTCAAAAATTTCTTTAACCCTAGAACCCCATAATCTATTTTTTCCAACGTAAACCCCACACTGAGGTAAATAATTACCACAATTTTCTCTTCAGTATAAAATGTTCCTCGTATGTGATAATAAGGTTCAATTATATACAATTCTCTTCGTTTTTTGATTACGAAGAGAATGGTGCATGATAGAGTCACATTCGGTGAATATTTAATAGTAAAAACTCTATAAAACGGAATGGTTTTAAAAAATTGGTTTGGGAAGGAAATTTGATATTTTCGTGGAGGTAACTAATTACCCCATTGTGGGGTTCTAGGGTTGAACTTGATTCATATTTTGTATATTAATACAGCAGCATGTTTTGAAACGCCCAATTTATAATCCATATTTTTTTGGAGTCATTCGGACTGATAGTATCAGCATCCATTTAAAAATGACTGGGGTCTAAATGACCCAAATTTTATTTTATAAAATTAAATTATATTAATAAAAATTGCGTAGTTCTCCAGATTCACATTTTTGAAATGTTATTAGAATTTGCATGCTAATACGAATTGTAATAAAAAATTTTTTGAAACTGTCTGGGGTCATTACGACCCTGCGTGATCAATAAGGAACTTTTATCAACAAAAGGACATTAGAAAAATCTATTAATATATAACAGTTGACTTAAATATTCAAATAATTGATTGATAATCGATAATTATGAGAATTATTTTTTTTAACCAACCGTCCATCGGAATGTAAAATTGGTGGTATACCAGCTGCACCAGGAACTACATTGACACCCATCGGTGCTGGTGTCAATGGAGGAGTAGGTACGTCATCATCGGCCCCCGAAACATCAGGCAAACCTTTGACGAGGTCTTTTAGAAAGTCGAATCGACTTTCCGATAATATACATTGTTTCCTGAAAAGTTGCCATTCAATTTTGGTTACGGAACAAACAGTTCTCATGAAAAAAAAACAGAACAAATTGGATGAAAAACGTCAGATCTGATAGAAAAAATATAGAAACGTAATTGAGAAAATTGAAAAACTCACATGTGGGACGGTCTGAGAGTTTTTGCATTTTTAGCATTAGTTATCTGCATTGTTTTGGTGAGTAACGAATGTACAAAAAGTTCCAAAGTTCTAGGTGCATCGATGGTTAAGAAAAAGTCAAACTTCACAAAAAATAACATGTGTATAAAATATTTAGAGGTTCGAGGGACCTGAGAAGAGAGTTGGGCTAAAAATGCTGAAAAACAATAGTAAAATAGAAGGTTAAATCGAATAAAAAGGATATAGATAATAACAGGAACAGCTTGAGCGACTTTTCCAACTTCTTCGTCGGTTTGCATAATTTTCTTGATCCGTCCCTAGAAAAAGCAGGAAAAGTGTATGTTTTTAAGGTTAAGTTAATAACGAACGATCTGTTCGTAAAATAGCATTTTTCCAGTTGTTTACATGATTGGTGAATGAGAAATTCCGAACAATGTTTTCTTTACAAAAATCGTACTGTAATAAAATTAAATTCCGTATTTCGTGTGAATAACGGTAATGGTTAAAAAGCATGTGAATTTGACAGTGAACTTAAAGTTGTATCAGAAGTGCGAGTGAGAGAGAAAACAGAAAAAAACAAGAGAAAACATCGTATGTTATGGCTCACCGCTGGAAAACGGGCGTTATATTTTTTCTTTTTACACGGCATAACGTTGTGTCCGAAACCACCAAGAAACAGCAGAATGTAAAATAAATACAATAGAGAAAAAAAAAGGCGGAACAACACACTACACGCAAACGGGACACACACGCTCGGTAAACGACTTTATTACTTTTTTTTCTCGTTTTTTCTTTTTATATATATTCGTGTGTGACACGCATATGCAACGTGTAATATGGCGAAATGCGAAATCGAAATTGCAATCGAGCTGAATGAGGAAAAAACGTGTATGAGAAAAAACAAAACAAAACAAAACGTTACAAAATTTTTATAGGTTGTCTTCGTCGCTCGATTCGATCGAACGAGGTACGAGGGCGCAGTACGTGCTATAGTTTGGAAAAATATATTTGTCAGAATAGTAAGTGGTTGGGTGCAGCTGATATGGTAGGACGGATGCGTATATGTACATATACCAGACCGCCATCTTTTTTTTTTAACGTATATAACGTACGAGAACGCGAAGGATTACTATCGATATGTACGTGCGCGCCCCAAACTTTTCATCTATTATTTTTGTTTCATAACATCCAAAACGTTAGCTCGATCAAAATTTTTAGTCGACAAAAACATGTTCGTAAAAAAATGACGAACGATATTGAACTTTCTGACTAATCGCGTGTATATGGATGTCGAATTTTATTTATTAAATCGAGGGTTATTTTTTTGATGCAACAAAAACGAAACTTATAGTGGTTACGTGCGGACCGGAAGCAGGAATGTCTGAGAATTTATCTCAACATTGTCACGTGACTTCCGGTCTGCAAAATTACTCACCGGATATCCGGCGTTGTTGCATCCCGGGAAATATGCGAAAATCGCCGAAGGCGACATCGTTTGCGGATCAATTTATTTGTTGTACGGATCACCATTCTATTTCGGAGACACGTCGCAACGATAACGAATGTCAGGAAAATATTGCAGGCGCTCGTAAAACATCTGAAACCGAAGTACCGAAAGAAATATTGAATTTGAAAAATATTGCGGCCATCGATCACAGGGAATCCTTTCAAATTCTGACGGAATTGATGACGTTGCCCATGAGGCGATGTTGCATTAATCGAATGAAATATCGAGCTTAGATTTGCAAAGGCATTTGATAAATTACGCCCGGTTTACAAAATTTTATTTAATAATATACGAAAATTTGAATGAGGAATAAAAATGGCAGCGGACGATTCGAACGAAAAGAGTTTATTTTGTCGCATTAAGGATTGTGGTAAATTTTTTTCAAGAATCGACAAATAAAATCTAAAAAAATGTACCAATTACGATGTCACTTATACAAAACAAAAATAAATATAATATAAAAAAAACAAAAATTATTAAATAAATAACACCCTCAATTTTCCAAAAAAATGTCTAGTTCTGACCGAACTCAGTCGAAGTAAAAATGAGGTGAAAAGGACTAAATGTCCATCGAGAAGCATGTGGGTATGGAACTTAGAAAAAAATAGCAAACCAGCTGAAAAAACGGAATCCCAAAAAGTGGAGGAAGAATTGCCGCAGAGAGAAATAACAAGATCCTTTAAAGATAAGAATAGCGAAGACAAAAATGAAAACAATGACGAGAGATTGAGAGGAGGGCATGGAAATGTGGAAAGAGGAAGCGAAAAAAAAGAAACCATTTTAGAGCATAATGAGCATAGAGGCAAACATGAAAATGTGGAAAAAGGAAGTCAAAAAAAAGAAACCGTTTTAGAGCATAATGAGCATAAAGCCAAACATGAAAATGTGGAAAAAGGAAATCAAAGAAAAGAAATCATTTTAGAGCATAATGAGCACAAAGGTAAACATGAAAATGTGGATAAAGGTGGTAAAAAAGAGGAAACTAATTTAGAGAGTAAAGAACATAAAGAGAAACATACACGTGGTGTTGAAAAAGAGGACAAAAAACATGAAGGGAAAAAAAAGTCTGTAGATCAACCGAATTCTTGTGATTCCAACAAATTTAAACCTGTACGATATTACATCAAAATGCAGGTATTATTATTATCATTATTATTCTTATTTATTGTCAAATAGTCAAAAAGTGCTGGCTCAAGGAACTCATGGCGCCGCCACTTATAATAATAATTAATAACAATTATCTTTTATTCACATTTATTATTTTTTAATTTTTTTAATTACTTTATTTAAATTTTGTTTATTATTTTATTACTTTTATTAACAATAATCATATTGTTAATAAAACTAATAATATTTATTATTTATTATTATTGTTGTTGTTGTTGTTGTTGTTGTTGTTGTTGTTGATGTTGTTGTTGTTGTTGTTGTTGTTGTTGTTGTTGTTGTTGTTGTTGTTGTTGTTGTTGTTGTTGTTGTTGATTGTCAATGATAATTGTGAAAAAGCAGTGAATCAGGAATCCCATTGGAAAATTATCATTTTTATTTCTTTCACTTTTGATGGAATATGTTACAAATGTGTGATCTGTTGACCCGTTTAATTTTAAAAATTGTTTTATAAATGAATGAACGAGTTTTGTGGTTATTATTATTTTCTTATATTTGAAATTTATTTTTGTAATCATAGGACCCAGAAGCCCCCCCTTGTTGCGAGACTCGAAGGTCACGTAAAATATGCCCACCGAAAATGAGAAAACAACAAGAAACTCGTAATTATTGCCCTTCTCGACCAACTTGTAAATGCGAAGGATGCGTAGCGGAATTTAACCAAAATCGCTATTCGACGAATTAATTTTATTTGGAAAGTGATTTTAATATTTTTATGGAAATAACTTAAGTTGAAGGGGAAAACAGAAGGATTTTATGCAACTATTGAAATTATTGGATTAAAAACTATTTTTTGGTAAATTCTGGAACACTGATCATTCGATCGATGAATTCGACTGTAAAGTTATCATCGCACATCATGGAAATAAACAGAATAAACTGTTTTGATAAGCCTTATCGGAATCAATGGATATTCTTTTTTATCGGAGACAAATATTATGACTCATACATGTGTCATTTTTTGCATCAGATGAGTAATGGTCCATTTTGTTTTCGTACATTAATTTCGTGTTTTTTTTTTTCACTTATGAGACATTTTACAAGAAATATTTGAAGCAAACAACAAAAAACGTGTTTTGCTTGATGATTGATTTAAATGCCTGACTGGGACAATCTGACTAATATCAAAACATCATTTATTTAGATCATGACATTGAGTGCCAGAAAAACATCGATAATATGACCAATCAAAGTTTATTGCGAAAATTTATTTATTGATTATTAAAACTTAATTATCATTAAAAAAATCCCTTCTCGAAATGATTTGTAGCAATTTCCATACATTTTATATACGAAAATAAATGGTAAAAGAAGAGTTTTCAAAAATACGTTGTAAATATCTAAAATCCCGAAAAAATTCGCTCATTGATAAAAACTTAGTTCCCGTGTTTTTATATTTTTTTCCGCTCAGGGGTGAGAGCTCGAATTTACAAAAAACAAACTTATTTTTCGAATATCTCCAAAAAAAGTATATTAAAAATATGTTTTTGATTCGTTATCGACAGTATTGGAATTCATCGATACGAATTGAATTCTTATATAAACGACGCCCACAATGTTGGATAATTTTAGATAATTCCCAAGTGACCGTTTATTATCATTACAAAATCTTGGCGTGATCGTGCCGCTTCAGCCGGTTCTCTGAAAAACGATATATTTGCTCGCTTCGACGAGATTAGTGCAGTACTTTACGGAAGAACGTTACGACAGGCGTCAACGCCCAGTAGAATAAAGAAAAAATGTAATATCGTGTGCATAGAAAATCGATTTTCGTTCGTTTGAGCAAAAAAAAACAAATATTCACGTCGTTGTCTAGTTTATTCCAATATTTATCGTGAGTACTCAATAATCCATTACGTTCGAACATATTTGTATATTTTTTACGAATTTCGAATTATACTACTAGCTGTTGGTAAAAAAGGAAATGTTCATCATTTTAAGAACTCTGGAAGATTGAAAAAAAATAGTCAGCAATATTCAGGAAAAATTGTTTTCCTTGGGAAAAAATCGATAAATCTATTTGAAGCAGCGAAAACATTCACGTTGATTTTCTTTATTTCAATTTTCTTATTCTTGTTCGCGATTCTACACCATATATGAAATTCTTATTGTAATAGAGACAATAATGATAATAAATATTTTTTTCACTTTGAAACACGCGAGTATTATTCAAATTTTGTAATCTTCCGATAGGTTCGTGAACTCTTGGGATTATTTCTCTTTGTAGATTATCGTGGGTATTCCACACACGAACTTTCTTATTTTGTGTGGAAAATCTCTGAAATAGTTTTTTTTTTACATCATAATGTAAAATCAGCATCGACTCCGATAATTAGGTATTTTTGCTTTTACATTAATCATAATAGTTCTCGATCTGAGTGTGTGTGGAGATTCAAAAAATGTTTTCTTCTCGATAATTTTTTAATTACGATTCGAAATTACTCATTTTTTCAACTTGAACATATAATTTCCGAAAGAGAACAGTGCTAATGATAATTTTAATGATTTCTGTGATTATTCTCAAAACGTAACTGTTTGACACGCAAAGAAATAAATATCAAAAAAGAAAAAAATGACTTTTTTTATTTGAAAAACTTCAATATTGCTCGAAGGCAACCTTGAATGAAATCGCGCACGAGCAAGCATGCTTGGGGCGCCTCCGTGTCTCTGACAACACGCCCAAACACTCACTTAATGACGTGTTTATTCTCGTTTATGCATTCGAGGCATGAGGCACGTCCACTTTTAAGTTTAGTACGAGCAGCTAAACTGATCGGTGTACGTGTTGTTGTCATTGAATTCGGGGTTCCCACCTTTCAATTTTTTTGATTTATTTTCTCACTTTGTACAAGAAAACTGAACAAAAATTATCTTACAAAATAATAACTTGGAAGAGTGTCTTAAAAACTTTATAACACGTGTCGCTTCTCGGAAGCGATTTAAGCGCAGTTTAGTTCTTTCAATACAAGTTTTTGGTACGTTTTGACCGATAATAAGTCAGGTTTTTTTTAAATTATAAAGTTAACCTCGAAGAAAACAATCGTGAAGCGGTGCATTCCAAAAAAAGTAAATTCAGGACAGCTTTAAACTGAGAAGTGCAAAAAATCTTCACAGAATATTTTCATAGGTGAGCACAACAGGGCGTTAGTACTACGAAGAATATATGCAAGCACATAAGCTTTTTTTGCTATGGATTTTACTATGAAAGGAACGAAATGCGTAAAAGAATCTTTATGCCAATAACGAAAATATAAATTTTCCCCTTAATTAATTTAATAAACAATACAAATCTAATGAATTGTTTTCTTCACTAAACCTGACACAAGCCTCGCTATAACAATTCGATCAAGATTCAAGTTCAATATTAGTTTTTAACTCGAATAAAAAAGAGCTTATATCATTATTTTTAAAGATCAAAATAAAATGTTATGGAATTTCCAGTGTTTGTAGCGAGTTTGTCACTTTAAGATTAATTCAAAACACATATCTAATCGGCAAAGCCATAAGTCTTGTGTCGGATAAGATGAATTTTGTTTTTGTAAATCTTCGGCTATGCAAGGGCGACTTTATTTACTGGCGATGGAGGAGCAAGTTATGTTTATCGAACGTCCAACGTTTTACTAGAGAATGCCGGCCGGCATCTCTCGTACGTTTATTTTATGTTACTTTTTTCTTTTTTCGCTGTTTATCTTTTACGAAGCGACTTCAGCATGGCAACTGTTTTCTGTGTGCGTTTGCACAGTGTCGTGGTTTCTCTTACTGTTTCTTTCTCGTTAGTTTTTTTCTTTCTTTCCTCGTATCCTCACCGGCTCGTCCGGTTTAGTCCTCTCCTACGACAAGACCTTGTCCATTATTTCACTACACCGATTTATCATTGTGTTTCTTCTATTCGTTTCATTCTCAGGGTCTTCTATTTTTTTGTTTTCGTATCTATATGTATATATATTTATATGGTAATCGTCGACTGTCCTTTCTTTGTGTACGTGATTCTTATCTCCAACAAGAATCTCATTTATATGTACGAAAAAAATAAGCTCTCGTCTCTTCATAAATGAATTTTTTTTATCTTAACAATTATCTAGGAAAAAAAATGATGAATTCAGTATCATTTTTCTTCGGCATTCAAAATAATCTCATTTATTTAATATTTCGATATCGAGATAAACCGCGCACCATTTTCTTTATTTTTTATGGACTTTTTGGTAAACGCATTCAAAAATGTGTATCATCAACCGCGTAAAAAAAAGGTTCAATATTGAAAAAAATCGACTTTTTTGAGACACTACTAAACGGTTCAAAATCGAAAAAAATCGACTTTTTGGACACTGCAATAAAATAGCTATAAAATAGTAGCTGGTGCTTCATCGATTAGTTTTCCGACGTCGTTCAAAATGGCATTTCTTTTTTTTCTTTTTTTTTTCAATTTATCATCATTTTATGATTAATGGTGAATTTTCAAAGTTGTCGATCAATTTTCGCCCATTTTTTCATACCTTTTTGCGTTTTTCTTGCCAATTGAAGTATCGGAATAAATCTATCGTCGTTTTATCGGAATTTTTGCATTTTCGGAATCGGATGTGAAGAAAAGCCGAACTTCAAAGCGCTTTAATTTTAATAAAAATTAAGACATATTTTAATCGTTTGCAGATTCCTAAATGTCGACCATCAACCATTTGGCTAATTCTATCTAAATTTTGATTCTAAAATTCCTTTACTTTTTTACGAGAACATAATATCTGAATCGGTGGGTCTTGCGAAGTTTTGTCAATCTGTGTGTACCGGACGGGAACTAGTAGGGCAGTAAATAAAATTTGATCATAAATTTCATTATCTCAGATTAGAGACACACCAAGGAAATAAAAATGACTCCGGTATTCTTTTTGTTGACATAATGTCCCGTACCTGCCCGCACATATTGAGGTTATTTTATCCTAGAAAAAAGAAGACCCCGCTCGATAAGTTTGAGCGTATTTATTACGAACAGAAAGGTAAAACACGAAACACTTGGAAACGCGAAAAAAAGAGGGACTCATTAGGCAGGTTGTCGAACTCAAATTCAAAGGTTGTCTGACACTTCAAGTTCGTAATGAATACCAGAAAAAAAAAGAAATCGTTGATCGTAATATTTATCGTAGGACGAAAGTCACGATTGAAGGTTTTCTTCGAGAAAAACGAGATCTCTGAAAGTTTTCGTTGCAGGGACACGAGATATCATATTTTTTCTCCTTTTTCTTTTTTTCTTGTATTCGTTTCTCACGTTAGTGTAAAACGAGCATTAGGAGTGCCGCGAGTAATCAATTTCATCCCCAGATAAGAAAGGTTAAATCGTAAACCAAAGAAAAAAATACTGTAATATCAATAAAAAATCGTTGCCCACAATCTAGAGACTGCTTCTCGTAAATAAATATTTAATTAGATAAAAAAAAAAGTAACTCGGTCGATTTGATCCAAAATTAAATGCTCATAAAAACAAGAGTTTTGGGAAGTGAAACATGAGTCCCTAAATCCCAACGATTTCAAGCATTAATCCTTTAATTTGACCTCGTTTCTTTACTCGACTTTAATTAACTGGATAATTGATCAAGATTAACAATATCTACGTGTAATTTACCGAATATAACTAAACATTAATCAGCTCATTCAGAAGACAAACATTCACAAACACTTGATAGCAGCTGCCCAGATATTGATATGAATTTAAAAAATATAATTCCGAATTTCGTCATAATGAGCAGTTTTTAGGTCATTTCGTTATTTTTCGTGAATTCGAACGAGTGTTCACATTAACTGTAGACCCCCACAATTTATTTTTTCGAAGGTAAATCCTACAACGGGGTCGAAAACGACCCCAATCTTCTCTTTATCATAAAATGTTCCTCGCATGCAGTAATAAGGTTTAATTATACACCATTCTCTTCGTTTTTTAATAACGAAGAGAATAATGTATGATAAAGTAACATTTGATGATAAAAACTCTATAAAACGAAACAAAGTTTTGGCGAAATGCAAAAAAAAGCTTTTTATTTAAAAAAATGGGGTCGTTTTCGATCCCGTTGTAGGTGTCTAGGGTTAAAGTGTGTGCACGATTGAAATTTCATATTGTACTAACAGAAATATTATTTCCTAAAATTTATATAGTCGACGAAAAATATTGACACAAAAATTGCTCATTTATTACGAACATCCGGTATTTTTTCCCCGTTTTTTTCCTCTGCTAATAAAATCGATATAATAAAGTTAATAATAATAATGAGAAACGAATCGTACGAATTTGTGATTTTTCTGAAATTACTCAATTTAACAATCGATCCGAAGAACTTCCGGTATACTTTTTTCACTTTTAATTACCCCGAATATACATCGAAATAATAATATGAATAATTAATAAAAATAATGTAAGGGAACTACGAACGTGCGATGTTTTCCTGAGACGTGAAATAGACACCGGGTAGCCACGTTTCGAGTTGAGGTCACTTGTATCATTATATATATGTATGTGTGGCTGTCTTGTTTCATACAGCTTGTTTCCTTCCCGCTTCGACCTCTGGGGATCATTCGTTCGAATCTTTTGAGTGGGGGGGAGGTATTAGACAAATCGTTCAAAAAGGCTCGCTCTTCGAATCTCGCTACATATCAGCGACGATTTCTCGACGAGAACGATCGACTCTTGCTTATACTTTCTTTCGAGACTTCAGGACATTCTCAATCTCGCACAATGCGTTTCTGTAAGTAACACTTTTTATAGATTTATTAGATCGTTTAAAAAGTGTCTCATTGTCGAAATAAATTTTAGTGATTTCGTGGTTAGTTTTACGATTCGTAACTTCCATCACAATTTACTGTTTTACTTGACTTTCCCAGTGTTCAATTTGTTAATAGAGTTTCGTGAGTTCGGGATTTTTTATTGATTCAAGATTTCTGTCTTTAATTACAGTGTTTAATTCCTCATTTTTGCGAACTTTAGTATTCATTGTAAGTTTTTTTTTGCTTTACGAATTCGTCGTCGATCAAAGTGCTCACTGTTCGAGCCCCAGTGACAAATTCTCATCTACTTTGCATTTTTTTCCCTTCAAGGGATCGTACAAGAATTGTACGATTTTCCTCATTCATTCGAGTCAAATTCATTTTAAATGTCAACATGTGAAAATATATGCATGAAAAGTGACTGATATTTTTGCACCATGTTGAAAAATCGTGTGTTTGTGTATCAATGCATATTACGAAACGTTGTTTCGTATCTGGATCTCCACGTACGTGCTACTTTATCACTCTCCGTCACTTTATCACCGGTATGACGAATCAACAAATCGATAATATACAATGCGCTATAAAAGAAAAGTTCAGGCTCCGATCGTGACACGAGTGAGATGTGTATCTATACTTAAATGTGTGTGTGTATATACATATATATATATAACTTGTTAGTGATTTGCGAATCGTTTTCAATCTCGATCGACGAATAGGAAACAATGAAACGTACGAAGATTCAATTATAGCTTGTTATTACGATTTTTATCGTCCACTTCAGTTCTCAGACTCGAGCATTGCTTTAGTTTTGGTCTCACTTATTTTTAGCATAAGGCTAAATTTTTTTTCGATTTTACATCCATTTTGTTATCGTTCATCCGAATGTAAATGGGAATTTTGACACGAGAACACGATCTTTTGAATGATCAATTTTCGACGGATTATGATTCTTCAAATTCAATATATCTGCCCATTTTTTTGTTGTCGCAATAAAAATTAAAAAAAAAAACGAACTGAATAATGTGCTAAAAATAGTTTTCTTCGAATATTAATCGCATCGATTCAATAATAACGATAATTACATCTGACAATCCAATTAAATATCTTTTTTTTCGTGTTTAATTATTCTGACGATTTGTTGCAATTTTCCACGGACATTCTCGATCAAATCATCTTTAATCGTTATTTACAATAACAACGATTGTAATTGTAAATAATGAAGTCTATTTTTAGCTTTCGTAATCGTTATGCAATTATCACGTATTCTTCGAATTTTTATTGATTTGAAGTTTTTTCAAAATAAATGTACAATGAAAATATAGGAATTTAGTAAATACAAGTTTTTCGGATTGTACAAATTTTGGTAACGAAATTTAAATTTTTTAGTTTTTAGAGTGATTCAATTTTGGAGTTTTCGTAGGAATTCACGTTTGGAGCTTTCGCAGTATTTTTATTTTGAAGTTTTTCATTTTAGGATTTTTGGGAACACATTTCTGCATTGCGAAAAATATTTAATTCCAAAGAATCATAAATAATGAAATATATTGACAATTTAATAATTTGAAAACTCTTTCGTTTTCATAGATAAATAAATATCGCTCCGAACCAAGTTTGCTACGGTAATTCACCCGGATATCGCATAACGGTGACAGAAAAAACAAGCGTGTTTATGCGGGTTTAGAGCAGGTGAAACATTGTGGGAAAACATGTTGAACGAGGAAAACAAAAAATAGGAAGTAAACTCGTCAAGTAAATTTCTTCATCGAGAGAGTATTTCACAGCTTTTGTGATTGATTTTGTAAAAACGAGAATTGCCAAAAACGTTGTTTCCTCGATGAGGCAAATTATGCTTATTCAAAGACTCGATTGAGAAAAGATGTTAAAATTTGTTGTCCTTTACAATTAGTCGCGCTTTTTACAATGAAAAAAATTGATTTTCACCTTTTTCGAATTTTTTTATGACTAACTCATCATAAAAAAATAATTCGTTATCACCAGAGAAATGAAAAACGATTTTCACATTTTTCATTTCCACGAAATTCTATTCGAAAATTTCGTAACACAATTTTTCTGCACGTATTTCAACAATTTTTCCCAATTTGCGAGTTGGGATTTCCGAAAGAAATTTATAAAATATGTTAAAACCACAAAAGTCACGAATTTACCCATAAATTTTGTACCTGCCCGCAGAATCTATAAATTCACGTCAAACTTCATCGCAAATGCTTGACATATTTGTCTTTGTTCGATTGACTCATTTATTATTATGTGGGATTTGTCTTTTTCCAATAAGAAACACAAATATTACATCACCCGTGAGTAAATTGTTTGAGCGTGTTTGATTTAGATCATCTGTTTAAACAACTCGTTTAACCCATCAAATAAAATTTGCATTAAGTCAGAATTCCAATTTTTCTTTAACATTCATTTCAGACGAATATTGTGTTTGTAAAAAAATTGTTTACTTCTTTAATCGCGTCTTTTTAAACAGGTCAAATTTTGCATAAAACAATATGTGCTTGTTTAACTTTATGATGAAATAATTAACAAAAAAAGGAAAATTATGCTGGGCGTTCCGACGATGTATTTCCAAGACAACAAATTTCAAAGTTTTCCACGATTGCACCACCAAAATCGTACTTTTGAAAATTTTTGTTTTCATTGTGACGTATTTTCACTATATAAATATTATTTTTTGCATTCGCGACCATAATCATTGAATTCCTGGAGGTTTTTACTCCAAGAAACGCGAGGTATCAAATAATTTTCGATTATTTATGCGGAAGTTTGACAACGCCAAATCCCAAATCCACTAATGTGGTTGGTATGTATTGTTCGATAGAAGTCTGGTTACTGCGGGTTAATAAGCATATAATGAAAAATGGTTAAAAGCTCGTTACTATGGACAAATTTTCACCAATTATTTCATTCGAGGATGCTTTTCTACGAAGCTCATAAATTTTGCAATTGCATATTTACATCGAATTGCTTCTCATTGATTTGATTCTCGATAAGCTAAATCACGTAATATTGGTCGAGTGTTTATGCATCATTAACTTTTCAAACGCGAGTATAATCAGCAGATGACCGGGTTTTACCCATCTTGTAAAGTGGAAATAATAATCAGAGAGTAAACATGAATAATTCTTTTTTTTTTCCTTTCACATATGACGATCATTTGTTTTAAACGACATTGAAGTTATTTGATTTGCTTATGAATATTTTAAATTCCGTGAATTTTATAGTCTCGTTTATGGTTCTGTCATAAACCTATTGGAGAATAATTATCGACCGTTTTTCTCGAACCTTGCGAAATTCAAATATCAGTTATTATTTTATTATTATTTTATTTATTTTTTCGTTTAAGATTCTTTTGTCCGAAACAAATGAAATTTCTAGAGACTCCCATGGACATTACAATAAAAAAACTGCCATTATGTACACTTTTAACGGAGGTCCTTTGTATTGCAGTAAAAAAATAAAACTCATAGCGAATAATAAATTTTTTAACCGTTCGTTATAAAAGTTTGGATAAAACTCTTTTTTTGTTTTCAGTTTTGTTAATTGGTGCTGTCATTTGGCACGTGTCAAGTTCGGAAGCAATGGCAGTTCAATCGCACCAGTCCGAGGCTCTTCGTGCCGTTACGCAAAGTGCAAACACTTTCTCACCGAATTTTTTCAAGGTAATTCCCACGATAAGTGTTAATTAAAATAGAAATGGAAATTTTCATAGAAAAATACTTGTCTCAAAATAATTCGTTCGTGCCATTGATATTAGAAAAATAGTGAAAAATTGATGTATTTTTTCAATTAGCATGTCGCTGAGGAAAATAAGGGCAATCTTATTTGCTCACCACTGAGTGCATCGATGGTTTTGTCAATGGCAGCATACGGCGCTCGTGGAAATACCGAAAAACAAATGCGATCGGTTCTCGCACTTCCGGAAAAGGACGAAGTCGCAAAGAGCGGATTCCAAGCTTTCGTCGACAGCTTCAAAGTAAGTCTAGAAAAGACAAAACAACAAAATTAAAAAGAAAATTAAATTGAATTAGTTAATTCTTTTTTATTCCATTTTTTTTTCAGAACTACAAGCAGGTTGATCTGCGTTTAGCAAATAAGATATTCCTTAACGAAGGATTCAAGCCCAAAGCCGAATTTAATGAAATGACAAAAACGGGCTTCCGTTCAGAAGCACAGAATGTGAATTTCGCTAAATCAGCCGAGGCCAGCAAGACCATTAACGATTGGTGCGAGGCTCAGACGAACAATCGTATCAAGGATCTCATCAAGCCTGGTGAGACGAGTCTTTTCTTCGTTTTATTCTCTTTTTTTTCTTTCTTTCCTTCGCTTTATCTCATTTGCGAGTCCTCTGGCCTTGAACATTTTTTCTACTTCCCCACTTTATCACTGAGCGAGGCTCATTTGTGAGTAATTTTATTCGACGTTCTTTTTTCTTCCATGGAAAAAATTTATATGCTACCGTAGTATACAAATTTAACTCGTATTTTGAAAAAAAAATAAATGTTTTTTTTTTTCACACAAATGAAAGACTTTTTACAGGAATAGTTAAAAATTACAATATTTAATTATAGCAGTTTTTTTTTCTTTTCTATCGATATTAACCCTAGAACCCCACAACAGGCTAGACCCCATGAAAATGTCAAATTTCCTTCCTGAACAAATGTTCTTAAAACCATTCCATTTTATAGAGTTTTTACCATTAAATATTCACCGCATGCGACTTTATTATGCACCATTCTCTTCGCAAAAAAAAAACGAAGAGAATTATCTTCGTAATACCATTCTCTTCGTAATAAAAAAACGAAGAGAATGGTATATAATTAAACCTTATTATCGCATACGAGGACCATTTTATACTGAAGAGAAGATTGGGGTAATTATTTACCCCAGTGTGGGGTTTATATTGGAAAAAATAGATTGCGAGGTTCTAGGGTTAAGGCCATGTGAAAGACGTTCAAGGCTATGTGAAATACTCTCGGTCGGTAAAAATCCTGTAACCAACTTTTCTCCTACACGGATGATATTTCGAGCAAATAACGAGAACCACTCTGTTCGTTTTTCAACTGAACGGGAGGTGGTTCTCGTTATTTGCCCAAAATATCATCTGCGTAGGCGAAAAGTTGGTTACAGGATTTTTACCGACTGAACATTTTTATATTTTTTTGAACGTCTTTCACATTGCCTTAAGTTAAATTTTTAATACTTGATAATTGACAGCGTGATTTTTTGACAGCCGATGTAAACTCTTTGACGGCTATGGTTCTCGTAAATGCCGTTTACTTCAAGGGTAATTGGTCCGAAAAATTTGACGCTGCAAACACGAAGCCACGTCCTTTCAATGTTGACGCAACCACGAAAAAAGATGTGCCAACTATGTTCAGATCTGGTTCTTACAACTATGGTGTACTCGAAGACCTCAAGGCCAAATTCGTCGAAATCCCATACAAGGTAAATTCAACGAATAAAATCATCCAATAAATCAAACGAATAAACTCATGAATTAAATAGTTCCTTGGACTTAAAAAAACCAATAGATTTGGATAAATTCGATGAAAAAAATCAAATAAATTGGACACGACTAAAGGATATTTGTATTTCATTCACAGAGCGAGGGAGCAAATGATGCGATCAGTATGTTCGTCGTATTGCCCGATGAAGTCAACGGCTTGGCTGAATTGGAGAAAAACTTGGAAAAAATAACAATAGAGAAGCTTCTCACCGGCAGTAAACGCGACGTTAATCTTTACTTGCCGAAATTCAAAATCGAGAGTGAAATTCCGCTCAACTCAATTCTCCAAAAAGTGAGTAACCAGAAATTTCATATCGCTACCAAGTTAAAAAAAAAAAAAATAAGTTTCTTCAGTCGTTTCGTTGTGTCTGACGGATTTTGTATTTTTCTAGATGGGAATGACCGACATGTTCACCGACGGCGTGGCTAATTTCACTGGCATTGCCGATGCATCTCTTAAAGTTAGCAAAGTTCTCCAAAAAGCATTCATCGAAGTTAACGAGGAGGGTAGCGAAGCCGCTGCAGCGACTGGTAAGTCTCAAAATTTCCAACTTTTTCAACTTCCTCGCACGTTTTTGGTTTTTTTTTGTTTGACGAGGTGAGGAAAATTTTGCGAGTGCACCGTTGATTCAATAATGTTGAAGCTCCAATCGTTGAAACGCAAAAGAAAATGTTTTCTCATTTTTTAATTACTAATTTTTTAAACATAAACACACATGTCAATGTTTATTTACACATTTCCACAACAATTTTTTGGGCTTTTAACAGTCGAACAAAGTTTAGCTGTAAATTTTCGAAAATGAGATTTTGAGCAATGCCAAAGAATTTTTGTTGCATTTCGACGATGCGAACTTCAATATTATTTGTTTTATTCCAAAATCACGTTTGTCCCTCCCACTTCCTGGAACTTTTTCGCCCCTCGAATATTAATTAATATTGTATTCAATAACGTCAGGAAATATGTAAATAATGAGAAAACCCTATGATTTTTTTTAGTATTAAGGCGTTTTTTTCTGCTAGGTGCAGGGCAATAATTGCTGGCTTTGATTTAACGCATGTGTGTGTGTTTTTTCGCACCTTTCGAGATGATTGATGATTTTTCACAGGTCGATTTTATTTCGCTTCGGAGATATGTTATTTATGCTGTAAAAACGTATTTGATAAGTGCATATATTGGAGTTTTATGAAATTCCCTGTTCGATATTTCCGGTTGTGGAGACATTTTTTCGATATTTCTTCTAAATAAAGATGAAGAATTATTCGGTATGGGTGAAACAACAGACAAATTCAAGGTCGACGTTTTCTCTCTCTTTTTTGGCAGGAATAATTTTTTGTTGAGATTAAAAATGGCATGCCTAATAATCAGACAAACCCGGGTCGACGTTTTTCTTTTTTTTTTTTGGCAGAAATAATTTTTTTGATCGAGATTAAAAACGGCATGGCTAAAAGTAGCATTTTTATAATAATAAATGAATAATAACTTTGACACGAGCATGTATAAAAATTAAGAAGAAATCTCAGAACATTTGAATGTCCTTAAGAATAATTGAAGAAAAATATATTTATGTATTTGTGGTTTTTTTTTGCTCGTCACGTGTTGTATATAATTTTCATAAACATATAAAAAAAATGCCAAAAAAGTACCTTAAGACAGAAGAGAATTGAGCACAGTTGAAACGATTTTCCTCGCTGGCAAAAAAAAATCGATGATTTTTTTTTTGCAGTTGTTGGGGTGGTGGCATTTGCTGCTTTTCTAGATGATGAACCGGTCACAATGAAAGTGGATCGTCCGTTTTATTTCGCTATTGTCACACAAGGCACTAAAGTTTTCGAAGGAACTTATCGTAGTTAGAACAATCGAAATATAAACAAACATTTTTTTATCGACGTAAACTTTTCTATAACGACATTTATAAAATTGTAGAAGATAATGGAATAAAAAAGTAACTTGTAAATTATATAAATAACGAAATAAATTTCCAAACACAAAAAATATAACGATATACAAAAATAGTAAATAATTTTTTTGAAAGAAAGGCAGAAATTGTAGTGGGAGAATAATAATCCTGGGAAAATAATGCTGGAGAAAACATTGATTTGCTTTTAAAGATTTTCACACTTTTTTGCATCCCAAAAACGATTTTACAATTTGTAAAAACGTGATTGAAAATGTGACTGAAGTTTAGCAAAAAAGATTTTACTTTCGTGCGTTCGCGATACGCAAAAAATGTTGGAAGACTTTTTTGCGAATATCAGCGAAGTATTATTTGCTCAGATTTGAGTCCCTGAGTGAAATCGACGATGAGAGTTAATCAAGAAATATTTTAAAATAAAGACGCCTGAGAACGTTCCAGCAACTTCGATCAAAAGGTAAAAGTATTAAAATTAATTATTTTCACGTTTTCAATTTCCGAATGATTTTTATACTCTTCGATAATGAACGATACCTCACGAATTATCAGCTTTCACTGTGTGATGCTTAAGAGTCCTGTTTGATGAGTTTTTTGTTTTTTTTTTTGCAAATTTGTGAAAACTAATTGTGCTAGACAACTTATTACTTTTTGGTGCGTGGGTAAATTATTGTGTGGTTTTTTTTGTGTGTGGAATAAACATGTAAATGCGTGATTCATTTTCAGAGAACGTGAGAAGTTTTATTATTTTTATTTGATTTATTCATTGAATTTTATTCGCTCAACTTTTTTTGATTAATTATTTTTATACCAAACGGTACTTTTCCGAGTCTGAATTTTTTTCTGACTTTTTAAAACTTCACTTGAGTTATAATTTTGGCTTTTTACAATTGGAAGTGAAGGAAAAACGATTAATTAGTACCTTTTTTCAGGTTTCGATATAGGAACCCGTTTCGGTTCGGATGAAGTGTTATTTAGCGTGGATCGTCCTTTCATCGGTTTCATCGCAGCATCGAGCAAAAGTTTTGTCAAGCTCTTCAATTTCCGTTACACCGGACCAAGCGATACGAGAAAACATAAAGCTTCAATAATCGTTTTCCCAGAATAATTCGAGCAATATTCAGTTTTCCAAATTACATTCATACGTAACATTCTAACTTTTTCATATCTTATTAATGCTTTCAATAATATAGTTGTGAGTGAAAAATGGATCGAGTTGAAAATTGAAATTGCATGAATTAACGAGAGTTATTTAAACGTGAGCGAATTTTGCATGAGGCTGATTTTCATATTGAGCTCTGTAAATACCACTAACATTTCAGCAAATTACTATTAAATCGACCAGTATCAACCACGATATGAATAAACAAAAAAAAAGTAGACTATTTAAACCTCTTCCCATCCTTTCGTTGCAATGTGTAAGTGCGATATTTTCATAACGAAAAGTCACGATTTAATGCATGAAATTAAAGAATCTGCTACTGGAAATAATTGGTCAAGTCATTTTTCCCGCGACGAAATGGCCGTTTTTTTGTTTGCAATACAAATGGAACCTATAAAATGTTTTTACATATATTTTAGTATAATATATTTATTTAGAGAATTTAAATATTTTTGTCACTACTCAACAATCTCTTTTCTAGCCATGCAGTCCGCAGTGATGACAGGTCGCTTACCGGTTATTGATTTCCGTGTGGACAAGCCTGCCCATATTCGAATTGCGTCGCGAAGTGTCAACTTGTTTACTGCTAGACTGGTATCACTTTGAAGAAGATGAACTGAATCTTTTCCAGGGCATTTTTCTAGTATTAAAAAAACATGAAATCATTGAAAAACATAATTTTTTAAATTCTAAATTAAATTAAAACTGTGCTGCAGGTAAGCAGCAAAGTTCCTGAACGATATGTATAAATATTTATCAAACCAAAAACAGGGGGTAGACAAATGTATTCTAAATACACACTAACCAAAGACATGCCAGGTGTACTTACTGATAAAACTCCAAAAAACCTAATTTTCCTCTTCACCTAAAGATAGCGTTTTTCTCGACAGAATGATTCGCCCAAAAGGCTTAAATTCATCAGTTGTCATGATTCCCAAAATTCATTCTTTTTCTCTTTGTTTTAATTTTTTTCAGACGTGGGAATAATGCTGCTTAGTATCCGACCCACATTACCTCCCATCTACTTCAACGTTGACAGACCGGCCCACTTCATTATAGCAACTAAATCAGAACATCAGAATAATGCCATGATCTTCAGAGGATCTATTTGCGACCCGGTCACCAATTAAATTTACCAAAAAAAATCAACTATTCTTTATCTTTCACACGTTTCACAACAAATTTTCAACACAGCCTTGACCCATTTTCTTATAGACTTATAAAACAAATTTTAAGTTGAAAACCGAACAAATATCTTCTCATTGACGAAAACATAAAACACTTTGTTATATTTTTTTTTTTTTTTTTTTTTTTGACAAAATTATTTCCAGTTATTCTTAGTCGATAAAACTTGTCATTTTTTGTTTTCATACATTTATTAATCGTTATTTTACCATCATTTAGATATGTTCGAATATAACAAACATTAAAAAAAAGAAACTCTTTTCTTTATTGCTCTTTTGAGTATTTCTTTTTTCTCAATTCTTATTTCCTTTTTTTTACTTCGAATATCTATATTTTTACTAATAAAAGTTTTCGTACACCTGAATCATGGCTGCATTTGATTTAACGTTTCAATTTCAAAGCTTCTACTTCGTCTATTTTTCTTTCTCTTGTTAAATTATCATAATGTTTCTCAAAACCCGTGAGCCTTGCATGATTTAGTGTTAATAAATGTGTTGTACAAAAAAATACCAAGACCATAATATTCTGTGCTTACAAATAAACGGGTATAAACACACTCAAAATTTCGTACTGTTTCTCTCAGATCTATCCTTCCTTACAAAACCATTACAAAATTTTAGGAAATTATGGAAAATTCTTGTGAATTATCGAGACTTAATTCGAAAATTCACAAAAAAACGATTTATGTCCTCGAAATTTTTATACGATTTTTTTTACACACATGTTTGACGTATTGATTAGAAGGGAATTCAACACTCAATTATATGCAATGAAAATACAATAATATTCAAAATATTTATTGTTATTTAGAAAAATGTATTTTTATAAGACAATAACAATTGCAAGAAAATTTTTAATCAAGTAATCCAAATTCAATAGTAAATCAAAAAAAGACAAATATTTTTTTTTTCTTTAGTTCACTTATAGCATCGAAAACTATCAATTTATTAAGTCTGAATAGGAATTAGTGTGATAAATATTTAACAGACATAATTAGGAATAAATAGAAAATAAATTTTCTATTTATAATATTGTTGATTTTGAAAAAAATGGTCATATTTATCTCTAATTGTCAATAACTGTTTAAACACTATAACCAAATTTTCAATTTCTTGTTTCATATTTTTGAAAATTGTGATAATTAAAAAAAAAACATTATTTATCTCTTTTTAGGAATGATCTTTATGGCAACATCTGCACTGCTCACACCTTCACCTAAGCCCATTGATTTCAAAGTGGATCGACCATCGATGTTCATCATAGCAACCAATGACGCATTTCTGTTTATGGCTACTTTAGCAGAGCCGGAATAAACCCTTGGGAAAATTAATAATCCTCGCTATCTTTGGCACAACGACTAAAAAAACATTTAATTATAAAAGAGGAGTGTTTGAAAAAAAAAGTCAAAAGAATATAAATTTACGTCGATTGTACTACGCGACTTTTTGAATAAACTCACGTACACATAAATTACATTGTTCAACAATTATTAACACGTACAATCACATTTCGCAATTTGAAAATACATTGACGAAAAAAATCGTCGTAAAAAAATAAGAAAATTACATTTCATTTAGTTTTTATGTAAACTTTTTAGGAAGTTTCACAAAACAGCATATTTCCAGAGGAACAATATTTTATACTCGTTTTCCAGCAACCGGAAATCAATGGAGATTTTGAAGTGTAAAATAAAGTAGTTTACGATTTTTTAGGTATATTGATCATAGAATCAGCACCCGCGCCCATGACTCCGTCAGAGCCAATATCTTTCAAAGTGGATCGTCCATCAGTTTTAATGTTGATCAGCGAAAATGCGATTCTGTTTGTATCTCGACTGGAAGAACCGTGAATCTTCATCCACTGAGAATACTCAACAAACGCTGTGATTTTTTTCGTCCGAAATAAATGTAGATTTATTGTGAATTATGAATCGATCTATGCTCTGAGTTAATTAGAAAAAAAATGACTAAAACGTTGTGTAAATTTTAGTAATTAAAATTGTAGAATTATTAACGAGATTGATGTAACATGTTGAAAAAAATACTCCAGTTGCCCGAAATAAATAATTATGCGCATTACATTTACGTCTTAATTCATGTACTTTTGTGTTAAAAAAAACCCCAAAAATAAAGAAATATCGAAGCAAGGGCGTAAACTCATTTGGAACCGAATAAACTAGAGAAAAATACGATTTGTGTGTGTTGCAGGAACGACTGTGCACAATAAGATACTGAAAGAGGATCCTCTTCCTTTCGAAGTAAATCGCCCCTCAATTTTTATGCTCAAAAGTGGCAATACCACGTTGCTTATGGCCTCTCTTCGAGCCCCATAAGCGTGCTGCATAAAAAAAGCAACTATAATAATAATAATGGAAGATAATGATCAAAGTATCACGATGAATATTATGAAATTCAACGAAGGAGCTGCATTTTGGACAATTATGAATAAACGAACATTCGTGTGTCGCTGAAACTTGTGTTGATGTTATTTTTTTCCTTCTCCTTAACCGTTTGTGTGCTTTGCAAAAAATGCTATTTTCGCTTAAAACGATACAATTATATAATAATTATTATTGTATAATTTCAACTATCGATATAAAATATCGGTGCAACAGTAATGAACGTGGTCGATCTATTTTTTTTGCAGGAATGCAGATATCAATGAGATGCATGAGATACCCAACGGAAATGAATTTCGATCGGCCATTCTATTACGCGATTGTTGCTAAAAACGCGTCCAGCGATGATGCGAAAACCGGATACGAATTGTTCAGTGGAGTTCTCGTCGACCCGAGAAATCCTGAATAAAAATAAAAAAAATAAGCCCCAAAGAAATATGTTGCAAAACAACGTAGAAAAATGTAGTACAAAAATCTAGTATGTGTGTGTGTGTGTGTGTGTGTGTTGTCAGAGATGCTCAAATTCTTATACTTGCAAATTCTTTCCAACGATTCGACAGTTCATTTCCAATCGATTCATCGATAAAGTTTTTTCTTTATTGTACAACGAATGAAACGTATTACGAAAAACAGTGCTGTCATAGTTCAAAAAATCAATTTTTCGCTGTTATTTCGTATTTTGATTTTGCACATCTCTGTTTTTGTTGCCAACGTAGTCAATGTTTGTATTCTAGTCCTTTAACCAAACGTAGAAAATATTTTATTTGTCAAGATGCTCCGATAGCTCTTGATTCAACTCTCAGGTAGAGATCGTTGTAAAAATGGTGTGTAAATACAAAAAAATAAAAAATAAAGATTTCATCAATGGATTTGATGAATATTTACAAATGCAATGGATTTGTATTTCTTTCTGTAATTTTCCATCCTGAAAAAAAGAACAAGACAAACTTTAGTGAATAAAAGATTTGAAAAGTGTTGTAAATACTCGTGGAAGAAAATTTTATTCAAAGTATAAATGATATAAAAATGATTGTCTGAACTTATTCTATAAATGAACAGTATAAACTATTACGTGTCTATCAAAGAACCGTAGCTGGAAGCCCTCTCAATCAATCACAATGATCAAGACAGATCTCTTTTTCCTTTAAGGTAAACTCTATTCAATATAAGTCAAATATTTCAAGTAACAATATTATAATATATATAAAATCTCAATTTTACGATCGTTCGAAGTCAGCCAAGTTTCGGAGATGTGAGAAAAGTAAAATTCGGAAGTTCGTTCTCTTCGACCATAATATTTTAACAATTATTGCACGTCACATCTCCTCTTCTTGATTCTCGTTTAATTTGCTTTCATTTTTCAATCAAAGCAAATGAGAGCTTGGCTGATCGATATTATTTGCACGAAGCATTGCGTATTTTCGAAGTTATTCTTTTCACAGCGAAATTTGATTAAACTTAATAGTACACTAGGTCTGTGGGACCCGGAGAATTTGCGAATAATATTATTTCTCATGAACATATTTTTGCAGATAAACTTTTCGTGTACTCCATATTTTCGGCACAAAAATTCGTTTGAGTTGATAAAGACTTTTTTCTCTAGTTGAAAATCGCGGGTTTTTACTTTTGTTTCGGGTCTTTCAGACCCAAGAATGTACTAGGGTCAACAACATAATGGCACTAACAATAGTATTAATTGTTACAGGTAAATTCATGATAAAAAAAAAAAGAAAATAAAATTCAGCGTAATTAGACAAAAAAAATGTAGTGGGAATATTTTCACTACAAAAAATTAATAATATGGCAATGATGATTTCGTATGGCCCAATTTTTTCCAGCCTCACGATCAACTACATCAGTAATTCACCTATTTATAGATAAATGTTGGAAAAACAACTAACCCTCAAAGTATTTTTGGGGTCTAGAGTACCCCAGGTAAAATTTGAGTACAAATTTGAATCTTTTGAAAATTCACCATTTTTTTAACATCTCAATACACTTTTTTCGATGAACAAACTGTTCTGTCTCATTAAGGAATATTTGAAAAAGATACCCATTTTTTTCGAGCCTTAATATTCATAATGTTTAATTTGGCAACAGTTTGGAAACGCTGGGGTCGTCTGGACCCTGTGTAGCCTTTCCGTGGCTACAGGAAAGTACTTTCAGGGCAAATTGTTGCAATAAATGAAGAATGCTACTGACAATCACGTCAATAATAAAAAATAAACAGCTGCTGATCATTATTATGCCATTATTTTAAATAGGAAATGACACGAATTGATAGAAATCGAAGTTCGAGACAAAAATCAAAGGCAACGAATGAAATATCCCAGAAATCTTTCGACGTTCATTTTTGCCAAGTCTCGAAGTTTCTACTTAATTGTTTATCGGTTATTTCTTAAGGCCATGTGAAAGACGTTCAAGGCAATGTGAAATACACTCGGTCGGTAAAAATCCCGTAACCAACTTTTCTCCTACACGGATTATATTTCGAGCAAATAACGAGAACCACTCTGTTCGTTTTTCAACTGAACGGGAGGTGGTTCTCGTTATTTGCTCAAAATATCATTTGCGTAGGAGAAAAGTTGGTTACAGGAGTTTTACCGACCGAGCGTTTTTCATATTTTTTTGAACGTTTTTCACATTGCCTTAAGAGTCACTTCCTGGTGATTATAATTGCGTATAATAGCCTCGAAACTCCTCTTAAACAGACAATGACTTGCTAAAACGAATTAATTCCTCATTCGAGCAAGGAAAGAAACGAAATTGTCTTTTGTTCAAGAATGTAGAAATAAATGATAGCTGGAAGTCAGAGATGAGCATAAAATGGAAAAAAAACATTGATACAGCTACAAAAAAAGCAAAGAAAAAATTAATCTTTTACATTGCTTAATAATGGATTAAGAAAAAAATATTTTAAAGATTTTTCTTTCACTTCAAAAATGCCCATACCTGGATTGCAATATAAATCTGAAACATCACTATTCGACTGAAGAATTCCACGAATAATAGAGTTGAATTTTTCGATACACGGTGGTTCTATCACGAGAACAAAAAAAATTAAAAAAATAAAAAAATGAAAATTTGTTCTATGAAATGGCACAGTTGCCGGGTTTGCCGGACGAAGAAGTGAGTGAAGTTTTACGGGATTGTGGTTGCATACTTGTGGTGGTGTCCAAAAATTCTTCGTGCTCGTCAGAGTCCTGTTGTTCATCCTTGTCGTTAAGTTTTCTGACGATAGTGGGATTCTTGCTTTGTACGTAACGATCGATCATGTGTCGATGTATCGCCGGTAGAGTCGAATATTTGCCGCAATTATTGTCATAATATTTTTGCGACGGTGGTTGCGAAAGTTCCTGTGTTTGACGACGTTGTCGAGGATAAGTTTTTGGTATTTCATCGACGATTCGTTCATCGAGGTCGACGAAGCCGACGTTTCTTTGGGCGTAAGTGTTTGACCCGAGAAAATCAGAATTGAAACCTACTCGACGATCGTTTGGAGGAATTTGGCGATTTTCGTTCGAACTGCGAAGAATATTGTCCTTCGTGAAGCCAATCGGATACGATTTTGTGGCAGGAGCTGCTGGAGCTTCGTAAGGTGGATTTGCTCGATGATTTACAATGTCGTGATCGTTGGGAACGATTGGCTCGTCGTGGCCGTAAGAATATCGATCTTGAAGCCATCCAAGAGCTTTGTTACGACTTTCTTTCTCAGCTAATTCTCCGGCGTAAGATCGACGATCTGCCAAGTTCTGTTGTCTCTTTGTAAGCTCGTCGTTCTTCGCAGCAACGTCGTTGAGCTCGTTTTTTCGCGAAGGGACGTTGAAATCGTTAGGCAAACGATGATTGAATGTTGGGGGGAAACAATTCGTTGTTTTTTCGTTCCCAGTCGCGTCCCTCCAACGTGCGCTTTTCATAACGAGCTGAGCTAATTGTTGAATCGTTTGTCTGGGAACTTCACGCTTTTCCTCCTCTTTGTTTGAATACTTTTCCGGCATCGAGGCTTTCGCAGGTGTGGAAGTGTCGCAAGGTTTGTTGATGTATTCTGATTGCATGTTCAAACGACGCAGACGCTCGTAGTTGTCGACTTGACCAGCGAGCAACAACAATTCCTCGTCGTCGTCGACCTCACCACCGGAAACGCCGCCGCTCGAAGAACTCGCGAGTTTTGGATAATCGTAGTTCATTGAAGACCCGTAACGCTCCGCGTCTAAAAAAGCAGCGGACAATATTATGCCTGGATTCGGCTCGCGTCGCAAATCGAACAATCTCTTCCTGGCCGCGACTTCCTGGCCCATTTTTGCGATTATTCTAGCATTTTCCGATTTCTCCTCCGTGTGCTTTTCTATTTCGAGGAATTTTTCCGTTTCGAATATGAGCGCGCGACGATCCATTAATAATCCTGCCATTTCCCGAGCTATTTTACGCTCGGCTGAAGATTGCGTTCGTATTTCGGTGTTTGCCGACATTCCTCGGAATCTCAATTGCTGTTGCGCTTTTACGAACGGCGATTGAGATACCGGACCCAGCTTCGACCATATCGCACCTGGCTGTTTTATCGGCGAAACGATTCCTGGTCGCGTTTGAACGGGGTTTTGATTTATTAGCTCGACGTTCACTGTGGTACAAGGAACTCGACATGGCTTCGGTGGCACGAGATCGAGCTTTGGTGGAATCGTACCTGGAGGCGGTGGCGGCGCCAAACTCGTTATCACCGGTTCCGTTGAAGCCGCTCGAACGTTCGTTTCAGAATCTTTCTCCGAACTTTTGTTCAGCACTGAGGCGTGCACCACGTTCATCAAATGGTCTAGGCGATTTTCCAAACGGTTTTGACGGTCACGATCCAGGTCGAGGAAACGCGACACCATCGCATCTTGAGCGGCTAAAATCTACAAGGAAAATATTTATGAGACTTCTTCGATTAAATGAAATCAATAAATGATGACGATGCATAATGGATTTGAAATCGTCGGTGCTTTTCCCAGCTTTGTCAATTCTTTGGGTGTTTCTGTGGTCTAAAAATGAAAAAATAGCTGCAAGAAGTCGACTGCTAAAGTGTTTTTCTCGACCAAAGGAGAAAAACCCAAAAAAATGATTCAACTGCCTAAGTAGTTATCGTTGGCAATGAAGATTTGTTTACACGTTTTTGTAAGATCGAAAAAGATAAGAAACGGTTTCATCATCCGATAGATTTTCGTAGAAATGCAATTGAAAACGATGCTAAGAATCAATCAGACTTAAACGCAATCAATTTCCTGTAGAATATTTGATTAAAAAATTAAATAAATCGATAAATCTATGATCAAAAATTGTTCGCAAAATATTTTTGAATAATAAAACCGATGCTTATTTTTTGTAATACTTACAGGATTGTGTAAAAAAATCTGCGATTGGGAACGACGAGAACTTTGGGAATTAAATCATTTTTTTGTCTCCTCTTCAATTTATGATTTTTTTTACGTATGAGAGTTAACAAAGACTCATCGTTGCGTTCCAAAAATACAGTCTCAAAATTCATAAACTTTGCTCAATTACAAAAATGTGTGAGAAAAAAAAATTGAGCGAAATACGTAAATTACCTTATTGACGACTTCGGTTTGCGAAGTTATAGCGTTAAGCATAAGGTGTTCAAGTTTCTGTGCTTTTTTCTTGCGAACAGGAACATTGGGCACTCTGTCACAATTATCGGACAAACTTTTCGTACCAGTAGCGCCATTGTCGGATGGGGATGGCGAGCCTTCAAGGAATTCGATGGAAAGTGTATCATCGTTGAAAGTGGCGTTGTTAGTGATAGCTGTAGCATTCATGCCACGAATGACATCGTTGTCCATGGGTTGTTGTTCGTAGCTATCGTTTAAATTGTGATTTCTATCGTCTTTGTGAACTTCGCAGAAAGCTTCGTTCAAATTGACCGCAGTTTCGGGTGAATAATTCGTGGAACGTTGTCGGCTCTCGATCACATTATTGTCCATGAAATAACCGACGGGCGGACCTACCTTGTAATGTTTGTAATTCATAGTGAGATTTTGAGCGAAATTTCCACGTCGTGGTTCTTGGGGCATCGCGCGATTATCAATACCGCAAGTTTGTTGAAGCTGATTTTGCATTCTCATTGTATTTTCGATGATCGGTGGATTATTCATTGTTCCCAAGTCCATGCGCTGATTTCCAACACGTAATTTCGTCGGGGCATTCTCATCGATTCCGTAATACGGATCATTGCGATTTCCGTTACGTCGATAAAGCTGATCTTGCTGCGGTATCATCGCCGTACCTTCCGATTGGATAAATTGATTTTGCAATAGATTATGTTGCTGCATGTTTTCTTGAATTATTTGATTTTGCACGTTTTGCACCGCATTCTGATACAGCATCTCGCCAAAACGATTGTTAGGCATCGGATTCGTCGAACGAGCTTCTCTGATCGGTTGATCGTCGAGCGACAATGTTCGACGCGTACCTTTCATCAATAATTGCGAACGACTGTTCAATGTGTTCGTTGCTGCGTCACGAGTCGGTGAAAATGTACGATACGGTAATACCGTCTCATTCGATTCTGGTGAATCTGGATAGTCTTCCTCATCTTCAAAAAGACAATTGCACAGTCACATTTTTTCAAACTATTTATAACAGTTACAATTTCGTATTATTTTAGCTATTACCCTCGTCCGGTTTCAATTTAATTTCGACTTCATTTATTTTGAGGAAATCAAAAGTTGCATTTTTTATATAAATTGCCAACAAATACGATTTTGTATTATTTTAACCGCTCCAATTTATTTTTTAAAGTTTTTTTTAAGGTTTTTAAAAGTTACATTTTTTATACCAATTTTTAACAATTGCATCTCGTATTATTTTAGAAATTACAGTGATCTGCCTTCAATTTTGTGCATGAAATCCAAAGTTATTTTTTTTATATAACTTTCGACCAATTGCAGTTTATTTTGAGTAAAAGAACAAGAAAAAAATACTTACGAGCGAGATGCCAAGTAGGAGAAAGAGCTTCAGTTCTTATAAGAGATTCAATAGGTTCGCTGTACTTGTTGAATCTCATTTTCAAATTCTTATTGGTTTTCACCTCTTTGGGAGGTGATTTCACTGGCACTGTAGCATCTGTATTTGGTACAACAATAATATTAAAATCGATTCTATTCGTCAAGAAAATTGTGTCCAAAAATCAGACTTTGATCAAAAAATAAACTTACCAACTGTATCGACTCCGTTAGCGTCATTCGATTCGCCCTTTTTTTCCTTCAACACTTTATCGATGGACTCGTAATATTGTTCGACGTCTGCTCGTGTTCCAGCTCTTTTGGCTTCGCGATAACAAACCAGTACTTGTTTCATTCGAGATCTACATTGTTTCGCGGATACAGCATATCCCTTTTTTCTCATATAGCGGGCAACACTCTCCCATATTAGCTGTGGTCTTTGAGCATATTCCAGCTGTTTCTGTACTTGTTTGTCCGTCCATACCGACACCAAAAGAGTTGTGCTTTCTGGTGTCCATTTGTATTTAATGTTATCTCCGTAATCGCTCATTCTAAAATTCTTCAAAATTTTTTTGAATGAATTACTGCTCTGTGGTTATCATTTTTGTGGCAAAATAATTTGACCGTGTGAGATCAAAATAACCAGCAAAAATCTTCTAAGTTTTCAAGCAGATTTATTTTTCATGGTCAATTTATTTTTGAATAAATTGATGAGTTTTTTCCAATCGCATTTATCGATAGCAGTTATATTCTGTCAAAAAGTAAAGGTTTTTTGGTGAATATTTTTCGGTTTTATTGTCTCAATTTGTAATTATGATCACGAAAAAATATTGTGCTGTATTATTTTCGTAAATTCGAAAATAAATGTAACCGATACCAAAAAAAATTAACAACCTGACTATTTTTTAGTGATTGTATACGATATTCAATTTAAATCGATGATCCGGGAACACTAAAAATATTTCTTTTCTTTTTATATTACAAAGAGCGAGAGTATTTATTCAATATATCTGATGATCGAATGGATCATGTTACCGTAATAGTACACTGCCCATTTATGGGCAACAAAGTATAGGCATTTATTGACGATTGATCAAACTTCCAACATGATTATTACCTCTTAATATTTGCGAGGAACGTGCATAACTCACTTTTTTATGTTGAAACTCGTGCAATTTGATTACCGAAGAGCTGAGGAATTAGCGACGCTGCACTTTCACTTACGACGAAATTTCACAGCGAAAATCTTTGCTTTGAGCACTTACATACTTAAAAAAAGTAAAAATCAAAGGTCGATGCATACGCGTTGCATTTTGCTTGTAGCCTTTTTTGTCGCGTCGTTTCGTTCTCGTCTCTCTCAATCGCAACGGTCGTCGCACCGAGAAGCGGTTTAAATTTCGAAGATGACAACGCAAAGTGGGGGATGCTCGGATGCTGCGCGTTTTGTAAAAAGTGGTGGGACGATAAAGTGTTATCTTTCTTGTATTTTGTTTTTTTCCCCTCCTCGACCCGCCACGAGGAGAAGCAACAGGTTGAAAGCGCCGCAACATGGCAAAAATGTGAATTACCCTCGACGCTCCTATATCTCAAGTCGATGGAACTAAAAACCAGATCTAATTCGTAATTCGAACTTCTCCTCTATCCCCACTCTTAACACCGCTCGCACAGCAGCAAAAGCATTGCATATAAAAGAGAGAGAGCGAGAGAAAAAATATTTCAAGATCGGAGTCGAGGGTAGATAAGTTGACATGTGGGAAGAGAAAGAGTTGAAATTACGGAATTATGGAAATTACAGAACATGAGAAAAGGGAGCGTCGACTGTACTCTTTGTTGAATTACCGACTCGTCAATACTGACCGAGGAGAATTGACGTTTTTTGACCTCCACTGAGTTAGCCCCCCCATATAGATTAAATTAATTTTTAATTTCACAAATCTCTTGGTGGTCGTACAGTGGTGTACGGTATCGCATTTGAAACGTTGAGTGGTTTATCATTTTTTCAAAAAATTAATTTCAAAAAATACCCCCAGAGTTAGCCCCCCCATAACGACTATTTTGACTTTTTTTTCGCAAATCACTTGGTGGTCGTACAGTGGTGTACGGTGTCGCATTTAAATCGTTGAGTAGTTTTATCATTTTTTCAAAAAGTTAATTTAAAAAAATACCCCCAAAGTTAGCCCCCCCATAAAGACTATTTTGACTTTTTTTTTTTACGAATCACTCGAAAATCGTTCAGCGGTGTATGGTATCGCATTTAAATCGTTCAGTTATTCATCATTTTTTTGACAAATAAAGTTTAAAAAATTGCATCTGCGAGCGATACCTCTTCAAACGTCATCGATCCATCGAATCGAATTGAACTTTGCATATCGTTTACATATGTGCGCACGCTATGGCCGCCTCATGTCCGACTGCCCGCTCCCGTTTTCCATAAAAATATTTTACAAATAAATGGTGGAAGTAGTTGTTCTTATTCGTGTTTACTCCAGTTCCATTCAGTTCGACGTGAGTTTGTTCACAAATTTGTAAAGTTGCAATGTCAAAAAGTAGCTGTTAACATCTCCATTTCTCATTCAATGATTTGGTTAGAGACATTTCCCGACCAAAATTGAATTCCATAATGATTATAACATTTTTTGATTTTATGTAAGTTTACAGTTTTTTATCATCTTCATTCTTCGTACAATCATTCAACTTCGACAATTATATTTAAAATTTTATTTTTGTATGTAAAAGACTTATCCTACCGTCAATGAACATTAATCATAGGAATTGAATCTCGAGGGAGTTGTACTTAACAATTGAATGGTTTCTTATCTATCTGTATTATATTTTATCAATTTTTATTTCAGACTTTTTAAGGTTCACTATTATTTTTTTTGTGAAGGAATTTTAAAATAAACCATTTTTTAGAATTTTTTTTTATTGTGCCGGTTTTTTTTCTTGTTTTCACCTTATTTCCATCAAGCTATACGATTTTTTCAAAATAATGATGAATCACTGAACGATTTAAATGCGATACCATACACCACCAGGGTTGCGAAATTTTTAATGAAAATATTTTCCATTAACCATTTAATTTAAATGGTTAATGAAAATAATATCCATTAGCCATTTAAATTAAATGGTTAATGGAAATTATTTCTATTAACGATTTAATTAAACGATTAATGGAAAATATTTCCATTGACCATTAAAATTAAATGATTAATGGAAAATATTTCCATTGACCATTAAAATTAAATGATTAATGGAAAATATTTCCATTGACCATTAAAATTAAATGGTTAATGGAAAATATTTCCATTAATCATTTAATTTGAATGGTTAATGGAAATCATCTCCATTAACCATTCAAATTAAATGATTAATGGAAATATTTTCCATTAACCATTTAATTTTAATGGTCAATGGAAATATTTTCCATTAATCATTTAATTTTAATGGTCAATGGAAATATTTTCCATTAATCGTTTAATTTTAATGGTCAATGGAAATATTTTCCATTAATTATTTAATTTTAATGGTCAATGGAAATATTTTCCCTTAACCATTAAAATTAAATAATAGTAATCGAGGTTTCCTCGGTTACTGGTACCGGCAGTAGTTTCGACTTCGGTCAAAATGACCCGATGGTAGTAATCGAGCCTCATCGGTTACCAGTAGCAGTACCAGTTTTAATCTGGGTCAAAATAACCCTATGGTAGTAACCGAGGTTTTCTCGGTTACTACCATTGCGTCATTTTGACTCAGAATAAAACCGTTCCCGGTATTTATAACCGAGAAAACCACGGTTACAGCCATTGGGTCATTTTGACCCAGAATAAAACAGTTTCCACTACTAATAACCGAGAAAACCACGATTAGTGTCATTGGGTCGTTTTGACCCAGAATGAAACCATTCCCGCTACGAGAAAACCATGGTTACTGCCATTGGGTCATTTTGACCCAGAATAAAACCGTTACCGCCACTAGTTACCAAGAAAACCTCTCTCCCCGCCCCCCCCCCCTCTCCCTCTCTCACCAAACAAAATGCCGTGCCCGAATCATAACCCAAACAAACCCAAACAACTCCAAACAAAATGCCGCATTCGAATCGTAACCCAAACAAACCTAAACAAAATGCCATGTTCGAATCGTAATCCAAACAAACCCAAACAAAATACCGCGTTCGAATCGTAACCCAAACAAACCCAAACATAAATCCAAACAAAATGCCGCATTCGAATCGTAACCCAAACAAAATGACGCGTTCGAATCGTAACCCAAACAAACCCAAACAAAATGCCCCGTTCGAATCGTAACTCAAACAAACCCAAACAAGGCCCACAATAAAATCACTTCCGCTATTAGTAACCGAGAAAACCGCAGTTTTAACCGTTGGGTCATTTTGACCCAGAATAAAACAGTTTTCACTACTAGTAACCGAGAAAATCACGGTTACCGCCATTGGGTCATTTTCACCCAGAATAAAACCGTTACCGTCACTAGTAACCAAGAAAACCTCTCTCTCTCTCTCTCTCTCTCTCTCTCTCTCTCTCTCTCTCTCTCTCTCTCTCTCTTCCCCTCTCTCTCTCTCGTCAAACAAACCCAAACAAACCCAAACATAAACCCAAACAAAATGCCGCGTTCGAATCGTATCCCAAACATAAATCCAAACAAAATGCCGCGTTCAAATCGTAACCCAAACAAATCCAAACAAAATGATGCGTTCAAATCGTAAACCAAACAAATCCAAACAAAATGACGCGTTCGAATCGTAACCTAAACAAACATAAACAAACCCAAATATAAACCCAAACAAAATGCCTCGTTCGAATCGTAACCAAAACAAATCCAAACAAGACCCACAGTAAAACTACTTCCGCTATTATTAACCGAGAAAACCGCGGTTATTACCATTGGGTCATTTTGACCCGGACTAAAACCATTCCACTAGTAACCGAGAAAACCACGGTTCCTGCCATTGGGTCATTTTGACCCAGAATAAAACCGTTCCCGCTACTAGTAACCGAGAAAACCTCGGTTACTAACATAAGGTCATTGTGACCCAGAGTAACACGGTTCCCGCTACTAGTAACCGAAAAAAGCTCCGTTACTACCATTGGGTCATTTTGACACAGAATAAAATCGTTCCCGCTACTGGTAACCGAGAATTCGATGGATCGATGACGTTTGAGAAGGTATCGCTCGCAGATGCAATTTCTTAAATTTTATTTGTCAAAAAAATGATGAATCACTGAACGATTTAAATGCGATACCATACATCACTGAACGATTTTCGAGTGATTCGTAAAAAAAAAGTCAAAATAGTCTTTATGGGGGGGCTAACTTTGGGGGAATTTTTTAAATTAATTTTTTGAAAAAATGATAAAACCACTTAACGATTTAAATGCGACACCGTACACCACTGTACGACCACCAAGAGATTTGTGAAATTGAAAATTAATTTAATCCATATGGGGGGGGCTAACTCAGTGGAGGTCGTTTTTTGACAGTATCACTATACGTTACATTAAGGCAATGAGATAACGACCGAGCTGCGATGAATGCGAGAAAGCTGAAATTTTCGGACAGGTCTTTCTCCGCCGTAAATGATATTTACGTTAAAAAAAAGTGTTAGCGTCTCTGTCAGTTAATCACGAAGATGCTAACACTCTGTTTTTCCCAAAAATGTTAACGATCTATGAGAAAGACTTGTCCGAAAATTTGTGAGGTTATTTTGACCTTTCACATTGCCTTAATGCGCTCTATCAGTTGCGTGAGTGCGAGAGAGGTAACTAAAAAGTAGATACACGTTTTTCTCGGAGACGCGTAACATTTCGAGAAAAGCAAAAGTTACACCTTGTTCTCTAGTAAAAAGAAAACAACGTGTAACTTTTCTTTTTCTTGAGATATCAAGCTTCTCCGAAAAAAACGTGCAGTAGGATTTTTACCAACCGTACGACTGATAAATCACCTTAATAATTTATCGGCTGTCAATATAGTAGAGAGAATAAAATTTTATAACTGGTAACTTGGTGTCAATTATTTTATATGAATAGAGATGTTTTTGACCACTTGATGACTGTATTTGACCATATTTATGAATATTTATAAACAGAGATATTTAATCGTGGAGATGATTTAGAATAGAGATAAATTTACATAGAAATATTTGAGAACAAATTTAATTACGAATAGAGATGTCTCGGAATAGACATCTTCACCTTAGTTTTTTAAGAGCAGAGAAATAAAGCATAGAGCTGTCATACTGTCCAGAAGAGGTTAAAATTGGTAGAAAAAGACTAGTTTTTTATAATGTCGTACGAAAAGTCTCTTGAGATGACGAGAGAAATTTCGTGTCAAAATTTATTGATCATAGCATCTGGTATCCAACAATATGGAAAAATAATGCACCTGACAAGCCACTCGATTAATTCTGTATATTAACAAGAAAATCGAGGGGGCTATATCACAATATGTTTATCTACAAACTATGGATTGTATACAAATAACAAGTTTACATGTATTTACACACAGACTAGCGAGAAGAACAGTGATAAAAATGTCAACCAAAATTTCGTCGAAATGAAACGTTGGATCGTTTTAAGAAAATGAACAAAAAAACTGTTCAGTTACAATTATTTTGTCACTGTTCGGGCATAGCCATTCTTAAGCTCTGTACATTTTTTCATGCTCGGATATTCTACAACGATATCCTTCGACGTTATTTTAGACCCATTTCATTAGGTAACTAAACGAAAGCAAAAAACAGTACGTGTGAAAACGTCCCTGAATTTATATCTCGGTTAGACACGACACTGGACGAACATTTAAAAATACGTGAAAACGAAACAAAATATCGAATTCATTATATTGAAAATGACATCATTGAACTGCAACGAACAATTTGTTTTTCATTAAACTTTTTTGTTTCAAATTTAATCAATGAAATTAAAGTTTCTATTAAAAGATCCGAAAATAATGGCTAAATTAAATTTTCGAAGTATTGTTTTTGTTTCCTGTTTTTGAATCCTGAAAAAGATTGACCAATTTTCGTATCGTGAAACTGCAAATAAATTTTGGTAGTACAAAAAAAAGAAGAAATTTCGTTGCATTCCAACGGTATGCAAATTCGAAAAAATTACGTAAAGCACAAAATACGTTCACGATATAAATACGACATTAAACTCTTATCTTACAAGGCAGTTGCGAGGTGAAACTCGTGTAGATTCAGCGTTCAAAATTTTTAAGAAAAATATGTCGATTTTGTTTGTTTTTTTTTATCCGGCAGTTCGTCGTTGAAAAATATTACTTCTATCTCGGTTCTTATTAATATTGCTATGTAAAATAAATATTAATGACTTGTGACTCGTATAAAAACAGCTTTCCTTAACACTTCCGTTTTTTTTTTTTTTTGGAAAGCTTACCTCATGATATTCTCGAGTTTTCTTTTTTTTCTATAAATCGGTATTTAAAATAGGAATACGAATATTAATAATAATAATAATAATAATATAAAGTATTGTTTCTACAATTTCTACAATGCCACTTCGCCATCTCGTTAAACACGCTTCGCGAGTATAATATTGATCGATCGTTGGGTATATCAAAATATAAATATGTGTCGCCCATTTTTCTCTCTAAACATTTGAATTGTTGTTGCTGTTTTTTTCGTTTAATCGTTCGTTAGACGAAATTTTGGTGTACGATTGTCTTTACGAAGGCAACGACGATTGTAAGGACTATCGAAATTTCGTTTGTTCGTGTTCTTCTCAATAATGACGATGCCGACGAGTGACCCGGTGGAGTCTTTTTTGGTCCAGCTGCAACAAAAGTTTTCAACATTTATATTATTTACATGAAAATCATTCCAACGAAAAAATTTGCACAAATCTTTTTTGAGACATAATTACGAATTTCTGTTGAAAAAATTATCGTAAATACAAATTATGGCTAATAATGAATAAATAAATTGAATGATAGTTATGAGGTTTGGAAAAAAAAATTAATGGAACAAAAATTAATTACCTCCTGGTCTGGTTCGCGGCGTTGATGTAATTCTCATTATTGGATCGTGTGGTATTTGCGGTTTTATCGGAGTTGGTGCAGGGCTTGGCGAATTGCCATAGCATTGACCTAGAATAAATAAATAAATAAATAACTGAATATATAAATAAATAAATAAATAAGTAAATAAATAAATAAATAAAACTATTAAAAATCGTGATTTTGTCTAAAATGGGAATAATTCAATTTAACAAAATGATGAAAATTTTTACCTTTTTTGTAAAGACGCATGCCTTCTTTCTGGGGATCAATATTTCTGAGACAATGATCACCAGCTTCTTTGATGTAAATTTCTTCGTCATTGACAATGAGGCCGACGAAACATTCGTTCGTGCCTGTATCGTTTCGCATCGTGTAAGTGTACATAACGCCATTTTCCTCCCATTGACCCAGACACAAATAGGTACGTTCTGTAAAGAGTGAAATTTACAGAATTAAGGGCAAAATCGACGACAATAAACATAATTATGATTGTAATTTTGAAAAAATAACGTAGGAAGAAAAAAAAAGACAAGAAAATATTGAACCTTCGTAGAGTTCGCCGGATTCGCAGTCGGTAACTTTGTAATACATGATTTCTCGAGTATTGCAATTGCTGCTCAATTCTGCACACGTCCCTGGCAAATCGGTTATCCTTCCCATATATTTTCCAGTTATTGGACATGGCGATTCGACCAATCTTTCGAGACCTAAAATATTAAATTGCGTAAAAAAAAAACAAAAAAAAAAAAATAAGTATACAAAAATGAATCAAAAAACAACAAATTTTTATTCCCAACTTCATCCATTTTAACTCTGACTCTTGATCGAGAAATTTCATTCCTATATATAATAATTTATTCTAACATAAAATACTCACGAGCTTGTGTCATCCAATCTGCTTTGTCCAAATTTTGATCATCGCACAAATCGGTCTGATAAACTGGACTGGAAACGGTTCCTGATTAACCAATAAACAAATTAAATCAGAGCCTCGAAAATACGATAAAATTGTTCAAATATAATTTTTCATTTGTTTTGTACTTACCAATTTTGAATTCTAGAACATTTTCGCTTCTTTGTCTCATCATGAGACACACGTAGGCCTCTTGTTCGCTAAAATTAATGAAGAAAACGACGAAGGTTAGATCCTTGCAGTTGTACTTTTATTAAATAATGATAAATCATTAGATCGATGAGTAATTTATGTAGTTGTTTAAATTCGTATTTTTGAGTGAATTTTAGCCGAAAATACAACAAAAATTATGCGACGATGTAGTAAATAATTGATGAATAATTAATTACCAATGATCTTTCGAGTATACTATGAAACGTCCTGTCTCGTCATTCGAATCGACTGTAATGAACGTGTAACTGTGATATCCATTGAGATCGTTGAACGTCATCGTGCCATTTACGATAAGAGATTCTTCCCACTCGCCCTGCGCCCATTTTGGGTATCTGAAAAAAATAAAAATAAAAATATTCAAGATCCATTAAGTTCACTTTTTCTTTGATGACTTAAAAATACCTACTAAGAAGAAATTTTGTTGACCAAAATAAATTTCGTTTCTCTCAACCAAAATATTTAGTTTGATACGAGCAACAAAATATTTTTGAGATAAGACAAAATAATTTGTGAATGCTGAAACAAGTTATTGGCCGAGCCAACAAAACTTTGGTGCAGCCAAACGAATTAATATTAATGCAACAAAATATCATCCAAATAAAATTATTCATTTATTCATCCTAACGATTACCAGTTAGTCAATTTGATAATTGAGATTTAAACAAATATTTTGTAAAACAACTAAAAAGTATGTGTAAACAAATAGATGGTACCAATTGTTCGAACAAAATCATTTAATTCTGGTGATTTAGTTGATCCATCTACAAGAAATTTTCACGATTTAGTTGAATAAACTAAATCATTTGGCATACAACAAAAAAATTGTTGGATCTACCGATTTTTCGTCCAACTAAATAGATTTATTTCGATGAATAAATTTTATTTCTCAGTGCACAAAAAATAACGCCTGAAAAAGAAAAAAAAACAGCTGAAATCTTCGCTTACGATGCCACGTGGGTTTTGACGTAATTTGGAGTTCTTTTCTGATTCGTTGCTTTACTGAGGATCAGTGTTTCGTAGCCACTCGTGGAATTCTCGAGATTTTGGGTACAGCTCGAATCGCTGCTGAACGATAAATAGGTTTTCCCTTTTTTTATGTCAGAATGATAAAGCTGTCAACAAAAAATTAAAATATGAATATTAAAAAAAAGGATGACAGAATAATTAGAAATCTATATTTAAAAACGGATTAAAAAAAGTGTCGTGAAAAAATGCAACATCCAAACAAAATCGATATTCATTTAATTCATTCAGTCAGATATAACTCATCAAAAATAATCGACGTTTAATTAATAAATTGAGTTACTTACGTGCAAAAAATAAAAATAAAAATAAAATTAAACCAATAAAACTTACTCCACAACGATATTGGGGTCTGCGTTCTCCTCCTACTCGTGTATCGAGGAGGGCGATGTATCTCGAGCCATCGGGTCCACCGGGCCAACTTCCCAAGCAATTGAACGTGATGTCTTTGAAGAAAAGAAAAAAAAACAAAGATTGTATTGAAGTTTTAATATGGCAGAGTGAACAAGCGACAAAACAAAAATAAATAACTTGATAAATTTTGTAATTCGAACGAGCAATAACAGGTGAATATTCCCCGCGTTAATGCCGAGCTTCCCCGATTAAATCGACGCGCTCTGGTCTCGCGACACGATCAAACGAAGCCTCGTGCCTCGGAATGTTGTCAAGAAACACGGAGAGAGAGAGAGAGAGAGAGAGAGAGAGAGAGAGAGAAAAGAAAATAAAGTGGACGAGGAATCGGAACGCGACAAAAATCGAACTGGCTTCGCGAAAGGGTGCGAGGAATTGAAATAAAATGAAATCGAATAAAATATGAAATAAAATGGATGTGGGATTCGAAAAATAGTAGTACAAAAATTGGAAGACTAATAGTACCGGTAGTATTCGATAGGAACGCGAGCCGAGAGCAAACGCGTGGCTGTTTTTTCGCCGAATAAAAAACGAGAGAGAAAGACTGGGAGAGAAAAAAAATTAACGGGTCGTTTTTTAATCCTGGCGAGTTATTGATTGCGATGGCAAGAGAAACCGGGATGGGCATGCATATGCATAAGCGAAATACAGAGATCCAATTACGCGAGAATCCTCCGAGAAGTTCGGTTCGATCGACAGCGATACTATAAAAAGAAAATAAAAATAAAAAATAAAAAAAAGTACAAAATTGCCCACCCTGTGTGATATTTTTGTTGCCAACTTACTAATTAATAAATATGTACAAAAAAATGAGTTGTGAGTGACAAAAAGAGGATGAAAAATCGATTAATTGTTAATTGAAACAAATTGGTACAATAATTTTATTTGATAGAACAGAGGTGAGTCCGTGATGGTGAGAAAAATTGCAAATATTCGTGACAAGTGAATGAATTATGGAATGAAAATGATTGAAAATGAATATCGTCTAATCGGCATCCATTATTGGGTTTTCGACCTTATTATTTGAAATGTCGAAATGAAAATTTCGATGTATTTTAAAATTCTACAAAAATGTCATTTTAATCGACGATTTTGTTTGTAATTTGAGCTCTTATATGGACACCAATTTGGAAAATGAGATTTACGAATAGAAATATCGTAAAACTATGGAATTAAACGTTAATTTTATAATTGTGCTCATTCAGTTGAATATTTTGAATTTGTTAATAAAGAAAATGTGAATGGACAAGTGAAAATCGAACGAAAAAAATGTACAAAGGACACAAAACACGAAAACGAGCAAACACCACAGATGCTCACTCATATCCGGCGAGATCCTTGTTCTATCCTTCCCATCATCTCGATTATCACTCCCAAAATCTAGCCTACCATGACTCTCGAACGAGCATCTCTTGAATTGAAGCCGAAGTATCGAACCGTCCGGGCAATTGTCAAAGTCCGAAGAGAACGTGTTGCACTCGATATTATCCTCGGATCCGTCGTTTATGTTGTACTTGTAGTGATAACGTCCAGCGATTGGACAAAATTCGTTTCTGATTGAAACGCCACCAATTTCTTTCGTACCTGAAAAAATAGAGAAAAAGAGAAAATTTTAATGACAATAAAAATAGGAAAGAAATAATGAAAAACGAAACGAATCTATTAAAAAATAATATTCTTAATAATTCTAACCAAAATGTCGAATTTTATTTACAAGTTTAAACAGTGTTAACAAAATTGAAGTATTTTGTTGTGGTAGAGTTTCGCTGCTCTCGAATTCTCACAACGTTTTTTCCAGCTCCAAAATTTCGAGGAAAATATTGAATGAATGAAACGGAAGCTCGTGGGATTGAAAGACAAACGAGGAGTCGATAAATCGGGGAATCCAAAATCCGAAAAGCTCTTCATCAACCTGTGATCCCCACGTGTCTATTTATACCGTGCGTGCTTCCTGGCAATGGCAGTTTCTTTAGGGGTAAAGAAAAAAGAATCTCACATTTCACAATGGAAAAAAGTATTATATAAAAGGAACGTCGAAATTTTCTGAAATTTATAATTCTTCGTTTTTCTTTTTCTTTCTCCCTTTCTCGGCCCTCATTCCCGCTGGAATGAATATGAGGAATTCTGGGCGTAGAATAAGAAAGAACGAGAGAAAAATGATTGCGAGAGAATGCGAGAACGTACGTGACCGAGTTGAATCGTGCGTTTCTCTCGTGTCCTGTTTCTGATTAACAAAACGGCACAGAAACGTGTAGGCTAACATGCGAAGAAACACACGCTAATCCGCCGATATATAGGGTGTCCTGGCACAAAAGATCAATCCTGTGATTTCGACAAAATTTGGAATCGAAAAGTCTTTACTGCCATTTTTCGATCGGATCGAAGAATTTCTGTACACTGCGACCCCGATTCAAGGCATCCCGATCGATAAAATTTCTTCCACAATGCGCCGAATATCGATCGGTTTGCGCTCGGTGGGGGAAGCACCCGGTCCAATCCGGCGTTGCGTCAGGTGCGTAAAGACGGAAAGACCAAGCATGCGCAACCCCGATTTGGTGCAAGTGCGATGCGGAGCCGGTTACGTCGTTGTTCCTTGAATCGGTATCTCAGCGTAATAATCACATTTCTAATCAAGAATATTATTGATCCGAGGTCGGCCATACGGAGAGAATTAAAATTAAAAAAATACATTGCAGTACCAGTAACTCGGTGACAAAGTGCATTTTTTCAGATTATTATTGAATAAAACACAAATTTTCATGGAAATTAAATAAAATTTCTTGTTTAAGGTAAAATGACTGCTTCGCACTAGTCAAATGAGTGCTAAATTTTCAAAATACATTTATGCAAGGTTCAATGCACTAATTAAATTAATTGAAAGCTTATGTGTATTACAGCATGTCTTATTAACCTAAAAAAAATTTAATGACGATGGATTTGCGAAATCATCAATTGATAACTGCAAAATTCCATGATGTCATATTTTCATTGAGATTTTTTAAAGAATAATCCGTATTTTTCAACCGATTTTAATGCACCACGTCTTATTTTGTTCCTCAAGAGATCCTCTACGAATTCACCGCGTAGGTTTCTTTCTAAACTTGTTAATATGAAAATTACAGCAATTGGTTTATGAACATTTTGTTTTAGCCAATTAAACAATTGGCTGCAACAGTAAAACGATGAAATTCAGAAGAAAATTCGCACGGTGAATTCGTAGAGGATCTCTTGGGGAACAAAATAAGACGTGGTGCATTAAAATCGATTGAAAAATGCGGATTATTCTTTGAAAAAACTCGATGAAAATATGACATCGTGAAATTTTGCATTTATCAGTTGAAAGTTTTGCAAATCTATTGTTATTAATATTTTCCTACGTTAATAAGCCATGCTGTAATAAAAATCAAACGTCATTTCGTTTAATTAGTGCATTAAATTTTGCATAAACGTATTTTGAAAATTTAGCACTCATTTGATTAGTCTGCATCAGTTATTTTACCTCAAAACAGGAAACTTAACCGGAGTGTAGTCAATTTTCATATCCAGTAACATATGCAGAACATAAATTAAAAAACTATGTGATAAAAGTGAAATTTTACCGTGCATTTCATTATTTTACGTCGTCAATCGATTGCCACGAAAAAGTGTCGTAATTGCGATGATTATTTTAATGTTTATTTTTAAATATTGAATGAGTGTCACGGTAAATTTTACCCGTGCTGCACAGTGAAAATTCCGCTACAAGTTTTTTACACCAGGACGCTTAGTATTTGAAATTTTACTAAAAGCTAAAAAAAAAAACTGATCATTTATGGATAAATGTGTTTTTCCGATTTGGCACCAGATTCAAATGTATCACGGTAATTTTGACCGTGAATTTCACGGTAAAAATTACCGTTCTTTCTAATTCTTACCGTGTACTTTACGATAGGTCGAAATAGCAAAAATATTTTCTTATTTGCAATGTCGTGAATATCGATTTTCAATAGTAATAACGCTGAATTTATTAAGAAAGTTTAAATGTAAAATAAAGTTTGTTGTTTATTGACAAACAGGTTGGGACACCCTATAACCAAAGTCTCTTCGTTTCTTTCTCTCATTAATTTTTGCTGGGATTCCTGCGGGGATTCCTCGTGCACTCTTTGATGTTACATGTGCGTACGCGATTGTGTACGCAGGAAGAACTTTGCGCACGCAAAGAGCACAAGGGCGAGGCAGAAATGAGAGGGTCATAGGGCATCAGATAATGAAAATAGGCGCCGCAATAAATCATTTTTATTCTCATAGAGGATTTCGCTGTGGGACAGTAAAAAAAAATCGTTTCCATAAAATCCGAAATATTTACTGGCCCTAAAATATGAGCACTTTTGAGCCCTGTTATGGGCCCAAAACCTGAGCAAAGAGAGTTTTCAAGACTGTTTCGTCTCGATAAAGTTTGAGATCCTTGAGTTAAAGTGCCAAAATAATTAATTAGGTAATTATCGAAATCTCTAGCGATATGTTGGATTTTTGTTTCGCGATTACGAGGCCCCTAAATTTAGAATTCTCGAGTGTACTAGGAAAAAAAAACGTTTGAAATCATTATAAAAAATGTGAATTGAATATTTCTCAGAATTAACAGAAAGCCAATGAAAAATAAGTGCTCTATTTCCTTTAATACGACTAATTCAAATTGAATAAACTTAATTAAGTATTCGTCTCTTTGTTTTGTACACAAAAACGTTGAGAGAAAAAAATTTAATTGAGTGTTCGTTCTGTCGACATGAATACGAGAAATTTATAATGAAAAGAGACAATTAAATATTTGCCTGGTCGATATTAATGCGAGAAATGTTAAACTAGGGGTTTATTAAGTTATCAATTATGCGATGGTGGAACTAACCACATTACACTGGCTATTATGAGCCGAACACGCACAATTATCCGAAATGAGTGGGAACGAGGAAGGAATTGTTGGTTGTCGTAGTGCTGCCTCGGGCAGGAAGTACCTGAAACTACACACCGCATTTTTTTTTTTCTCGTAAAAGGCTCCCATTCCAAAATCTATCGGTCTCCTTTTCTCTCTCTGTATTTTTCTCTTTCTGTTTTGTGCCCTTTTCTTCTCGCCGCATTTATAAGTGGAATATTCTCCCTTTTTTTCCTGTATAACATCACGAACTGGCTATTTCTTTTTCCGTCGATTCTCTTCTCCTTTTACGCGCATAAAAATCGGGTATACTATCCACGTAGCATAGATATGCGACGAAGGGCCACAAACGCACATTTTTGTGGGATTCTTCGATGGATTCGTTCTCCGATTCCCAGAGGTTATGGGCTTCCTATTTTTTTTTTCTTTTCTCGCTCTCCCTTCTCGCTCGTGACACCGCGAGACGGAAATTCGAGACACTCATGTTGGGTTTTTCTTAGCTCGTGCGAAACTGATATTTCACCGACATACAAGGATCGTATACACACGTTGACGTAAAGAAAACGAAGAAAAAAAAAATAAAACATGTATTGCGTTTGGCTCGCGTTGCCCTTTCGGTTAGGGTGGCTCTTCTTACCTGCTCCGATAATTCAATTCACGGTTGCTCAGATTGTAGAGCCAGGTTTTGGCTATCGATCTACGAAGACGAGTGTAACGTTGACATTTAATTTTTTTGATAATACACTGAAAACCCAATTTGGTTGAAACAGTAAAATATTTTGTTGGATACGTCCAACAAAAATATTTCGTCTAAGCAATAAAATTTTTATTGTTTCAACAAAGTTTCGTTTCAGTTTAACGAAGTTTTGTTGAAAGATTGAAAATTTTGTTGCCTGAGCGAAATAATTTTGTTGAATACGTCCAACAAAATATTTAAATGTTTCAACAAAATTGGGTTTTCAGTGTAAGATTATTTTTCGGTGTTTTATTTATGAATTTCTGGTTTACTGTCCAATAAAATTGACTGGTTTGAATTCGTTGCTATCGATAGAAAAACTTTCGATTAAGAAAATTCTCGACCGAAAAAATTCCGCAGTGAAAATAAATAATAAGAGTTAATGAGGGTGCGACGACGAGAAACAGGCAATAAATAAGAGTTTGGATTAGAGCGAGTAGTACTAAATTCATAAACCGAATCGATACCAGTTTTGAATTGAAAAAATTGGAGAAAAGGGTTTAAGCAAATATTTTCATTGGCCATTATCCATCGAGGAAGCTTTTCGTCGTTACTAATCCGAGACAAAATCGGTTGTACTGTGTGGTAGAAAAATATGCTTCAAATATTTGTGACACAAAGTTCCCTTTTCGTAAGTGCGTTTGGTAAGAAAACGAGACAGAAAGGGGCTGAGAAAGAGAAAGAGAGAAAGAGAGGAAGAAAGAGTAAGGGAGAAGAAAAAGAAGCTGTCAATGGAATCGTGCGAGATCCGGATGGAAAGGAATGGAATGTGCGAGGGGGTCTGGGGTTATGGTTGAGGAGAATTGTGACCCCCGACGACGTCTTCGACACCGGACGTCGTCGAGGAAGAAGAAAAAAGTTCTAAAGCGAGAGGGAAGAGAGAAAAGGAGGAAAAAAAGGGCCGAGATTTCGTTTGGTCATGGACAAGGTCGTTACTCGACAGGTAACAGGGTGGACTGAGTGAGAAAAAAAAAGAGAAAGAGCACAAGGATTCGTCGGCAATAGTATTCTGAGTACAGAAGCTACGGACAGCTCTCATTCATATTTTTCTTCTTCTCGTCTCGCCGGTACACTATAGCAATTTAAAGAGAAGCGAGAGCGAACGAGTAAGCGAGAGAGAGAGAGAGAGAGCAAAAAATACGAAAAACATTGAAGAGTTCGAGAAGAGAACGAGGCTACCTGTTCAGATAGATTCTTTCAGGTTTTCCTCGCTCCATTGATCCGGTTGTACGAACAATCTCAATGCGCGTTGTCAATGGATTCCGTTCTACCCGAGTCTCTTCCTTTGCTTATTGCCACTGTGGAAAATATAGTCTCCTAACTCGCCACTATATATACCGAGAGTTTTGTGAATACAACGTTTTATTGTGCCTATATAGGTCTAAATATACACAAACCTGTACGTGTATATGTGCGTGTATAAAAATAAGCTACAAAAAAGCGTTCACTTAACGCTTCGAACAGGTTCGTACGCGTTCGAACGAGTCATTGCGAGATTTCTTCTTTTTTCTTTTTCTTTTTTTTTTTTTCATTCGTTCTTTCTCGGAGAGAAAAACATCGAGTAAGAAGGGAGATATATACATGCAACGGAGAAACTTGAGAAGCCAAAATATTTCCTAATGGTCGTCCCCGTTCCTCTCGTTGCAACCTTCGAGTCATGCTCCAAGTTGAGTCATGTTTAAAAACAATAAAAAAAAAAAAAAAAACAAAAAAAAACAAAAGAAAGAAAAAGAATTACATCTTTCTACTATATACACGCGTGTGTGCTCGAGACGTGAGTGATTGAATACATATTTATACGGATAACGAACTCTTTAAAAGATCCCTGGATCAACGCATATAATTCGTCCCGGAGATTCTCATTTATACATTGACCCCACGGTTCCGAAATGGAAAAAGGATTCAAGATAAATATTGATTCTCTTGGATATAGGATTAAGTTCGTGGCTTAAATATACATCGATTGTTTTCACAGTTATGTTATACTTTTGGAACAAGATTTTAACGTGTCAGAGTCAATATATCACGAGTTTCACAAAGTTATAAAGAAAATTGGATTATCCGGTAATTACGAGTCTCAAAAATCGTTTTCGAGATTGAAAATTAGAGAGAAAATTAGAGAGAAAATTAGAGAGAGAAAATTAGAGAAAAAAAAGAGAGAAAATTAGAATATTGAGTGTTAACTCTTGAATATTGGGGTCGAAAACGAACGAATTTTTTTTTAGTAAAAACTTCTTTTTCTCATTTCTCCAAAACTTTGTTTAATTTTATAGAGTTTTTATCATTAAACGTGCACCAAATGCTACTTTATCGTAGACTATTCTCTTCGTTATTAAAAAACGAAGAGAATGAAGTATAATTAAACCTTATTATCGCATACGAGGAACATTTTATGTGAAAGAGAAGATTGGGCTCGTTTTCGACTCCGTTGTAAGGTTTACCTTCGGAAAAATAGATCGTAGAGATCTAAGGTTAAATAAACTGAGATGATTCAGATGAGAAAGTAAACCTTTCGACCGCGATTCGAACTTGACACAATGAAACAATCAATTATTCAAATTCGTTGCAATAATAAGCATTTGGAAGAAAAAAATAAAACATTTTCAACGGACCGGCGGCGTTTGTTCCTGAAAAACTTGAAACGACTGACATCGTCAAAAGAAAAAAGGTTGATGGAGCAAAGAATGAGAAAACGATATAATAAATGCGTGTATTGACTCATCCGCCAGTACACACAAGACTATATACATCTTTACTTACATTTTTTACTCTCTCACAATACACGATACATAAACATGGTCATGTTAATCCTCGACCTATAATTTGAACAGGAGGTTTCGAGCGGAGAGAGGATCGAAGAAAAAGAATTATCATCCCTTGGTCGCGCAGGCCCGATTATCATAAAGAAAGGAGTGTCGAAGAATCGAGTGGTAAATTTTCCCATAGTCGATAAATTCGTAGTGTATATATGTATACGCGCATACACACATGAAATTTATAAAATATACACAATCTATACAATATATAGACATACATATGTATAAATAAATTGATGGTGTGTTCGCGAGGAGTTAAAAAAAGGGGCGAAAGAACCCCCGGCGAGTGAAACGCTCAGTGGACCACTCCCACGCCTCCGGAGAATGTCGTACGAAGAGAGTTCGCTATATATATATGTTTGGAGGTGTTCTCAGAGCCAGCCACACCGAGAGAGCTCACGGCGATCATCAGAATTGTGGCCGTTGGGAGTGAGAACGCGTCCGGAGGCTTGATTGTGTGTTAGACGAGTGCATGCATCAGGAGAGGACGAGAAAAAGGAACGATTCGTCGAGAAGGACAGGGAGTTGAGGGGCGAAGAGGAACAAAAAAGGAACTATGCTATACGCTCTGAAAAGGACGGGAGAAGGATGCCGAGGAAGCGCGCGAGCCACACGTTGTTCGGTGCTCTTGGTGAATGAGGGAGAAAACGGTAGATCGACCTACGTCGAACCGGGGGAACCCCCGTATACTACACTCTCCGTAGTAGGAAGAGCCACCAGAACGTTGGTGGTCCGTTCCAGGCTCACACTCTCCTCGGAGAAGCTTCCACACTCGCCTGCGCTCTTCTCTTATGTTCGGAAGAATGGAAGAAAGAGAGATGGAGATGTAGAGGCTTGAAGGGAATGAGAAAGGGAGGGGGGGGGGGGGGAGAGAGAGAGAGAGAGAGAGAGAGAGAGAGAGAGAGAGAGAGAGAGAGAGAGAGAGAGAGAGAGAGAGAGAGAGAGAGAGAGAGAGAGAGAGAGAGAGAGAGTGAGAGAGTGAGAGAGTGAGAGAGTGAGAGAGTGAGAGAGTGAGAGAGTGAGAGAGTGAGAGAGTGAGAGAGTGAGAGAGTGAGTGCGTGAGAGAGTGAGTGCGTGAGAGAGTGAGTGCGTGAGAGAGTGAGTGCGTGAGAGAGTGAGAGAGTGAGAGAGTGAGAGAGTGAGAGAGTGAGAGAGTGAGAGAGTGAGAGAGTGAGAGAGTGAGAGAGTGAGAGAGAGAGAGAGAGAGAGAGAGAGAGAGAGAGAGAGAGAGAGAGAGAGAGAGAGAGAGAGAGAGAGAGAGAGAGAGAGAATTGGAAGAAAAAGCGAAAAGAAGAAAATCAGAGAAGGGGTGAACGGGATAAAAAAAGATGAGAAAAAGAGAAGTTAAATGAAAAAAAAGTTAAAAAAAAGTGATGTGCATTATTAAGATTTGTTAAAATTTACATACATTTTGTTTAATTTAATCAAAAACTCGCCTTCATCGAATTATTCAAAATAATGTTAATTGTAACTGAACTGAAATAAATTATCATTTTAAATTGTCGATTGTCTCGATTCCTTCGTGATTTCGTCATTAAGCCTGAGATAATTCTAACAGATTTTTCGTCACGAGTACTTCATTAGTACTTCATGAAAGTACACACAAATAATTCGTGAGAGTATGTACTTGGGAAAGAAATTAAAAGAAAAACGAGAGGGAGAAAAAGCTACAGGGAAACTTCAGGGAGCTGTAGGATTATGTAAATGCGCAATCAAGTACACCCGTGTATTTTAATTGATGGTGAGCACAGTGAGAAATACGATAGACGAGAACCCACGCGATCTACCGTAGGTATAAGCGCGTGCGTGACGCGCGTTTCTTAAAGAGGAAAATAAAAAGAAACGAATACACCCTACGATGCATAGAAATGCATCGTTCAAGCTTATCATCGTCCTTATATAATACATTGACAAATTGATATAAATGCAGGTATGTAACGCGCGACGATTTATGTATCCAGAACGTAACAAACAACGGAGAATAAGAATTTCGTTAATTAATCAATCATTTATTTTAATAATCGAAACCAATGTTTTCTAGTATAAAATTTGACAAATTTTCAATCCTCCACCTAGAAAATAAAATTTTATTCTAAAAACATTATTAATAATCATTTTTTTTCTTCCTAAAAATTCTTCTTTTTTCACAAAACAACACCCAGAAAAAGTTCTATTTAGATCTACTAGGATCGTTTATTCGAATTTTCTAAATTTGAATCAACAAAATTTCTATTCGTTTCAGCTAGAAAACTGTATTTAAGGGGCCAGTCCACTTTGAAAATTTCAAAAAATCGATTTTTTTACTGTTTTCGACAGTACATACATTCAGAAATATTGTGTCAAACTTTTATGAAAATCCGAGCTCTCTAAGTATTTTTTTTTTACCTGAACGTCAGGACCTCATTTCGTCTACCTGAGCGTATTAGCGCGCTCAAACGCGTTTTTCTCGAAACAACGTTTTCAAAATCTAGCTCCATCGTATCTCTAAAACTAATAAACCGATACTCTTGAAATTTTAACCACATATTGTAAACATGATTCGTAACAAGATGACCCTCGATGGTTTTAAAATTTTGATTTTTACTCTTTTTTTTGTGAAAAACTGCGAAAAAACGCGCTTTTTTTACTTTTTTCCTTTTCCTCTGCCATTTTTTCATTTTTTGATAAAACTTTATATTCGAGGGTCATTTTGTAGCTGGTGTCATACTGAATCTAATGGACTTTGATTTTTTTGTTTCAGACAAGCCGTTGCCGAGTTGTGATGGAGCTACCTAGCCCACCTATTTTTGAGGCGTTACGTTAAACTATAGTTTTTGTACTTAAAAATGAATAAAAATGAATTAAAAAATTTTTTTAAATGTATTTCAAGACTTTATTTATCAAGCCCAACAACTTTTATATTCATATCTTTTATAAAATCCTCAAAAAAAAATCGCGAAAATAGCCTTTTTTTCGTGGCTTCAAAGTGGACTGGGCCCTTAAATCACGGTCTTACATACAGGTCTGGAAACTCCTCCGAATCGGAGGGGTCGCTTAACGACGAAAGCTTTACTGCAGTGGCCGCTAGGGGCGCAGCTATCTTTAAAGAGATGGCGGTGAAGCGCGGTGCGACGGCAGGCGGAGGTATTGAACAAAGACAGCACTAATTGCCGCAATACTTCGCATCTGCCTGTCTCTGTCACACCTAACCTCAATGTTTGTAATATGATGCAAGTCTATTTTTAATAAAAAAATGTTGACAGCGGAGTTCGTTTTCTTTCTAATATTATCATGAAGTAGGTTTAATAAATATTTTAATAATTCCAACATGTCTAAAATATTTTTAATTCAAGTGAGCGCGATAAGCATGAATCATTTTAAGAGCTCGGATTTCTAATGCAAGGTTTAACTGCGTGGAACGTTCGATCTCCGTAATCGGAACGTCATGTGATTAAAGCTCTAAATAATTGATTTGTTTTTTGTATTAATTTATCTCAGTTTTATATTATCGTTGTTAACAGCAAATGCCAATAAAATTTTGCTCTTTCATTTTATATATTTGTTACTCTAAAACTCAGTTACACTTATCCAGCCCTTCATATTTTATTAATATCCAAGGAAATATAAGTGAAAATGAACTCTTTGTACGCGAAATAATGAGTGCTTTGATGTCTCAATTCCGCTTTCCTTTTTGCACCCTGACACAACACAGATTCTCGGCATTTTTTCACTTTGTATGATGTAATAATTAATATTGATACAAATTGCCGGCGAAAACTCGTTTGTATTTACAAAATTACGTTAGATTCGATTTTAAAGTTATGTTATTAGGGGTCGAGATCCCAGCGCCGCGTGGTGCCAATTTTTCACGAATGTTTTCGTCCGTAAGCGACTACCCCCATCACGCAAATTCTGGCAGAGTTTCCAGACCTGTAAGACCGTGATTTAAATCAAATAGATAATGCTATTTGGGTCCGTTTATTCGCGTACCCACGTTAAAGCTTCTTGCTTTGGCCTTCTCGTGGCGCAGAGCGTCGAGGCATTTCTCACATACGAATTGCGCTCTAGATGTGCATAAATTGCGGGAACCAAAGTAATATCATTATTCTGAGGAAGACGAACGTGAATTTTTGTACCTACCCAGGGTCGCAGACCCATGAAAATATTGTTAAATAATATCATAATTGAAAATGTTATAATTAATAATATAAATATTATAAATAATAATATAAATATTTTTTTTTTCAAGTTCATATTCGTTCATTTTTAAGATAAAAATATGTCCGATTTAAATACATATATCAAATTTTTCATCAATCAAGAACATAAAAATATTGTGATAAAAAAAATAATAATTTCTTAAAGTTAAATAGCCACCTCTATTTGGCTGTGAGACGAGGAAAAAAATTTATTTAACTTCCTAGTTGAATCGACTAGATGTTTTTTCGGGGTGAATCGAAATATTAAGGTTTTTCCGAAAATTTGTTTTTATTTGAGAAATGTTTACTCACGATAAAGAATTGACGTCGAATTGAGAGTATTGCATGAGTTTAGAGCCGCTGATTCGTAAGTGTAACACCTGTTGAGATTTTCCGAGAATACCTCGATTATGTTGCGTGATCTTCGTTTCAGCCGGAAGCACCTTATGCATTCACCGTCGGCGTATCTGAAACGAAATTACACTCATATATAATAATACACTTCTTCCTTTTCTTCGTTGCATGTATGGTATATACTCATCAACCGATCGTTTCGTATATATACATGCCTGAACCTATGAGTCTCAATCTTCGAGCTGTTTGATTTACGAGCAAGCACATGTGTAGCTTCTAAACATAGTCATCAGCTATTCTTATATTTTTTATACTCCTTTACGGTCAAACGTGTCAACGCAACGACCATCTGGGCCTCGGACTTTCGAAAAATTTCGTACCCTCTTCATTTGAAAATAAATAAATAATTTAACAACGTTAAAATAAAAAAAAACCATCGAATTAATAATTAAGTAATTATTAATTCGAAAAACATAGCCATTTTAGATGAATATTTTAGAATAAGTCGTAACATTCTATTGATTATGAATGACGTAATTAGAATGTTACAAATTTTCAAGTTAACGAATTCTTTGTCAATTAGTATTAAATTAATTCAATTATTTGTGCAATTGAATTATCACTTGTTATTTAATTTGTTCCATTGCAAATAATGAGCAATGAAAGCGTGGACAAACGAATGAATTAATATAAAAAAATGTCGATCGATACGTGACTATTAAATTTGAGCTTGCTCGTTGTTCACATTTCATCATGAGACTTTGCCTGATACTGATTTATTCTCTTTCTACGTTTGTTTTATGTGTGCAGCAGCTCAATGGCTAGATATATCGTAGTGAATCTTCCTCGAGATTAATGGAAGTTGGGTTTGCATTCTTACAAAAATAAAACCAAATAAAATAACAAAGAAAGAAGGAAAGAAAAATAAAAGCTGAAAGTTGCAGCATGTCCGATGGAGTGTGTTCTCGAATAAGGGGCTGGGCAACTTCGGTCTATCTTTTGTATTAGGGCAGCCCTCCCGATTCCTCTCTTACTCTATACGTTGTGGACTTCTCGTACGTCTCTCTGGACGACCTGGAGCGAGAGTTAGTGTAGGATATATTATCCATTGCACCGTGGACTCGCGCGTATTTTCAACTTTTTTTCATATCTCTCGAAGCTCGCCTTCACAACGTTCATTTCTCCTCTTTATACAGGATCTTTCACAAATGGATTCAATCATGCATCAACCCATAATCCCTTTTACAAAGTTAATTCAATCCATACGAATCTTTTCATCAATAATTAAGGGGTTGGTGGAAAGTTCCTGTTCATTCTCAGTTCTTAAGGGGACTAGGCAGCGAAAATAGGCCAAAAATGGGACGAAATTCAAATGGCATTTGTGAAGAACTGAAACAACATACATAAATTTTCTTTTTTGCAACGTTTTTATTGGAGTTTTGGCTATTAAATACCGTGGTTGAGGTTTGAAAAATATAAATATTTAAGGGAGATATGAGCGGATAAATAAGACCATGCACTGCTCCTTCATTGCCACGATTCCGAGTAGCCGGTTGAAGTTTTCGGCAATTCCCAAAGATCGTTCTCTTCAGGGGATGTTCCTCCACAGCCTGAACTCAAAATTTTTGAAAAAACATAAAAATTAAAAAAATGGCGGCTAAAATTAGAAAAACATCGAAAAAAGGATGACATTTGTTGTTAAATTTTAGCCGCCATTTTTTTAATTTTCATGTTCTTTCAAGCATTTTTGCTTCAGTCTGTGGAGGAATATCCCCTGAAGAGAATAGCGTTTGGGAATTGCCGAAAACTTCAACCGGCCACTCGGAATCGTGGCAATGAGGGAGCAGTGCATGGTCTTCTTTATCCGCCCATATCTCCCTTAAATATTTATATTTTTCAAACCTCAACTACTGAATTTAATAGCCAAAACTCCAATAAAAACGTTGCAAAAAAGAAAACGTATGATATTGTTTCGGTCCTGCACAAATGCCATTTGAATTTTATCCCATTTTCGGCCTATTTTCGCTGCCTAGTCCCCTTAGCTCTAGAACTCATAGGCGGGGTCGCTATCGACCCCAGATAAATGTCGAAAAATAAGTTTTTTGTCGATTTTCTGAATTTTTCACTTTTTAAATGAGTTTTTCATCAACTCACCTTCCGTGAAATTAAATTTACTGTATATCATTTTATTCGTTATTAAAAAACGAAGAGATTCATATGATGGCAAGTCTTTTTATCTCTGTAAAAATGATTCTACGCCCAAAAATACCACGAGGTCGAAAACGACCACGGTCATGCGTTGGAAGTTGGTAACAAAAATGGGACATAAGTTCTAGGATTGAAATTCTTAATTTGAACTATCCATCAAGGATTTTAATTAGGGAATCAATAATTAAAATGTTTTTTAATCATTTATTCGAGTGTTCGAAAGCTTTTTAAAGGCTAACAATAAATCACAGCTTCCATAGCTTTTTGCGTAAAGCCCACTGCGTCTTTAGTTTTGCAGATTAAATGATTACTTTTATTAAATAGTAATTATCATCGTTACTTTAACAGCTTTCGTAGACAAATTCTTCTTGGATGGACCGATTGGTGGTTCGTTAACGATTTAACATGAATAACGGTGTATAGCAATACATATACATATATACATGAGTATGGGCACACGCGTAGGGGCGTGCGTGGATGCCAATTTATGCATTCTTGTTCGGACGACACCCACACTCTCTGTTCTATATAGATGATCCTTCTTTCTCTCTATCTCTCATTCTTCCGCTGCTTTCATTATATTTATTTGTATATATACATACACATACAAAAAGACCTTCGAGATCGTCTCGATCGTTCTCAGCGTTTCGATTCCCAAGGGAAAGGGACGAAGGTTCGTCCGATGAATGTAGAAATAAAGAAGAAAATAAAAAGGTGAAAGAAAACGAGTTGGCTCGTGTACTGCCTTGGCTCTCGCTCGTGTGGCATTCAAACTCTCTATGTAACAAAAGTCAGAGTTAGGAAGAAAGAGAAAGAGAGAAGAAAAGTAGAATTCATGGACTAATCCCTCCGCGGGTGCGTCCGCGAAAGAGTCACCAAGGATTCAAAGGTGTGTCCTCGCTCATCTGGACGTTACACTGTTCTCTCTCTCTCTCTCTCTCTCTCTCTCTCTTCTCTCATCTCTCTCGATTTTTTCCTCTCGTTATGGTCCAGCCGAAAATCCAAGCCAAATGTTCTACACACTTGTTCCCGACTCTTGGGCCTCTTAAATCTCCAGGAGACAACTCCCCTGTAATTTTTTTCTCCTCTTTATCCCGAACATTTATCTCGTACGATGAAATGAATAAGAATAATGGCGAGGGTGCTGAATAAGGGGAAAAATAACATTGCGAAGAATGGATTACATAGAGACTGAATTAATGATTCTATTTTGGATCGTATGTAGAGAGAGAATATTATGGGAAAATGAGGAAAAATTTATAAAGCAGAAAATTCAAGTTTTATTTATATAACGAAAATAAAATTTGATTATTCGTTAATAACTTTTTTTCATGAATATTATTGAAATTCAATATTTACAAATATGTTCGAAAATCCTGAATGTTTTTCGATTTTTATCGTATCCCCAGAAATCGACATTTAAATCGAAATTTTGCGACCAAAAAAACGTATTTCTAAAACATTCTTAACAAGAATTGAGTAAAAAGGTCCCCTCGGAATTTCTACAATGTATATGTTGCACGCGCAACGAGATTCGAGAATTTATTTGACAAATATATATACGTATATCAAACGACACAAGTTAAGAATTCGTTGGTCCATGTTAAAGGAGTTTAAAGAGGAAAGTGACTCGCGACCACCCTCGAGAGAAAGATCGACCCTGCCATATGCTCCCCTGCTAATTCCTCGTAAAAGCTTCCATCTCGGTGTGTGATATAGTCGCGACGAGAAGACTCGTGTGCGGTTACATCGGGAGAAAGTGTTTCTTCAAGGAGGAGAGTCGCGAATCCGAGACACGCGAATCACCGCAACTATGTTCATCTGGCCGTTAGCCACTTTTTTTTAACGACTTTTGCTCCACTTCGCTTAAGCATTCATCCATTTCTATATATAGAAATACGAGCATTTAAATTGACGTTGCAATGAATTTAACTTCGATAATGGTTTTGTATGTAAATTTTTACGAAAAATGGCTTTGTAAGAGAATTTTCAGTACCTTGAAACGGGATTCGAACACTGAGAAAAGAAATTTGTTGATTCAACAAAATTTTTGTTGAATCAACAAATTGTGGCGAACAAAATGAAATTCGTTAACTCAACAAAAGTTTGGTTAATTCAACCACTTAATTTGCTAGCTCAAATAAATATTACTCATTACGACGAAAATATTGTTGAATCAACAAAATTTTCTGTTAAATTAAAAAATTTCATTTTGTTCGCCACAATTTGTTGAAACAACAAATTTCTTTTCTCAGTGAAGCCACGAAAAATAACCAATATTCGAATCGCTAAGAACTTTGGTTTTAAATTGGTAACAATAAAATAAAGTTACTTAATATCTAGTGAAAAAAATAAGGCGTTTTTTAAAATAATTATTTGAAATCTGTAGTTTTTTTCCAGTATAAAAAGAATCTTTATTAGCAGCAGCGTTAAATAAAAATTCCGGACTCGATTTAAAAATTGTAATTTAATTCAATTAAATTCTAATTATTTTACCTTTTTCTTTTTAACAAAAGTAAAATATAGAACACGTTTTTCCAATTAAATACCATTAGTTTTCCCTTAAAAAGGAATCGCATAATTCTACAATCGGCTGGTTGCAGGACACGAAAAAAGTTATGCGTTTCATTACGATCGCTCGATCGCAGTAATTTTCAATGTACCAATATTCTCGTAAACGGCATAAAATAACTTAACTAAACTTGGTAGACCGGTTATACGCGTGTCACGATCCGTTATTGTGACCATAAAAAGAGTCATCAGTTGTAAAAACGTGGAAATAAAAGATTTTTACGAAACAGCTCGTTTGTAATTGTCAACGTGTCGCAATTGATCGAACGTCTATTACTTGACGCAATTATTTGTGGCTCGACTCAGATTTCAATCGCTTTTGGGCATAACGATTTCTGTTTTTTTTTTTTTTTTTTTTTATGAAAGTGTGTAAAATCAATGTTTTAATTTTTTTCAATTTGATTTGAAGATTATCACATAGATTTTTCTCTCGTTTTTATATCCAAAAAGTGGATCAATCATTATAATCAGTCGATCAAAATGAAAAATAAATAATATATTCCAAAAATCATTGTAAATAATCAAACCCAAAAAAGTAGTTCCATTACCAACGAAAAGTTGTGCTCGTAATAAAGGAATACAAAAATTGCACTAAAACATTAATCAAACGTTAATAAAAAGGAGATTCTTTCTTCAAGGGCAAAAGAAAAAATGCTCAAAAGTGGAGATACGAAATTGGTGTCGAGAAGAGAGTAAAAGCAGAGAAGAAATAAGACGAAAAAAGTGTCAAGATTCGAAGGAGAATTCGCAGAGTTTCGAAAGGAGATGCTAGTGGTCGGTTCTTGTGCAGTTTCATTTTACTTTTTTCTTATTTGTCACGCAATGTACCGAGAGCGTATACGCGTTTGTCTCGGGACGTCTGCGGGATAGAGATCTATTCCCGGCGTAGACGTGTCTCAGACGCCGGACGTCGTCGTCGTCGTCGTCGTCGTCGTCGTCGTTCTCTCGCAAGAGGCGAGAGAACACACGCGCGGTATCGCGAGATCGTAATGAGAGTTAATACATACGAGGAAAGCAGAGTGTGACACACGAGAAAAGTATGAATAAATGCGAGAACTCGACGCCATTCGTTCGAACTTTGTAAGAACGTGGGCGAACATATTGATTTTTGATCGATAAGTAATCGATTAAATCGCGATTGCAGGCTAATAAATAATATCAATCGCCAATCCTCACGTTTCTAATAATCGATATATTATTTGACGAACCCACGCAACCTAGAAATTGTTGAAGAATAGATAGTCAACTGCCAGAATGGGTCTGGGAGACCCATACGATTTGTTTTCGATCGAACATTATGTTTTTTCTTTTTTATTTATATTTTTACGTTTAGTAATGTTTCGTTTATGATTTGTTTTTATAGATTATTACGATTGAAACTTACTTGTCGACAAGAAGAACATTGTCACCGACACGTTTGTGACAGTAGCCCCAAACGGGTATCGAGTCGTAGGTGATGTTGACAGTCGAATATTGTATCGGTTCGCCGGTATTGGTAGAGCCCCTGGCGCCTCTTCCGCTCACCTGCATCAGAAACTCGCCCTGGAATTCGGCCGGAAAGTAACATCGGTCCATGAACTGTGGATCATAGGCAGGAAGTGAATCTGCCGCGTCCGCCGAAACGTCTGTAAACCAAAAAGAAATCGAAGAATGAATATTACGTGTGATGGAAGCATATTATAGAAAAAAAAATGTAAACTATTAAAATAAATTGAATTATTTCATGAAATAATCGATCGTTTCGTTTTTTTATTACGAAGATTTCTCAAATGACTCCACGCACGAAGAGGTCGTCTGCGCGTATAATAAAATTATTGAAAAAAATAAAATTAATGCGATTTTGTTAAACATCGTGGTTTAATTAATAACGCGAAGTACGAAACAACGGTTACATGACAATTCGTCCCAGAACAAAATATCCGGGTCAAAATATCCCGGTCAAAATATCCTGAGACACAATATCCCGGAGTCAAAATATCCTCGGGACAAAATATCCTGAGACACAATTCCCGGAGTCAAAATATCCTCGGGACGAAATATCCTGCACTGAGAAAATAAATTTATTGATTCAACAAAATTTTTGTTGAATCAATAAATTGTGGCGAACAAAATGAAATTCGTTAACAGAAGAAAAATTTGATCAATTCAACCACTTAATTTGTTGGCTCAAATAAATATTGCTCGTTACGACGAAAATATTGCTGAATCAACAAAATTTTCTGTTCAATTAACAAATTTCATTTTGTTCGCCACAATTTGTTGATTCAATAAAACATTTGTTGAAACAACAAATTTCTTTTCTCAGTGTGAGACACAATATCCCGGAGTCAATATATTATCGGGACAAGATATCCTGACAAGAAATATCCTTAGGACATTATATCATCGAGACAATATTAAAACATTAATAATAAATTAAATAAAAATAAAAAATATACGTTATCAAAATAATAAAAAAATTAAACAAATGTTAAAAACAAACAAACTAACCCAAACCCAAAGAACCAAACGAACCGAAACAAACCCAGAGAACCAAATAACCAAACAATCAAACAACCGAACAACCAAACAACCGAACACCCAAACAACTAAACAACCAAACAACGACAAACCCAAACAACCAAACAACAACATAACAAATAATAAAAAAGTACACATCAGTATCCGTACCCGTACAGTACTGGAGACGAAACTCACTACTAACCTCAGGATACAATTATATTCTTTTACATACACATCTTACATACATGAATACATGTTGCCACTTGCTTTCATGTACACACACATATGATCATCAATTTCTATATTATATTCATTGAATCCGTTGAATTCAATACTCATTAATATTCATCGATACAAATATCACAGTGATTTATACTACAATTATATTTTGTTCAAGGAGGGGATCAAGATCCAACATATTTTCGTTAACAATGATAATGATATTTTTCTTGATTGATAGAAATGAAAATATCCAATACATTTAGTCTTACAACTGTAGGATATTTTTCAATAAACAATATTACGTTGTTGGCATATTTCCAAATGAAGTATATTATATTATTGGGATATTTTTAAATTAAGGATATTATATTGTTAGAATATTTTCAAATCGAGGATATTATGTCACTAGAACATTTTGACTCAGATATTTTGTCCCAGGATATTTTATCCCAGGATATTTTGTCCCAAGAATATTTTGTCCGAGGATATTTTTCCTCAGGATATATTGGCACGGGATATTTTGTCTCAGGATCTTTAGGCCGTACACCCGAAACAACCATAAAAACTTGTTTGAAGATCGTTAAAAGAATAGATTCAATGCGCATGTAGGAAAGTTAATAATTAATGCGATGATCAAAACGAATAATCACCGTTGGTTTGCTTTATTAAATCATTTATTGAGCTCCTTGCGTAATGAGATTTCTCACATAGCTATATAAACATCGAGAAATCTTGTTTCGAAGTAGCTGCAAATAATAAAAGTTGAACAAAAGCTCGAAGCTTTGAGCGCTGGCGTTAATAAGTTAAGTGACGAAGCGCCACATATTCTTGCGTGCCAATTGCTGACTTAATTGATTAATTAATTAAGCAGTCGGGTGTAGCGCGAAAGAGTTAATCCGGTACGGGAATTTATATTCAAGGGGGCCTTTTTCTCGTAAGCAAGGTCGTGCGAACTGGCCCGTGTTTTCATATTATATATAAATTGCACTTTGAGCTTCCCGTACAACGTAATCATTAATTTGCGCCTGTACGCTTACATTTTTGTATCTCTCTCGCGGCTTTTACACACGAGTTTGGGAACGAAACGACGAGGAACGAGGGCCCAACAGAAGGCCCATTAAACGCCACGAGTTCCGCAACGTTGACCTCTTCCCCTCACTCTTTTTTTCTACCATCTTTCTCTCCTTTGCTCTCGTTTTCTCTCTTTTTCTTTGCGCGGCCCTACGAGACCGCCACCGGATGTTTGCATCGATAAACTATTACATTTTTCGATCCTCTTTCCCTCGTCATATTAAATATATTTATCTGATTGTTTTTCAACGTCAAATTGGAATGTTCAAGGGCTGCCTCATTTTGAAAAGTTATAAAAACGGTAAATCGTTTTTTTTATTAGTCAAATAAGACCTCTGATTTTTTAAATCACTCCGTAGTTTGGGAAAAGTCTGATATTTTTTCATTACTTCCGTGGAAAAACTCTCACTTATAAAATATTCAAAAAATAACATTTTTATTGTCAATATTCGAGTGCTCCGTTCTCCAAAATTCGAAAAAGTCGCTTCTTTCTCACCTCGATTTTAGTTTTAAATAGTAAAATACAAATCTATATTTTCCAAGAATCTCGAAACGGTCGAAACTTCAATTTTCACATTATTTTCGAGTTTTGACATTTCGAATAAATTAGGATTTGCAGGTTACGTTTCGTTTCGAGCAATTTAATAATTAAATTATAAAAAAATATATCGAAATTGAAAAAAATGTTTATATGAATATTTATTCATTTAATCGCGATTACGAAGAGTAATTAAATATACATTATTGTCATTTGAATTTATTATATTATATTATTTTATTTATTATAATAAAATCTTATTATAATAATAATAAATTTTTAAAAATTTTATTATAATAATAATAAATTTGAATTTATTATATTATATTATATATTTGAATACAATTTATTTATTATAATAAAATTTATTATAATAATAATAAATTTGAATTTATTATATTATATTATATTATATATTTGAATTTATTATATTATTTGAATTATATTATATTATACTATTTTATTATATTTATTTTTCAACGTAATCGACGAATTGCATTCGTATTTGTAGTCTGTGACTTAACTTATATAAATGTTAAGTCTACGGGATTCTCAAGTTCTCCAGTTTCCTGGGTATGTGTTGGCTTGCATTCAGTCAACGCACCGTGGAAGGTCATTAGCGTTGCGATTAAACGGTCTCGCCGGTGAGCTCTCCTTTCTTTCTCTCTTTCTCTGTTGCGCGGTTGTCTCTCATGTTCTCTTTCTCTCTCGGTGTGTGCACGCCGGACAGGTGGATAACACATCGTAGCCCTTTCCCCTCGTCTCTCTTACGAGAGCAAATCCATTGGGACCACCGTGCGAGCAGTCGAGCGAGCTCCCGGATTTTTGCTGATGATAATGATGATTCGATCCTTTTCGTTTTTCTTTTCTCCTGCTTTTATTTTTTTGTTTATTTTGTTTTTCATTTTTTAAATACGAGCCTTCCTTTCGCAATATTTCGTGGAAAAAAACGGGAGTATGCGTCAGCATAACGGAAACGGAAGACATCGATCTTCCAAACGCTTACGGTCGATATAGACGCGCTATAAATATACGTTTTTTTTTTTTTTTTACAAACGTAACTCTATTTTCTAAATTACAATGGTGGAAATGGAGATCAGATTTCCTTCATTTTTCCATGGTCTTCGGAAAAATTAGTAAGGAAAAATGCTTTTTTTTAAGACATTTTTATAATCCAATAAATGACTAGTCGAATTTGTAGGAATTTCTGGTAAAGGTTGGTGAATTTTTAAAGAACGATTGATTTTTACCAATTTTTTCATCCCCGGTTTGGATTTGCTTGAGTTATTGTTTGTTTGTTGAATTATTTTTGTAATAAAACCCGAGCGAAGCCGAAGGCTAGTATTAATATACAAATAATCGGTTATTATTTTTTGATGTTCATCGGAATGATAAGTCTGGGGAGGTAAATGGGTCGTACATTTACAGGTATATTGAGTACATAAAATAGTTAAAGCCTCGTCTCGGAACGATGGAACATTTCGAGTGATCGTTTGGGCGGAACGCGATAATGACGGGGCGAGATATTTTTTTTGCTTCTCGATCTTAGCGCTCTCGTTTCTCATCGTCTCATCGCGATCGTCCTCATCGTCGTCGTCGTCCTCCGGGTCGTCATCGTCGTTCATTCTCTACCGTTTCGGAGCTTTTTTTCCCTTCACCTCAGAGTTTTTTTGCCCTCATCTTTATATATTTTACTCTCTTATTTTTCCCTCTTCTCTCGTCTTTTATCGCGCGATCACCTCTTTACTCTTGGTTTGCCGCCGCCGGTCAAAACTCGCGGAACGATCCGTTTCGACGCTTTTTTTTTCATTATTATTCTTTTCGTCTTATTTCTTTTTCAAGTCTTATTTACCAGCAGCGTGAGAATGCCGATTGTCAGTGTCGTACTCCTCACGGAACATGAGACGGTGTATTTTTATATGAATATAACGACCAAATATAATTTTCAACAGGACCGCAGCCAATTGGACCTTAATTGACTTTTTTTTTCGTCTTTGCGGTCATTTTTTTCAGCTCAGGAGTGGGTGGATAGATAATAATTGGTTGGGAACTTTGAAACACACATATACATACCTAATCTCCCCCCCCCCCCCCCCCTCAAAACGACTATATTTCATACAGCAATTTGTGACAATAATTTTCGTCTTATTTTCTCACGAACAGAACTTTTTATATGTGAAAGATTCTCTTCGTTTTTTTTACGAGTTTTTAATGTCGGAGCCGTTACAATAATGGTGCGCATACTTATGCATATATGTGTTTTTTTTAAATAATATTGTCGAGAATATTTAAGCACATCCGGATGAACGATATATGATGGATTCTCAGACCGGAAATCGTGAATGTATTTACGTGGAATCTCATTCTCAACTTCAACAGGATTTTCCACTTTTCTATATATACGATACAATGAATGAAAAATAAAAGTATGCGGCACGAGCAGAAAGGAATGTGAAGTGAAATAGCTATAAAAACGTATATGGAACCATGGAGAGGAAAAAAGTCGTCTTTTGTTAAATGAAAAACTTATTCGAAAATATTTTATTAATGAAATAATAAATATAATATAATTGATGGCTTTGGTTAATGCACAATGAAGTGATAAAATTTGGACAAAATTTGGGGCAAAAAAGACCCGAAAAAATTGACCCATTTCTGTTTTAGTGGAGTTGACTCTTATTTCTAAAGTATTTCGAAAAAGTGGACGATTTATTTACAGACACGATGTAATCTTTTTGTCAAAAGAACGGTAAAAAAGGAAATTTGAAAGTAAAACAAGATACGAGAAGAGGAGAAAGAAAGAAAACCAGTATAAGAGCATAGCAGGGAGAAGCTAAAACGATTAACGCACGGTGAAGATTTCGCTCGGTTTGTTCGAGACTCCGCCGCCGCCACAGTAGGCATATACATACTTATAGCATTGACTCGTAAAAAGCGCAACGAGAAACGAGAAGATGAGGCTCTTGAACACGACTCGACGTCGAAACCAATTTCATTGAGGATCTCGCGAGCTTACGGAGTGAGAGAGCGAGAGAAAGAGAAATAAGAGAGAAAAATAACTCGCGGTTTTGTAGTGCCGCCACTCTTGCGGGGAAATGGTGGTAGGGTTGTATGGTAGAATTTACCGCAGCCAAGGGGAAATGAGAAGTTCGAGAGAGCATCACCGGAAGTTCAGTCAAGTTTTTCGTACACGTCGAGGAGGAGAGATCTTTCGATTCTTATTCTTATTTCTCTTCAATCTCGAGACTCACTGAATCACTCTCTACTCGTTCACCGATCATATATTCGCGTGTGCATCCTTTCCCCTGTAAATTCTCTATTATACACGTATGCCTACATGTATGCGCGGTATTCTGTATATCATTATAATGCCGGAAAGACCTGCCCCATATTGAATCAGCCTCAGAGTCACAGAAAAAAATCTGTAGCTTCGTTCTCGTAAATTATCTGTCTGAAAGTTTTTTTTTCTCCAGTTCATTTCGTTTTTCTGAGAAAATTTAACAATGCTCAGAAAAAATGGTATAATTAATATTTGTAAAGAATGTTAATAAAAAAAAAAATGTACGAAACCGAAAGCGACCGAAGGTTTAAAAAGAAATCCGAAAAATCACATCGAATTAGAAAAAGTATGTTTTTTTTTCTCGTAACCTCGTGAGAGAATCTGATCTCGAAATTTGATTGGGTCCAAAAATCAACAATAAAAAGGAACGAAAAAGAGAGGCAGAGGGCAAGAACGATAGACGAGAAAGAATCTAGCACGGACGAAAAGTCGCGTGAGGCCGTGCGAAAGGTGTGGCACGTCGGTGTACGATGGCGTTATACGGAACCTTCTGCACGGTTGTGGCTCTCTTGTGAGGTTTGGTTCTCAGGAACCTGAGAGGGTTCAGCCTCTACATAATGCACTCCAAGGAGCGGAGGCGCTGAGAGAGAAAGAGAGAGAGAGAGAGAGAGAGAGAGAGAGAGAGAGAGAAAGAGGGAGAAGCTGGAAAGAGCGATAGACGAAGCACGCGCTCGAGACTTTTCTCTGTCTCGACCAAAGCATAAGTCCAGGTATTACGTACATATACATAAATCTTTCTCACTTTGTTGCCTATCCAAGTGTATTCTCCTTTATAGCGCTTTCTCTCTTATCGTTTTATTTATATATATGTATATAAATGTGTGCACATATCTATATGTATTTATACCCATTCTCTCTTGATCTTGGCTCTATCCGGCTCTGTACGTGGATCTGAGAGGATATATATTACCTGTGACCACTCCTTAGAGCGAACAGATTAAACCCTAGACTTTGCAGGAGATATACACGTCCAACGTTCCTGCGGGACCGTGGAAAAGTGAATAGCGAATTGAGGCAAAAATTCGTAGCCTACGTTCTCTGTCGAGGATGATATTTTCTGTCATTATGCTTTTAACCCCTTTGGAATGTGTTGACACGTTCACTCAGAAGTCTCGTAAGGATTGAACTCGTGAAGATAACTCAACGTTAGGATTGATACAATTTTGTTAGTAAATCGTTCATCGATACTCTGCAATTTCTTCTCTCGATCCCCTTACTTTGTAAACATTCGATGATAAAGCTTGGGAATCTGGCAATAATGACTTTTTTTTTGTTTCCTCCTCGTTGAGGAACTGAGCTGAAATTTCTTCCGACTTCTTCCGCGTCGTAAAAATCTAATCCAAGGATGGTTATTGTACTTATGGAAACGCGAAACCATGTTCGCACAGCTACAAGAGGACGAAGAAGGGAAGAGGAGGAGAAGCGGGGGATCTCTATCGCTAGGCTTGGGAAAGCCGAGATTGCTTTACCACCCTCTTCTCACTGTCGGATCCGATTGCAAAGTGCATAAAAGCGGTATGTACTTACACATATGCGTAGAAGTTTGTACATACTCTGGTATACGTTTACGGAGTCCGGTGAGGAGCTACAATTCCCGTTGCTTCGCAGGGTGAAACTCAATGTTCTCTCTCCCTCTCTCTTCTTCTTCTTCTTTTTCTTCTTCTTCTTCTTCTTCTTCTTCTTAGTGTGGTAAGTCAGGATTATGGGCTTTGAGAGCACGGAATATAGCGAATATAAGAGGTAATAGAGGGAAAAACGAATCCGAAAAGAGGTGGAGGGAGGGCACCAGGAAGATGAGCACCGCGGTCTCGCTTCGTGAACTTCATGGCGCAGAGACACCGAGATGGATGTGCCGTGGTTCGGCCACACGAGCGGCAACTGTCAGTTGTACCATGAAATCCTTTTTTTTATATCGAGTGTCACAAAACTTCAACACGAATATTTACAGGATAAATAGATCTTGAAATGCTAAAGCGAGAAGTTCTTAGCCATTTTTCTTTCTGATCCACCCGGAAGGGCGCGCGATGGGCTATCACCAATGATTTAAGGGGCCAGTCCACTTTGAAAATTTCAAAAAATCGATTTTTTTTTACTATTTTCGAAAGTATATACATTCAGAAATATTTTGTCAAAATTTTATGAAAATCCGAGCTCTCTAAGTATTTTTTTTTTTACCTGAACGTCAGGACCTCATTTCGTCTATCTGAGCGTATAAACTTCAAATGCGTTTTCCTCGAAACAATGTTTTCAAAATCTAGCTCCACCGTATCTCCAAAACTAATAAACCGATTCTCTTGAAATTTGAACCACATATTGTAAACATGATTCGCAACAAGATGACCCTCGGCGGTTTTAAAATTTTGATTTTTACTCTTTTTTTTGTGAAAAACTGCGAAAAAAACGCGTTTTTTTTTACTTTTTTCGTCCTTCATCTGCAATTTTTTCATTTTTTGATAAAACTTTATATCCGAGGGTCATTTTGTAGCTGGTGTCATACTGAATCTAGTGGACTTCGATTTTTTTGTTTCAGACAAGCCGTTGCCGAGTTGTGGTGGAGCTACCTAGCCCACCTATTTTTGAGGCGTTACGTTAAACTATAGTTTTTGTACTTAAAAATGAATAAAAATGAATACAATTTTTTTTTTTATCTATTTCAAGACTTTATTTATCAAGCCCAACAACTTTTATATTCATATCTTTTATAAAATCCTGAAAAAAAAAAAAATCGCGAAAATAGCCTTTTTTTCGTGGCTCCAAAGTGGACTGGCCCCTTAATAACTTATCAACAATGCATCGGAGAAAAAGATACCTTCAGTCTTTTTTCTTCAGAATTTAGGCGTCTGAATAGAGAGATGCAAATTCGAGAGATTAAAAATCTTTTTCACATCTCCTTGCAAGAAATATGCGAGAAAATATAAAAAAAGATTGATATATTTTGATTTCTTCTTCCTTACTTGTTTTCTACAGTCCAGGCATGATTTTTCAATCACCCTGTAGAACTTTCTCGCGTGTATACACTTAAACATTACTGTAATATGTACATATGTATTTATATATACGTATTCTAGCTGGCTACTCTCCGCTATAACAATAAGAGAGTTGGTCTCGTTCACGCTCGCGCGACCACCGAAAGAAGACGACTTTTGTACCGTCACCGAGACAACCCAAGAAACGAGGACTACATTTCCGTGTTTCTCTACCTTATTTTCATATCTATTTCCGACAAGTTGCCTCTACCACTTTATGTAATATGACGTTGCAATAATGTAATAAAAATAAATTACACAAAGGTTGTCAAGAAATTATGAGACATTTTGACGTTATGAGAAATGGAAATTGCAAAATAAAACTGTAGTGCAATTTTCGTTTTTTTTCCCTGCAAATCCTTTTTGAAAGTTGCTTTTTTATAAAGAAATCTTTCGATCGATTTCTGCTCCGTCATTTTCCTTCATTTCCAACAATATTCAGAGACGTAGCGATTTTTATTTATTGACTCTGAGTATATTTTAATGTTCAGTTACTCTTTCGGTGGCCATAATTCACACGTGAGCAGTTTACGTTCTTGCAACGATATTAATACTAACTAGTCGGCGAGCACATGTCGCGCTCCATCTGTTATATATACACGCACGTTCGCGTATTAACGAAGTTAAGATTCTTGGTATTGCACGAACTTGCATGCGATAATGAGAGTCTCCTGCTTTCTTTCGCTTTCTTTTTTGGAAGATAGAAAAGATCAGAGCTCAGATCGCAGCTGGGTGCGTTGAGGCACACACGATCTAACATCGCGAATATTGATAATCCACGTCTTTTGCGAGGTTACAAATTGATCGCAGTTTACGAGAGTCTAAATTTGTCATTTTTACAAAAAATCCAATGCCGGATGGTCGATACAAAAAAACGTAGAGCTAAAAATGACATTTATGTACATTTTTCGAATCTTTGGGTTAAATTTGGAAAAGAACGAAAAAAGGAGAATCGAGTCTTATATACACACTGCGGAGAGGTCAACGAAACATTGAAAGATAGCGATAAGAAAGTAGAAAAGTTGAAAAATGACGAATTTCCGGTTAGACAATGAGAATTCCATCGCGCGGGAATGGCAAATATTCTCACGCTGATAAGAATGATTTAAAGTTTGATGGACCAACATAAGAATCTGAGCAATGTCGGTAAACGTATACGATTGTGAAAAACGAAGTGACAAATGATATTTGTTAAGCGTTTTGTGGACCTTACCGACAAAAGATACGCCTTTATGATCGCGGGAGATCGACATGAAAGAAATTCCTTTTCTTTTCGTTGGCTGGCGTTGCACGAAGAAAAGCTTTTCATACATACCCTTTGAATTCCCCGTACCTGCGCCGTTGCGCTATAGATTATCCGAGAGAATTTCCAACACCGGAAGTCCGCTATTAAGCCTCGTATCTTGTCTCGAGCCGCAATCTCATCCGGACGTTTAATTACTCACTCTTTTGTTCCTTCGATTTTCATTCCATTCATCTCATACTAATTAATCCAGTCATTATTATTTCTCGTCAATATCGCTAAGTTTATTCTTTTTTAATCATATATAAAAGTCATCCTGGGGGTTTATGCGCAAGTTTCTTGCGATAATATTCCGCCACGTTGGCTCCCGTTGAAACGTGATGAAACTGATTAGTTTTTCTCGCCGGAAACTTCAGTGATGCCGGTCAATTTCATCGTGCGAATTCAAGAGGAATAGCCACTGGTTTTTTAGCCATTTTTTTAAATACGCTTTTTAGTCGGCGCTTGAAATCGCAGGGAGCTGAGGATTCTCTATCCCTTTTCAAATGTGCATGTATGTAGAGATACACACTGAACTAGGCACGCGTGAGCATCCTTCATCGTGATTTTATTCTGGAAAACAACGCGACTTCCTGCTGTGTTCAAGTATTCCCTTCTTTCCTCCCTCCCTCTTTCCATTTCACCCTATCTTTTCATGAGATCTCGCGATTATATATTTTTATAAGAAATCGCAAGAAACGTAAACGCACGTGCACGCGTGCTCGACCAAGTATGCGGTATTCAATTCATAAAGATCACATTCACTATTTAGTAGGTAAAGAATGTTCATTAGCCAATTGATCAATAATTAATGAAAAAAATTAGTTACAAGATTCCTTTCATCCTTGGATCGAAACGTCATATTTACGAAAAATTAATTTGTTGTTCGTATTTTTCATAATTCTATGATTTTTTATGTATTGGATAGAAAATAATTTCGATTAAATTATTAATGAATTAAATAATAATTTTACAGAGGAAGAAAAAGAAATAATGAAATGCTAGAATTTCTGTTGAGCGATAAGTAATCCCCGTTACGTTAATTGTGAAACCATAAAAAAATGGACGATGAGCATTAGGTGTATCCGTTGTTTAGTTATGCGTATATGCAGTTAGAGTAAAATTGTGAAACGTAAGCATGGTCACGCTTTCTCAAGAAACATCGAGGAGGATTTGAGACTGAATTTTGTTGCTGTATTAACTGAAAGAAATTCTTTAAATTTCATTAGATGATACATAATTTAAAAAATTCAGCGAAAACAGGATATTCGCGTGAAGTATTGAGTCAGACATCAATTTAGACTGACGTAGGCGAGGAGACGTAGGAAATAAAGAGAAATATCAAATTCGAATGGACAGCAATCATATTTATTAAAATAATAATTACGTTTTTTCTTTTAAATAATTTTAATAATAAATTTTCGATGAATTTTCTCATTATAATTGTTTCGTGAGAATAATCATAGTTTTATATTTTTTGCAATGTGAAAACAATTGAAGAAGATCTTTGTTTGAAGTGAATGTTAATTGATTCGTGCATAAATCAAAATTAAACAATTTCAATTTCTGCACGATTTCAATAGTGATACAAAAATGGTGTGTTTTTGTTATAGCAAATCTGTTTTTCGACAATCAGGGTGATACAAATAGAGCATGAATATTTTAGAAAGGAAACGCACTAGTATATATGGATGGAAATAAAAACTTCCGCGAAGAATAATAATTCTTGGGCGATTAAGTCGACGTGGTTGCTTCTGTTTTGTTCGAGAGCTCATTCCACGTTGTATGTGTGTGAGCTCTCTTTTAGCGCGGCGTGTGGCGTTATACAAACCGCGTGAGAGTTCGACGGCCCCTTCGTATATCACAGAGAAGTGTAGCTTCCCTCCTCTCTGGTGTACAATAAACCTGACGCACCGTTAAAAATTCAAGTTGAGAAGGACCTACGACGAACAAAATGTTGTCTGAGATTATCCTCGCGGTCTTCCTCTCGTTGTTATTGTTTACGGTTAGAGGTAATTGTGCATAATGAAGGTGTGCACACAGCGTGCTTATGATTTGTGAAAAATGATTGCACCACCATAGCATACAACCCTTTTCTTGCCAGAGGAAGTTGTACATAGAAAAATGATAAAAAATGAGCTACGTTAGAGTTTTAAGTATATTTTAATTGTTTGTTATCTCGTTTAATTGAGGGTAGGATGCAGAGGATGTGAATGAATATTTTATGGCACTAATTTCGTTACGATTTAATTCGACGTAATTATTTTGAAGTTGATTCATATATTTGAAACATTAAATTCGATGGCGAGTGAAAAAAATTTGCACCCAATCAAGAATTCATTTATTCTAGTGTCAAGAACAATCGAATAAAAAATATGTCACTAAAACTAAAAAGAGTGATCTATCAATTTTCTTCTTCCCATAGTCATGATCAGAGATGCCCAGAATTGATGGTATTGATAAACGAGAATATCGAAGAAACTCATAATCATCGGCCATTACCCATAATGCCATAACGACTGTGGGTTATGAAAGAAGGAGGGGGGGGGGGGGGGACGGGCCCACACAACATTAATCTCCACCCGCCCTTTTCGTTTTCTCTAAGCTTATGATCACGAGTTCGTGTATATATCGAAGGGTGGTGAGTTTGCAAAAAGTGACCTCGATCGTTGGGTGGTTCAAGAGCGTTATAACCCCGAAGAAGTGGTTTCCTTCTCGGGTTCTCTCGCTTCTCACTTTCTTTTCATTGGGGTCTGGGTTCGTAGTGCGATGGACCATCGAACGCCATATGGTCCTCGAGGCCTCTCTGCGAACTTTTGCTCAATATATGTGTATTATAACTATATAGGTACATAAAGATATATATTGCAAGGTTGCACCAACCTTCTCTCGTCGCCTCATCTTCATTAATGAGAAGGGACCGACGGAAACTTTTGGCAGATGCCCCAAGATTCGTTATACCCGAAATGCTGACGAGCCATACCCTCGTTTGCCTTTTAATTTCGTCTCGCGTCCTCGACAAATTTCTTCAAACCTCCCATGAATTTCGTCCTTGAGTCAGCAACCATTTCAGCCAACCTTTTTCAAAGATTCGTGTACGATGTGCCGGCGCATTTAAAGTCATTAAGACACCATGCTTATTAGCAGATAAATAATTAGTACCATTTTTTACGAATTTCATTTAGAGAAATGGACTTTATTCACGATCAAGTATATCACTTCGTTTATAAAATTAAAAAAAAAAATAATAATAGAATTGAGGGGCCATTAGTTTTACCGGCTTAGAGATGAAAAAAGTTCGATTGTCCAAAGATTGCAGTTAAAAATATAAGAGAATGTTTCTCATACAAGTAAATTGATTATCTAGAATTTAAATCTCACGATTTTTATGACGATTGTCTTTGTATCCGGTAGTTTAAGGTACATAACAATTTTCCCACAAATCAAATGTTTCCTTCAATTTCTTCAAACGTTGTCTGTGGTGCATTTATGTAACAATGTGTTACACAGACTTGTGGTGAAAACAATTTTTTGTTACTTTTTTCGCCACTCGTGTGAATTGGCCATGCCACAGGAATTTTTCATCTACCCACGGTAGACAGGATATACGAAAAAAGAGGACGAGATGAGAGAGAGAGAGTGAGAGAAAGAGAGACGAAAAGACAGAAAGAGAGAGAGAGAGAGAGAGAGAGAGAGAGGGGGGGGGGGAGAGAAAAGACGATGAATTTCGGTCGATGGTGCAAAAAAGCATAAATAGCTGAGAAATAAGGTTCGTGGGGAGAACATAGCAATTTCAACGACGAAGCAGAAAAAAAATGTCAGAAGCACGTTGGGGGAGGGGAGGGTGGGCGGAAATAAGGAGCTAAAAACGACGAATATGATGAAGAAACTGAGTGCTTAGTAGCGGGAGGAATTTATGGACGGAAGGAAGGCACCGGAAGTCGGTCAACCTAAGAGTATAGTGAATGAGAGAACGAATGAACGTGTAATAAACGGCGGTACGAAAGAAGTCTCGATATAGACGAGAGAATCGGTGAGTTTTTCGACAAACCCTATAGTTATTGCCACTTTGGATGTCTCTTATTATCCTCACGGTTCGACCAAAGGCATAAAAACTCTTTGAAAATGTGCTTGAATGAGACATATTTTTATAATGCTTTCAATACCAAAATATTACGACTATTATCAGTCTTTGCTGCAATAAACATATATATTCACGAAGAAAGAGGATTAATTGCATCAAAAATTCATGGCTACACATTTTAATTCCTCGATTATTATTAAATGCAACGGTTATATAAGAATTTTCATGGGCAATCGTTTTAAATGTCGAATGAACATCGAATAAAGGTAAATCTTTTGTTACACACTTTTTCATAAGTTATTTCAGGCACTGAATGAAATCTGAAACAAATTAGCCAATGACTGCGCCCCTGTGAGTCGAAATATTTTGATCCTGAATAGCGTGGCAGTGATCCAAACGAGCTAAACTTTAATGGTCGAAGGATTCGGAGGAAAGGAAACGAAGGTACGAAGGCTCATCTCGGGACAAGCACTTAAGAGGGGAAAAAACAATAATAATAATATAAGAGGGAAGAAGAGATTAAATGAAAGATAAAGGAGAACAAGATGAGAGTAGAAAAAGAAAGAGAGAGAGAGAGAGAGAGAGAGAGAGAGAGAGCGAGGGAGAGGAAGAGAGGAAGGAGGAAAGAGAGAAGGGAGGTTGATGCGTGCCACAATGGAACGTGTTCTGGCCAGAGAACACCGGATGATGCTGCGATTCGTTGTTGGCTGGCTACCCGGACCAAAAACTAAAGTACACTCACGTTTATATACATATATACACAATTCACATTATGTTTTATGTATTGTATGCGGCATAGGACCCAAATTACCGATCTAATCGAGCGTACCTGAAGAATAAACGATTTCGGGTACTGTAAAAGAGGAACCGATCACTTCCGGTCCATCCACATAGCTTAAATCGTTGTAAACCATATATGAGAGGTGCAGCCATTAATATTGATTTACCGTGCCGATTGTTTGCTACAAATATCCACAACAATCACCACTCTAAAAATGTTTCGTTTTGAAATTCGTATTTTTTCCTTCGTCATTATTTTTCTCTTACAATTCCTTCCGAGGCTCCAAATAAAGGTTAAATGATGAAGAATTGAAAGAATAAGAAGATCGTCATGTTTTGATCAATGTAAATGTGAACAAAAATTGACGAAATTTTCATGAATTCAGCAGGTCAAAGAATCTTCGATGAAAGAGAGAACAAGGAGAAAGGAAAGAGGAAGGAAAAAGGTATAAGGAAGGCGTTCTTTTGCGATTAGAGACCTAGTCATTTAGGAGACCGGAATGTCGAATGCATTATGGATAGGGGGCAAGCAGCGCATCGTGCAGAGTCAATTAGGACGAAAAGAGAGGGACTGTTGCACCTGTTACTCTTTCTCTCTTTCCTCTTTTTCCTTTTTCTATCTCGTCTCCTTCGGCGTTTGCTTCGTGTGCCAGGAGCTTTTGCTTCAAGATCTTCGGAGTCCGGTAGTCAATATACATATATGCATTAAAGTACATAAGATATACATAGTTGAGGATAATATTCTATGAGGAAAGACGAGAAGAAGAAGAGGAAGAGGAGAACTGAAAAAGGTAAAGGGAGAGTAAGAGAGATGAGATGAGATTCGGTCCTCATCTTGGTTCACCGAGGCAGATCGTTCTGCCTTTCGTCCATTATTATTATTACCCTTCTTTTTCTTGTCTTTCGTTATTATTATTATTGCATGAGAGAAAAGAGGAGCGGTGAGTCTCCACAGAGGCATCTTAACGCCGTCTTTATGATTCATAATTCTCCCCTATCTCGTTACTGAGCGTTGTAAAGCGAAAAGTAAATTTGCCGAAAAAAATGTATTTGCACGTCCATGCATTGTAATACTTAAACTGTATTTATACACACGTATATATTTACACATATACATATAGAGCTGTGTGTTTCTCATGAAATTCCTCGAAGCAATTTTTGTCTCGTAATTTTTTACTTTTTTTTATTTATATTTCTGCAAGCAGACATTCGCGTTACATCGTGAACGAGGGGAGAAATAGTTTATATATATTCATATATATATATATATATGGGATTTACGCGACGACGAGGACGTTTTTTCTCAAAATAATCTTCTTACTCAGGCTTCCGGTCGCAAATCCTACCCTCGGTTGTTCTCCACATCCCTCTAGAGAAAAAGAGAGAGAGAGAGGGGGGGGGGGGGAGAGAGAGAGAGAGAGAGAGAGAGAGAGAGAGAGAGAGAGAGAGAGAGGTGAGAAAACGTGGGAGGGAAAGAAGTGCAAATGATGAATAAAGGGAATTGCAGAAAAAAGCCACATGGACGCGACTTAATGCGCGCTCCGCGCGTGCTCTCTCTTTTTTTATCAAATATGACACCGGACGGAACCGTCCGGGCGATTTTGCCGACTCCATTTTTTAAATATTTGGCACAACTCAGCGATTTGTGAAAAGTGAGTGGAGAAAACAGATTTTTTGATAAAACGACGCTAGGAGTGAATGAATGTAATATTAGAAGCGCGTAAAGTTTCATTCATTCATTCATTCATTCGAGTCAGTAGCTTTTTTTACGATTTTTAGCATTTTTGCAGGAGGCAATAGTATTTTTTTTTTACTTAGTAGTTTTTTGGTCAATTTGATCGCATGTTCGTGCGAGGATCGTTTAGTGTTAGTGTCTACTCTCTTTTGATGAACTTGATCGTTTTTTCAAACGGCCAATTAACATTTTTGAGAACCTTAATTTATGGGTACGTTAAAAAAAGTCGTCCAAATTTGCATCTTCTTTCTTTAAGGATCATGCACGATTTCTTTGCATAACCAATCTACTTCTCTCTAAGTTCTCTCGATGAAATAAATTTCGTCGATGTTTTACTTTTCTCATTATAACGCGCATATATACACAGTGCAATGCTCTCGTTCCAAGTGTATGCACCTTGTATTTCTTCGTTCAAGCTCTTGCTTTTTTGCTCTCTCTCTCTCTCTCTCTCTCTCTCTCTCTCTCTCTCTCTCTCTCTCTCTCTCTCTCTTTCGTTCGCTAACGAGGTGCACACGCGAAACTCTCAACTATTCTGGAACGCGGCAGTACACGAGACGAGTATAAGAGACGAAGATACATAACATACTGTTCACGTGTACATATATAGCTATAGAAAAGAGAACATAGCTGAGATTCAATTCTAATCTGTGGATCGCCGGATATCCGGCTCGAGATCGAACTACCACCGACGATTGGTTCACTTTTTCTCGCATTTCATCTTCGTCTCCTCCTTGTAGTATTCTCCGTCAGAATATATATATAACAAACATGTTCCAGTATGTACAGAGAGTGTCCGGAAAGTCTCATTCAACGGTTTTAGGAGCTTTTTCATTTTTGGTCCTATTTATTATTCATATATAATTATTTTACATTAAAAAATGATTGCAAATAATATTAAAAAGTATGCTTTTCTCAATCCGAAAAGTGAAAGATTAGAAAAAAAATATAAAGTAACAATAAATTATATAATAATTAAATATAATAAATAGAAGCAATTAATTCGGTGACAAAAAAAAAATGCATTCCATCCACACACGTTTCGAGATAAAATGGCACGTGCGGTATCTTTGAGGCCTGCTGTGAAAGAGACGAGAAAAGATTCAGTGTGCCACGTGCCATTTGCGGTTCGTTAAAATGATTATTTTTGTATACTTTAGCACTTGGGAAATGTTCGATTTACTTTATTCGACCATTATCGAATATTCCTCATATAAATTTTCGAACGTGAGAATTACGAGTAATGGCACGTGGCGGTTGCAAAGGAGATGGCGCAAAAGAAATGTGAATGGAGTACAGAAGCGAAATTATATTTATCGCTCTGACAAATATACATTTTGGTGGCGAGGAGGATGACGAAAAAAAAAATCGAGAGAAAAGTATACAGTTGGTGTGAAAAAAAAAAAAAAAAACAAAAAATTGACACAAAAGAGCCAAATATATATAATTGTCTCGAGCTTTTTCGCATATGGCGCGCGAGTTTGTCGCACACATGCGTCGAACGAACGTGGCCAACCGTCTGGACAATTTTTTCTTCCTTGTTCATTTTTTATTAGCTTTTTTTATTTGCAAAACAAAAAGTATAAATAAGAATTCGAGTATCACGTGACATGTTTGTACTTTTTTATTTTTTTATCAGTATACTTTTTTACGCCCCTCTTTATTGTATCGACAGCTCGAAAGGGATAAGTATACGATATACGACGCGGGGCTATACGTAAATTCTTTTTCGCCCCATTCCACCCTCGAAACCCCACAGTCATCTGGTACTACCTTTTTACATTCCTTTTTTTTTTTCATCCTCGCGAACTTGCAAATGTGAATTCAGTGGCGGAAAAGAAACGAGAAACCCCTGAAGAAAAAAAAAAATATAAATCGCTGGTTTTGCGGTTGCCATACATAGTGCAATTCGAATCAGTTTGACAGATGTCTGATGCGATTTTTCATCGAAATTGCTTCAACTACTCAATTCCTTTGTATCATTCTTATTTTGGAACTGTTTTAAAAAAGAATTTAAAAAATTGGTGTAAACTCAAAAAATGTTGTTAAACTAATTCCATAAAATCAATGAGACGTTTTAATTGCTTCCATTTCACTGAGGTTTCTCTTATTCACATATAATATACGTTTACCATCGAAGCAATAAATTCAATTCCTCGCTAGAATAATCGTAAATTATCTCTCTTATTGTACCACTGATTCAACGAGAGAAAAAGTGTATAAAAATGATTATCCCCCTGTCTCCTCTATCTTTTTTCTCCTTTTATTTTCATCTTTCTCTCTTTCGCTCTCGATACGTTCGGGAGAGAGATTATAGTGTGCCGGCGCCTCAGGCATCCAGGATTACCGAACCGCTCTTGGTTCGCTGACTAGATAGTCTTATACTCTTGCACTGATGTATCACGAGTGAGCGCGGCAAAGTGCAAGGTATATCCCACGAATTACATATTCTACTTGAGGGGAGTGGCTGGTGGGAAAATGTACTACTGGGTTATAGTGCCTTCTGTTTGTACAGGTATTTATATAGGGCTCTTCAAGTTCCAATTTAACTTGGTATGTTCGAAGCAATTAAGGAGAAAACAGAAAACAAATAAATGAATAAATTATCAAACGTATAAGGAAACATTGGCAACGCAGTTAATTAAAAAAAAAAAAATCATCAAACAAAGATTCAATTAAAACCTATTCAGACCAGATTTACGAAACAACTGATATTTCCAAGTTACAGGAACTACTACAAATAGCCTTAACGATAAACCGTTTATAAAAAAATCACTACGCCATGAACTTAATCTGCAATTAAACTGCAACAAGACAAACCCAAACAAAAAAAGTTATTCTTCTTCAATTATGTACTAACAAGAATGCTCTAATGCAAATTATTCTCGAGTTTTATAATCACTCAATATTAAAATGCCAACACACAATGGCAGGTAAGTAAACATGGAAATTGAATGTCAAAATGATATCACACCTGTTAGAAGTGATTTTCAACACATTAGCATAGAAAAAATACTGTTTCATCGTCGTAGCTTTTGCCACGAGGAATCGAGACTGATAAGAGTCTCACTATCCAGCCCAGTTTAATATGGAATGTGGAATTTATGTATTCAATATTTATCTAGACACGTGTACCTCTATTCTTCGGAATGTATGTCCAGATAAATATTAAATACATACATACAAAAATATACATGTATATAAATAGGAGTGTGCTCGTCGGTTATATCTGCAAAGTCGTGCGAACCGTTTCTCTTTTCAAGTATACGTACAGTGCATACATACGAGCACGACGATGGGACTTTGCGTTCAACGGTCGCGAAGCAGCAAACAAAAAAAATAAGTTGCTCTCACAGAGAGACTGCACTCTCTCCCGTGAGATACGTTAGATAGAGCTAAGGAGAAAGGAAGCGAGAAACACGTGGAAATGCGAGTAAGTGAAGCTCGCGTTAGATAGATATACACGGTTAGATACGTAGAGAGAGAGACACTCTTTTATGTGACTCTCACCGGTGTAAGTACTATTATGTATCCGGGAATATAAGTCGACATAGTAGTATCACATGGCGAATAAGGACGAAGTAAGCCTGCTCATCGCAGGTGAAACTGACGACTATTAAAACATACATATGCATTTATATATTCACATATATTTTCATTTTCTGTATATACAAAAGTACAAGCTACTGTATTAGTACGTGCGTATCATTGTTCCAGCTCGGATCTCTATGATGCGTTTCGTAACATCGTCGCAAAAAGCTAGCAATTTTTTGTCGATTCCATTCGCAATATCGGGTGGGGGTTAATATGTAGAATAACCAAATTGTAGAACGGTTAATATTTCGAAATTTTAGTGTTCATAACATTCGATTAAGGAAAAATAAGAAATTCGAAGTTTATATTTTTCGATCGTATATTAAGTTGAATGCATTGAAAACCCAATTTTGTTGAAATATTAAAATATTTTGTTGGACGTATTCAACAAAATTATTTCGTCCGGGCAACAAAATTTGTAATGTTTCAACAAAACTTTGTTAAACTGAAACGAAAATTTGTTGAAAGAATAAAAATTTTGTTGCCTAGACTAAATATTTTACAGTTTCAACAAAATTGGGTTTTCAGTGTGCGTATTTGATGTAATATTTTTTCTTTGATCGCGCATTTATTCGAAAATATATATTCAGACTGTCTATACTTCAAATGCAGATAATATAGATTGTCCTAATGTAAGAAGTTTATATTTTTTCTAAATGCGAAATGGAGAGCAATTTTTTTATTGAGAGAACAAAATATATAGTATGAATAATTCGAAAGTGAATTTTTCGAATGACTAAAAATTAGAAGTACAGAATAGCGAAGATTGTGAAGCACGAAGAATGACAAGCAATACTTTACAGTCCGGAGGCTCTCGCTAATTCGACCGTTCGACTTTCTGGTGTTTCGCTATTTTGACCACATTAATATTTTGTCTTTCGTTAAAATATATTTGAAATTGTGAATATTCATAATATTGTCGATTTCAGTATTTGACGACTCGAATGCGTAATAGTCGAGCTTTTGTAAAATCGCTATTCCAGCCTTCGTCATTTGGGCTACTGTTATATTTTGTTTTTGACGTAAATGTACTTCGAACTCTTTAATTTCTTATTTTTTTTTTTTATTTCCAGCATAAAGGCTATAGTAGAATTAATCTGTCTACATACTACTATTCTTCAATTTAAAAATTCGCAGTTTTAGCCGTTCGAATCATTCGAAAATCTTACTCCCCCCGGAATATCGTGAATCCACCGCGTGGAGCAAAAGTGATTTTTTTATTTTCAGTTTCCTCGCAGAGGAAACTTCGTTTTCATGGATGAGAAGGTAAACGATTTTTATGGGGGTTCTTAAAATTTTGAAATTATGCTTAGAAAAAGTGCGTGTATGTATGCGTGTTTATTATTATTTTTTTGTAACTAGAGTTACTGTGAATAAATGGTTTCTTCGACAAAAACTCGTTTTAAATTATTTTTAATGGTTTCTAAGAGGAAAAGAGCGGAAGGTAAAGATGGGCTGGGCGATATTGCGTTGAATGCAGATGCGTACGTGGAACTGAGGTGTAGCGAAAAAGAAAAATCAAATGAAAAAAAAAAAAAAAAAAAAAAAAAAAATAGGACAGAGGATATTAATACTACATGCTCCGGCGAGGAGTGCATCGATCCGTAAGCCAGTGGGATCGTTAATGGCAATCACTCTATATTTATATGTGTATATTTTGCTTTGATGTAACAATCTAATAAGATAGTCATTTATACGTAAGTTGTTGTACTAGGTCAGACAACTGAATTCTCGAGTGACTCGTCTTGGCATTGTTGTAACAGTTGCATAATCATCCTCACACTGTAAAAAAAAACTTCATTTGATCCAAGTAATCGTATCCAAGTAATTCGTATTTACTCAAGGCAAATGAATTTTTCTTTGCAATGAATAAAAACGAAAATTGCACCAAATAAATCAATTTTGAGCAAAATAAATTTATTTCAATCAAAGATGCATTCATTTCATGCCAAATTACTGGATAATATACAAATAATCGATTAACTTGTATCAAATAAATTTTATTTTTTTTGCAGTGCGCATTGTTTCGATCTTTCTATCAATGACTTTGTCGGAATATTCAATTTTTCTTATGTTTCTCCGGTTGAAATAAATAATTGGAAAAATAAATCAGCATTGATTAAATTGTAAAAAAAATTATAACATCGTAAAACAACATTAAAGTATACGAAGAAATAAAATGAAAATAAAAATAATTGAAATTCTTTAAATTGATAGATCGCCAAAGTTCCGAAATAATTTCGTTCTAGATAATCATTGAAAGTGTGCCTAGATAATTGAACGATTACGAGGACGACAAAACCGTAAAAGTCCCATACATTTTTTTCTCTATGGAGCATAAATGTATTCCAATGAATTAAATCGAGTTTTGCATTCAAGTGCATTCGCGTTTCACTGTAAGCTTTCGCGAGAAACTGGAGATAGAGATAACCACGAATTAAATGTGTATATTTTATACACATATAAATATATGTATATGTACACATACGAAAAATGCATATAACGTTTTCCTCTTCATTCGCGGACTCCCGGGTGCGGGATGAGTTATGTCGAACTTGTGCGGCTCCTGCTGAAAGTCGTTTCGTTTTTGCTCTTATTATGTTTCCTTCTACCCCTGCTGCCGGACACGAGTTTTCGTTCGCGCGCATATATACGTTGTTCAACTCATATGGCTAAACGTATATTATATAGTCGCGATCTTTTGCACGGTGTAAAGGCTATGCAAGAGACACGCGAGATCTTAACTCGAGAGAAGTGCAACTCTCTTGCATCCGAGAGACTCTAAATAAAGTATGTATGCATATTCAGACATTGTGTGTGTGTGTATATATATATACACACATACATATATTTGCAGATCCGAACTACGAGGAAGGAATTTATTCTGCATTCTCAGTCGCTTGCCATATGTGGCAAGAACTACTGTATCATTTTATTCGAATTTCCCCTCTCCCCTCTCTCAATAAAATACGATTCGTTTCTATTCCATTTACTTTGATAAATTGATCGGAATAAAAAGTCTATTGTCTCATTCGAAACTCAAATTTCGAGTTAATTTAGTTCGAGAAGATTCAGTTGACTTTTTGAAAACATTACGTTTACTTAAAATTATAATAAATGGTTCGGAACACTGAAAAGTCAATTTTGTTGAAGGAGTTAAATATTTTGCTGGATACGTTCAACAAAACTATTTTGTCTAGCCAACAAAATGTTTTATTGTTTCAACGAAGTTTCGTTTCAGTTGGACTAAGTTTTGTTGAAACATTGAAAATTTGGTTGCGTGGACGAAATAATTTCGTTGAATATGTCCAACAAAATATTTGAATATTTCAACAAAATTAGGTTTTCAGTGAAGGTGGTAGAATTAATGACAGTTCTTATTTGTTGGTGTTTTTGTTTATTTTGAAGAGTGATAATTTTTTTCGTCGGTTTGTAAGTCATTTGTGTAAGGCTATTGTTTTCGAATTCGCAAAATTTTGATCAGAGCATGTGTTTTCCAGGTTAAATGGTGTTTTTGATAAATTCAAGAGTTATCGTTGCATCGTTGCATTAACTGTGACGATCTGGCAGCCTCGATACACACCTGGCGATGATATTGCTGAGCAAGGTTTCCTCGTTGCTCTTTTACTTTTCTATTTTCTTCTTTTTCATCCTTTTTCTCGGTGGCTGTAAAATCCGAATTATTTACCTCGAAAGAGGGACAATGTGAGGAAGCATAGAGAAAATATAAAAACAGAAGTGGGCGCATGAGGGAGGAAAAGTATATTTGCGCCCGGTGTGTTGGCAAACTTAAACAACTCGTCCCAAGGGTGCCATTTCAGGCCAATGCTGCCGGCTGGCGCGCTTATTCAATGGCGTTCAACCCTCCGAGCCTCATATTAAGGGAGGCTGCTATTTCCAGGACCAACCCTCCGCTCACTTTATCAATCCTTTTTTTTATGAGCCTCTCGAATTATTTCAGCACAAAAGATCCTCTCCCTGTTTATCTCGCCCTTAACCTTCTGCTCGATAAACTTTAAATCACACGAAAAAAGTTATATAGATACAAAAATACTTAATTAACTCGTATAATTCGAACGTAAAAAATAAACAAAAGTTAAATTAATGGCAAACAATGTTTTGACACACTGTAAAAAATTTCCGTATGAAAATTAATACACATGTATAGGAAGTTTTTACGCAGATACCGTACATGAAAATTCAGATACGCTGAGGAAAATTGAGAGACGCGGTATTTTAATGATACGAGCACTGTTCAGTAAAATTAATATACTTGTGTATTTGAAAAATCATATACACATAAGAAATGTTGACTTTGTGCATATTAAAAACACGAAACATCAACTAATATTACTATACAGATATATTAAAGTTCATGTTACCAGCATAGTAATTTTCAGATTCAAGATTACTAAATTTCAGGCACCGTATAACGTTTTCGCATTACATATGTCTACGATATTTCTAAAGATGTATCATAAAATTTGGTGATCCTTTTTGAATATTAATATACGAATGAATATTAAATAAATTCAGCTATTATGAGTTTTTAAGGGGAATACATTAATTGGCGTACTATTGTGTTCGATTTTTTAAAGTTGAAGGTCGAAATCATGCAGACATCTCAAGAGGTTAGTTACAGTGACTTATCACCACTGGATGCCGTGACAATCAAGTCGAGCAATTGTCGCCGTAAAATTTTTTATTATAATCTCAACATCTTGTGTTAAGTTTGGTGTTTACAATTTTCATGTTTTACACAATTTTCTTAGATTCGAGCGACTTGTATATATCCTCGTCCGAAGCACGTGCCTCCTATGAGAAAGTCGACGCTCTGCGCCACGCGGTGGCCAGAGCGCGAAGCACGGTGCCCACAGAGCGTTACGAATTTCCTACACTTGTGTATTAATTTTAATATTGAGATTCTTATAATTAATACATAGGCAAATGATTTTTAATACACGGATTTTTTTTTATACTGCAGGGTATATTAATTTTCATTCCCATTTTTGTATCGTATTTTTAAGAGATAGAGTTATGATGGGAAATAACATGTATCGTATTATTAACATTCATGTGTATCTTATTTTTCAGTCAACTGTCAAAAAAAGTGAAGATCATACTATAATTTTAATACATTGTTGATAGTAGATGAATTCATATACATTTGTATTAATTATCAATCAAACATATGATTTATTTCAATGCATGTCCACAAAATTTTCAGATTTCATATGAATATTCAATGCTATGCATCTTAAATTCCACATCAGTAACCAAAATTTATGTTCATATTTCAATTTTGGCATACGAGTGCAATAATTGTCATTTCATACACCCGGTTTGTAAATTTCATTTACCGTTGTATTGTAAAAGTATTGTAAATTTCACACTGATAAAAAATATATGAAATTTACAATACTTTTACAATACAACGGTAAATGAAATTTACAAACCGGGTGTATGAAATGAAAATTATTGCACTCGTATGCCAAAATTGAAATATGAACATAAATTTTGGTTACTGATGTGGAATTTAAGATGCATAACATTGAATATTCATACGAAATTTGAAAATTTTGTGGACATGCATTGAAATAAATCATATGTTTGATTGATAATTAATACAAATGTATATGAATTCATCTACTATCAACAATGTATTAAAATTATAGTATGATCTTCACTTTTTTTGACAGTTGACTGAAAAATAAGATACACATGAATGTTAATAATACGATACATGTTATTTCCCATCATAACTCTATCTCTTAAAAATACGGTACAAAAATGGGAATGAAAATTAATATACCCTGCAGTATAAAAAAAAAAATCCGTGTATTAAAATTCATTTGCTTATGTATTAATTATCAGAATCTCAATATTAAAATTAATACACAAGTGTAGGAAATTCGTAACGCTCTGTGGGTACCGTGCTTCCCGCTCTGGCCACCGTGTGGCGCAGAGCATCGACTTTCTCATAGGAAGCACGTGCTTCGGACGAGGATATATACAAGTCGCTCGAATCTAAGAAAATTGTGTAAAACATGAAAATGGTAAACACCAAACTTAACACAAGATGTTGAGATTATAATAAAAAAATTTACGGCGACAATTGCTCGACTTGATTGTCACGGCATCAAGTGGTGATAAGTCACTGTAACTAATCTCTTGAGATGTTTGCATGATTTCGACCTTCAACTTTAAAAAATCGAACACAATAGTACGCCAATTAATGTATTCCCCTTAAAAACTCATAATAGCTGAATTTATTTAATATTCATTCGTATATTAATATTCAAAAAGGATCACCAAATTTTATGATACATTTCTAGAAATATCGTAGACATATGTAATGCGAAAACGTTATAGGGTGCCTGAAATTTAGTAATCTTGAATCTGAAAATTACTATGCTGGTAACATGAATTTTAATATACCTGTATAGTAATATTAGTTGATGTTTCGTGTTTTTAATATGCACAAGGTCAACATTTCTTACATGTATATGATTTTTCAAATACACAAGTATATTAATTGTACTAAACAGTGCTCGTTTCATTAAAATACCGCGTCTCTCAATTTTCCTCAGCGTATCTGAATTTTCATGTACGGTATCCGCGTAAAAACTTCCTATACATGTGTATTAATTTTCATACGGAAATTTTTTACAGTGCATATATTTTTTAACAGTGCAGTTGTTGGCCAAAATTCTTCAATTTCATTTTACTCACACCTAATATAATAAAATCCACTTTATATTATTTAATTCGTTATAAATCGAAATAATTGCAGATGAAAACTTTATCCACGTGCAATCTAGTTTTTGTCCACCCACGACAAGATTCCCTTCCAACAGAAAAATATTACGTACTCACCCTTTATTATTCGCTATCGAAACACATTGAGTCCCCGATTTAAGAAACAGCGGCGGGACCGGTTTCGCATTGCACTTGCAACAAATTGGGTTTGCACACGGTTCGTCTTTCCGTCTTTGCGCAACTGACGCAATAAGGCCGGATTGGACCGGGTGATTCTCCCACCGAGTGTACCGATCGATATTCAGCGCATTGTAGGAGAAATTTCATTAAACGGGGTTCCTTAAATCGGGATCGCAGTGTACTGAATTTTTGTTGTTCTCAAGTTCATGGTCATCCTGTATGATTATGCTTTCTGTTCGTCGTTCGGAAGAATGGATTAAAGAACCCAACGAAACTGTTTGAGGGAGCGCGCGTCCTCGGCGTTTCTCTCGGTATGCAACACCTGGCGTTACAGATGCGGCCACCCGTTTCGCGGATTGCCAGTTCTTTCCTTCTGGCGATTCTTGATCGCTGTCGTCCTATATATATATATTATGTAGGATAAAACAGCATCACAAGGCGCACCGATCGCGTGCTTTAGAAGTATTATTGACCACTTGCTCTCATATGATACGTATATATGTATACAAATACATAATGTAAAGCATAGTCCAGAAGTATAAAGAGTGGAGCAACCATCCATTTTCGAGTTGCTCGCAGCTCGATCTTTCCTAATCACCAGTTACGCGTGTATCCCTCCCTGAGGCATGATCTTACATGGAAATAGCCTACACCATTTCTGGATATCTCAACTCGGCAGCCACACCACGATCAAGATCTCCATAAATTTTAGAACGAATGTATGACATCCGTGATTTTGTGCGATTTGGTCTTTTTTTTTATAGCTTGCAAAATTTCTGTGAGTCAAATTGCACGTTTTTTTTTTTCTAGCATTTCGAGAAGATATTTTTCATGGGTCAGTCTGGATATCTCAACTCGGCAGCCATGCCACGATCAAGATCTCCATAAATTTTAGAACGAATGTATGACATTTGGGATTTCGTGCGATTTGGTCTTTTTTTTATAGCTTGCAAAATTTCCGTGAGTCAAATTGCACGTTTTTTTTCTAGTATTTTGAGAAGATATTTTTGATGGGTCAGTGGTTGCTATTTTTTTGTAGGAAGATTAATTGCAGTTCAAGTTTTTTGCACGAGTGATTATGTTTCAATAATTTTCTTTGAATAACGTAGATATGACAGTTTAACCGATAGAAAAAATGATAATTAATATTTATCGAAATGTATTTAGACATTATATTGCTGTGGTCGACTAATGATTCGAGCGAGGTTAATTGTTCAATCTCAGAAAACCTGGAATAGCGAATTCGAAGCATGATAACGAGTAATTTCTTTTTTTCTTTACTTTTTTAAAAGAGACTCTGGTATTTCTCTGCCCCGTTCGGACCCTTTGATATAATTGTGTGCTGAGTGCCAATTTGGTATTCCTCAGGAATTATGATTACAGGGGATCGTCGTCCCTGAGATGTACTTTGAAACATTGCGTGGTGGCCGCAGTGAAAAATCGTACGTGTTCCATTTTTTTTTACACAGCAGATATTTTTTTTAAATCGTGATCGACCAAGAATTTCAAGAATTTCGAGACGAAAACCTCTGCTTTATTATTATAGAGAATTCTCGTTTCTTCCGAACGCGAGTTCTAGTTTCATGCAATTAAAAGCATGATCGATTGTAATCGTTCTTATTCCGAAGTAAAAAAAGCTTGCGCATCCCTTTTGTGAAATTTTCTACAAATTCAACAATTTACGTTACACGAAGATCACGTTTAGAGAAAAAAATTCCAAAAATACTTGGACGTTGATATTTTTATTTTCAGCAGTTAAACATCAAGATTTGTGAGAAAAAATCCAGTGGTTGTTGAATATAAACTATATTTTCTCTCCTTGAGTTGCGTGATGTTGAGGAACGCATTCGAATTCAAAGCTGAGTCCAAAAGTCGTTTTGAAAATTTCCCGGAATTTTCTCTCTCTTTCTCTCTCGTTCCCGGTCGTATACGAAAAGAATGGGGAAGAGGAAATTGTTGTCTCGTGGCATCTTTCTCAAGAGAGAGGATATACACAGTTGAAAAGAATTTTGTTAGAGGCATTTCGTATGCGTGGCAGGTCTTAAACTACCTGTACGCTTTAGAGGAGGACTTTTGTCTGCTCCTTATACTGTTTCCTCTCTCATGACTAAGGCACGCGATGAATAGTTTTAATAATTAGCTATCTGATCAGCCACTACCGCACCCGAGAGCCTCAAAAACTTCATAACCCTCAATAAAATCAACATTAAACATAAAAAGAAACAAAAACCTATTGAATCAACAGACAACTCAAATCCAATGAGTCATTCAACTAACAACATTATTTATTGATAACACAAATATCAAAATCTAGTTCAGAGCCAGGGATTAATAACGTTTGACAAAATACTATTCAACAAAATCAATCAAGCACCAATTAATTAAAAAAAAAGGTTAATAAAAAATGTTCCAATTCAAATTTTCTCCACAATCAAATATCATTTCAAGTACACAATATTTTTCATTCCCATTGAAACATTTCCTACACTCTAAGACATATGGAATGTTCGAAACGAGTACGATTTTTTTTCTTGCAACTGTACATAGGTGTACTTGTCACGCGTGGGTGATCAACGATCCCACATTTTTACTCAACATTTTCGTATGAACGAGTATATGAATATACATATGAATAATATAACGAATATAAGGTCTAGCAAACAAAAGGTCGTCGTGCAAACTTTCCAAGATGAAAACTGTATGAGATTGGGCCCTTTTGTTCGTCGATATTCGATAGGTGTATATACTCTTGGTTGTTTTATTTTCTCGTAAAGTATGCTCATGAAAAGCGGGCCCAGAATTGTCGAATGAAATCGTCGGGCGAGGCGCGATCGCGTGCCGACGATGTAACCACTGGTAATAAGTACGATATATGTACAGCGAAGCAAGTGGATTCTTGAAACGTGTGGGTGTTTGCCATCATGCACCGGTACTGCATTAAATTGAGTGCACGAGAGGCGCACGAGCCTGCACGAGAAAGGACCAAGTACGTACGTTTATTTACAGTATATGTTAAAAAGATGCATATACCTTTGAATGTATACATGTATGAAAGTAAGCAAAGCCTTTGACGCCTGAGGAACTTTTCATGGTTCCCGATCTTGGACAATGGTCGAGTCAACTTCGGGGACGAACAGATGGACGGCTCGACACGAGCTGTGTGCTACAGCTCGTATACAGAATGATCCGAATAGAGGAAAGCACAACCACTTGTCAGTTATCAAAGTAGGTAATTAGCCGGATTTCATCAGATTGAAGAAATAAATAACAATTGTAGAATTAACCCAGTAATGTGAGGTTGGATATGGTCATAATAACGAATGAAGATTCAGAAGCGAAGAAGCGAAGAGGTTTTGTTTGTTACAGGAGACTACTTAGTAGGTTATATACTCGTTTAGAAAAAAAGGTCAAGAGTTATGACTTCGATAATCTCGAGAAAAAAAAATAGACCAAATGAAATTCCAACTAATTGTATAATGAGTTATTGTATTTTAATTATAGAAAAATATTTCGCGTTACTAAACATCTTCGATTCCCTATTTTGCAACATTATTTACGAGTGATTACGAAGCGTGACCAAATGAAATAAGTAGCACATACATTCAAGTGTTTTAGAAGTTATTGCAGTATGAAAGATGTGAAACAATGTGGATCAGTAGCACGTTTTTTCTCTTGTACTATTGGGGCACAAGAGAGAAGCCAGACTGAGTTTATTATTACACGAGTTGTTCCGGAGTTTGAGATGCTGTGATGAATAGAAAAAAAAAATTATTAGCGTTCTTGGCGCAGCGCGAATATAAATGCAAAGATATTCCGGTCGCGTCGAGTCATGAATTCGTCAAGAAGAAAAAGAGAGAACACGGGAGAGTTCGGAGTAAAAGAGCTGCGAAAGAAGAAGAAAAAAGGGGACTCGTGTGCCATTTCAGGGGAGGAAAAGAAAGCCCTAGAAAGAAAGAGAGAGAGAGAGAGAGATAAAGAAAGAGGGGGAGGGACCCCCATGTGCGGAAACATCTGTCGTTTTCACGACGTATAAATAACGCACGAGGTCCACCATACACTCCTGTACCACCTACTTCCGATTTCAAATACACGTTTCTCGTTCTTTCGTCTCGTTATTGAAAGAGATTTTTTTTCGAGACTAAAGGAAATATGTGTGTGTGTGTGTGTGTGGAAAAGTAAAAAGGGTTTCTCATTCAGCGAGATGAGACGAAGCGTGCCTGCGAGACCGACACCTGGTCAAGCACTAAAGAATTTGAGACGAGAGACCGAGAAGTGAGAGTACCGTCAAGGGAGAAAAAAAACAACAATTTTTCGGAAGTCTCGATGTGTGGAGTGTCAACGAACGAATCGGGGATGTAGAGTTACAAGATGGAATGAAAAGTGAAAGAAAAACCGACAAAAATCAGAATTTTTTCTGCAGAAGGGTTGTCGAAAACATTGTGGCACTTTTCACCTTCGTATAAACTCTTAAGCAGACGTTAAATGGATCACTGGATATTTTTTTCGTCAGGATGACATTAGGGGGTTTTCATAAGGTTAAATACTCGCCGAGCAGACTTTTAAATGTACTTCCGCTTCTGGCATGATTTCCTGTTCTTACCCAACGATAAAATTGTCCTTCCCCGAAGCACTAAAGTTTCCTCGACGTTTTTGGAAGCCTCGAATTTGCAGACGACCTTGAAAGCGTCCACGAGACCACGTGGATGTTCTAACTTGTGAGGCATAAACCGTTGCCAAGTTTCGACTTGTGGCAGACCACTATTCAACGTCAAATCTAGATGTCTGAATGTCGAGGGTGACTTATTCCAAAATAAAAGCGAGCTTGGAGCTGGAGCGCTAGAGAAGTGGAAGAACACAGAATGGACACCTGGTCATCGAACAATCCGAAAACAATTTAGGCACCCTGTCGAGAAACGGGGCGAACCGAGGAAGCGGAAGAAAACAGAAGGGCAAGTTACCCAAGTGTATTAAGCTGGCGGCAAGCCTTGTCCCATTTTACTCGTGATGGGGTTGAAGAAAGAATATTTTAGGGTTTTTGTTGGAGGGTTCAAAGTGTCGTGTGTGCCATTCTTAAGCAAATCCTGCAATTTCAGGACCAAACCTAATCTTGGGCAAGAGATGCAAGATGTTTTTCTCTTCCATTGAAACTTCAAACGAGCCAAAACTTGTCGTAGGAACAACCCCTAGTCGTTGCTCCATTTTCGTTGGAATTCTGAAGAGAATTTGCCTGAAAAAACCTGGGGTAATGACGCTTTGAAAATTTGAAATAGATGGAACTTCTTATGGAAATACTTCTAATTATATTCTCATGAGATGCTATTTCTTTTATGGCTATACATTCTTATAAAAGTCAAGGAATAACAGCATTATAATGACCACTATTCTAAAGTCTGGCAGAGCCCTGAACGCTATCCTGGCATCGAGGATTAACGGGTTGGTGTAGAACGTAGGCCCAAAAAGATTTCGACTCGAAACATGGACCAAAGGCTCTGGGGATATGAGGAGACGAAAAGCTATCAGAGCCGGTTCTTGCGTGTCAGATTTCAATGGGCCCTTCCTCTCTTTTTGCATCTTCATTTTTTTCCTACTCTTTCTCTCGGGATAGACGGCATTATTATCCTGCACTATGAGCCGCTGACTAACCAGCAACGCAATTTAATACTACAGAATAAAGAATTAGGCGTAAAGTTAAAGCCTTTCCTTGCCATATGGACGAAGCGTCAGGGCTCCAAATTGACGGTTGTCAATAATTAATTCCTCTTGGAAATCTTTGACTTACTGTCAAAACATTAGAAACCCAGAGAACCTCTGCAGGGAGTGCAATGATTAGAATACACCTAAGGCTTTTTCTATCAAATTTGTCCTCTAATAACTCGTCCTTGGAATGGAAATTATTATGTTCATCCAATATGACCCAAGTATAGTAAAATAAAGAATATACATCAATGAAATTACATCACAATGGCTTGATGTTCAAGATTAATCGATCCCATAAATAGCCGAAGAACTTCAGCTACATCAAAGATAATGAAACATTCTGGTAATCCCATTGTGAATGACGATGTCGTGTTTAATAATTGCGTCGTATTATCATCGTCTATAGCGAGCAGTCCAGCTGTGGCTAAGGGTGACACCAGCATCAGGCATTTACTGGCGAGGAAAAACATCGAAGATTTTGATTGGTCAACGATCCATCAATGATCTCGTACAATCCACTTGTCCATTCCATCCTGATTCCATCAGGAAAATGGCTCGCAGAATCCAGGCGGAATTCCAATGGTCGGATTATCGATTCTAGCCTCGACGAGGGGGGTCTCGACACCGGGGAGTGATTTAGCGTTCCACACGGGAACAAGGGTTGGTGGTATTAAAGTTTGATGCCCTACGAGGGGGGTGCGAGAGCTTTAGCGATATGCTCGGGGACTGGAACCACGTTCCAACTGTTTCGAAGGGGGATACTTCTCTCGTTTATACGAAAAGAGGACTCCGAGGCTTTACTCGAGATGAATGCGTCTGTACAGCTCCAACGCAAAATTTGCTCAGCTTTATTTTCTTACGAGTTGAGCCCGAGGTTTTCAAGAATCGCAATATCGTCACCGTCTTCTTATTTCGAGGACGAAAAAATGACTGCCGTTAACATGTTTTGTGACAGTTTTTTCTGTTTTTCTTCAGAGTTCCGCATTTGTGGAAGCATTAATGACAGAAGTCAGTTATATTTGAAGGTTTTCGTCTCCGATGAAGCAAGAGCTGAGAGAACTTGCTTTATAAGGCACTTTCTGTGACGTATAAAAAGAATTATGAAGATGGAAGATAAATGTATGAATTTCAGGCTCCAAACGGTGAAATGATGTCGTCCGCGTAGTTTGAGACGCAACGAACTAAAGTAAATGCTGAGCAATCTTTATCCAGCGATTCACCAACTTTTCCAACACTGTTTACATCTGATGTTTTGCGAAGTAGTTGTGAGGAAAAAAGTCGATTGGATTACCGATCGATGAGGCGAAAAAATTCCCACGGGAATCTTTCTCTTTAATTGCACGTATCTTCTGAAATTGTTTGTAACTGTAACCTCGGTATGGTTGGGTGGAATCGGATCTTCGATGCTCGTAGTTAGATAATGGAAAGCGCCGGTAGGGGAAAGCGGGCGGGTGAAGCGGTGTGCGAAGAAGAAGAAGAAGAAGAGATCGAAGCGTCATTTATACTCGGAACTCGTCGTCATTGTCGATTGGTTCTTTGCGATCATGGCAATCTATATTTATGTATATTCCTCAGCAATTGAGAAACACAAGGGCGAATCGGGCGTTTTGCTGTTTGTTAAGTGGTCCGAACTGTGCCATTTCGTTTGCCAACATTCGATATATACAATATTGCTTGTGAGAGAGAACCGCGGGAACGGCGTGCGAAACGTAGTGGAGCTTGCCCGCTGGCTTCCGTCGCAGAATTGACGAGAAGCCTTTGAATTTCGAATGAACAAAGGATCCTCAAGTTCACTAAGGGAAAAAGACTTCCCACTTCCCTACCAACAGCAACAGCAGTAGAAGGATAGGAGGACAGGTAAGAAGCGCTTTCAGCGTTCGCACGATGATGACGATGACGGGAAAAAAGGAAGAAGAAGAAAGAACAGAAAACAACGATGATTTTCGCAAGGTCCTAAAAGTCGTGTCCAACGAAAAAAGGACCACAACAATGCCAAGCATCGCCACCCGCTATTATCTAACCGCAAAACCCTCTCTCACTCTCTACCTTTTGCGTCTTTTCTTTGTGTTCGCGTCATCGAGCACCCTTTACAAAAGAGCACTACCAATTTAGCGCGCAGCCTTAAATTTCTTTTTTATTACGAAACTTGAGTTGATTTTGGTGAATCGAAGAAACTTTTATCAGATGAATAAAACTTGTCTATTTTTCCGTGAAATTTTTTATAGTGACTTTTACCAAGTTTTATTTTAACTGTAAAAAAAGTTTATTTATTTTTTTTTTTTATTGTTTCACAGAATTCTTGGTGGTAGAATATTTAGCGAGTGCTAGAATCGCCCATAAAATGTGTGAAAGAACAACCATCCCACGTTACGACATCTCAGAATTGCGTGGAGTAAATTTCAATGAGACCAGATGTATATACACAATCGGATAAAAGCAAGTGTCGCAAATGTATCTTCAGGCTTTTGCCTCTCGTTAATATATGCCCACGTAAAGACTATTTGTAATTTGTACAATTACCTCCCAGTTACCATTATGGGACGACATAAGCGATAAAAATATTCAAACATATGATTGATAGAAAAATAAATAAATATGTCAAACTCACTTCCAAGTTACTGATGTGGGACGACATGAACGATGGAATTATTCAAACAAAGATTCATAGAAAAACATTAAAATGTTTCTTCACGTTATTATTATGGGACGTCATGACCGATTGAAATCGTCAAACAAAAAATTGATAAAAAGAAATAAACAATAATGTTAAGTCCGTCCCAAGTTATTATTATGCGACGATATAAGAGAGATGAGATATATAAACGAAAGATCATTCAAAAAATAAATAAAGATGTAAGGCTTCCTTAAACACGTAACAAAAAAAAACCTTATCGATCGGACTTTTTAAACAGACGAATCAGATATTGCTTACACTTCATGATTGAATCAACAGTCTACGAGGTGAATGATTGTAATCTCAACTAGTAGTTGGATGATCTGAGCTCATGAGGCGATACTATACTTATGTATATATTGAAGTATCGCCTCGTTATATATATATATATGAGTAAATATTATACTAACCAGCCGCAGACGCAACAGTTACCAATTATCATCGTGGGGTTATCGAGATTATTGTGTGACACGTTGCAAATGCTTTCAATATGAAAGCATTTGCCGAGTGTCGCACGCGAGTTATAAAATTAACGAAGTATGTCCATCGTATAGGTATACGAGCATTTAAATTCAGTGAAGTTTGTGCCATAAACTTCCACGAGGTGTTTCTCAGCGTGCAGCGTCGAGTTCGTATTTGTTTTCGACATTTTTGGAGTGTTTTTTTAACATCTGATTTTCAGTTTGTTAAACTGATAAAAATGATCAATTATTTATCATTTTTGAGATTAAATATTTATTTTTTAAACAATAGGAAATCGACTAGAGTCAATAAATTGATGTACGAAAAATGCTGTGGCGAAATACAGTTTTTATTACATTTTTCGATATTTTTGGAGTGCTTTTTAGCATTCGATTTTTAGATTGGTCATTTGATAATAATGATACATTTTTTTCGACATTTTTGAAGTGTTTTTTTAACATCTGATTTTCAGTTTGTTAAATTGATAAAAATGATCAATTATTTATCATTTTTGAGATGAAATATTTATTTTTTAAACAATAGGAAATCGACTAGAATCAATGAATTGATGTATACGAAAAATTGTTGCGGTGAAAAATTGTTTTCATTATATTTTTCGATATTTTTGGAGTGTTTTTAGCATTCGATTTTTAGTTTGATAATTTGATAATAATGATACATTTTTTTTGCAATTTTCGAGATTTAATATGAATTTTTTATAATGGAAATTGACTGGATATTTGATGTACGGTGGATCGTGTAGCGAAAATTGTTTTTATTCAAGTATAGAAAGTCTCGTGTAAGAGTATTGTATGAATAACGTGATATGCATATTACACATGCATATACTTTGCACGCGGTCCTCGTTAGGAGAGACTGACTCAAACGTGAGGATAAAGAGACTGAGACACGAAAGAAAAACTTCGTTGGTGGTGCCGGATATTTACAAACTTTTCGGAGTCTTCACTAAAGAATATATCTTGAATTTTACACATCGAGTTCTTTTGTAAAGGTCGTTAGCTCAAAAATTCTTGAAGCCTCGTTTGTGCCCACACAAAAATTGTTCAGCTATGGGAAGAATGTCGAAAGTTTGTCAGATCATGAAAGGTGTCCATGAGAAGGAAAGAAAGATTATTTTGAACCAGGAAACATTTATTTCGTTCATTTATTATAGTGGGAAGTGAACAATTGCAAATGAAAAAAGTCTTTTTGATCAATTACCAATTTTTCGAAATAAATTATCCTCGATTTTAATCAAGCAAATCTTTGATAGATTAATGATTGAAAAAAAGTGTAACGAAAGTTGGTTTTTCACATATTTTTCAGTATATTCAACTTCGCCAGATCTAGCAGAAAATTGAACATGGTTCTGTTTGATTATAAAGGCGAAGGGTTAACGTACCAATGTTATTACAATGATTGGATAAACTTGGATTATTTTATTGGCAGATACGTGCCAAATGTATCGACAGTATACATAATACGAGTGTAAAAATTAAAGCCTATTTTTAAGCCAAGTGAGTTTACTTAAACGATTCTATAATTTCAACGTATCCTGCAGGGGGTCTGGTAGAGCATATCTGCAGTCAAAGAAGAGATCAGGAACGATTCATTGCTTCTTCTTTCACAACAATTTCCGGTCGTCAGGAAAGTTCAGCAGCTGCCAATTTCTCGAGCTCTATCGAGTTTTCTCGTTCATCCTTCTGCTTCGCCCTTTGCTTTCATTTTACTCCTTTATTTCTTGCTCTTTCGACTCGCGTTCCACAGACAGCAAACTGGATATCGACTGTATATAAAACACGCGGTGCACAGGTGAAGAAAGAATAATAATGTTAGCGATGTAGCTCGTAAAAGTTTGCGGGTAAAAACATCGTTTCTTTAGGACATTTTACGACCTGCAAACACATTATTATTTTCTTTTTTTTTCGCTTTTTCTCTTTTTTTTTACCTCATTCCTCTCGATCTTTTTCCAGGCCGTGTCGAGTGTGTTTTTAAAAGAAATGATTCGGTGGAGAAACGAGTCTCACGGTGAATCTTTGGAGACAATGAGCTTCGAGATTGAGTTACGAGCATGACCTGGGCGAATTTAGAAAGGGTCGAAAATGAGAACGTTCTAAAGAGAAAGAGAGTCTTCATGGTAGTATATGTCACTATTCTCGTGGTTAAGGGCTTTGTCGGAAACTCCATTAAAAATTCATTAACTGCACTTGTATTAATCGAATATTTTAGATACAGAATTTTCAAAGAATTTCATTTGATATTTGTCAAAAATTTTATACAATATTTAACACAGTTGTGCAATTTTTTAAAAAGAATTAGAAATATTGAGTTGTCTTTGAAAAAAAAAAAAAAAAAAAAACGTTTTTACTGAAACTGATTTTATTCTATCTGCGAATTCAATTCTTTTCAATTATTTTTATTCACCAAAAATTATTATATTTATTCGAATCGATCGATTTTGTTTCTGGACACGGAACTGTGGGAAGGGATATAAATGATGGAACCTCCCGTACCCAAAGATTCTTCAACCTCAAGAGTCCTTCGTCTTCTTCTTCAAGAAAGCTCCTTGACGAAAAGATACCCTGCCCTTAAGATTGAAAACGACCTCAAATGGGCGTCTCAAGATATCCGGCACTCTGGCCACCCAGCCTGATAATTAGACCAGATATATACACGGTTTTTCACTTCAGATTTTATTTCTCTTGCCTTTTGAAGCGTGTTGTTAATTGCTCGGATCGTAAATGACGCGGTAAGAATAATTGGCCAAATAGTGTGATTCATACTATTTTTAGAAAATAAAAACTAATTTTAAAGAAATGAAAAAGAAGAATTTCGAACAGTACAATTTTTAAATAAAACTAATATCATTTGGTCTGTTAATTAACCGTGAAAAAAAATTGTTTCCAGGAAAAATATGCCTCTAGCAATAAACCAAAACGTTCTTACGATTATTAACGGGACAGACCTAGTTAGAATTTTCGCAAAATCGATTTTTTTTTTATTTCATTTTCAAAAAGTAGAATCTCTTACGAACATTTTCCGCCCAGGTAAATGTAAATCGGACCATTATTCGCCGAAATACAAGACTTTGTAGCACGTCGTGTCTGAGCCATAGGTAAGCAGGTAGCGGACTTCAAGTGCGTTTTTCTCGAAACCATGTTTTTGAAGTCGGTGATCACTGTAGCTCGAGAACGGCTTTACCGATCGGGTTGAAATTTATATCACTTCTTCTATACATGGTAGTCCTCCATATGAACGAAGGATTTTTTTTTTGGATAATTATTTTTATTTTTAATAGCAAAAAATGGAACTGATATTTTGGTCAAAAAAACACTTTTGACTTTTAACGGCCGCCATTTTGTGAAAAATGGAAATTTTTCAAAACCCTTCGTTCAACTGGAGCATTATATCATTAACTAAAAATCCCCTCCGTTTTTTTTTGTTTCAGATGAGCCGTTGCAGCGTGAGCTTGATCACCGCAAACCGTGTTTTTTTTTGCAGCGTCCTCGGCAATTGACGGTCACCAGCTTATTTCGATATGTATTGCGTTGAAAAAATTGCAACATATACATTACATATGTATCTTTTAAACGGAAGAACTTTTGTTGTGAATTATTTTATCGTTTGACCAAAAAAAAATCGGAAAAAAGGCCTTTTTTTTGACGTTCCAACTAGGTCTGTCCCGTTAAATGACACTAATCAATATCAGAACAACATTTCGTTTACTTTTCCCAATGTTTCTTCCTAAATAAACGATTTCCAAAATACAACGATTTTCACTTTGGACTATCTCGTCGTTATCTTGGACGATACCCTCCATTTTTCCGAGACAAAAACAGTCTCCGAAAAGGGATATCTTTCGATCTCTTAGAACAACAATCTGTCTAGACTCAAAGTACTCGACTAATGAGTTCGGTCGATTAAGATTAATGATGTATTTTGTCAGAAAGTTTTAACTAAATAAGATATTGTCAAATAGTGGGGTTAATAATATTATTGAACGAATAAATAAATAAGAAAATTACCAATTTTTGTTAAACGTTTAATGAAAAACTGATTTCCCGAAAAAAATTTAAAAAACAAGTATTCCTGTATTTGGAAAACCTAAGCTCTGAGAATACGGAATCGGTGTCACGTACCAGACACCGATTCCGTACAGTCCGGTAATGTATGAAGTTATTCGTAGATACAGGAGAACTTAGCAGGGGTGCGAACGAAATTCCGTTGGTTGAACCTCCCAAGAGGTTCACCGGATCGCGTGTAACAAGCAGTTGCTTCTGGTTTGCTTGTTGACTCGGTGTGTTACCAGCAAACACCACAACAATTAGCGTGCCAGTCTCCGTACATCTACACCTTTACGGAATAAATCTCGTTTTGGAGAGGAAATTTTCGAGTGAATTCTCCACTAGATTTGAGTACAAGTTTTCTCGACCGTTTTATTTTTATTTTTTCGCAATTCTTGTTGACTAATTATTATCTACTCTTTGATTGAATTTTCGTTTCTTATAAATTGAACTTTCTCTACTGAGATTTAAGGGGCTAGTCCACTTTGAACATTAAAAAAAATCGATTTTTTTTACTGTTTTCGAAAGTACATACATTCAGAAATATTGTGTCAAAATTTTATGAAAATCCGAGCTCTCCAAGTATTTTTTTTTTTTACCTGAACGTCAGGACTTCATTTCGTCTATCTGAGCGTATAAAATTCAAACGCGTTTTCCTCGAAACAACGTTTTCAAAATCTAGCTCCATCGTATCTCCAAAACTAATAAACCGATTTTCTTGAAATTGGAACCACATATTGTAAACATGATTCGCAACAAGATGACCCTCGGTGATTTTAAAATTTTGATTTTTACTCTTATTTTTTTGTGAAAAACTGCGAAAAAAACGCGTCTTTTTTTACTTTTTTCGTTTTTCATCTGCCATTTTTTTATTTTTTGATAAAACTTTATATCCGAGGATCATTTTGTAGTTGGTGTCATACTGAATCTAATGGATTTTGATTTTTTTGTTTCAGACAAGCCGTTGCCGAGTTGTGATAGAGCTACCTAACCCACCTATTTTTGAGGCGTTACGTTAAACTATAGTTTTTGTACTTAAAAATGAACAAAAATGAATTAAATTTTTTTTTTAATATATTTCAAGACTATTTATCAAGCCCAACAACTTTTATATTCATATGTTTTATAAAATCCTCAAAAAAAAATCGCGAAAATAGCCTTTTTTTCGTGGCTCCAAAGTGGACTGGCCCCTTAAATCAATCGTTAACGAATATAAAATCGAGGATTAAAATTTTTTAAAATTGTCCATTAGTTAAAAACAAATTAAGGTTTAGTATCATTTGCAAAAAAAGAATAAACCTTGCACTAAACTATAAGGATTCATATCGAATGATCCCTCAATTGGAATTCCAGCATCTGTTCATGAGACTAGTCTTAAATGTGCTCTATTCTCGATCAGCTATCGAGTGCGGGGGCTCACTTCCGGATCTGTCTATTTTTTTTAAGAATTACATATGTTGGTACATAACATAGATATATATAGTCGTGTGCCTGAGCTGTAAAGTGGAGAAGCAGCTCATGAGCGCACGAGTCCTGTATCGCGGGAGTGGATCAGCATGCAGGACGCGTGTGCTGCGCCAGGACAAGGTGAGAGCAAAAGTGGGAGGTGCAAAAAAAAACGTGTACTTCCGTTAATGGAAGCTGTCGATTCTTTGCCGTACGAGTACGACAGATGGTTGATGTCCCATTAATTTTTTTCTTCTCAAAAGCCTTTTGAAATTGAACACTCGATCATTTTTGCCACAATGAACGCACGCGTCCAAACATTGTATGGAGTATTTTATACAAAACCACATGGATTACGATATCGAGGATTATTAGTTACATTTTGTATGAATGAAAAAAGTTGCAGAGTCGATCGACAGTTTGAAAAATTCTTGAAATATCGATAAATGAAAATAAATAAATAGCCGGAGCTTCTTTTTGAAAGTAATTCGAATACGCAACGTATGAGCATCCGCCGAATTCTCAATTCCACAAAGGACAAAAATTACAGCTGTTTCTGTAGAGGCCCAAAGTGTCAATTTTTTCAAAACTAAGTTTATTGTGCAAAAACATCGATTATTTTATATTTTAATTCAAAATGTCGTGGGAACTCCCAAAAATCAATTTTTTAAATAATTATTTCGATTTTACCTTAGTTTGTTGTTAGCAAATACGTTTTTTTTTTTAATTAGATCACCAAGTTGATGTCAAAGTTGAATCTTTAAAATAATAACGCAGCCAATGCCACGGGCGCAATTGTTTTCTATATATATCTGTATATGCAACGTTGAAGCATCCGGCACGCGCCATTGGTCCCCCATTCAGGACGAGACACTTGCCAAAGGGTCAAGTTGAGTCAGTTGAGGGATGAGAATATATTTAACACGTGGTCACGTTCCACCGAGAGCCTCGAAAGTGTGTGTTTCTTTTAATTTGGGGTGGAGCGTAAGCTCGCACTTAAAATAAGGAAGAAGAATTTCCCCTTGACGTGAACCACCTGCCATTCTCTCCACTGGAATGGCTCGACATCGGGGGGAATGATTTTCTATTTTCTTGCGGTTAAAATTGATCTACGAATAATGTTTCGTCCATTAAGATGAAAACAAGGGAAACAACAAACTTATTCGAATGTCTATCGCGTGATGTTCTGCTCTGCTGCCTTTTTTTTTGTCTTGGCTCACCATTCGCTGCTTTTAAATCATTTTTTGTTTGTATATTGTGCACGATGAAAGTTGCAGCCGCGTGCACGTTAATGCCGAGACCGAGACGAAACGAATGAGTCTCTCGTCAATCATCGTTTCGGTGAGTCTCTCCGGTGCAGATCAAAGGAGAGAAAACGATAATTCGTTTCATCGTCAATGAGACGTTTGTATATATGTATTTATGTATATATACATTTATAAACATCTTTTTCGAGTTATATATAGATATATGTAAGGAAGAAGAAGAGAAAAAGCAAAATGAAAATTGCATCGTCTTGGCCTGGTGGGTGGCACTCGAACAGGACACGAAATGTTCAAGGGTCCATTATTAGGACCGTGGCCAAAAGCGGAAGACCCACGCGAGATTACCCACGAGAACATTTTTTTTCCTAGCGAATTCTATTTTCTCTTCTCCTCTTTTTATTCGCATCCGGTTTGTGCACGACTTTGTCGATTTAGTCGACATCAGTGGAGCCGATTTTTGCAAAAGAAATTATTCATTTGATTTACGTCTGGTTGTGATGTGTGGAAACAAAGTAGAGATTTGATATTCATTTTATAAAAAAACTGACGTTTCAAATTGCGCTCGTATAATTTTGATGAATCGCAAACAAACTCTACTCGTGTTTTTGATTTTTTCAATAATCTTTTCTCCTCGTTGTAGTTTTTTTTTTTTTGACTCTCGAGAATAAAAATGTTCGAGTCTGCTGGATATTGGAGTTTAAAAAAAGCAAAGGGATGCTTTTTCTTTCGCTGGTTATGATATATCGCGAATTGATAAAAATAAACGTAGCGCACTCGATCGTCAATACGAATCTCTTGAACATTTCGACTGTGCAAATTTTTCGAGTGTACAATTTTCATTTCTATCCCTCGAAGCTAATGTTTCGGTGGGCGGTACAAGATCAGGCTTGGATTTATGATTGATTCGGTGAAGAGGCACGATTTTCTCGAGTGTGCAACGGGAAAATAAAGATCGAGATAAAATCGACATAAAGAAACTTTCTAGCTCGCGAAGCTCGCGAAATCTCAGGAGGTGATATATCGCGATGTTTTTGAAATTATGACGGGCTCTATCAATAGTATTGCGGTGAGCTTGCAAAGTTATTGGAATTTATTTTCATTCTTAAGTTCCCGACCACATTGTGACTATGTAAATAAAAAAAAAAGCGAATGAAGAGTCATAAAAGCCAAGTTTAAACCAAAATCGAAAGTACAACGTTGAAAAAAATATGTTAAGTGGTTAATGGAATAAAAAAGAGTTGAGAAAATAAGCTTTTCAATATGTTTGCTGAAAAAAAGTTTCAGCAATCATCTCCCCCTACGGTTTTACTCGATTTTTTTTAAATCAAAGTGTGAAAAAAAACGTAAAAAGGAATAACACCGTTACGGTGTAGTGGAATGATGAGTATTGGATAAATAAACGTTTTAACGGTGAGTTTGACCGAAAGCTGGGGCGACGAAAGCTCGAAAATGATTTTACACGCCTCTCTCAGTCGAGAGAAAAGAGTATACATATGTATAGAGGGGTGGGAAGTAAAAAAAAAAAAAAAGAAGATGGTTCTGGGAGATTAGAAAAATCTCTGAGCCGAAGAAGTCTCGGCGCAGAGGCGCCAAGAACTTTGATCTCGCGAAGAGATCTCCCGACCGGAAGTTCACGGCAGAGCTGTTGCGATAACGATCTTCAAATGTAAGATAAAGTGGGAAACGCGAAGAAAAGGGGAGGGGAAATGGAAAAAGTATATATAGAAAATAAGGAAAAAAGTTGAGGAACGAAATCTTAACAAGAAATCATTAGTGCTTACGTGTCTTGCACGAATATTTATTTTTCGTGACACTAAAAATAATATGAAAAAAAAAAAAAAAACGTTTGTTGGAGTTGGCTGAAAGATTTGTTTTTCAATTGAGCCTATCGCAGTTACTCGTGGTCTATAATTACTTCGAAAAATTAAAATTATCCTCGAACGTAATGGTCGTTAAAAAGAAAAAAAAAGATTTTTTTTTTTTAAATACGTGGAACTTTAAGAATTAATAGCACTGAATTTTCTTTGCAGTTAACAGGTATTTTAACAATCAATATCGAACGAAAGAGATGCAATTTATTTGTACAAGTTTTTAATAAGGATCGTTAAATATTTATCGCTTGTTGTGTAAGCGTCGATTAATTATACTCAAGGTGACAAACTTGTCCTAGTTGCAAATTTATTTTTATACGCCTCGGGAATGACGGAAAAAGGCAAAGAGGACGATTGCGTTGGTGTCTTACGTGGGAGAAAAAGAGAACAGTGAATAGGAAGAAAAAAGTGAGATTGAAAGAGAGAGCGAGAGAGAGAGAGAGAGGGGCGGGGGGAGAGAGAGAGAGAGAGAGAGAGAAACGTTCACACAAGTGCGAGAACTAATAATTGTGAATCATAATTAATTCGTTTGGCGATGAGAATCCGCGTGAATATGAAGATATAAAAGATGACTAAATGCTTTAGGAAATTGCCACTCGTCACGTTATTCTCACCTGCAGAAATTAGAATGAAATATATTTTACAATATTTCAAGCTCTACAAACTCTTCTTCAACCAGTACTACTCATTATTTTGTGTGTTTTTTTTCAATAGATATTTTTTAGCTTATAATAATGATAGGGCAACTTCTTTAACTTAATATTATAAAAGTTTTTGTTGATTAAAATATAAATTGCATTTATTGTATTATTTAAATAATGATCAATATATCAATATAATCAATGATTTACGATCTTATTGCGTTTCGAAAATCATAAATAATTCCATATACTCCATGTATGAGAAATAATTTAAATAATAAACATGTAAAACGATATTGTTGTTCGTCATTTATCCTCGTGCCAATCTCGATTGCATTTAATTGAACAGAAAATAAAAATCGCACAAATCTACTTAACTGACAAATACTCAGCTTCTCCTCTAATTTTATTTGTAATCCGGTAGATGCCCCGATAAAAAATCCTCAATCCCATTTTCCGGTATTACAATAATCCAGTGATAAATCTTTGGCTCTTGAGCTTAGAATTTTTCATCCCTATGTAAGCAACGATTTTGGAGAAATCTAAATGGCTTTGATAACTCACTTGTCAAGAGTCCCGAAAAAAAAAAACACTGACAAAAAATCCGATTAAAAATTGGTCGATTATATTTTTCTCATCAGATGATAAAAAAATGGTGAAATAAATACTTCGTAATTGGTTGATTGGAAAGATTTGTCGATAATCTTAAGCGGAAATCAAAGCTCGTAAAATTGAATGCGAAACCCATGACTTGGCTCGATCTTCGTGATGACTAACATTTTTCTCAAGAGTCCGCATCTAATATGGAGAAAAAAAAATATAGTCAAAAATGATTCGAAGGTGAGAGCTTAAGGAGATTCTCGCTGAGAATTCTCAGGTGTGATTTTAAACGCGTGCCGATCTCCCACTTATCTCTCCAATCTTTTGCCTCTACTCTCTTTCTCTCGTTTCTCATAGTTTTAAAGAACCGATGATTTTTTTCGTTGCTCAATCGCGTTTCCTTTCTCAGCTTTTTCTAAATCGGTCACGCGGGAGAGTTTCGAACTTTTCGCGAGCCGATCCATGCTAAATTTATTGACGTTGGGTAGAAAAACGCGTGCTTTCTAAAAGGTCGATCGAACTCGAATAATCGGGAGTCTATAGAGGTGCGCTCGAGATTGCGTATTCGTACAATTCTTTCGGGTTTCATTTTTTTTTTTTTTTTTTTTTTTTTTTTTTTCAATAGAGCCTCGAGAAGCGTTGGCTAATATAGGACTCTCACTCTTTTTCTTGGCTCATCGATTAGGAATTTCTGGATCGAGGACCGAAGAAATGAGAAAGAGAGAGCGAAACAGAGAAAGAGAGAGAATGAGCGAGGTTTCGAACACGAGAGGCGTTGTGTAAGAATGTCAAGATTTTTGGCCTGGTGCGGGCCCCTCGGGGCAACCAAAAGATTGCGAAAAATTTCACAAACAAAAAGAATTCTCCAATTGCTAAAATCGCGTAAAACATTTTATTTAACCTTTTCAAGATCAATAATAAATCAACATTGCTTGATTAATTGATGAACCAATAAATCTGATTCATTATCCCAATCGATAACGATGTCAAAAACCATTACAGCAATAAGTAAAAATTCATCTGAATCATCGAAATTTTTTGACACCACTAAAATTCTTAAAAAAAATAATACACATTTTTTTCCTCCATGAAATTCAATTCCCGCTACGATTGCACTTGATTTCTGTAATGTCTCTCGCTATACTCTGTCTATTTTGTTTGTAAAGAGTCGAACGAATTCCTTTCGAGCGTTACCGTACAACCTGGTAATATTCTGGTGGGCCTGACAGCTCGCTCGTTTCCGGCTAGCAGTTTTATCACGACTCACGCGATACGCGTGTTACCTGCTCCGTTCCGTACTGTTTTATAGGGACGAGAGGATACGACGACGGTGAATACGAGACTGCAGGTGTAACAAGACTTGTATCTTCATAAAAATAACTTTCGTTCAATTAAATTAATGGTATTACCATTATTAATGCGACGAATATTATTATAAAATAATAAATAATCAAAATGGATCTCGAAATATTAAAATAATTTGTTTTAACATTGAATATTCGATGAATATTTTTGTCAATATCGATATCGATAAAACTTTGATCGATTAATTAATCGTTATGCTAATTTTTCCATTATTTTAAAAACATTTAGCAAAATTCATGAGTTATGACATTTTAAAACTTCGATATACCGGAAGTGTACGAATATTCTCACGATCATCCTTAACGATACACGGAAGACGTGTTTATAGATATATTCATATAAACATATATTACGTTTCGATCGTGAGTGACTCACGTATAAACAGCGACCGAGAGATAGAAACGAGAGTGAGAAAGGCCTTGAGGTATTTGCCGATTACTCATGCGAATTATCGAGCGTCACTGATCCGAGATTTGTGGGATGAAAGAAAAAATGTTACAGCGAAGAAAATAATTAAGATGACAGTGTGATTATTGTTACAATAGGGAGGGTATGACACGAGTTGAAACTGTTCGTCGGGAGGAAACAAAAGTTAAAGATTTTTTGTTGTCCTAATTGAGATGCGATCAAAATAATAAAGCAATAATTTGTAAAATAAAAAAAAACATCAAATAAGACGATTAATTAATTATTATTTCATTTCTTATTTCAATCTTTTCAGCAA